>OX392495.1:7813981-8428624 GCA_947623365.1 Achlya flavicornis | reverse complement strand
TAGAAGTAATATACGGTTTGAATGTAGAAATGAAAAGGGGAATTCCAGGCTACTGACCTATACCCACACCCAGACCCATAGTAACGCGTTTAGTATTCTTTTTTGAGACCCAGTGCCCAATTAGGAACTCTCGAAAGTATTGAAAAGTTGCTAGAAAAAGTAGCTAGATAAATTTAGCTACAAGTTTGATTAAATTGTAGCTGCCTAACACCAAAAAATAGCTAGATCTAGCTATAAAGTTGCTAAGTTTGCATCACTGGTGTCAAATCGAGCCTCGATCGAACCAAAGGATCGAACCATTCAATTTCTTTGGATCGAACCATAGAATAAAGAATAGCAGCTGGATCGAACGCACTACTGACTGACACTGACAGCATAAGCTGTCCATAACACGATGTTGCCATTCGAATAAATTGAATAAGTACCGAAATAAATGACAACGTATTATACCGGGTGATTTTGAATTACTTAGCTATTTTAAAGGAGTCCATTCATTAATAAAAATTAAAAAATACAAAATGTATTTTTATTTTTTAAAAATTAAAAAATACAAAATGTATTTTTAATTTTTTTTATAGAAAGATATAAAGTTTTGACGATCCAAAGTTTTCTCAAAATGACCGCAATCGTTGGTCAGTACCGCAACGTCTACGTTTTAAGAGAGGTAGACCATAGCTTTTATTGGCACAAAGATCAGCTCGACTGGGGAAGTACCTCCACCTTACAAAATACCGTAGCCAAATAACTTTATGTTGTGTAAAGTTGTGTTACTGCGCGTGAGTAAGATCGCCAGAGCTCATTGGGGAGGGGGGAAAGGTCGGTAACGCGTGAGCGATGCATCGTGTGTTGCAAGCGTCCATATGGCTACGGTAACCGCTTACAATCAGGTGGGCCGTATGCTTGTTTACCGACTTAGTCGTATAAAAAAAAAACGTTACATAGCTGTCAACAACTGAGAGTGTTGAGAGAACTAGCTTATGTATGCGCAAACACGAACATCATCCAAATTAAATATCCTATACATAATTCTAGGTATTCTTACCCATTTAAAATGTATAAAATGTAGCCACAAAAATACAGTGGTGCCGATTCTGTTGGCACAAACTAAACTATTCTTAACTAAAATTTAGTTAAGTCCTGTCAAATCGACGTTTCCTAATCAGTTGGCGTACGATTAAACTAAATTTTAGTTTGACAGCACTAATATCGTTTTAGTTACTCAATTTAGTTAAGTGTGCAATTTTCCTATTCTGTTGGTCACGTTTTACGTCAAATTATGTCTAAAGTTAGAAATGTCAAACTAAAATTAGTCGTCACCTATTTAGATGTAGATTAAATTTAGTCCTATAGAAATAGTGTTGGAAAGTGGATATTTTGATCTGGATTATTCATAATTCTAAATATTTGCATAGAATAAGTACAAAGCAAGATAGGGATATGTTACATACGTACACTGGACTACAAAATTATGTGAAAACCGTAGTTTTATTTTATTTGTTTTCACTTCCAATGATATACCAATATAGTGCCACAAGGTTATTTGGCCCGGTGAGAGAGTCGCTGTTATCGAATTTGGTGGAGCAAACAACTAATGAACGTAGAGTTCATATTCTCTTTGATCAATGGCGATTGACATTTCGAAATGACTGATAAATTCCTCTTTTGACCACCGGGTCAGATAAGTTTGTAGGACTATAAGTAGATTGTAAAATGGGTTTCAATGACTTCACAAAGCATGGGCAAAAAAAAATGGACTTAAAACTTATTTTATAATATAACTCGACACTGGCAGAAATAAGTCTTAATTTGGATTTGGTTGCCAAACTTAAAACTAAGAAGAAGAAACAACTAATACTCGACCACCATACGGTCGAAATCGACAAGACCGAATATTCAAAGAAATAACATCATATGAAAAGGCTGTATGGTTGAATAACCCTTGCCTATCATTTTAAGGATTTAAAAACTACTATACTAGGTACTGAACTCGCCAGGTTAAAAATATATTTATTATATGTGATTCCAAAACACACAGCATTTTATGAAGAAGCATCTACAGATATTTACCATATTAAGCATGAAATTGTATACTTTACCTCTTCTCTCTTATATTACCTGTCTCTTTCACGCACAGCAGAGTGCGACATGTACCTGAACTGGAGCGCACCTGTGAACTCATAGCGTTTACATATTTGCCTCTGAAAGCATGTACATTTTTTTCGTACTATTTTTTATTAAATAATAGTGATTATTTCTTCGATTTCAAGTAAAAAATCTCTAGTTTGTGTCAAGATAGAGTTATTGTAAAAGAATGAGAGATCATTCTATGTTAAAATACCGAAGATTCTGCGGGTAAGAACGGTGTTTATGTAGGGTCGGATGTTGCTATTTCAGTAAAAAGCAACCGACTCGAAGCCGCACTGGTGTCTCCAGGTATTGAAGGCATCTTCTTCATCTTCGGAAGATGAGGAGGGCAAACCCTTACCACCTCTAAATGGACGCCGTAAGTAAAATCAACTTGACACACAACAATTGACTCTATAATGAATAAAGTTAAATATTTCCGGAATTTTGGCTCAATTACCGTAGAAGATTACTTCCACCACATAAAATTCGTATTTGAGTCTGCAGAACCCAGTAACCAAGTCGAACAATTAACTTTTCCAGCCTCCTTACTTAGTTAATCATTGTATGAGAACACTATTTTCAATCAGGTAATTAAAATTCTCACTTTGAAGAAAAGAGGGAATTCCCTCTGCGAAGAAGTAGAGGCTTGAAAAGGTTAAATCAACTTCAGCATGTTGATATACAAATGTGTTGAGGCAAACGGTACAAGTCTTTATCTAGGATTATTCAGCTACACCAAGTTTTGTTGCATTAAAAATTAAGCAAGAATTAAGCCATTTTTACAAAATAAAAAGATGTTTTAGCTTCTGCTGAATATATGTCAACAGCTTTGACTAATAATTAAGTACGGGAAGAACAACAGGAACTTTTAAAGCAGGGTTTGTAGGATCTCATTAAACTAGGGTGCAAGAACCCAAATGACTGTTTGAAAAGATGTCTGGGCTACTGGGACCAGACTCCAAGTGCATAGACAAAATAATACAATTTATTTGTGGCAGAAGGTAAGTAAATTATAGTCAAATGTTAAAAGTCCTTTTGTGGGACTTTCCTACAGGTATTTTTCTATTAAAATGTATATCATTCGTTCATTATTTTTATTTGATGGTAACACCCATCAGTTCAATTTAGGAGCTGTCAAAATCAAAATTAATCCTGTCATTTCTAAATTTAAATTTAGTTCGATGTGACAACAGAATAGCGTTTAGAAAATCCTTAACTAAAATAAGTAAAATTTTAATTTAGTTTAGTTTAGTCTGATGCACAACAGAATCGGCACCAGTAACTCACTTTTTTTATTAACTCAAATTACAATAATTGGACTGTTTTACAAAAAAAAACTTAAACCGACTTCAAAGTACACTAAAAAGTAATCAAATCCTGATCTGATGACAATGGGACCAAACGGGAAGTGTACCCTTCCAGATAAAAAAAGAATTTTGCAAATCGGTTCATAAATGACGGAGTTATGAGGTAACAAACATAAAAAAAAAAAAAAAAAAAAAAAAAAAAAAACATACAACCGAATTGAGAACCTCCTCCTTTTTTGAAGTCGGTTAAAAATACTCATCGTATCTCAATTCTAACATACAATGCATCGTTGTAACACTTTAACAATCTTATTTAAAATGAGTTATGAAGGGTTTATAAGCTCATTATAGTGACATTTCCAAAAAGTATTAGATATTCATAATGGCTTGATACCGCTAAAATACTCATTAACTGTTCTATAAAGTCAGTTTGATTTAAAAACGCCAACACTACTATAAGCCTCCGATAAAGCTCCGACAGCAAACCTTCATGGAAATTTTAAGACAACTTGACAAAGTCACGATAGGTACACACAAAGATTTTCATAGGGCATCGTGCCTCTACCCAGATGGATAATCCGCCTTACTAAAGCATGACATTTAATTTCACTCCGCTTGAGGGGCTCCCTGAGCAAATCGCTCTCAGTTCGTACTGCGCACGGCTGTCAAATACTGTCAATTCTGGCTTGTTTATTTCATGTTCCCATAGAGGCGACTATCCTTCTGGACGTTTTAAATTCTTTGGGTACACATAATTCAGTTCGTTTCACTTCACTGGTGCACATGGATGATCTTTATTGGGTAAAATACCACCAAAAATACACAATAAAATTTAAAATACACAAAGGATCATGGCGAGATTTGTACAAAAAAATAAAGATTTTTAGAGACGTTGGAATGACGTTATTATTGATCCTTGGTGCCTAAGGAACAACTTGAGCCATTTAAAATATTTGTAGAACCCCGGGATAAAAATGAGAATGAGCAGGATTACGTTGAACTGAAGCTCTAACTTGTTCAATTGTGTCTTCCGTTCTTGTTGACCTTGGGCGTCCCGCAGGCTTCTGTTTGAGAGTCGAACCAGTATCTTCGAACTTTCTGACCCACGATCGAATCACACTTTCTTTCGGACACTGATTTAGGTCATGTAATCCAAACTCACGCCGAAATAAACGCCGAACAATAACGCACGAATCGCGATTTTTGTAATAATGTTTAACGCAGAATGCACGTTGCGCTCCGGTGAAGTGATCCATCGCGACTAAATTTCCGGGAACCGAGCTACTTAACCCCACCACCCGCGCAGTCCCCTCTCTAAAGCTTCAAACGCAAGAGTGTTTTTAAAATCGTACGCCTTTCTGGCCCACCCTGTATAATACAGCGTTTCAACCATAACAAGAGTTTGTATATTATAAAAAAGAGCTACATCTTTTTCCTTAAATTAAGAAGTGCAGGGTTCCTTATCTGAATGTTGGTCAACCATTAGCCACAGGAATACCTCCAATACTTCACTTCCCTCGGTATTAGCGTCTTCAATATAGTGGGAATAGGCGATGCACAAGTTTTCAGACTTGTAAGTAGGTATAGTGCCCAATCGTAGGGTCGTTCTCAATCCTTAAGATGGTAGGTAGAAAAACCCTGGAATTTGCAGAAGGTAGCTATTTACAAAGGTGTCCAATCATGCACCTTGACTGCAACACGATACGTCTTAATTCAATTACAGTGAAACAAAGTGCTAGCAGTGATAGATGACCGATTAATGAGTGATGTGAATATGGGAAATGGTATAAACTAATTAGCTATCAAGACGGGGCAGTCAAGGTTTAAGACAAGAATAAAGCAGAAGGACTTTTACAATTATTTTAAAATAAACTGAGTAATATTAACAGAATAGGTAACGTAACCTAATTATTTTCTTAGAAGCTGGCGAGACTGCAGCAATCGATTGAAAAGCTGTGATCTACGGGTACGACGATGACGAGCGAGCTTCTTAATCTGCAATTATTTTCAGCACCAGTTAATGAGATATTATTAGGAAACTAACTGTCCCCCATGGTTTCATCCGTGTTCCCAGGATAAAAAGTAGCCTATGTCTTTCCCCATACCATACAGTGCTGTCAATGCAAAATTTTAGGCGGCCGTGTACATGAGGTAAAAAGCCGTCTTTATATGGAAAAAGACCTACGGTGGGCCGTGTCACGCTTAAAAAAGGAAAAAAGTTAAACTAATGTTTTAAAGGTTTTTAACGTTAAAAATGTTGAATTAAACGTTTTTAACGTCAACTTCAACTTTATCAGCACCATTTGGCAAATGTTTGAATTTTTTTGAAAAAAATAACAACAATTTATCGTTCTTAATAGCTTTTTTTTATTTTAACTTATTATTCCCGGTACAAATCTCAAATATTTTCTATACTCCTCTTCGTTCTTATTCAATAAATATTTTTTCTTGTCTTGAATTTTTTGGTACATTGAGGTGGTGGGTTAAAATTTTCTGCAGTCATTTTTGCTATTGTTACTTTTAATAAATTATTTCAACAATATAAATCCGCTGATAGTGAAAGTAAATAATTTGTTCCTTTTCTTTGCTTTTATATTGTTCAACTGACTGAAAATTCGTTCACAGCGTTATTGTTTGTACCCAAATGGAGAATGACGGCAGTGCCGGACTTTATGTCCAACATACTTCATTGACTTAAGTATTGACAGGCTATCCCTACACAAATGGACGTTGTTACGCAAAAACGTTATAACCCACAGATAGTACTAATTCAGATAATGGTAATTTTGAGTTTGGATTGTTTTCTTTTATATGTTAACAGCTAAGACGCTGATAAGTAAATTTAAAAAAAAATAACTTTATCAAGAAAAAGTGTTTACGTTAAAGTGTTTACGATTTAAGACCTGGAGTCTTAAATCTCTGTTATTTGTTATTAATAAATAAAAAAATGATTTATTTTTTAATTTCAAACAGTGTATTTCTATTTTAAGAACGAAAAAGCAAAGAACGGCCGCTGGAACCGTTCAGCAGGGCCACAAAAGCTGCAAGTCTGTTTCGTCTATTGATGGGTATACTCCTCTCATCTATACCTTAGCGTCTTCATCCACAATAAGTTACTATTACCAATATGGTAATGATGATAATTTCTTTGTTGCTCATTATGATAAATTCCTCATCCTCTATGAAAGATTCTAATATTATATGATCCACGTCCTCTACTTCCAGAATATCCATAACCTAGACTTTATGTGTATATACAGTACGGTTACGACAATCCCTATGTAAGTCTAGATTTTACACAGTTTAAACAATTAACTGCTCGAAAAGAATTTGACCTGTTATTTGATGCCTCATTCGATTTTTCCATTCGACAATCCTTGCTATTTCTAATCTTCTTTGCCGGCGTTACCTTTTTTCGACTAGATATAGGATAGGGATTTTCTAACCCCTCATTTCGTGAATCTTTTCGTTTATTACACATCCATTTTTGTTCATTTCTGTGTCGCTTACGTGATCATTTTTTAGGTTGTGCTACTTGTGCTTCACACTAAACGTTTCTTTGATTCACGTCGGATTCATCACTCGAATAATCCATAATTTGATGCTGCTCCTCCATTTAATACAAAATGATGCGACATAAATACCTAGTATAATCGTGAATTTGAGATGACGCTGATGGTGTCGAGCTGCTCTTTGAGCGAATGAACGCTATGCTCTACCTCTCTGATGTCTTTGCCTTTTAAAATCTTGTTTATAACATTGCACCAATTATGTATAGCTGATTTTACTGTCGTTGAAATGAAAACTTGAATAATTTCACCTTTATGCTCATGACACGCTATGAATTGATACTTACTTTTTATTATGCATTTAAGTACTTATTTGCAATTTTTGATGAAAGGTTGTGTTGGTGTGCATTTGAATCAAAAAATAAATTGGTTTCTTTTAAAATTGTTCGCAAAAGCATAATTAAATGTTTAGATGCGACGCATGAGTCTAAATCTGATACGAACAGGCATCCTGTTTGTATAAGCATCTATTTTTCTGGCCAAAATAAATTGCATCTCACTGATCAGACAACAATTTAATACGTAAGTTTAATATTTTAAAATGTTGTCTCTTGTTAAATGCAGGTAAGTCATTCAAGCTATCGGATAATTGCAAGTTTTTAATGAAATCCAATGCTTCCCCGGTCAGAAATTTGCGCAAATAATAAAACATTTGGCGTAAGCTTAGATTGCAATCGGTATGGATGACCGCCTTCAACATGTTAATAAAAGGAGTATAATCAACTATGTTTTTTCCATTAAATTGTTTTGTCAATTTGAGGTATTTTTTTGACTTACTATTTTTGCTAGATGGTTCTATTGTAGCAATTATTTAATTTATTTGTTGGTCAATTCAAGCTATGCATTGACTGTACTTACTACTACTTACTCTCATATTCCCCTGGTTCTTCGTTGTCACATGGATCGAGATAAAGAATTTCGTTATTGTATTCCTCATAGTCCTTAAAATGTAAATAAGTCGCCCTCGACGTTCCTTGAGCGCCTCCACCGATGATGTTAGTATGTCGGGACTAGTCGGGAGAATTAATAAATTTTGTAACTCCGGTCATGCTACTCTTGATATAACCCCGATCGCATATAAGTTGTTTTAACTTATCTGACGGAGACATTTTTTAACCTGAGACAAATGGGTAAATGTGTTATGGTGGGTTTCCATGCTTGCCAAGGCTTGACCAGCGGCCACAAGCACAAGCGTGTAAAGAGGGTGTTTGGCTTGGCTTGCGTGAGCTTGTAGACGCTTGTATCCGATCCGGTCTAGTGTCGGTTTTTGGACACAGATCAAAGGGCGCTTGCGGCAAGCGCTTGCGACGCGTTCTCACGTTGGCGTGCGCTTAGTAGCCGCTGTGATCTTGAGACGAACGCACGTCTAGTTCTGTCTTCAAAATGAGTGGCTGGTCGAACGAAGAGAGTTTATCGACGACGACGACGATCTTTTTAACCCCAAAGACGTTAAACATAAAGAAAAAAAGAAAGTTGCAGATGCTTGGAGTCGTCTTGCCCAGTTAATGGGAAAAGCAGTAAAGGAATTAAAATCCAAAAAAGAAATATTAATGACAAGTTTTCGAAAACATAAAAAAAAAAGAAGGATACTAATCGTTGTAATGTATTTGAAATAAAAGTAGATTAAACTAAACGTAATAGCCGATGCAAGTTCGGTGTCCGCCATGCTTGGATGTACGTAGCACACTGACACATTCACAAGCGTGTAAACGACTTCCAAATTCCAAGCGAGATTTGTGGATGCTTGTGCCTTGTGGATGCTTGTCAAGCCTTGGCAAGCATGGAAACCCACCATTAGATACAAGTTCAAACTGTTACGCGATGCGATGTGTAGGATCACTTTTCATCGTTTTATTTTTGTGTAATTTCTCGTAATAACCGTATACAATAATTTATTATATTATCGTGGAAACAACAGCTCTTGAAATTAAACAGTTTGAAGCATAAAATTAAAACATATTGCCAATTACAGTTTCCTTCTTTTAAACTATACAAACCATCGTATTTGTGACGATGGAATATTGGATAATTTTGGGACTTACATAGGTCGCTGATTTTGGGATCCTTCCTCACTAGTGGTTGGAGCACTCGGATGGTGCTCGTACTGGTGCACAGGCTTTCGCGTTATTTCACCTGCTGGCCAGCCAGTATGTAGCGCGCGCGCGGACGTTGGTTGATAGACTGACTTACTGAGTCTTTTGATGCGAGCGAGTGAGCGGAAGAATTTTTTGAATGTACTCTACATTCAAAAAAGGATTGATGAATTGAGGAAAAGAGATGGGAAATGCGTGATTTAAGTGTGTGAATGTATTAGAGTTATGTGAGTGATTGGTTTTAAATGTTGCAAGTATAATTAATTTAAATGGCGCAGACAGTATTGATATAAAAAAGTAACCAGAATTGATTATAAACCTTTACCGTGTCCTGTTCGGTCGCCAATTCTTGTACTTACGGGCGTACAAGAAAATACTGTTTTTAGGGTTCCGTAGCCAAATGGCAAAAAACGGAACCCTTATAGATTCATGTCTGTCTGTCTGTCTGTCCGTATGTCACAGCCATTTATTTCCGAAACTATAAGAACTATAATGTTGAAACTTGGTAAGTAGATGTATTCTGTGAACCGCATTAAGATTTTCACACAAAAATTGAAAAAAAAACAATAATTTTTGGGGGTTCCCCATACTTAGAACTGAAACTCAAATTTTTTTTTTTCATCAAACCCATAAGTGGGGTGTCTATGGATAGGTCTTCAAAAATGATATTGAGGTTTCTAATATCATTTTTTTCTAAACTGAATAGTTTGCGCGAGAGACACTTCCAAAGTGGTAAAATGTGTGTCCCCCCCCCTGTAACTTCTAAAATAAGAGAATGATAAATCTATAAAAAATATATGATGTACATTACGGTGGAAACTTCCACCGAAAATTGGTTTGAACGAGATCTAGTAAGTAGTTTTTTTTTAATACGTCATAAATTGAAATTAATATCAAATACTCAGGTCTAAACTACCATTTACTTATATACCTACAGGTTTGTACGGAACCCTCGGTGCGCGAGTCTGACTCGCACTTGGCCGGTTTTTTTTTGTTGACGAATGATATTTAATGAATTTTTGACACAATTTTATTTGTATGAAAGTGATGCGTAGGTACACAACGCTGAGGTAAGTGGTAATGCCCGACGGGCCGTTGGTTCCTCCGTCCCCGCCACGCCTTGCATACCCCTCTGTCGTCTTCTGTAGGAGCGCGGACAATAACAGAATAACTAAAAACTACATGAAATTATTTTTTACATTTTACATCAACAATTAATTTAATTAATAAAAAACAAGAAAGAATGAATAATATTTTAAGTTGTTCAATCAACGATATCTGATTATTTGAACTGAAATCATGATTATGGGGGGGGAGGGTGTTAGGTGTCATGTCATCTACGTCAACAATGCTGTCTTAATAACTTGTGTAGCAATTACTGCTCTTCCATCGTCACGCCTCAATTGCCCGCGGACTAGATCTTTATGTTGATCAAAGAAATTAAGGAGTTTCAATTTGCTCTGGAGTAGCCGAACTAGTATGTGAAGCCATTTTAAAATTAAAAGAAGTGGTAAAACTGTTAGATATTAGGTATATGAGGAGGAGGCGATATTTTTACCTTGTTGTTACTAGTAGTTGTAACTTCCTTACGGAATGTGTGTCGCAATTGCATAGTATAAAAAGCACTTTAGACATTTTAGATTTATTAACAAAACATTTGGAAACAAATTTCAGAAAACTCTGTCACACACTCCCGGCTCCCGGAGAAACAAAAAAGAATCTATCTATGTAACTTTAATCCTATCATTTGGTTGCTTAGGAACAAATCCATAAATAAAAACAATTCGTGTGTTACATGTTGTTTTTGCAACTGTGTTTATTTTGTAGTAACCTGGGTGGAGATGGTTTTCGCCTACCATTTGTAGAACGTTCCGCAGGGCTCGTGTCGGTCGGTATACCCGCCGACGATGCCAAGAGTGGGAGACGGGTTGCATCTCTATTGATATTGTTCCAATAAAGATGAACCCCCTTACTCATAAAGCGCTATTTAACTAATATACTGTTTAAATGGTCACGTAAATAATGTCACATTATTTGACAATGACAATAGATTGACGTTATTTACGTGACCCTTTAAACAGTTTATTTGCTAAATAACTTTTTATGAGTAAGGGGGGAAGTTTTTTTTTCATTGTTGAATGTTTTCATCATGTTTTTTTTTTTACCCATGCAGGCGTTTTGTCCCATTTTTCAGCACATACAGGATAATTATCGACATTGCTTCTTAGCCATTCCAACGATTCCTCTATATTATGGGTATTAGTGTCATCAGCATCATGGGCTGCAATCAAATCTTCGAATTGAAGTACTAGTCGAAGATTTTTTATAGCGATATTTTGCCTTTAAATTTGTGATGGCGTCAAATAGTCGTCCGTCAGCACCAATTTTCTTTTGGTTTCACCTTCACCTTTTTAATTTATTTTTGCCAGGTAATGCAAGTTTCAGAGGTTTCTGGTGCTTTGGGTTGGGATTGCTTCTGAGAATGGTCTAGCAATTTTTCTTAGGTACTAATTGGGCGTTGGTATGTTTTTTCAAGCCAAGTCGTAAGCGAAGTCGCAATTTGACGCCGTCAAACATCTATTCGAGAGACACAGACATCGTTGATATGTTCCAATTCTTCACAATTTTGGTCTCATGGATTTTGCTTCAAAAACTGTTGTGACTCGGCATACACAACCTTCCGAACCGGTGTGGTAGAGTCTATTAACATGCCTGTTATAACTTATTTGATTAAAAACCTTTTTTTAAATTCGAATTGTATTATTTTTTATTGATTGGTACAATATAAATAATTAAAGATAATAATAAATTTAAATCTATTTGTTCGATTGAAGCCCTATGACGTAAAATAATTTAAAATTAATTATTCACTCAATAGTTCATCCATTGATTGAATCATTAATTTGATATTCTTTATCTGCCTGGCACTGCTTCAGGGGCTCGAAGGGCAGAGCATGGAGCTGGCTGTGGCTCAGGCTCAGGCTCTGACAGTGGGCTCACTCCAATGGGCGAAGGTGGCAGCTCGTATGGCTGTCTGTAGTGATGGCGGTGATAAAACCACTGGCGATGGTATATTCTACTCCAAAATCTTCTTTCTTTATATGCAAACAGCCTGTTAAAAATTCCACCTATATTATTAAGTGAGTACACAAAGTAAAACTAATACCTTTAAACTCACTCACTACTTCAGCGTTCATGAAATGTTGACCAAATTTATGAGAAACCTACGTCGAATTCCATCCTGACAGATGGATTCCCATAAACTGCCTTCTTCCCCATTATGGAAACAACACGTTCCTCAAATGCTTTCCAACGCCCTTCATAGAAGGGGGCCTACGATCAGTGCATTGAGCGTGGATATTTTGCATTTGGGCCTCCTTGCGCACCAAATACTTATGTTCATTACAGTACTCTTGTGCCAATTTATGATGTCGCTCATATTACAAATATTTACAAAAGAAATCTTGTTTTGCTTGTATCATTCTTCCCTATACTTCTACAGGTCTTTTCTATAATCTTCTAAGATAGTGATAAATACAAAACCACATTACACACACATATAATTACTTTATTTTCAATCAGTGCAATTTGATACAGGACAGTTACAATCGATGTATAATTGAATAGCTATACGTAACGTATCAAGACCCAAACGACACCATATTTGCCAGTATAGACATACTGACAAATATAACACCATCCAAGTTCGAACACGCCATGCATTTAATTGTACATAGTTAAACAGGAACAATACAGATCTTAACACTTCTCTTACTCAAACCTTATTTTAAGCTAAGAATAGTGTGCGTCGCTCGATGCTCAGGATCAAAGTGCCGTTCTATTGGCGCTCCGCCATATAGTTTTATAACCGGATGTATGAAGGTTGGTACGAATCTTCTAAGTTGACGTTTGTATCAAGTTTGAATGTTGTCACCGGAAGTCAAGCGACAACAATAGAATCAACATTTTGTCAGGTTCTGTTTGTTGTGGTCCTGTATTTTCATTTGGTGTGGGTCCTATCTCCGATGACAGCGCTACAGGATTAGTTCATTCAGTTGAGCTAAATAACTCATTCGGTTGCTAAAAAAAATATAACTTTAAGCATGGTTTATTACACTACAAACACCTATACTGTATACCTAATAATACCTATACCTTACCAAATTACATCACTACTTCAATATTCATAATTTTTTTAACCAATTTACGTTAAATATGAGAGACCTATGTCGAATTACATCCTGACAGATGGATTCCCATAAACTGCCTTCTTCCCCATTATGGAAACAACACGTTCCTCAAATACTTTCCAACGCCCTTCTATGGGTGGCCTGCGATCAGTGCATTGAGCGTGGATATTTTGCATTTGGGCCTCCTTGCGCACCAAATACTTATGTTAATTCCAGCGGGGTTATTTTAAAACGGTCGGATTCGATATCGGAAGCGGGAACGGATACCTTCCGATATCTATTCCGTTCCCGATGAGCTGTCAAAAGGCTATTTTAAATAGCGGTCGGCTGACAGATCGGAAAGATTCGATCGCGGAAATAGGAGTGCGTTTACGAAGATTTTTAAAAAATGGTAGGAAATGGTAGAAATTGAAATAAAAGCATTATCGAAATTATTACGGATTTTTATTGCTAAAAGGCCTCATATAAACACACATATCAAATGCATAAAGACAGAAACGTGTTATTTTTTATATTTATGATTTAGGTCTGGCTACATTGTGTTCATTGTTTTCTAGTTGTATTGATCTTAGTAAACTAAAAGGAAAAAAAAAAGTTTGTTTATTTTTTTCAGTGTAGTTGTCCGACGCAGCTAGGAAAAAGACAGCCTTACTGCAGGAATTGGCTGCCCTCCTTAACGCATCGGGGTTGGGGACGACGAAAACGCCCGAGAAATTAAATATTCTAATGATCGTATTACTATTAGTACTGTTAAGGTGGTTTTCTACTTTAAAAATAATAAACTATTATGTTAAAGAACTAATTTTGTATTATAGTTGATCCAATGCTAGCCTGTCTGGAAACGCAGGCAGTAGCCATCGAGCGCATGGCTGGGGCTATAGAAGGCATGGCTGCAGCATTAAGAGACCTTGCCATTGCTTTTCATGGTAACCGAACCTAGATAATGTGTGAGTTCATTTATTTTTACTATTTATAACATTACAGGGGAGTTGTATGCACATCAGAAATAATACAAAAAAAATGTTTTTAAATAATTCTGTTTATTACATAATTGAGCTCTAATTTCAGCCCCCCTTATGTTAAGATTGGTTGGGATGAGTGTTAAATCCTCCTCAGAGTCCACTGAGTCTACTTCAATTCAATTCAATATTCATATTTTTTTTAACCAATTTACGTCAAATATGAGAGTGCTATGTCGAATTACATCCTGACAGATGGATTCCCATAAACTGCTTTCTTCCCCATTATGGAAACGACACGTTCCTACAATGCTTTCCAACGCCCTTCCATGGGTGGCTTGAGCGTGGGTATTTCGCATTTGGGCCTCTGGCGGCGCCGAAGTCCGCCAAATTTCTTAATTAAATTTCGTAATGGACTGTAAATAGGATTTAGATGTTTAATTGCAAAATAAAAACAAGCCTCATGAAGAATAAATGAGTAAGAGTGGGAAACAGGGAAGTTTAGCCTACCAGTCACATCTAGTATTCTTTCGCCGGTATGGCGCGCTCCCCTTAGAGCGAGAGAAGAGGAAACGCTCATCATTTGGATGATGCTTCTTTGCTTGCTAGCGGTGATGATTTAACGCGGGTGATCGCGACACGGAGTTTTCCGGCGCTTTTATTATAATTAGCGTATATATTATAGCGGATAACTAATTTTGCTCATTCCAGTACTCGAATTTACAGTGTAATAAGATTAAAATCATTCATTACTTTTTATATGACAGATCATATTAAAATTTAATAACAAAAAATATCGTTCAATTCAATTCAAAATTCAAAATCATTTATTAAAATAGACCTTCGCAGGCACTTATGAAAAATCTGACTCTAATACTCTAATACCGGTTCGGAAGGTTGCATTTGCTGAGAAGAGCCGGCAATAAAGTCAGCAATTACTCTTTTCAAAACAGGCTTAGATTAATTACATAATATTTACATTCTAATCGCACTGAAAACAATTGCGTGCCCCGGCGCGGCGGTACAATTACAAAGTAGACTGAATAAATATTTAATAAGTAAATAAATAGCAAACTTAAGCAGACCAGCCCCCACAAGCAGCACCTGTTCACAAGTATTACGCGTGTGGCAGCCATCGCCCTCCTCGCCATATTGGAGGGAAGTGAGCGACCCGTCACACGACGCCAATGTGAATATATACACTATTCGGACATTCAGGATAACAATATTATTATCACTTTTTGTAGGAAGCTATAGTGGCATGTCTTATACATACAATATGTTAATTTTAAAAGTATAGGGTAAAGAATAATGAAAATGAGAAACAGCACACATAATTCTGTGACATGATATTAAAATACAGCCTTATGAATTAATTAAATCTTCATTTTTCCGGGGTTTTGGTGGCGCCAATCCCTATAGCGTTAAGCTGGGAAGCGAAGGCGGCCCACCGTAGCTTATTGGACTGCAGACCTTGTGGGTCAGAGAAGTCCACACCAGCCTAGACGCCAACGGCCAACCCCCGGTTCGCTTCCATAAGGTCGATTAGCATTTCGCGCTGCTGCTGTGACACATTTTTATGCGCCGGTATTCTAGAATTTTAATAATTTGCCATATCGTCACGTCTCCCAACTTTATGTGGACAGAGTAGTTGAAAATACTAAGGAGCATAATATACTCTGAAAGAGTTTAGCTAGAACGTAAGTGGTAGTTTAAAGGAGTGATTATGTTTTTGTCGTTTACTTGCAAGGAATATCTAGTTTTTTGAAAAAAAAAAAGTTTAATAACTGCCAAGCGTCTCTCGAGTCACATGAATACAAAGAAAAACAACGATACGTGCCAAGTCATTTAACATTTATAAACAGGTATTTGTCGAATCTAAAAACTATATAGATGTAAAGATCTACAAGAAACTTACATTTAATTATTGTTGTATAAACACAATGTCTGCAAAATTTGCATCTTTTTTCTTTATGATGTCGCTCTTTTATTCGCAAATATTTACAAAAAAAAAAACTTGTTTTAGTTTGGATCTTTCTTCCCTTTACTTTTTCATATCTTTTCTATAATCTTCTAAGATATAATCAAAATTTTATTTTCTTAGGATGTGCTTGTGTTTTCATTGAGTGTGAAATCGGATAGATCGATATTATATAACTGTTCGTTCGATAAAATTATTCAACTGAGCGGAAGTATCAGAAATGGGTTTCATATTGAGTATGTTATTAAGATACATAGATCCAACCACTTGTCTTGGTATTTAACCACTAAAGCATCCCATATCGCAGCGTAATTAGATTCGTTAGCAATAATTTCTGCGAAAACATTAAGAGCAGTTCCACTAAACTTTCCTACCAAACACTGAACGCGATGAACATCGGTCAATTCCTTATTGTCATGCACGTTTGTTTTGAAGCTTTGATAGAAAAGCGGCCATCATTCAGGATCACCATTAAATCCAACAAGGTCAAGACGACGGCAATCGACTAGAACATTTTAATGAATTGACTTTTACAGAAGGCTTATCTGAATTGACAACCTGACGAGATTGTAATAGGACTGTGCGTGTTTGTTGTGTATATATACGAGAATATCGTTTAGAATGCGCTCCATGAATTAAAATCTACAATATGATCAGGGTCCTCCTATCAAAATAATGCGTTTTGTTCATCACAGTCGTATAGTATAGTATATAATTTTTCTGTTGTAACAGAAAAAATAGCAGCTGCCAAAAAAATCTTGTTTACTTCTAGTTTATCTGACGGATATTCTTCTTCTTGCCGAAATAAACAAGCAATAATATAAATAAATAATATAGCATAAAATAAATTCACGATTGAGAATAAAGCTTCTTTTTTGGTTATAACAGTTTTTATTTAAGTATGAATACATTTTGACAGATTATATGAGACAGAATATGATGAGGAGCATAACATGAGTATCTGAAGTGCCCTCTAAGCGGAAACACAACACCCAAACAATCTGCATTGGTTCAACTCCTATTCCCACAGTGCAGGAATTCAAGTATCTAGGCTCTTTACTCACAATGGATGCCAACGTAGACGCTGATGTGGCCCAGACATTAAATGTCACATGGCAAAAATGGCGGTTGCTTATGCGGTGCTAATTCCATTTAATTTATCTTTTTTTTAATTGGAGTTTTTCTTTGACTAAATCTATTTGTAGGATTTGATGATCAGCCAGTATCCTCTGAGCTTTCACCATTTTTTTTTGTCATCAGCTAGGTCTTGAAATGTATTAGATTTTTTTTTTCTTTCCTGTAAATCATATAATAATGTCAATTCTCACTGTAAATGAGAATAAGACTTATCACCAGGATAAATAATGCACAAACATTTTACCTTTTTTATTGATTTTTACCTTTTGCATGGAATCAACCTTTATTTTCATGATATTAAGTCGCTTCAAATCACAACTTTTATCAAGATGGTCTTGGGTGCAATCTGAAATGATAAACATCATATTAGTTTTATATATTATCCTGTTAGTTTTACAGTTTTAGGAGGAGTAAGGAGAATTCCATATGGATTATGTAGCCAAAGAACCTTACCATTTTCCATCTGTTGTGAGTTTTCCAGAGGATAGTCAATGGGATGAATTTGTATATCAATAGGTAGTGCAACTTGCTGCTCTTGCATAAATTCTGCATCTCCGTCATACACTGTGTATAGGCCTTCCACAGAAGGACCAATCAATGCAAAACAGAATCACTGCTACACGATGACAACGGAGGTGGACCTCCACCTATGAATAGATATCATTGAAACAGAGCATTGAAATAAATTATATTTCCATAAATATAATCAAAATCCATGTATGCATTATTAACTACAGTATCTTGGGAACATACCTGTACGATTAATTGATCTCTTAAGCGACGCTTCTTCTTTTTTCGCTTCCTTGATCAAATTTCATTTGGCAGTCAACACTGCTTTCCTAAGTTGCCTGCGCTACCAGGTCCCAATCTTGGCCATGTTCTTCCGCAGCATTTAATAGTAATGGTGCTAAAACAAACAAATCATGAATAAATTGTCAAGCACTTAAAATTTTAATAAGGAAATATGGAAGGCAATAGAAATACATACCTTGGCATTTTTTCACTGGAGTGAATTCTTTTAACTTTGATTTTTTGGTTTTTGTAGCATGCCATTTTTTTTTTCTAATGTCGGGATCTTTTCGACTAAACGCAATCAATGTATTATTTCTGCCACGGTAAAATTAGGGATCTCTTCATTTTATGAATCCCTCAACGAGACGTATCTCGCAAAAAAACTAGAAAATACGACGAAAACGACCACAAGAGAGAGTGTTGTGGACACTGAATACCTACTAAAATTATTATTTTTGACTTTGACATTTATGACAGATAAAGGACGTGACAGCAGAATGGGGAAGAAAACTGTCAATTAGTTCTGCATAGAGGGCGCCAAATGTTTGTTACAAACGAACTGTCAATCTGCCTGTAAATTGTATTTTGAATTGTTATTTTCTCGCACATTTTCTCGATTATATCAAATTATGGGTCGTTGTGTAGCCTTTGGATGTAATTCCCAAGTAATATTCAATTAAGGAAAAAATGGGAAAAAGCACTGAGTATATTAAATTATAAAATGCAAAGAAATAATATTTGGTCTTATTATTAAGTCTTTTAATTAATAAAATACTCTAGGATCCAGACTCTACATTTCTTACTAGACAAATAATTATTTTTTCCAAGTTCTAATATAACTCAGGTTTTCCACTCCAGCGCAAATTTGAAAGAAATCTGTTGTACCCTCCATATTTTGTTGGAATGAATCACTGACCGGCACCTATGCAAGAGCTGAGCGATTGCAACAGAGAAATGTAAGGCGTTGCATATTACCCAGCACTGTAACATCAGATTCTAATGAACCACTGCCATCTACTAGCTTGCCCACCACCACCACTACCAGCTTATTCTAGACATCAGCGAAGAAGAGTTTATTCAAGAAGTAGAAGTTTCAAAGAGAGAAGAGGAAGTTATGGTTGAGGAAAAAAGAGCTTTTTGAACTGGACTAAGCCAAGCTACAAAGACACCAATATCCTGTAGGATGTTTTCAACTGATGACCTATTAATAGACAATGAATCGGTTCATTATTATACTGGGCTAGAGACGTATGAAAAATTCAAATTGGTATTAATTGACATTTGGCCTGAACGTGAATTGGTAGATTATTACATGCCTTCACAGTTTAAAAAGTACCATGCTAACACTAGGATTATTATTGATGGAACTGAAATCCCTATTGCAAAACCTAAAAATCCTTTATCGCAGCAGGCTACTTTTAGTTCATACAAAAACAAAAATACAATGAAATTTTTAGTTGGTGCTACACCTGGAGGTTTATTTAGTTACTGCTGAGGGTTATGGAGGCTTCACATCAGATAGGCAGATGATTGAGCGAAGCGATTGCGATGCTAGAAAAGTGTGATAGTGGTGACAGCATAATGGCCGATAGGGGTTTTAATGTACAAGATTTATTTGCTAACAAGAATATTGGGGTAAATATTCCTGCATTTCTTAAAGGAAAATCACAATTGACAGGAGTTAAAGTTAAACATGATAGACAATTAGCCAGCCAGCGGGTTCATATTGAAAGGTTGATTGGATTACGTAAAACTTTCATAATATTAAAAAGTGATTTAAATGCATACTATGTACCACTCGCTTCTAGAATATTTTGTGTGTGTAATGCTATGCCATTTTCGGGAAGGTATAGTTAAACCAAATAAATAAAAATATTTTTTGTTCAATACAATTAGTTTTATTTATAATTCTATATATATATTTATCAAATAGTGCATTCTTAAAATAATTTTCATAAAAATGAACTAGCTTTGCTACTATGTTACTAATAAACTCTTCATCCCTTGAAATATAGATCACTTGAAAGTGTATATAAGCAAGTTACAGATTTTTTTTTCAGCACAATACAGTTGTCCCTGTATTTGATAGTAATAAATACATGTTTTTTTAATAACAGCTCTCCATTGTCTTCATATATAAATATGGTACAGTTGACTTTGTAATGATTTGGTTCCTGCTTGCATATGGACACTTGACTTCAATTATGGTCTCTTCTCCTAACAAACCGTCAGGTGATGCCCCTAAAAATGTGTCTTTTTGATATGAAGAGACCACATTCTCTCACGTCTAGAGTGTCAAATTTATCCATGTACATTTTAATTGCCACTCCTTCATTTATTATTCCATGTGTGGTTGCACGTGACTTGAAGGAGTGTGGGATCAATATTTGTTCTGCAATTTTTTTTTGGCTTTGATGTGTCAAATGACACACTGTATGAAAATGACTGGCTGTTATACGGTGTAGCCGTTTTTCATGCCATAATGGATTTCTTGTTTGACCTCGGGTGTGATTTTCAATATCTCTTATTTCTTCATCACTAATATTACATAAATGCAATTCTTTGCATAAAATATTTCTTGCACCATCCTTGTCATTATCATGGTCGTTAAATATCCCATTTGCTGGAGCATATCTTTGTTTTAAGGGCATAGTGCTTGTTGTTGCCCCAATGCAAATACTACGAACTCTGGCATTATAATTTTCTTTATCTATATTAGCTAATGGATATGGGTGAAACAATATATTTGACAGGTGTCGTTTAGATGGAAATCTCTCTGCTTTTATAGGTGAAGCTGTGAAAATCTTATTTGGTCTATGATCTCTTTGCAATTCTTGAGTACACACTATGTGTAACAACATATATCCTTCTCGTTTCATTTGTTCAACTGCGAATAGCACTACAGCCACATGTTTGCAATGAGCTTCCTTGCCACTGCCAACAGCACACTCACATGTAGTTTCATCAATGCTGCCATATTTTATTAGTTTTACATTTACTTCATATTGACGTTTCTTCATGGAATCTTTACAGATACCTTTTAAAAAAGTATCTTCGCCCATCATATAACTTCTCAAGACAAGAAGATATCTTGATTCATAAAGATGATATCCATCATCAGTTTTCTTGTTGAATCTGTAACACCAAATAAATAATCAAATTCATAACATCCATCATGACAATTACTTAATATTTACACATTCAATTCTCTTGACTATTTCATCAGATGTTACCTGTTGAAAAACAGATGAATATGTTCTTTTGTTAGAGGTGGTAATAGTGTGGTACTATTAACATCACGAAACATTCCTTCCTCTGGCAATTCCATCTGGGATTCAGGACTACTGAACGCACTCTCGAAATTGAAATTCCTGTCGTAAGCTTCCAACCTGTGAAGATATAATGTTTTTGTTAACATAACCTTACATTTTTGTAACAACTAACTCAGCGCCTTGTTTATCATTATTATCAACACAGCTAGCAAAAATTAACGAGTTAAGTTTATTTTACAACTTAGTGAACCATAATATTGTCCAAAATATAGCTAAAACTCGATAAATATAATGTACCTTTCGACTAGCTCTGCTTTCTTTCCTCGTAGCGATGCTCCTCTTTTTTTCAACTCCTTCAACTGGGGCATACGCCAGGTATCATCGTAAATTATGTAAAGCAAATCAAATCGTCTGAAAAACCTTCACAAGAGCTTTGAATTCCACGTAAACAATGCTGTGTATAATCAAAGCCTGTTGACAGATGTAACAAACACACAGCGCCCTCTGCCTAAAAGTTTTGCGTAATCAACCCCATTCAATAGTCATCATTTTTTATGTGAAATGGAACACAAAGAATATATTCTCGGTTTAGTTAAATCGAATGTGAAACGTAACTGCAAGACGTGCTTGATGAGATTTAAGTTAAGTCGAGCTTAACGCAAAAATTACAATCAACGAAATCGATTTTTGTATATATGTGCTGCAAGTGGCCCGAAGTCGCTTGGAATAATTTAATAAGTAATATCATAAGGATCGATAAATTTCCTGCTCCAAAAAAAACATTTTCGGGTTTTCTGAAGAAATTTCCCAAGGCAGTGAATGCTTGGATATGTACTACTCTTCAGACTCGACTCGATTTGACGCCACACTTTTAAACATTTGTTCAAAATGTTTATGATGCACATATTGTTAGTGATAACTCGGTTTAGGGAAGACTAGGATAATACGGGAAACCAGGAAAGATAAACGATTAAACACACAACTTGAACCAACAGCTTTTATTGACAGACAAACAATCCAAAACTTCATATAAAAACAATTGAATAACAAAATAGGTAAATATTATATCGAAATAGGTCAGTTAGCCACACTTATTATAATTTATTTTCATCGCTGTTAGTTATTATCTCACAATAAACTTTAGTCACTGTTTTTTAATTTCCTCACTTATAGGAAACTGATGTAAATTAACGTGCTGGCATAAACTGTTGGACTTGTGAACATATTAGAAAAAGCCAAAATCATTGTGTTTCGACACTTGAGTTAAAAAGTAGGAAATGGTTTGAAAACGTTAGATTATAAACTATCGAAAATGAATACGTTATATTGTAAGCAGTATGGTACAGTTCACAATATATCGGGGAGTTTATAATCTCGCTAGGTATTGTTACGACATCGCGACATCAGAAATAAATTGCTACCAGTAACGCCATCTGTTATTGAATTAGCGGTACTATCAGTAACGCTGTTATTGTATAGGAGTAAACATCTATCAAGCAACGCCATCTATCGCCGAATAGCTACCGGCTTCTGGAATATTCCCGATAGCACTGTAGGCATGTAGAATACGCGGGTAAATTGTGGAATGTTCCAGATGCCGTTTATGAAGTATAAATACGGGACAATGCACAGAGGAGTTTGAGTTTGATTTAGTGAATCAGTGAGTAAACATCGAAGTGAAATACAGTTAAGTGCTAGTTAACTATTTAATTTCTGAGTGTTTTAATTAGAGTTTTAATAAAAGTGTGACCAGTGTTTTGGTAAATTCGTGTACCATTATTTATCCTGAACCCCAGCTCGTAACAATTGGTGTCAGAAGTAGTAGGATAAATAATGCCGGTTATGCCAAAGGAAGTCACTGAGGGTGTCCGTACAAGGGGCCAGCGGCAGCAGGAGATGGATGAAAGGAGGTTTGGAGGTTCTCCGTCGCAGACTTCGGGTGGCCAGCAGCCAACTGGCTCTTTGCCAGTTGCCGACCCACCTGATGTAAGAGCAGTACCTGCAACCCCAGATCTTGGCGCTTTGATGGTAATGCTACAGGAGCAGGCTCGCCGACAAGAGGAGCAGGCTCGCCGACTGGAGGAACAGCTACAGCGGGATAAGGAGGAGCAGGCTCGCCGTCTGGAGGAGCAGGCTCGCCGACTGGAGGAACAGCCACAGCGGGATAAGGAGGAGCAGGCTCGCCGTCAGGAGGAGCAGGCTCGCCGACAAGAGGAGCAGGCTCGCCGACTGGAGGAACAGCTACAGCGGGATAAGGAGGAGCAGGCTCGCCGTCAGGAAGAGCAGGCTCGCCGCCAAGAGGAACAGATGGTTTTATTAGAAAATTTACAAGTAACTCTTGGCAAGGATCTCAAGGTGGTGAAGGAACAGCTTCAGCATCATGAGTCCCGTATCTCGGAATCCGAAAATCGTATGTCCAAGGCCGAGGTACAGATAGAAGACGTGAAGAACGCCCTGGTTGGACTCAAGGTTGGAACTGCTACTTCTTTACCTGTGGCTTCTTCACGTGGTTTCAAGGTGCCGCCATTTGATGGCACCTCGTCATGGTCAGCCTATAGAATCCAGTTCGAAGCTGTCATGAAGGCGAATGGTTGGACTAGTGCACAGGCGATGACAGCACTCACTTTGGGTCTTCGCGACCAGGCCCTCACTATACTGGAGGCCCTCGGGAAGGACGTGACGTATGAGCAACTGTTGGAAGCTCTAGAATCTAGATACGGGGACGCACACCTGGAACACGTATTCCGTGCCCAACTCAAGGACCGTGTGCAACGGAGCACCGAAACTATACAACAGTGGGCTCTAGAGGTAGAAAAGCTGGTCCGTAAAGCATACCAGTCTGCACCAGCGATAATCAACGGTAATCTAGTGCAGGCGTTCGTGGATGGTATACGTGACTTGGAAGTCAGAGCTGCCGTGAGATTAGGGCACCACGAGTCGCTGAAAGATGCTTTGGCCCATGCCTTAGAAGTAGAGGCTGTGCGACGCGATGACCAACCTCACCGCATCAGGGAAGTTGTGGTCTCGCCCTACAACTGTGGAGAAAAGGGCCACCTTCGGATGAGTTGCCCGAAGTGGAGAAAGTACAGAAAGGAAGAAAATCTACCCCGAGAAGTTGTGGCCTCGCCCCGTTGCTACAAATGTGGAGAAAAGGGACACCTTCGGAGGAGTTGTCCGAAGTGGAGAAATTACAGAAAAGAAGAAGTTAGACCCCGAGAAGTTGTGGCTTCGCCCCGTTGCTACAACTGTGGAGAAAAGGGCCACCTTCGGATGAGTTGCCCGAAGTGGAGAAAGTACAGAAAAGAAGAAATTCGACCCCAAGAAGTTGTGGCCTCGCCCCGTTGCTACAACTGTGGAGAAAAGGGACACCTGCGGAGGAGTTGTCCGAAGTGGAGAAATTACAGAAAAGAAGAAAATCGACTCTGGGAAGGAAGAGCAGCGGTGACTGGTGACACTGCTCAGCAACAGCAACAGGAACAGGAACACGAGTAAACGCCAGGACCGCGGGGCGGGTGCTGGCTGGTGTTCGAAGAGCCCCAAGGATCTCGATGGCGTTATATCATGGAATTCACATTGCTCGGGACGAGCATGTCTAAGGAGGGGGTAGTGTTACGACATCGCGACATCAGAAATAAATTGCTACCAGTAACGCCATCTGTTATTGAATAGCGGTACTATCAGTAACGCTGTTATTGTATAGGAGTAAACATCTATCAAGCAACGCCATCTATCGCCGAATAGCTACCGGCTTCTGGAATATTCCCGATAGCACTGTAGGCATGTAGAATACGCGGGTAAATTGTGGAATGTTCCAGATGCCGTTTATGAAGTATAAATACGGGACAATGCACAGAGGAGTTTGAGTTTGATTTAGTGAATCAGTGAGTAAACATCGAAGTGAAATACAGTTAAGTGCTAGTTAACTATTTAATTTCTGAGTGTTTTAATTAGAGTTTTAATAAAAGTGTGACCAGTGTTTTGGTAAATTCGTGTACCATTATTTATCCTGAACCCCAGCTCGTAACAGTATATTATAAACTAACGGTTTTCACAGAAATACGGTGACATATATACAACGTGTAATGGGTATATCTATCCGAAAGGGGTGAAGACTAGACCAGGTATAGACTCTAGCAAGAGACTGGAACACATAATTTGAATTCAATAATTCTAAGTTTATTGAATTCAAATTATGTCTTCCAGTCAGCAGCAACAATTTGGTGTTAAATTTGATAAAGGCTTCACCCCTTTCGGATAGATACACCTTTCCGTTACACGTTGTATAATCATACTAAATATATACAAAGAGAAACGAAATAGGAAATAATAATACTAAGTACAAACAACACATTCCTATCACATAAAACAAAACTAAACTTAATCTAAACATTCACATTTCAGCACCAGTTTGTCTCACTCTCTTCCATAATTTATGCTTCTCCATATAACTAACTTGTACTTTTAAGGGTACATTTTGATCCCATAGAGCTGCTTTTCGACCTAATATGTTTTATATTTATTTATTTCATAGATTCACAGCATAGTAAAAAATAATCTCATTATATAAGCCAAAATTATAATATTGCTTTAGAGAGAGTAGATGCTCATAAACAATAATAATTATACATTTATTTGCACCAGTTGTGAATACAAAATACAATATTTTTGTTTTTTCAATTAAACTAATAATTAGACTTGTGAAGATCTGATTAATAATGTATCGATGTCTATAGACTGCATCAACAGATGCCCTTCCTTGTATTTCTATTTCAAATACTGATCATCCATCAGTGATGTCTTCTTTAAATCAATATTTGAATGACTGTAGACATTTGTTTTTGTGAATTTCGCGATTTGCTCCAACTGATTGGAAGCCTAGGTGGTTGGCATAATATTACTGCAGCAATATGCACGAACAGTTCTAAAAATAATTCTAATGGGTCTTGGATGAAGTGTCGTAATAGAAGCGAATTGACGCCTAATTTGATCATAAATGGTTACGTAACTATAATAATAATAATAATAAATAAATTTATTTGCCAAAACATGTGTTAAAATATGCAGATGTACATACATTCAAAAGATACAGACATGTTTTACCGGGGAGCCGGTGTGCAAAATGTTTTTGGTAATTTAATAATGTCTCAGCCTATAAAGATTACAAATAATTCAAATTAATTAATGGTTTTATTCCACATACATGTCAGATAAAAAATAAGAAGATAATAATTAATCAATAATGTCCCAGTCACAAATTATTTAAATCAATGATTTTATCCTAAATAGTCTTTAACAGAGTAGTACATTTTATTTATCAAAAAATCAAATAGTTTCCCCCGAAATCGGGCCTGGGGCAGAATTTTTAAGCTATCAGGTAATTTATTATAAATTTGTATAGCCATACAGTACACATTGTTCTTATATATATGCAATCTTTGCTCTGGGACACACAAGTTTACTTTATTTCTGCCACTTCTTTCGAGTACTTGTTCATTTGTTTTGAACATATTTGGTTGCTTTCTTACAAGCATACAAATTTCAAAAATATATAGGCAAGGAAGAGGAAGTATGTGAAGTGTTTTGAATAGTGGTTTACAACTCTCTAATGGTCCCACTCCACATACAGACCGGATACATTTCTTCTGTGCTCTAAACGCAATAATTAAATCGACTGAGTTACCCCATATAATAATTCCATATCTTAGCAATGACGATACGTAGCCATGATAGGCTAATATCGATGCTTTGGGTGTAGCTACTTCTCTGGTTCTTCTAAGCACATAAGCAAATCTATCTAATTTAGCACGTAATATGTCAATATGAACCTTCCAATTACAACATTTATCAATAGTTAAGCCTAAAAAAGGAGTAAAATCAACATTTTCTATTTTGATATTATTATAAGAGACATTTACACTTTTGTTAACATTCGTTTTATATGAGCTAAATTCTATCAATTTAGATTTTGTTAAATTTATTTGTAAATTATTTATGTCAAGCCAGTTTATAATGTTATTCAATGTCAATTTAATTTCATTTTCCAATTCATTTTTATTTTTACATTTAATGACGATTGTTGTATCATCTGCAAATAGGATACATTTATGTTTAGTGACTTCGGGCAAATCGTTGATGTATAGCAGAAACAGAAGGGGCCCCAATATGCTTCCTTGGGGTACACCGTATTTATTGTGGCGGTAAGCAGATGTATATTGCTGTCTGCAATTGTTTTGTTTACATGTGATTTCAACACACTGTAACCTATCTTCTAAATAACTTTGAAACAATTCCTGAGCTTTGCCTCTAATTCCATAATTTTCCATTTTATTTAATAGCCGTTCATGAGAAACAAAATCAAATGCTTTACTCATATCTATAAACAAAGATAGTACATGGTGTTTCTTATTGAGACTTTCCGTGATGTTTTTAACGAGATGGAAGCATGCCAATGAAGTAGAGCTCCCTTTACGAAATCCAAATTGTTCTTGTTTTAGAATGTCGAATTTTGTTAGGAAGCTATATGTCTTATTGTAAATAACTCTTTCGAATATTTTCGAGATAACTGGAATTAACGCGATAGGACGATAATTATTCATATCCTGAGTATCTCCCTTTTTGTATACTGGTTTCACGACTGACATCTTTAGTCTCGTTGGGAATTTACCCTCACTTAATGATAAGTTTATGATATGTGTCAGGGGAACAGTAATATTCACACTAAATTTCTTCAATATAGCTGTATTGATAGAATCATAGCCCACAGAATTTGTGTTATTTAATGAATTTATAATTTTTAAAATGTCGTCTTCATCTACTGGTGTGAAGTAGATTGTATTAGGATAAGATTGTATATTATTATTTAATTTTTTATTAGTGTTATGCAAAGTATTATTATTTTTATTTGTTAAGTCTATAAAAAAATTGTTGAATATTTCACTTATTTGGTTGGGATTCGTATATAGTGTATCATTTACTTTAATTCGAGAAATTCCTTCATTTTTTATTTTATTATGAGACTGACCTTTTATGATATTCCAAGATGCTTTGCACTTATTTTTAGATCTCTCTATATATTTTATACTGTCAATTTCTTGAGCTTTACTTATGCATCTTTTAAGTATTTTTGTATATTTCATGTATATACATTTGGATTGCTTCTTGTTAACTGCTAACGAATATTTAAGATACAAGCGTCTTTTATTTAAGCAGGATCTTTTTAGTCCCTTTGTTAACCATTTGTTTTTTAAGGTTTTGTTAGTTATTTTAACGCGAATATACGGGAAACATAAGTTGAAGAAAAGCGAGAATAAATCATGGAAGTCATTAAATGCTCCATCTGTGTCGGTCTGACACAACACTTGCTCAAAAGACAAAGAGCAAATGCATTGTTCAAATTTGCGCATATTATCCGTACTAAAATCGCGTCGCTTTTCAAAATGGTAAGTTTGATATTTTCGTAAATCAGATTTTACGGCTACGTCTGTACTTATAGTCTGAGCAGTTTCGTGGTCCGAGAGAGCTAGATAGTGAATATCACTTTTAACGTTTGGTAAGTTGCTTGCGATTAGGTCTAAGCAAGCCTTTTTTCTTGTCGGTTTTTTAATATGAATAGTGATATTGTGATTTTCAACGACACCAATTAAATTTTTTGTCATTTTATTGTCCTTGATAATGTCAATATTCCAGTCTCCACATATAATTATATTATTGTTTCTTTTTTTAGACATTTCATGTAATAATAGTTGTAATTGTTCTAGAAATATTTGTACGTTTGAAGTCGGTGTCCTATATATACAGAATATAATAATGTCATAATTTAGTATTTCAATACCACAGTATTCGAAAGCATACATTTTTGGTGGAAATAAATTAATTGGTTTAAAATCAAGATTATTTTTTAGTAAGATACACGTACCTCCACGACGCTCATTACAACGAGAAAAAGAATTTCCAATTTTATAGTTTTTTAAATGAAGATTACTTTCTGAACCTTCTTTCATAAAGGTCTCAGTCAGGCAAATTACATCGATGTTTCCAATTTTTGACGTAAGTTCTGACAAAGCTACCTCAAAAAGATCTCGCTTATTTAATATTCCAGCTATGTTTTGATGGATTAATGTAAAAGCAGAGTTACTAACGAAAAAAAATATTTTCCTCGGATTTAAAATTGCTTGATGGTTTATTTGAGTCTGGTGATTTTATTATTATGTCATTTTGTGGAGATAATTTTGCTTTAGTTGTGTGAAAGTGATTCAAATGGTTTAGAAGAAATTGGTTTTTGTATTCTATGAAATCTATTTCGATATTTAATTTAAAACATAGACAGTCAATATATCTATTAATATATCGTCTGTGGTAATAAGGAGAATTGTAATTGAAAGTTTCATTAACATTTATGTATTTGCAGTTATCATAGTTTTTAGTTAGTAACATTATATTTTGATTCAATCGATCCACATTAAGAAAGTTGTTTGACTTTACGCTAAGAACAAAGACCTGTTTACATTTTTTTAAGTTATTTAGAGAATTACATAGCTCTGAAAATAGTTTGTAAGGGTTTTCATCGTTGGAACCGACTGATAATATTACGATGTCTTGATCGGTCAAAGTATTTTTTAAATTGTCAATACCTAATAAAACACTTGAACACTTCGCATTTGGTTTGACATCCGATGTTATGGCGTAGCAGTCATTCCATTTATTTTGCCTGCTCTTGATGAGTCCAATTGACAAAGATCGAACTTCCTGGCCTCCTAAAATAATTATATTCGGTTTTTTCGAATGTACAACGCCCTCTGTTACTGACATTTTATTTTGTTGTGAAGTATTTAGTTCTGTTGACATTTTATGATCCTTTGTTACCTGGGCCGAATTACTGATATTGCACGTAGAGTGTAAAGGGATATTCGGTCTTGAAACAGATCGTGCAGACGTCTTCTCCTGGATGGGTCGGTAGGTGGGTTTGATTTCCTTATGCTGAAAAGCGCCATCTGTAGGTGATGTCGTGAAGGCTATTAAGTACTTATTAACTAAAACCCTTTTTACTTTTCATTACGTCCAACAAACTTCATTGCTTTAAGTATTGACATACTATCCCGCCACAATTTATGATGTGACGACGTACAGGTAACAACTCTTCTAAATATTATTTCCGTTCCGTATTTGACTAAACCTTCCACTCACGAGTAGATCTACAGTTTCCTCACTTTCAGGTGGTAATTTGACTTCATCTGAAAACAAACATCCTAGAATTAATATATATAGAAGGTATTTGTAGACTTGTGTCAAATTACAATATTACCATGATTAGTGATAATATGGCTGAAGATGGTAAGCTCACAAAGCCTAGAAAAGGTCTGTGTCTCAAGTGCAGCTATCAGAACACACTGATAGGGGCGTGACGACAGATTTTCAATTTGAGGGTGGTACTACTAAGTATCCTACCACCATGCTATGGTTTCCTCACGATGTTTTCCTTCACCGAAAACTCAAGCTTACTGTAGGATTCGAACCCGGGACCTTAGTCTCCGACGTCATTACCACTGAGCTATCATCGCCCTAATACACATACATTATTATAATAATAAATATCCTGGGACATTACTCACACGTGCGTGTATCAAGGAAACCAGATAACCTACTGTGTGAGTGAGTGAGCATCTTATCTTACTACTATTATAAATGTGAATAATAAGATGTTTGTTACTCTTTCACGCAAACACTACTGAACGGATTTGGATGAAATTTGGCACATCTCTCTCTATAATAACATACGGTTTTTTTTTTTTTTCAATTACGTGTTAAAAAATTATATGCCCCATATTATTCTCATTCTCATAGTTATAAAAATAAGTCGGGTTTTCCTTCCTGACGCTATAACTCCAGAACGCACGAACCGATTTCCACGGTTTTGCAATCGTTGGAAAGGTCTCGGGGTCCGTGAGGTCTATAGCAAAGAAAATTCAGGTAGGGTAGGGTAGGGTAGCACCATAGGGTAGGGTAGCACCACGCGAACGAAGTCGCGCCGGGCAGCGTTATTCTCATAGTTATTAAGGTGATCTTTATGTTTTTCTTTTTGTATAAGGCATTTTTACTTATTTTTACAGATATAATTAATGGTTAAACAAACTTACCTCGTGACGTTTGACCATAATTATGCTAGACGTTGCATCCTCGAGATTTATTATAATTCACTATGTAGTCCACTTTTCAATGTACTGGGTATCAAGCACTATTTTAGAGCTATATAAAAAGAAAGGGTAGGATATAGCCGCCACCGCTGCCTGTACGACAGCGCCCGCTCGCGCATTGACTCATTATTTTAGAGCTTTATTTCGCAATATTGACACAGGGATAAATTTACAGTGGTAAATTAGGGTATAGGGGGGTTGTAAATCTCTTCGGATGCAACGTCTAGCATAATTATGGTCAAACGTCACAAGGTAAGTTTGTTTAACCATTAATTATACCACGACGTTGCATCCTCGAGATTTATTATAATTCACTATGTAGGATGTTCAGAGCATATTGCGAAATTTTAAGTATATATGTAATAACGAATGAATCTCATATTGGTACATAATCAGATTCTTTATTACATACTCTATAAGAAAAATCATAAATAGACCGAAAATAACCGACTTATAAGGAATGATTTTAAACATAAATTATATTCACATAATATTACGGTCTCTGCAAATGTACTCTCGTCAGTCTGAGGCTACTGACCGATTATAGAATTTAGAAAAAACTTAACTATTGCTGGACCATCCAGCGCATTTTTTAATAAAATCTATAGATAAACCTCGCCGATGAGTTGCCGAGGTGGAAGTATGTCGAATACTGTGAGCAGAAAAAAAACTGTGTTTATGCCACTCTAGTTCATGATGCTGTTAATCCATATGCTAATAGATGAGCTTGCATTATGAATAGGTTTTCTAGTGTTAGGAAAAGCCGGTCAGTATTTGCCTTAGAACGAAAATTTGATGCCTTTAAGTATTTCAAGAGTGCTTTTGCTGAACAAATTTCTATTCTATAACGAAAGAATGGAATCACTAAACAAGGCATTACACGATTAGGTGTTGATGTTTTAATTATGTCATTAATAACATTTTCAATACTAAAATCACGAATCTTTCTTACATTAGATAATATCATCAATGATAGCGTCTGGCCTCGTTGTCCTGACGACAATGCGAGCAAATTTGCTGTTTTTGACGTTATTTGTGCTAATGTTAGGTCCTCGTTTAGGAACAGGTTTGTTACAAAGTCAAAGAACTATTTTAGGGTAGGTAGTCTGATACCGTGAGCCTTGATCTAAGAAATAACGATGTCTTTCTCACTAAAGGTTTTCCCAAATATTATAGCCAAAGCTGAGCGGCAGGAGTTTAAACAAGAGTAACTAGTTCCGCTGTTATATTCGTTGATAAGGAAATCTAATAAGAACTTTATTTTGACAATGAATGGATTTTTGTTCTTGCTTTGTAGAAATGCCACCATTTTTTCAAAAGAACATTGTATTGATTTGTGGGAGATTTTTGATAGAGATGCGATTATAATTCGAATCGTGTTTGGTTTCAATGATTGTTATAAAAAAGCTGACCTGATAATTGACAAGATACTAGGGATAAGATGTCTTGGACCGTGGATGAGGTTCTCTGGAAGGAGATAGTAATAACTTTTCGTTATGATAAAAGTAAAACGGTTCTTGGCATTTCAGAGACAGAAACAGAAGATACCAAGCCTGACCTGGCCAGTAAAGAACTACCTTAATACCAGTAGATCTGTCATTTATTATTTTACGAAGACATTTTACGATGAGTGGCTCATCAAATTTTACAACAATTTTGTTAAATGTCGTGGAAGATAAATTCCATTCCGTATCAATGTTTATATATCTAGAACATTCGTTGGTTTCAACATTATCTCTTGATTTAATATAAGAGGCAAAGCCTACTAGTCGCTTATCCTCGCACCATTTCCAGATGTTACGTGTGAACTCGTTTAAATGGTTGTACTGAATACCACCTATTCTGTTGATGTAAGAAATGGCAACCGTATTATCGATCCTCAACAAAATATGTCGTAAATCGCGTATCTCATTAGCAAAAAATCTAATGCCTATGAATGCTGTCCTTCATTCTAAGAAATTAATGTGGCATGCAGCCTCGGCTGCATCCCAGAATCCATGAGACCGTTCGCCTTTACACATTAAACCCCATCCGGTTAATGAAGCGTCTGAAAATATTTCTAGAGCATATTGACCATCACGGATCGGATTGGTAAGTTTTAAAATATGTTTTTCCCACCAAATGAAGTCATTTTGTAATGTTTCTTCAATAATCAACTTACAGTCGTAGTTGTCATTTGATTGTCTCAAGGCCAAGAATTTTTCTCTTTCAAATAGTTTAGTGTACACCCAATAAAACAATATATGAACAAGCCGAAGTAAGTACACCCAGAAATTTTGCAAAGTCGCGAATTATAATATTTCTTTTCTTAGAAATGTCCTTAACAAGATTTAATATTTTACGGCGTTTCTCAGTAGGTAAGCCTAACGTCATATTAATTGAATTAAATTCAAATCCAAAAAATAATAATTGCGACACTGACTTGTTATGAGTTGGCTTTCTTCGTAATTGATTTTAAAACTCAAAGTAATACATTTACTGTTTCAGTAATACGATTGAAGCAATCGTTATACGAGTAAACCTAAACAGACACGGTCGTCCAAGTAATTAGCAATGAAAAATCCTTTATTTCTCAGATAGGACACAACCGGTTTAAGAAGTTTTGTGAAAATATATGGTGCCGAAGAAAGTCCAAAAAGGAGGCACTGGAATTCAAATGATTGATTATTTTTCAAACGAATCATTTATATTAAATAGAAAACATAGCCATGTAACAAAGAGGGGCTATTAGTTTGATGGCTGCACGATAGTCCTCCATCTTAAAATGGTACGTTTTGATGAACTTGATCAACTATTTAAGGTTAAGAATAAATCGAAATTTGTCATCGGTTTTAGGAATAAGAAACACCTTTGAAATTAATTGTCCTGACACATCGTTACAAGGAAGAGAGCGCCAATTTGAAGTAACTTTTCTAATTCAAAATGAAGATTGAACTGTTTGGTTCAATTGCTTGAAATACCGGCTTAAAAAATAGTATTTTATAACCAGCCATTATTTCTATGATAACCGGGTCTTGAATGAATATTTGACCGGTTTTGTAAAAAAAAATGTTGTCTACGTGTTTTTGTATCTCTATTGGGATTTGGGCTGCATTCTCGGATGAGTTTTCATTGGATGTCTGTATCGGTCGGTGACTGGCGCAGGCTCTCCCGCAACTTCCTTCTATTGAGCGTATTTCCAAAGTGCAAATCTAGCAAATTTGGTTTGTTTTAGATAATCGCTTGAGGATTTCAGTCTTATCTACATTCTTCTCAATAAGAGAGCATATCAGAGTTGTTAGCGCCGAGTTCCCTATACCGAGGTAATTTTGGGATTTTTCCAAGCGCATATCGCGGTTTTAAACCGTCTCATTCAAAATAGCTGCTATTTCAGGTTTCAATTTGGTTGCCATCACCAATTGAAAGTTTTCAGGTACTAGAATCTTCTCAGCCAATAATTTCTTGTGATATTTGTTTAAACCTTCGCATATAGAATACGTCCCCAACGTTTAGAGATATCCTCCTGGTTTTTGGGCCTGAAAACTTCTGGTTTTCCTTTTGCTTCACCTAATAGTTCCAGTATATCAACCGGTAAACTGATAGTAGGAAGGTCCGCGCAATCAGCTGCAAAAGCACTCATATTAAGCTGGCTAGTTGAAGGCGTTGGTTCGACTACTGATGTAGATGAAGCCGCCGCTGCTTGAGATGGTACTGGCTCCGACACATTGCCTGCTGCCGGTACTGGGGTCTCATCGTCAACGTTGACAACTTTAACGAAGGATTGAATAATATGGCGAGGGCTGAAGGCGTCTGAGTCCGATAGTTCAATGCCTGGTCTGTCACACTCATAATTAGCATACGTCGGGCTCCAACCACTATTGGCGTGGCCTGCATAAAAAATTAAACAATGGTGATGATCTTGTCATGACATAAACTGGAGGAAAGGACTGTATTTTGAACATGATCGCATCATGTTACTCAGTATTATTATGAAACATGACTACGTTCGTAACGTAGTACTGGTGTATTACGATCGCATCGTTATATGTATTTATATACTCTGAGGTAATATAAAGGCACTTATGTTTATACGTACAAGCATTTTGAACATGATCGCATCATGTTACTCAGCATTATTATGAATCATAACTACGTTTGTAACGTAGTACTGGTGCATGATTACGATCGCATCGTAATACCAAAGGCACTTAAGTTTATAGGTACAAGCATTTTGAACATTATCGCATCATGTTACTCAGTATTTTTATGAAACATGACTACGTTCGTAACGTAGTACTAGTGCATGATTACGATCGCATCGTAATACCAAAGGCACTTATGTTTATAGGTACAAGCATTTTTAAACATGATCGCATCATGTTACTTAGTATTTTTATGAAACATGACTACGTTCGTAACGTAGTACTAGTGCATGATTACGATCGCATCGTAATACTCAGGAACTTATGTTTATAGCTACAATATGCCAAAATTAAATGCAATTAACACAGTCATCATCCAATGGATGCAACCGTGAACATCAGTCATTGTAACATACTAAATATCTTGAAATGATATCATTTGGAATAAACCAACAAAATGTAAGGTAGTAGCAAAAACAAAAATAAAAAATATTCCTTCGGAAATTTTCTATACTTCCATGATGTAGGTATTTACCAATTGTTGTAGCATAGAATAGAATATAGAATAGAATATTTATTTGTCTGAAACACGGTACAAAATAGGTGTAGTACAATAATAATGTGGCTCAACATGTTTCACCAATTACTGGCATACAAAATAAAAATAAATTTGTGGTTACATATCTATCCCTCAAATAGCTTAGCGTAATAGTATTCATTACACTGTCTTAGACATATCATAGGATGTAGCGTGTTCATAATTGTAGCGTGTTCATAATTGTAATAAAACATAAAACTTACTGTTATCCGAATCCGAACTTCGGTACTGCCTGCATCGCAAACGTTGTTCTAATTTCCTAATTTTATGTTCTCTGGGGAATCTTGATTTATACGTTTACACATCGTGATTTTACTTGCGAGTCGAAACAATAACACCATATAAACGCTTATGAACTGTTTAACCAAATAATAAAAAATAAATGAATATTTTGATGCTTCGATACCCGAGCACAAAAAGCGAATGAGTCAATGCGCGAGCGGGCGCTGTCGTACAGGCAGCGGTGGCGGCTATATCCTACCCTTTCTTTTTATATAGCTCTAAAATAGTGCTTGATACCCAGTACATTGAAAAGTGGACTACATAGTGAATTATAATAAATCTCGAGGATGCAACGTCGTGGTATAATGACAGACAAAAAATTGTCGACAGCAATATCCAATTTAAACAAAATCATTTGCAAATGCTACAAGAAATGCATGAGTATAACCTGAAAATTGCCAAACTGAAGATCATTAAACTAGAGTCCGAAATAGCTAAATTGGAAGAGAATTAAATTAAAATTATATAGTATTTAGAGTGTGCTTTCTGTTATGTTTTATTCGTTTTTTCATTTGAAGTTATATATTTGAAGTACCTATGTTGACAGCGCATTGAACAAAAATGTTATTTAAATGATAAGAGAAATTCAAAATATAGAAAATGTATTAAAAATTGTTCGAAATAAAAATTCTCCTTCTTATTATCTGTCAGTGTTACGAGGAACAAAACCAATTGGTTCCTGAAAGGGTTCCTGCATATGGTCTCCTTCCTCAGGAAGGATATCCTCATTCATATCCAGCGCAATATTGTGCAGTACAGCACAAGCCACAATCGTTACTTTCGCTGTCTCTATGTTGATGAACATCCCCCTCAACAAACAGCGAAATCGTTGTTTCAACAACCCAAAACACCTCTCCACAGTATTTCTGGTGCGTATATGTGCCCAGTTATACCGCTCTTCTTGTGGTGTGGTAGGGTTGAGGATGGGTGTGTAAAGATAGCTGGTGCACGCATATCCGCTGTCTCCTAACATTATACCATGGAATGCTCCTGCTTCGAATCGTTGTTTAAGTCGAGACTCGCGGAAAATGCGTGAGTCATGCACACTACCACGCCACCGAGCAACAATATCCATGATCTTTAGCTCCGCATTGCATACAACCTGAAAATAGCAATACATATAATATAACTTTATAATAATAAGATACGATAACAATAAATTATAGCCACTTTTTATATTTTAATGTAGTTGCTCAAGGATACATATATAAACAAATTAAAGTATTATAGGCACCTACCTGAACATTAATTGAAGCAAATCCCTTCCTATTAATGAAGACTTGTACGAATGTCGAGACGGCCAAATTAGTTTATTTTGCATACTTTCATAGCCTTTTATCGTTTGGCATATTATTATGGGGAGCTGCAGCAGATATTGAGACTATTTTTATATTACAAAAAAGGGCCATTCGTGCAATTTATAGTATGGGACCTCGTGAATCATTGAAGGAATTGTTTAAGGAAATAAATGTCATGACTTTACCTTCACTTTACATTTATGAAAATATAATGTTGGTACAGCGTAATAATTCAATGGTTGGTACGTAAAAGCTTAGACACGTTTAAAACAAAAAGTGAAGTTCACAATGTCAATACTAGACAAAAAGACAAATTAGTTGTTCCGTATTTTAGATTAGCGAAAGTTCAAAAGTCATTTCTTGGAAATAGTGTACGTTTTTATAACAAAATCCCACCTTCGGTAACCAAAATGACTGATTTTAAGTTCAAATCTCACGTAAAAAAAGTCTTGAAAGCACGAAAGCTCTTATTACAAGGTAGCCCATTATATAGAAGATAAAGATGTCTGGAAATAGCTTCACTCTGCACAAGTGCACATTGTACAAAATCCAGTAGATTACCTACATGATTTTATTATGAACCAGTGCAGGTTATTATTTTTTATTTATTTGTATACTTATTGGTTGTTTTTTTTTATGTTTATTCGTTTTGATGATTGTGTATTTTATTTTGTAAAATGAAAAGTATGTATACCTACTAATGTTTTGGAAAAAATAGCCAATATATAGTCAGATTGTTAAAAAAAAAAAAAAAATTTAAAAAGTGTAACCGTGCTGAGTTTCTTGCCTGTTCTTCTCAGTTGAAGGCCGACTTACGAACTGGCGGTAACTTCAGTAGCTTTGACCTTCATAGGTGCCCTTCTAGGGCCTAAATTGAATAAATGGCTTTGACTTTGACTTTGTCTGCAGTATCAACTTTTTTTATTTTTATATGAGTGCAATCTATAGCACCAATGACAGTCGGGAAGTTTGCTATATCTCGGAACTTGGACATTACTTCTTCTTCCTCGTGCAACGTCGATGGCATCTTGATGAACCTTGGTGCCATTGCTGCTATTGCCCTTGCCACATTCTTGCATACTTTACTTATGCTGGGCTGCGAGACACCATGCAGATCACCTTTATCATCTTGTATCTAAAATTAAATATTATTTATAAATATTATTGATGATGAATGATAGGGTATTATCTTTTCCGTGGAAAGAATGATAGCTCAGCGGTAAGGACGTCAGATACCGAGACGAAAGTCCAGGGTTAGATTTCTACAATAAACTTGACTTAATTCCCCAGGATATTTATTATCATATGATTATTCAAACGTTGGTTCAACTATGTAAATAGTCTATTGTCTGACCAAAAGTTAAGTATAAATAGGGAACTTTCTCACCTCATGTCGAGCCCAACATCGTAAGGCAGAAGTCACTTGTAATTCGGGTGACAAAGGTGATCCGCGTGAGTCATGCGGAACATGATCTCTCACCAGTTCCACAATTCTTGCAGCAAAAGGTTTCGTGAACCTATATTTGGTACGAAATTCTTCCTCGTCTAATGACTCGAAAGGATTCACCCTTATGCGTTGCCGGTTAGGGTCGCGAGAAGTCAGTTCGAGAATATCTAAATCATCATCGTCCATATTGTTTACTTTACTGATGGTCCTTGTGGTTGTTATTATTTATTTGTTTCACGATATGTGGCTTTAAATTGTTACCATTCTGATGACCTGCCATCGAAGGTAGGTAATTCTGATAAATATTTGGGTGGTTCCCCGGGCGTATGGCCAGCTCGCGCTAACTGCGCTAGGGCTGCGGTGAGCTCGGCGATATCAGATCGCGCCCGGGGTTCTTCAGCTACCACCTTCTTACCATCATTAGGAGAACTTTCCCTAACTAAATCCCTATCAATAAAAGCGTGCGTATACTTACCATTGTACTGCTCTGCCAACGGGGCTCTGGAGTCTGGATGCTCCTGTGATGCCAGCCATCCCATTTTGCCGTCAAATCAAAGTCGTAAGCGGCCAAGGCTTTTTTTTTTTTTGGTGCTTTTGGCGTCTGCTACGTACAAAATACGTATGCGAGGGGCCGTAGTCTCAAGAGCGACACACGCTAATTTCTCAGATAGGGCTTGACTATCTGGATCTGGGGCCATTGTAAAGACATACCGGATTAGGAAAGAATGATAACTTTCTTTTTCTCTTCTACTACGATAAAGTGCATTTATAATATTAATGGAAATTTTTCATGTCAACAAAAGTGGGACTTAACGGTGGGACTATTGTAGTCGTAAACTGTGCATTTATTTTTGCAAGGCTATCCAAATCAGTAAGTACAGGGTGTCCGGTGGCAGAAATAGGTATTAAAAGTTAAATTAAAAAATTACTACTAATGCTATAAGTTTATTTCAAAAACTATTATAAAGAAGACTATTTCGTCTAAATGTTGACCGTCACGTCGGACACACTCTTGGAATCTGGCCTCCGTATTCCGTCCGTGTCACTCGCTGGAGAAGTGATGTCGGGATGCCATTAACCTCGCGAACGATATTTTCTTTTAGTGCTGAGATGGTCGCTAGGTTTGTTTCATACACTTTACTTTTGAGGTACCCCCACATAAAAAAGTCCATAGGGGCGATATAGTCCATCCGGCGACCTGGGTGGCCAAAACGGCTTATTTATTAGTTTATTGGGGAACAAATCTCGCAGAATCGCCATGATGTATCTAGCCGTGTGCGGCGCCATCTTGCTGAAACCATGTGTGTGTACTCATGTGGGATGTTCTCTCATTATTGCCAGAAAATAATCATTCAGCCTGGATCAAGGTTTTTACCAAACAGTCTGAGCACGTTTCCGAGATGATCCATGCAGAAATTGCTGCACTACTACCTCTTATATTAAGTATAAGTATAGAAGAGTCTTCAAATTTAATCCTTTTTCAACTCTTGCTCTTATTCGCATTGTTATAAACAATATGAACCGTTGACCAAGAGTGGTGGGTTTTTGAGAGCATGATTCAATTTCGACAAGTCTCTCTTCATTTTTAAGATGATCCTTTGAGTTCAGGATGGACTCCATCCTAGCTATTGAAAGTGTGAAAGATGGTAGCAATCTGTCCCTAACGGATTCTTGATTAGATATTTTTTTAATTAATTCGCCAGTAAGGCGATGCTCGTAATAAAAACGGTCCACTACAACATCGCTCAAACATTGCAGCATCGAACGAAGCCATGATAGTGGGGTGCTCTCTCCTCCGCTGCAATCCAACATATATATCATGTAAAAAGTCCTGTTGTAGGACTAATAACTGACAGTTTCTTCGCTTCTCTTTGAAAGCGCCCTCGAATATGATGGGATCCTCGGTCCCTTGAGTGTATTCCCTTCGAAAAGTGTATGTCCAATTATGTGCGTGCAGGCACGTATATACCTATAGTTAGGTATGTGCTGTGTGTGCCTTTTTTTCTTTATACCAATTATGTGGCAAACAATCATACGGCCCGCCTGATGGTAAGCGGTTACCGTAGCCTATGGACGCTTGCAACACCGGGGGTGTCACGCGCGCGTTGCCGATCCTGCAGAAATCTCTTTACACCCCTTTTGGAGAACCCCATGCTGTACTCCATCGGGAAAACCACGGCGGGCTCATTCCACAGCCTGAGCGTCCGCGGAAGGAAGCTCCTTTGAGCCCGCACAGTACGAAACAATTCAGGTTTCAATATGTGAGGATGGACTCTCCGTCGATGGCGAGAGTTGCTATGGTAGAAAGTAGCCGTGGACATCATCTTATACAATTCTTCAGAACACCGTCCGTTGTACAAGCGGTAGAACACACATAAGGAGGCAAAGTCTCTCCTCAGACTGAGGGGCTCTAAACCGCTTGTGAGCTCGGGATCGTCGACAATTCTGATGGCACGTCGTTGGACCGAGTCTAAAGGATCAAGCTGGTATCCTGGTGCCTGCATGCAACCGGCTCATGAACAAGTAAATTCAGTCAGTATTCGGCCTTTACATTGCCTTTTTGACGGGGCGCTTGCGCGTGTACATAGAATGTAGACTCCAAACTGGATCTTTTGAGTTCACATACGCTAAGTACCTATGATATGGAAATAAATGAATACCTAGCACATAAAATGCAGTTCTAGGTCTAGGAATTTGACTTACCTATGAATTTGTCGATAACAATTTGAGTGTAACCCCAATCGGCTAACACTTCTGATATTTTCTTATCGGATTCCATCCTTTTCCTTAACCACTCACTAGTTAAAAACTATATTATTATGTATAAAATAAAATCACATTAGGTACACTCACTTCTTGGCCGCCAATGACGCCGCACACGCAATGCAAACTTTCGAAATGAACCGAATGAATGGCGAGCGGACGCCGCGGACGGACGGACGACATGGTTCCCAACTCCAAAAAAATACCCCTAATAACAAAACGAAATAAAATAACCCTAGATTAATATAAGCCCGTTCCTCTTGAAACGTATCGATTCAAACGTTTAATTAAATTTTAAGTTTTATTAATGCCGGAACATGTTGTACTACCACTTGAGCCTATTCTTATATATAGGTTCGACCTTTGGTTATCCAAAATCATCAGCACCTTGGTTTTTTATTTAACTAACCTCAACTAACTCTGGGTAGCTCTGCATACTGATGATGATGATGATTAGCACTACTCTCAGCCAGTACAACGACCGACCCATGTCCTATACAACCATTCAAGCATCAGCCACCATGCAACTAACGTAGTTTATAATGACTGGTACCTGAATAATTATATCGGAGTAACCATGGATAAACCAAGGAGTGCGTGGTATATAGGAGTGACACGCTCTGGGATGGGAGAGGACGGCCAGCCAACCGCAGCTAGCTGACCACAATCGACCGACTGTTCAGCCTATTGCCAATATTGGAGAATGGGAAGACGGGTATCGCAGACAGGGATGAGCGTTGGTGCATAATGAGTATTTCCCTTGGTTATCTTCTATCTTCTTTGGGTTCGGGTTTGTTGTTCTGATATCAAGTTATCTTCCAGAGCTGGGTCTCAGTGAGTATGGTTCGCGTGTCTGTGTGTGTTCCGTGTCGGTTTCGGCTTCGCTATCCGTCTCGTCAATCAAGTATATATCTTGGACTGCTTTGGTATAATCCGTTCTGTTCTCCGCGAGTGCACTTTTGTTGCAGTATTCAAGCGCGAGTATTCATTCATATCATGCGCCAAGGAGTCTTTCCACGTAAATATCGGTCTTCCAACTTGAGGTTTTTTGATGTAAATTGTAGTGCTGCACGAAGGATGTGTGGCTGCTGTCGTCGTAGTATGTGTCCGTAGTAGAACATGCGTTGGCACTTAAGTCTCTTCGTTATAGTTTTCCCGTCGAGGATGTCATTAACTTTTTTGGTGTTTTCAAAATTGCGGGCGCTTTTCAGCATGTATTTATTGTCATGTTTTCAGCATGTTGTATTTTATACGTTCCAAATGTGGCGAATGCTGTACACATCTATAATTGGTGTACATATCAGTATATTGTAACATTACTTTTATATCAGTGTTTAATATGTATGCTGTTGATGTGTCATATTCAATAAATAAATAAATAAATGTACTGTACGATCATGCGCTCATAGCGTCTTAGTTTTGACCTATTGGCTTTAGTTAGTGCGGCTGCTTTTAGACCGTAGCTCATTGACGGCTCGATAACCATCTTGTATAGTAACCGTGCCACTTGCCATTCCATTTGTGTTTCCTTTACAAAGGCGGTGAGAATTTTGGAGTTTTTCATTCCCAGTCTGCATCTTGTGTGAACTGTATCGTTTCTACTGAGATCTGAGGTTATAAACGTGCCGAGGTATTTAATTTCCTTGACTGGTACGACGTTGGAGCCTGCTAGGCGAATAAAGTTGCGCGATATTTGCCTATTAGGATACCTTATCACGGATAAGTACTTTTGTCTTCGTTTCATTGATGTTCAGTCCTACTAGGTCCTACTGTTTTCATTAAGCCTTTTATGCTCGTGAATATTTCGTCTAGTTTTGTAGCGTTATTTGAAACTATGACGACATCGTCCGCGAAAGATAATATTACCGGGAGTTGGATTTTTTCGTCGTGGTTTAGGCTAAGGTACGGTGTTTCTTCTTCCAGTGTTTTTAGGACTTCGTCCATCAGGATTGTGAAGAGGCGTGGTGATAACGGGCAACCCTGTTTAACACCTTTTCGGTCCGCTGGTTGTACCATTTCAGGCACGTGTACTCATTTAGACATGCTGCAATGATTCTATTAGTGAAGGCGATGTTTGTCCTTGTTTGTATTATATCCATGAGTGTTGAGATGTCAACCGTGTCGAATGCTTTTTCTATATCAAGGGCTAAAACGTAGGTGGGAGATCCTGATCTCCACATTTCATCCATTATTCTTCGGAGTGAGAACATGTGGTCATCTGTAGATCGGTTTTTGAGAAACGCCGCTTGGTAATTACCTAGTTTTTCGGTGATACTATCCAGTTGGAGTAGGTAGCTGGCGTATATGCGGTAGCCTTCATTGCATATCGTGATTCTTCTATAGTAATTGATGCTTTTTGGGTTTTTGACTTTAGGGATTGGGGGTTGAATGGTTTTCGTCCACGATGGAGGTATTATGTTTTGGGACCATACCAGCTTCATGTGGCCGGTGATTTCTTCAAGGAGTGGTACTGGGGCAGCTTTGAATAGCTCTACTACTGTCTTATCGTCTCCTGGCGCGGTTCCGTTGCGCATGTGCTTGCTTATTTCCTTGATTTGATTCACTGACGGACTGTCTGATAGGTTGGACTGGTTTTCATTTTTTATTAGTACTAGCTCATCTGGACCGAACGATTTTTCGAGTTCTTCTTCCCATTTGGATATCGGAATAAAGTATTTTTTCACATTATATTTGAGTGCCTGTTTGTGTTTCCTGTAGAAGTTATACGTAATTTTCATTCTCTGTGATGGATGGGCTTTGTTAAGATCTTTGAAGAAGATTCGTCCCAGGGTATACATCTGTGGATATCGCGTTGTTTTTTAGAAGAGAGCATCTCCAGTACCTTGGTTTGGTATTGTGCTTTTGCTATTTTTCCTTCCAATCGAGTATTATCCAGTTGTTTGTAGTTGAATTGGTTTGCCTTGTTTTGTTGTGTTTGTTTTGTCCTTTAGTGATGGCAGTTTACCTTTTGGGCTATTGCAGGTTGGGTTCTTGTTGGTTTTTCTGAGTCTTATTGGATTGATTTCTCCCCATACAAATGTATGGTCCCTGGTGTACAGTGATGTTGATGTAATAAAACTGCGCTGCTGCAATTAGGACGTCCGTGCCACCCCATTCTCCCTCACTGAATTGTTTTTTAACGTATCTGTTGATTTCACGTTCTACATTCATTTTAGAGGGGTCAAGGTTACTGATTATAGCGTTCCGAATTGTCTGTTCATTCCTGTTTTCTTCTATGTATTTTGCGAGGTCCTATCTTATTGCATGTTGGTCAAATGTCAGGTGAAAGAGGTTGTTGATTTGGTCTGCTATTGCTCGGAAGAGGCAGTTACCATCGCCTTGCATTTGTTTTATTTCCATCTTGTTAGGATTTTCAGTTGTTGATTATGCTGGTTTTATCTGTGGGAGAGAGCTTAAAGCTATTGCTGTTTTGGTTTGGTCTTTGACCCGTTAGTATTTTACAGTTATTATGATTGATATATATATATATATATGAGCGACGTGTTATTATACTATAACATAGCTTGGCATGGCTATGTTGTTCTCCCTGGTGATTGTTGTGTTATGAAGTGTGGCACTTAGCTATGAAGGGAGGAATTATTGTTTCTTGTAACCTATTCTATTTGGATTATATTACGGTGTTATACTAGGTACTATTACAACATATGACTCGCAGTTTGTTGTATAGATGTCTAAAACTTTACGGGCTGCGGAGGTGCTATTGATTGTGACTTGAGAGGTATCTTTATGAAGCCTAGATTACTGAAAGAAAACAAATTTATTTACCTATTTAACAAAATTACTGGATTAAATAAATAAACTATGTTCGTGTTGAGAGTTGACCGAGCTGATGTTTTGGCTTATCTACCATGCATGGATGGGTCTCACCGGGTTTTGGTAGTAGGGCTGGATGGTGGTGCTCTTATCGCTATCCGGCGCGCTGCACTTATATAAACACAGGCACACACTTTCACTTTGTTTCGGTTTGGGCCCAGCTAGGTGGACAATCGTTCACGACGGCGGTCGGTGCGTTTCTCCAACTCTGGGTAGCTCTGCATACTGATAAAAATTGTTAGGGTTTATCGCCTAGCTAATTTGGTGCTGTTAATAAAATTCTTTGCAACAATAAATAATTAATTTTTTTGCAACTGCAACTAAAAATCTTAGTAGCTAATGTTTTGAGTAATTAGTCATAGCTATAAATCATTTTACTAACCTCAACTAACTCCGGGTTGCCACTACTGACAATACATTGTTTGGGTTCATTACCTAGCTAATTTGGTGCTCTTATGCTGGGGCCACACTAGCGTTTAACGTCAATGCCCATTATCTCGATAATTATTGCGACAATTTTTAACGCATTAAAGTGGCTACACTTTAACGGTGGTGGGTTAAGAGGTATAAAAAAAAACCTAAGTTCCTAGTGAAAGAATTTACAGTAGTGGATGAGCGATTCCGGAGATTACTTCCATCATCTGTTTAATGTGTTTGTATAATTATCAATAAATGGCTTTGAATTTTTAATAAAATATATTATTATTAATAGAAACAGTTTTATTAATTTAGATTAAATATTTCAATTACAATTATCATGGACTACTCTCCCATATTGAATTATTATAGCGGATCTCCGCCAGCACTCCTTGTATGGTGCCAGTAAGAGTTTGGAGCTCTTGCTGCACACCTCCTACAGCACCAGTCAAATCGCTAATTCCTTGCCTGATAGCAGCAAGCTCTGCTATCTTCCTTTCTTCCAGACGCACCATCTGGGTACGCACATCAGGTTGGTGGAACCTATAGTGGTGGGTGCGTCTTGAGTCCGGATTTCCTGTGGTATAAAAATAGTCTTAAATTCATCCTTCAATCCTTACAAAATTATGCCAAACTGTTTTCATTTTGGCATCGATCCCAGTGCGAGCGGTCTAGAGTTCTGTGGTCAAAGTTCTGCATTCTGCGTTCATTGTAATCTCTCGACCAATCGCTGTGGGATTGATGCCTTAAACTGTCAAAAGAATTAATGAGAAAGTCCTGAAGCTAACTGTACATTTATTTGCTACTAGCTGTCCCTTGCAGTTTCACGGAGGATAAAACTAGCCTATAGCACTCTGGGATAACTACAGTAGTTTCTGGGATAATGAAGCTTCCTATTAGAAAAATAATCCTTACATGTAAACTTACCCCATCAAACACTTACAAACTTTACTTTTTTAAAGTAATTAGATTAATTAGTATAGACTTACGAGAGGCAGGCTGACGGGGAGGGATTTTGGCTGGGGTCGTCGTCGAGAGTGGTTGTGTCCCGAGACACATGTGGCAACCTTCCGCCCCGAATGCGAACCTTTTTTGCGTTCCGTGCAGTAAAAAATAAAAAAAACGAACACGTTCGCGTATCGGTCGTGTATGTGAGTGTGCGTGCGTGAAAGTTAGCTAGCAGTGAAGCAAACTCGGTGAGGTTCCTTATTTATTATTATAATACACTAGCTAGCCCGCGACTTCGTCCGCGTAGATTATATCTTTTTTCTAGATATGAATCATTGTAACAATAAGCTTTGTTCATGGCATAGCCCGCCACTACGTGTGATATTTGACAAAAGTTCAGAAAGATTGAGAGCTTACATGTGAGCATGCCACATAAAACAGACACAGTCCTGCCGCAAATAAACTCTAGCGAATTTCGGAGTTCTTCCCTGTGATTTATTAATAGCAATGGCGAAACAAACCTTGATAAGGAACTGTAATCTTTTAAATTCAAACGGAAGGTGCTTTGGGATCAATGGTATACACGGCACGAAGACTGTTTCTCCTTACTATGTTGCCTAATATTATATTGGCAACATGATATGCGTGGGTATTTATAATTGATAGACACAGACACTTGTTTAGACTTTAGACTATTTATTTTATATGACAAACACACAGTAATCAACAGTAATCACATAATGCAAACCCGACGACATATTGAATGAACCAGTGAGTCCGAGACTAACCATAGACGATAATATAATGAAAGGTCCGAATACACGACATCCTCCCCTTACAAATTTAGCTTAGTAGGTGGGCGGATGGCTCTATTGGATCTTCTCAAAACTTGGGATGATGAAGGACCTGGTTGAACAAGGCTAGACTGAATAGGACTGGGCTGAACAGGACTGGACTGAATTGGACTTGACAGAACAGGACTGGACTGAATTGGACTTGACAGAACAGGACTGGACTGAATAGGATAGGACTGAACAGGACTGAAACTTGGTTGAGACCCTAATTTAGGATCCACCACTACAGGACAACTAGGATCATATTATATGATGATATATCAGTTGGCAAAGGTGCATGACACATTTGATTCAAGTGAATCTTCTTTACAACACCACACTACACCACACTTTACACACAAATAGATACAAGATACATTACTGGACTTAGACACTTTAACACTATTAATAACTCCATTCCTCCCCATGCGAATTAAAACATTATCATTTTCATTAAATATTGACTTATGATACTTTGTAGACCTTGGACTGTAATTAGGATTCAGCATTGATAATAATGGTCTATGGTTATAAACAAATAACATTGAATTAGGACTTTTTTCTGTAGTAGTAGTTTGAGTATTCCTATAATTCATAAGAAATTTACAAATTTTAAGATTAAGTGACTCGTTATTATTTTTCTCTAGAATAAGTTTACTTAAGGCTTTCTTTGCTATTTGAACACTTCTTTCAGCAAATCCATTGCTTTCAGGATGGTAAGGAGGACTCTTAGTAACTTTAATATTAAATTTAGTACAAAAATTAATAAACAAATGGGAATCAAAGGGTGGACCATTATCTGAAACTATTTCAATTGGTAATCCAACATATGAAAAGATTCCACATAACTTTTCAACAACATTTTCTGCATTACAAGACTTTGACATATGTTTAATATCTAACCATTTAGAATATGTATCACAATATATTAAAAAATGTTGTTTTTTAAATTCAAAGAAATCAATATGTACTCTTTCAAAAGGAACACTAGTTTTAGGCCATGGTATTTTTTCATTACATGGTTTAAAATTAACAATACCACATGGCTCACAAGTCTGACACTTAGTTTCTATATCTATAGACATTGAAGGCCACCAGAATAAAGATCTTGCTAACATTTTTGAGCGTACAATTCCAGGGTGACTTTCATGTATAAGGTTTAACACATTTTGTTGACATTTTTGAGGTACAATTAACCTTGACCCAAACATTAGACAATTTTCATTAATTGATATATAATTTCTTATTTTGAAATATGGACTTAATGCTGGCTCTTTACAGTAATGAGGCCAACCTTCTTTAGTCAACTTTGTAACCTTAACTAATACTGGATCTTGTAAGGTTTCTCTTGCAATATCAAAAACATTAATAGGTAATAAATCATCTGATAAGATACAACTATTCACATCTAATATGATTTTATTAATTGGTAGTCTAGATAAAGCATCTGCTGGTTGTAAAAATTCACTTTTCCTATGCTCTAAATTATAATCATAACTTTCAAGTATCAATGCCCAATGTTGTAACCGCTGTGCTGCCAAAGTAGGTATACCCTTACTGGGATGTAATATATATTTAATTGGTGCATTGTCTGTGATTAGGGTGAACCGTCTACCCCATAAATATTTATGAAATTTTGTGACCGCATAAATAACTCCTAATGCTTCTCTATCTAAATGAGAATAATTACACTGAACTTTTGTTAAGGAACAAGATGCATATGCAATAGGTTTCTCTATAAGTTTACCATTATGATTGATAACATGACACAAAACTGCTCCTAACCCTACTGGACTTGCATCTGAATATACTACTAATGGTAGATCTGGATTGTAATGCACTAATATCTCACTACTAATCAACTTTTGTTTACTTAACATAAATGCTGACTGACATTCAGGTGTCCAATTCCATTTGACACTATTTTCTGTTAATTGACGTAAAGGCTTGACTAAAGTACTTAAGTTACCTATGAAATTATGATAGAAATTCAACATGCCTAAATATGACCTTAATTCTTTGACACTTTGTGGACATTTCGCATTGACAATGGCTTCTACTAAGACTGGACTAGGTTTCCTACCTTCTTTTGAAATGATATTTCCCAAGTACTCTACTGATGAAGCAAACCACTTACACTTTTCAAAGTTTATTCGCACTGTAGAAGATTGTGGTTTTGAATTAAACGCTTTGTGGCACTTGAGAGAATGGTTTATTATAGACACGTATTATATACATGTCGACGCTTGAAAGGCAAAAATGACCAAGCGACATATTGGCAACTTTACAGTAGAGCATTCTAACAGTATATATCTATGCAGGATACTAGATATTTCGTTCGCACCTCTTTTGCCATCACTTTCATCCCAGTAATAGCAAAAAACTTTGCGCGTCCCGTTTTCATAAAAGCACAAATTATACACCGCCAATTTGCGCGAATAATATAAAAGCATTGACTCACCATGTGGGGTGTTTAAAACCTTCTCTAAATCAAAACTTACACATAGAGTATTAGGGTCACTTTTGTGAATATTCTTATGAGTAATAAACCTGTTATAACTTTCATTTTTCTCAGTTTCATGTTCATCCTTTTCTTTAGCCTTTGCTGGATCTGACATATCTGTTTGTTCGAATTTTAAGCATTTCAAACATTTATCTTTCTTGGGAACGTGGAACCCTATATTAAAATCATCAGAAAATATTTTACGAAACACTCTTTCGCTAACAAAATCTACGCCATTATCTTGAGATCGTTTTTTGTAAGTGCTGTAAAGATTAGCAACATTTTTGTATTCATGTGTCAAGTAGACTCTAGTGGAATCCTGTCGGCAATAATGCGACGGTACAGCAGGTAAACTTTTTAAGAAATTTAATACTGATTCTATTGTAGCTGGTTTAGTTTTATTGGGTGGTACGTGTTTGCCACGTAAATCCTCTTTAGCGCAGCCCCAACTAGAGTTTTTGATAGTATGATATATCGTTTTTGACGATATATTTAGCGTAGCCGATAGAAATTGCAAACACACTGGTCTCCTCCCCTCTCCTTCATTAATATGATACTTATAGCTTGCTAAGCGTTTTCCCGAATCAACTCGCTTACGCTTTATCTCTTCTCTCTGCGTAATATTTACTAACCAGTCTCTTCGACGATCTCCCGAGAGTCCCCAAAAATGATCAAATACTTTCTGTCTTTTTTCAGTATCAATATTCTCACAATTATTTCCACATTTTTTTCCAATGCACGGGTTAGGTTGAATTGATTTCGATTTTATGACTTTGCCATCTCTTCGCACATATTCTTGTCCAGATTTTATTTTTTGTGATCGTTCCTTTCTCAAGTTTATTTTTTTGTTTCTCAAGCCTTTTTCTCCAACTATTTCTTCATCAATGTCAACCAAAGTATTATTTTTCTTTTTAGATTTTTTCTTATTAGACGTTTTAGATTTTTTTGTTTTTTTTGTTTTTGAAACTACCTCATCGTCATTAGAAGAAGTAGATCCTAACCATTCATCTGAAATTACAGCTTCTTCACAATCGATAAAGGTTGAGTAATCTTCATCTGATAAATAATCAATGTACATTTTATCAGTTTTGCACTTACGTTTACTACCTTTTGGAGGGTTTATAGTTTTTGATCCGCCAGATTGAGAGCATCCCACAATGGCTGAATTTGTAGAATTTGCACTTACTTGGAAATTGCTTGAAGTAGGCATTTCTGGTGTAGTCAATCCACCTTTAGTGTTTTTAACTGTTTGTTCTAGAGCGTTGCTTGCAGAGGATGTTTCCGGTATATGTAATTCAATCTCAATGTTTGTAGGTTCGTTATCTGGTTCTTTTTCTGGTATGCCAATTTGAACTACAGAATAATCTACTGGGACTGTACTCTCTTCAGCTAGATGTGCAGGTACGAGTTCTAATGTGGGGCCTGATGGGCCACTGAAAATTTGATCCATCAATGCTTCACTATAATTTTGCTGCTGTTGATCGTCATTTAGTGGGCCAGTCATCTCCATGTTATTTCCAGCTGTAACAGTCTCAGAAGTACTTTGAAAGGATGTCCTTGCAGGGCCTTCATCTGAAAGTGTCTCAACCTGAAAATAAAATAAAAAATAAATAAATATCGCTGGACATTACACACAGCCCCATCTAGTGCCACACTAAGCAACGAGGCTTGTATCGTGGACACCAGATAGTTGATATACTACATAGGTACTTTTTATTTGTAAGTACATACTTATTATACATAAATAAACATCCACGACTCGGAAACAAACGTCCATGCTCATCACACAAACATTTGCTCCTACCGGGATTCGAATCCGGGACCCTAAGAACGCAAGGCAGCCACGCTACCGCTGCGCCATTCGGGTTGTTAAAAGTAAAATAATAAATAGGTGTTTAACCTACACACACTAAACTTAAACTTAAACTAAACTAAACTAGGTACTACTAGGTAGGTAACTAGGTAGGACGCACACACATACACTCTTAATGAAGAGTGTATGTGTGTGCGTCACAAGTTTAAAAAATTAAAAACATACCGGTTCAATAAACACAAGCTTTTTGCGAACTTGTTCCAATCGTTGCAGACTTTTGTCTTTGTAAGTACGAGCAAATTCTCGATATCTTGGCCCCTAGAAATTAAATTAAGGATAATTGCTTCTAATAGTTACAATTGAGAGAATAATGATTTAACAGTAAACTAAGTAGGTACATTACCAAGGTCAAATCCCTGCTATCGACACCCGCGTTTGACATTGCTTGCTTAATTATATTATCTATTCGCCTATTACGATTCATTATCTAAAACAATAAATATAAAAGCAATTTATAAAATGCGTGTTAAATAAGTTGCTAATAACACTCATACAATCTTTATAATAAAAACACTTACCGAGTAGGTACTATCTCGAGCAGGCGACGTACTTAGTGCGGTGCGCGCGAGCACGCGGGTCGTCTATGCGACGATTCAGTGAAGACTAATCGATTTTTTTTTACCATCAGCCATTCAAATTCTGCTTTACAACGCGTCTATGCGACGACACAAAATAGGTGGAACGGGGATAAGCTCATTTTTATACAAATTTCATATCTGAAATAGATATCTAAGTAACAAAAATAGAAAAAAAACGGCAGGTAAAATATTACCAAACGACAAAATATATTCTTTTTAGGCAGGAAAAATACTACTATATTACGTTTTAAAGTACATTGTATTTAGGAAGAAAATACTAAATGAAAATGAGTCCATAATTAAGGTGTGTTAAAAAGTCTTAAATGTAGAAACAAATAAAATAATACTCAGGTAAAATTTCTTAAGCAATGCTCATACCCTAGATACCGTAAGGAAAAAAATACTTTATGTTTAAACGCGTTTATTCGAGTAAAGGCAAAAATTACTAAGCGTAAAAAGTTAAAATCGAATACCCACCAAGTGAAAGTTATTCATAAATCGGTAAAATTTTAGTCGTTTAGTCGCCGAAAACGGTGAAAATGTGTGTTTTTTTAGATTACCAAGCGACAACAAAACTCTTCCTAGCGGTACGAGAGTAGGATCAATCGACGCGGATTTTTTTTCTGATTTCAATGATATATATAACTCAATATCGCCCAAAATGTCGTTTGGTAATTTTTGCCTTTCAAGCGTCGATGTATTTCTAAGATTAATATTAATAAGTTATTTTATGACACGTATAGTGGGCTCGAGCAGCCAGCGATAAAGAGGATGAGAACCCCGTACAGTGTTGCCAACTTATATTTCTAAAAGTCCATACTAAGACTTGTTCTATTACATCATTTTCATGCCCTCCTTCGAAAAAATATGTCCAAAATATCTGACTTCTTTCAATTTGTATTGAAATTTTCTTTGATTAAACCTAACATTACATATCTTTGCACGTTCAAAAACTTGTTTTAATATTAAATCATGTTCCTCATCATTATCAGCACAGATCAGCAAGTCATCGCAGTATATTATAACACCCTGTATATCCCCAAAAGTTTTTTCACTGTATTTTTGAAAAATTTCCGGTGCAACGGACAAACCAAAAGGTAATCTTTGAAATAATAACAAATAAAATTATAACAGCCAAAAGGACTACTAAAAGTGCAAAAGTCTGCTGATTTTTCTGATAATCTTATATTACAAAAACCATCTGATAAGTCAACAACTGAGAAAACAGATTTATTACATAGTTTAGCAACTATTTCCTCTAATGTAGGAATAAGATGATACTCTCTTAATAATACTTTATTTAAATCTTTTGGGTCTAAACAAATCCTTAAATTTCCATCACTTTTCTCAATAATTACAAGATTACTTACAAAAGATTTTGGGTGTTCGACTTTCTCAATAATCTGGCTTTCCTCAAGACTTTTCAAATTATTTAGTAGTTTTAATTCTATTAATGAGTTCAACCCTAATATTGGTCGTACTTCCTCTTTAATAATTATAAACTCAGTCTCGATGCTTTCCTCATTATTAATGAAAACTTTTAATGTTCTCTTCCCTAAGGGTTTAATTTTGGTTCCCCCAAATGCCTCTAAAATAATTGTTGTCTCAGACCAGTAAGGCTCCTCATCATCGACATTTTTTTTTAAATCTTTTACAGACAAAACATTGACTTCTGCCCCTGTGTCGCATTTGAAGTGAATCCTCTTATTTTCTACCCTGAGCATGCATGACCATTCATTGCTGTTACACGTTTTGTTGTTACCTACTGAATGACACACTTTGACTAGTCATAAATCATGAACAAAGTTGTTATTCTGTTCCCTATCATTACATGACAAATCTTCTTGGTTCCTAATATTATGCATTTTTTTATTTTTACAACCCTGAGCAAAATGATTCATTTTATTACAATTAGAGCAAGTTTTTCCAAAAGCCGGGCATTGCCGGGGACCATGTTCTTTGCCACATTTTAAACAATGATAAAATTGATTACTAAAATTATTATATTTTAACTCATTATTTGTTCTGCTGTTGTTATAATTATTATACTTAGCTTGACTACGCCTGTTGATAGTATCAACTATCTGCGATGACTCGGGAGTTTTCTTTAACATTTTGGCATGTTCATTGGATAACTCCGCTACTCTGCACATATCTACTGCCTTGTTGAGAGTGAGGTCACTGACTTCCAGAAGTTTCTTTTGCAGTTTGTTATCTTGAATCCCCATAACAATTCTATCCCGAAGCATGCGGTCTTCCATGTCTTTATAATTGCAATTTTTTATCATTTTTCTTATTTCGGAATAAAAACAATCAAAATTTTCACCCTCTTCTTGATTCCTTTTGTTAAAATTGAACGTGTTTATTAGTTCATTTTGTTTCGGCTCAAAGTATTGATCAAATGCTACGATGACCTTCTCATATTTCTCATCTTCTTCCGCATTTTTTAATATGTTGTAGTACAGTTCTTGCCCTTCCTGTCCAATTGCATTGAGCAGTATTGCCGCTTTCCTTGTTTCAGATAACCTCTCCAAACCAGCAGCACACAAGAAAATTTTAAATTGTTGCTTAAATTTCTTCCAGCGTGGCAACAAATCTTCGATGGAATCTAGCTGTAATGCTGCTGGCATTCGATATTCAATATTGATAGCCATATTGTTACCTTCTTCCATGTGCTCGTTTGTCGTTCTTGAAAATGGCGTCGAACAAAGGCGGTATGATATCACTTTATTGGAACAAAATTATTCTTGCAGGTTCAAAACCGACTGCGCCATGTAGAAGATTGTGGTTTTGAATTAAACGCTTTGTGGCACTTGAGAGAATGGTTTATTATAGACACGTATTATAATTACATGTATTTCTAAGATTAATATTAATAAGTTATTTTACGACACGTATAGTGGGCTCGAGCAGCCAGCGATAAAGAGGATGAGAACCCCGTACAGTGTTGCCAACTTATATTTCTAAAAGTCCAAACTAAGACTTGTTCTATTACACGCACATTATGCTTATTCAATTTTTCTAAGACTTTAACCACGGTAGGTACGCAGTCGGGTTTTTTGTTTCTTTTAATTATTTAATTTTAGATGCAAATACACAAATATCTCGCGGATTATCTGATATTTTCGAGATATGTTTTAACTTCTCTATCTCAGCAACAATTAACGCTTCTGGCCTTCCAAATCTACTTTCTAATCTTTTTAGGATTTCGTCTGGGTCTGAGGGACCTAAAAATATGCATTCTACAGATTCTTTAGCTTGCCCTTTTAGGGCTTGCTTTAATCTAAAACTATTTTCTGTAGAAGAAAATTGTGGAGCCGTTTCACGATTTGTGGCTTTAAATTGTTATCATTCTGATGACCTGCCATCGAAGGTAGGTAATTCTGATAAATATTTGGGTGGTTCCCCGGGCGTATGGCCAGCTAGCGCTAACTGCGCTAGGGCTGCGGTGAGCTCGGCGATATCAGATCGCGCCCGGGGTTCTTCAGCTACCACCTTCTTACCATCATTAGGAGAACTTTCCCTAACTAAATCCCTATCAATAAAAGCGTGCGTATACTTACCATTGTACTGCTCTGCCAACGGGGCTCTGGAGTCTGGATGCTCCAGCCATCCCATTTTGCCGTCAAATCAAAGTCGTAAGCGGCCAAGGCCATTCTTTTTATGGTGCTTTTGGCGTCTGCTACGTACTAAACACGTATGCGACGGGCCGTAGTCTCAAGAGCGTCACACGCTAATTTCTCAGATAGGGCTTGACTATCTGGATCTGGGGCCATTGTAAAGACATACCGGATTAGGAAAGAATGATAACTTTCTTTTTCCTTCTACTACGATAAAGTGCATTTATAATATTAATGGAAATTTTTCATGTCAACAAAAGTGGGACTTAATGTCCTATTGTAGTCGTAAACTGTGCATTTATTTTTGCAAGGCTATCCAAATCAGTATGTGTCCGGTGGCAGAAATAGGTATTAAAAGTTAAATTAAAAAATTACTACTAATGCTATGTTTATTTATACTAACTATTATAAAGAAGACAAGTGCGGATTTTATTATTTAAAAATTATTTCGTCTAAATGTTGACCGTCACGTCGGACACACTCTTGGAATCTGGCCTCCGTATTCCGTCCGTGTCACTCGCTGGAGAAGTGATGTCGGGATGCCATTAACCTCGCGAACGATATTTTCTTTTAGTGCTGAGATGGTCGCTAGGTTTGTTTCATACACTTTACTTTTGAGGTACCCCCACATAAAAAAGTCCATACGGGCGATATTGTCCATCCGGCGACCTGGGTGGCCAGGGTATGTCACCAAAACGGCTTATTAGTTTATTGGGGAACAAATCCCGCAGAATCGCCATGATGTATCTAGCCGTGTGCGGCGCCATCTTGCTGAAACCATGTGTGTGTACTCATGTGGGATGTTCTCTCATTATTGGCAGAAAATAATCATTCAGCCTGGATCAAGGTTTTTACCAAACAGTCTGAGCACGTTTCCGAGATGATCCATGCAGAAATTGCTGCACTACTACCTCTTATATTAAGTATAAGTATAGAAGAGTCTTCAAATTTAATCCTTTTTCAACTCTTGCTCTTATTCGCATTGTTATAAACAATATGAACCGTTGACCAAGAGTGGTGGGTTTTTGAGAGCATGATTCAATTTCGACAAGTCTCTCTTCATTTTTAAGAAGATGATCCTTTGAGTTCAGGATGGACTCCATCCTAGCTATTGAAAGTGTGAAAGATGGTAGCAATCTGTCCCTAACGGATTCTTGATTAGATATTTTTTTAATTAATTCGCCAGTAAGGCGATGCTCGTAATAAAAACGGTCCACTACAACATCGCTCAAACATTGCAGCATCGAACGAAGCCATGATAGTGGGGTGCTCTCTCCTCCGCTGCAATCCAACATATATATCATGTAAAAAGTCCTGTTGTAGGACTAATAACTGTCAGTTTCTTCGCTTCTCTTTGAAAGCGCCCTCGAATATGATGGGATCCTCGGTCCCTTGAGTGTATTCCCTTCGAAAAGTGTATGTCCAATTAAGGCTTCATCAGTTATTTCTGCGAATCCATTCCATTGATTGATTGAGTACGTATTTTAATAATATTAATTAATATATACCTATTCTAAAGTGAGTTTGTTTGTTACGCCTTCACGCCTTTACTACTCAACGGATCATCATGAAAGGCATGCAGATAGCCTATGGTATGGAGATGGCTACTTTTTATCCCAGGAACGCGGGTGTAACCGCGGGGGACAACTAGTAGTAATATAGTGTGGATGAAACATGAGTTTTGTTAAGTACATACATAGACAGGCCAGTTGGCGCAGTTGGTTAAGACTCTGGTAAAGATTCCACCTATTGCGCCGCAGGTCGTGGGTTCGATTCCCGCACAAGACATGCATTTGTGTGCATGAACATGTCTGTATGTCCTGAGTCTGGGTGTAATTATGTATATTAAGTATGTATTTACAAAAAAAAAAGTAGTATATGTATTATATCAGTTATCTGGTTTCCATAGTACAAGCTCTGCTTAGTTTGGGATCAAATGACGGTGTGTGAGGAATGTCCCAGGATATTTATTTATTTATTTACCATCCTACAACATGAGCATGTGCGTGCAGGCACGTATATACCTATAGTTAGGTATGTGCTGTGTGTGCCTTTTTTTTTTGTATACCACTTTGGTGGCAAACAAGCATACGGCCCGCCTGATGGTAAGCGGTTACCGTAGCCTATGGACCCTTGCAACACCAGGGGTATCACGCGCGCGTTGCCGACCCTGCAGAAATCTCTTCACACCCCTTTTGAAGAACCCCATGCTGTACTCCATTGGGAAAACCACGGCGGGCTCATTCCACAGTCTGAGCTTCCGCGGAAGGAAGCTCCTTTGAGCCCGCACAGTACGAAACAATTCAGGTTTCAATATGTGAGGATGGACTCCCCGTCGATGGCGAGAGTTGCTATGGTAGAAAGTAGCCGTGGGCATCATCTTATACAATTCTTCAGAACACCGTCCGTTGTACAAGCGGTAGAACACACATAAGGAGGCAAAGTCTCTCCTCAGACTGAGGGGCTCTAAACCGCTTGTGAGCTCGGGATCGTCGACAATTCTGATGGCACGTCGTTGGACCGAGTCTAAAGGATCAAGCTGGTATCCTGGTGCCTGCATGCAACCGGCTCATGAACAAGTAAATTCAGTCAGTATTCGGCCTTTACATTGCCTTTTTGACGGGGCGCTTGCGCGTTTACATAGAATGTAGACTCCAAACTGGATCTTTTGAGTTCCCATACGCTAAGTACCTATGATATGGAAATAAATGAATACCTAGCACATAAAATGCAGTTTTAGGTCTAGGAATTTGAGTTACCTATGAATTTGTCGATAACAATTTGAGTGTAACCCCAATCGGCTAACACTTTTGATATTTTCTTATCGGATTCCATCCTTTTCCTTCACCACTCACTAGTTAAAAACTATATTATTATGTATAAAATAAAATCACATTAGGTACACTCACTTCTTGGCCGCCAATGACGCCGCACACGCAATGCAAGCTTTCGAAATGAACCGAATGAACGGCGGGCGGACGTCGCGGATGGACGGACGACAGGGTTCCCAACTCCAAAAAAATACCCCTAATAACAAAACGAAATAAAATAACCCTAGATTAATATAAGCCCGTTCCTCTTGAAACGTATCGATTCAAACGTTTAATAAAATTTTACGTTTTATCAATGCCGGAACATAACCGTTATGGAGATATTGAATTTTAAAGTTCGAAGCTTCGTTATGTTGTACTACCACTTGAGCCTATTCTTATATATAGGTTCGACCTTTGGTTATCCAAAATCATCAGCACCTTGGTTTTTTATTTAACTAACCTCAACTAACTCTGGGTAGCTCTGCATACTGATGATGATGATGATTAGCACTACTCTCAGCCAGTACAACGACCGACCCATGTCCTATACAACCATTCAAGCATCAGCCACCATGCAACTAACGTAGTTTATAATGACTGGTACCTGAATAATTATATCGGAGTAACCATGGATAAACCAAGGAGTGCGTGGTATATAGCAGTGACACGCTCTGGGATTTGAGAGGACGGCCAGCCAACCGCAGCCAGCTGACCACAATCGACCGACTGTTCAGCCTATTCTTATATATAGGTTCGACCTTTGGTTATCCAAGTTATGGTTAGCCAATATTGGAGAATGGGAAGACGGGTATCGCAGACAGGGATGAGCGTTGGTGCATAATTAGTATTTCCCTTGGTTATCTTCTATCTTCTTTGGGTTCGGGTTTGTTGTTCTGGTATCAAGTTATCTTCCAGAGCTCGGTCTCAGTGAGTATGGTTCGCGTGTCTGTGGGTGTTCCGTGTCGGTTTCGGCTTCGCTATCCGGCTCGTCAATCAAGTATATATCTTGGACTGCTTTGGTATAATCCGTTCTGTTCTCCGCGAGTGCACTTTTGTTGTAGTATTCAAGCGCGAGTATTCATTCATATCATGCGCCAAGGAGTCTTTCCACGTAAATATCGGTCTTCCAACTTCAGGTTTTTTGATGTAAATTGTAGTGCTGCACGAAGGATGTGTGGCTGCTGTCGTCGTAGTATGTGTCCGTAGTAGAACATGCGTTGGCACTTAAGTCTCTTCGTTATAGTTTTCCCGTCGAGGATTTCATTAACTTTTTTGGTGTTATCAAAATTGCGGGCGCTTTTCAGCATGTACTGTACGATCATGCGCTCATAGCGTCTTAGTTTTGACCTATTGGCTTTAGTTAGTGCGGCTGCTTTTAGACCGTAGCTCATTGACGGCTCGATAACCATCTTGTATAGTAAACGTGCCACTTGCCATTCCATTTGTGTTTCCTTTACAAAGGCGGTGAGAATTTTGGAGTTTTTCATTCCCAGTCTGCATCTTGTGTGAACTGTATCGTTTCTACTGAGATATGAGGTTATAAACGTGCCGAGGTGTTTAATTTCCTTGACTGGTACGACGTTGGAGCCTGCTAGGCGAATAAAGTTGCGCGATATTTGCCTATTAGGGTCACGGATAAGTACTTTTGTCTTCGTTTCATTGATGTTCAGTCCTACTGTTTTCATTAAGCCTTTTATGCTCGTGAATATTTCGTCTAGTTTTGTAGCGTTATTTGAAACTATGACGACATCGTCCGCGAAAGATAATATTACCGGGAGTTGGATTTTTTCGTCGTGGTTTAGGCTAAGGTACGGTGTTTCTTCTTCCAGTGTTTTTAGGACTTCGTCCATCAGGATTGTGAAGAGGCGTGGTGATAACGGGCAACCCTGTTTAACACCTTTTCGGTCCGTTGGTTGTACCATTTCAGGCACGTGTACTCATTTAGACATGCTGCAATGATTCTATTAGTGAAGGCGATGTTTGTCCTTGTTTGTATTATATCCTTGAGTGCTGAGATGTCAACCGTGTCGAATGCTTTTTCTATATCAAGGGCTAAAACGTAGGTGGGAGATCCTGATCTCCACATTTCATCCATTATTCTTCGGAGTGAGAACATGTGGTCATCTGTAGATCGGTTTTTGAGAAACGCCGCTTGGTAATTACCTAGTTTTTCGGTGATACTATCCAGTTGGAGTAGTAGGTAGCTGGCGTATATGCGGTAGCCTACATTGCATATCGTGATTCTTCTATAGTCATTGATGCTTTTTGGGTTTTTGACTTTTGGGATTGGGGGTTGAATGGTTTTCGTCCACGATGGAGGTATTATGTTTTGGGACCATGCCAGCTTCATGTGGCCGGTGATTTCTTCAAGGAGTGGTACTGGGGCAGCTTTGAATAGCTCTACTACTGTCTTATCGTCTCCTGGCGCGGTTCCGTTGCGCATGTGCTTGCTTATTTCCTTGATTTGATTCACTGACGGACTGTCTGATAGGTTGGACTGGTTTTCAATTTTTATTAGTACCAGCTCGTCTGGACCGGACGATTTTTTGAGTTCTTCCCATTTGGATATCGGAATAAAGTATTTTTTCACATTATATTTGAGTGCCTGTTTGTGTTTCCTGTAGAAGTTATACGTAATTTTCATTCTCTGTGATGGATGGGCTTTGTTAAGATCTTTGAAGAAGATTCGTGCTGCGTTCTGCTCGTCTTTATCGGTTATTTGTTGAAGGATATTTCTGCACTTTTTTATTTGTGCCTTAGCGCGCGGGTCATTAGGAGTCCAGTGCGCTCGGAATTTTGCTTCTTGGAGCTTTGCTAGAGCTAGCCGCTGTTACTTGGAGCGCCCCGGTGTTGAGACTGAGAGGGTTTCTTTCGCGGACTGTTTCATGATGTGTAGCAGATCGTCCCAGGGTATACATCTGTGGATATCGCGTTGTATTTTAGAAGAGAGCATCTCCAGTACCTTGGTTTGGTATTGTGCTTTTGCTATTTTTCCTTCCAATCGAGTATAATCCAGTTGTTTGTAGTTGAATTGGTTTGCCTTGTTTTGTTGTGTTTGTTTTGTCATTTAGTGATGGCAGTTTACCTTTTGGGCTATTGCAGGTTGGGTTCTTGTTGGTTTTTCTGAGTCTTATTGGATTGATTTCTCCCCATACAAATTTATGGTCCCTGGTGTACAGTGATGTTGATGTAATAAACCTGCGCTGCTGCAATTAGGACGACGTCCGTGCCACCCCATTCTCCCTCACTGAATTGTTTTTTAACTTATCTGTTGATTTCACGTTCTACATTCATTTTAGAGGGGTCATGGTTACTGATTATAGCGTTCCGAATTGTCTGTTCATTCCTGTTTTCTTCTATGTATTTTGCGAGGTCCTGTCTTATTGCATGTTGGTCAAATGTCAGGTGAAAGCGGTTGTTGATTTGGTCTGCTATTGCTAGGATGAGGCAGTTACCATGGCCTTGCATTTGTTTTATTTCCATCTTGTTAGGATTTTCAGTTGTTGATTATGCTGGTTTTATCTGTGGGAGAGAGCTTAAAGCTATTGCTGTTTTGGTTTGGTCTTTGACCCGTTAGTATTTTACAGTTATTATGATTGATATACATATATGAGCTACGTGTTATTATACTGTTACGAGCTGGGGTTCAGGATAAATAATGGTACACGAATTTACCAAAACACTGGTTACACTTTTATTAAAACTCTAATTAAAACACTCAGAAATTAAATAGTTCACTAGCACTTAACTGTATTTCACTTCGATGTTTACTCACTGATTCACTAAATCAAACTCCAACTCCCCTGTGTATTGTCTCGTATTTATACTTCATAAACGGCATCCGGAACATTCTACAATTTACCCGCGTATTCTACATGCCTACAGTGCTATCGGGAATATTCCAGAAGCCGGTAGCTATTCGGCGATAGATGGTGTTGCTTGATAGATGTTTACTCCTATATAATAACTGATGGCGTTACTGATAGTACCGCTATTCAATAACAGATGGAGTTACTGGTAGCAATTTATTCCTGATGTCGCGATGTCGTAACAATACTATAACATAGCTTGGCATGGCTATGTTGTTCTCCCTGGTGATTGTTGTGTTATGAAGTGTGGCACTTAGCTATATTTGGATTATATTACTGTGTTATACTAGGTACTATAACAACATATGACTCGCAGGTTGTTGTATAGATGTCTAAGACTTTACGGGCTGCGGAGGTGCTATTGATTGTGACTTGAGAGGTATCTTTATGAAGCCTAGATTACTGAAAGAAAACAAATTTATTTATTTAACAAAATTACTGGATTAAATAAATAAACTATGTTCGTGTTGAGAGTTGACCGAGCTGATGTTTTGGCTTATCTACCATGCATGGATGGGTCTCACCGGGTTTTGGTAGTAGGGTTGGATGGTGGTGCTCTTATCGCTATCCGGCGCGCTGCACTTATATAAACACAGGCATACACTTTCACTTTGTTTCGGTTTGGGCCCAGCTAGGTGGACAATCGTTCACGACGGCGGTCAGTGCGTTTCTCCAACTCTGGGTAGCTCTGCATACTGATAAAAATTGTTAGGGTTTATTGTCTAGCTAATTTGGTGCTGTTAATAAAATTCTTTGCAACAATAAATAAGTAAATTTTTTAGCAACTGCAACTAAAAATCTTAGTAGCTAATGTTTTGAGTAATTAGTCATAGCTATAAATCATTTTACTAACCTCAACTAACTCCGGGTTGCCACTACTGACAATAGCGTTTAACGTCAATGCCTCTAAATCTCGATAATTATTGCGACAATTTTTTACGCATTAAAGTGGCTACACTTTAACGGTGGTGGGTTAAGTGGTATAAGTTCCTAGTGAAAGAATTTACAGTAGTGGATGAGCGATTCCGGAGATTACTTCTATCATCCATACTAACAAAAAAACTACCTATGTATCTGTTTATTGTGTTTGTATAAGTAAATGGCTTTGATATTTTAATAAAATATATTATTATTAATAGAAACAGTTTTATTAATTTAGATTAAATATTTCAATTACAATTATCATGGACTACTCTCCCATATTGAATTATTATAGCGGATCTCCGGCAGCACTCCTTGTATGGTGCCAGTAAGAGTTTGGAGCTCTTGCTGCACACCTCCTACAGCACCAGTCAAATCGCTCATTCCTTGCCTGATAGCAGCAAGCTCTGCTATCTTCCTTTCTTCCAGACGCACCATCTGGGTACGCACATCAGGTTGGTGGAACCTATAGTCACAGTAGATATATCAAACAGTAAAGTGTCTCGACCCTTTTCTTGATTATAATTGCCTACAGCTTCACGGTTCGTGAACAAGCGATAGGGCTGCCCACCTACAGTATTTTAATTTCATCTACCTACTTGTCTAGTTTTGTGATTGTATATAATTATATTTTTTATATGATCAAATGATTTTTTTTGTGAATGAAATAGGAAGAGTTCAATAAAATGCAAGAAACAGACGAGTAATATATATTTTTTCTTGACCCCATTACCTACAGCACGGAGATACTCGAATACTCTATACTCTAAATCGAAATAACAATTTTTTTGGTCACCCATCCGATGTCGAACCGTTGCAAACGTTACTTAATAATAATATATAAAACGTTATTAATACGTTAATTATATAATAATAATATTCTTTATTCGTGGACTGCAGGTTACATAATAGATGTTAACAAAAAAAGAAATATCCTCTACATCCTACCACACGGGCATACAAATAATATGCACAATAATGCACATACTCATTTCTTATTCTAATAAATTAAATCTAAAATTACATTACATATATAATATATATATAATACCATCTCATCGCGTGTGACTTACCTGCAGCAATCAAAACCTCTAACTACCTACTGCAAAATCTTACTTAAAAAGTAAATTATAATGTAAATCTTACTAGGTACAGGTACCTACCATTTATTACTCTCACAATCATTTCATTATAATATTTCGTCTAATTCAATAATATAATGTAAATAGCTAAGTACATACATAAGTAGTAAGTAGAAAGCCTAGCCTAGGAACTACCTACAACTTTTTTTTAACCTGACCGTAGGTAGTCACTTTTTTCACCCAAGCCACTTCTTTATTTATGAATCCAGGTGTATATTTTAATATGGAACGGGGAAAAGTAAAATGCGTGTGCTCGCTATGTTCGATCAATTTGGTATGCGACTTTATTCTTTTCCCAATAGATGGCGTTACTTTGTAACAAATTCCCGGCAACAACAAGAACTTGTTTGATTGTAACAATTTCTTTTAAAAATGAAGTTTTTAAAGAATTTCTGTACATCTTTATGGGAATTGAAAAATAAATTACATCATGGATAAATAAAGGAATTTACAAATAATTTAGTTTTCTTTTCTTTTTTCTAACGTACATGGAATAAGTTAAAGTATATCTAAGTTAAGTATTTAAATTACAAGAAGTTGTTAATGCAAATTTTTATACAATATTAATTTTTAGGTAGAGGACAAATATGTTTGAACGATCTTCTCATTTCTCCGTCGGGTGTTTTGAGTTTGGCCACTCTGATGACGTTGTCTGGTCCTGGATGAGTGTCTAGGATGCGTGCAAGCTTCCATCGACATGGTGGGAGACGGCTGTCCTTCACGAGAACCAGCGTGCCGACGTCTAGATTGGGGCCCTTGCTGCTTCTCCACTTGGTGCGTTCTTGTAGGCTGGTGATGTAATCTCGCTTGCAAGTACCTCTTTGTATGTTCAGTTCTCTTAACTCTTGAGATTGACTATATGTAGTTTTCTTGTCGCTATCGCTATCACTCATTTTAACAAAGGGTTATTTAAGTTACTAGGCTATTTAAGAAAAAAAATTAAGATAGGTTTGAATAAAGGGGAGGTAGGATAAAGGGATATGCCACACCCACTTGCCTTTACTCTTGGTGCTTGTTGCCGCTGAGGTGATGAAATTTTTGGGGCACGTGGCGGTTCGGCGTGTTGGTTCACGGCGCACCACTTGCCCGCAAATTGGTAGCTCAGCTGCCTGTCGATCTTCACACTCGATGATTTTGAGGCACGTGGCGGTTCGGCGTGTTGGTTCACGGCGCACCACTTGCCCGCAGATTGGTAGCTCAGCTGCCTGTAGATCTTCACACTCGATGATTTTGAGGCACGTGGCGGTTCGGCGTGTTGGTTCACGGCGCACCACTTGCCCGCAGATTGGTGTCTCAGCTGCCTGTAGATCTTCACACACGAAATGCTCTTCACCCTTTCCTGATTTTCGTGTATCGTTGACCAGGATTGTAGATTGATTGCAGCACGTTTCAATCGGAGATTTCAAACCTTGGAACGCCCTTGGAACGTCCTTTCGCTTCGAACGTGGCACGTCGTACCGTGCGTAGTCCGTTTTTTTTTCTGGTTTCTTTTTCCGCTACGTCGCTGTGCAATTTCAATCAGGATTCTTCTTTCCAGATCACGTCGGGGTCACCATAAATTGTATATTTTAATATGGAACGGGGAAAAGTAAAATGCGTGTGCTCGCTATGTTCGATCAATTTGGTATGCGACTTTATTCTTTTCCCAATAGATGGCGTTACTTTGTAACACCAGGTAGTTATTATGTTATTGACGCAAGCAAAAACAGCACAATATAGTCGACTATAATTTCTCTTTGTCATATTAAGTAATTGTACTTACTTGTAATTATTTTAATTATTTCAATGAATATTTGTCATAAATCGCACGCTTACTGCTTACAAACCCATCACACCGTTCGTTCGTCACTGCAGCGCATTCGCGACTGTTTGCGAACTGAGTGCGAACCGAAATCGTGGCGCGTAGGTATGACTCGCGTTCCGGCCGTTTGTATGAAGAGCTATTACCTCTGGGATAACTACAGTAGTTTCTGGGATATTGAAGCTTCCTATTAGAAAAATTATCCTTACATGTAAACTTACCCCATCAAACACTTACAAACTTTACCTTTTTAACCCATAATAAGGCGCGAGCCTGTGTAAGAGCTAGAAAGAAAGTTCGAGTGGAAATAGGGTAAATTTAAACTGCAGATTTTAAAAAAACTATTACGAAGGGGTGGGGGGGTTATTGTTATTTCCCCCTTTTTTTGGGTGGGAAATAAATTCCCCTTGCCTGATTACGGGTGATTGAATGTCTCGGAAGTGGGAAAATAATTCCCGTTGCCTGTTTACGATTCGAACTTTTGCCATAGTTTAGTTGTTATTCAGATACTAGTATTCCCCCTGGCTTCGATTATCACTTTTGTAATTTTTTATATATAGAAGTCGGTAAATGTGTTTCACATTTTTATTATACGTTTAAAACTACTCCTGAGGAGAAGCCTCATGAAACATTTTAAAACATTTCTTTGTACATAGTGCAACTTGGCATGTGGAGCACAATATTTTTGTTCTTTTTTCCTCTTTTTTTGTGCTACAAAATCGACATATCTTGTAACTGTTACCTTCCTCTGGAAGATGTATACCAACATTGAGCAAGCGGATCTCATTTGGTACGCCAAAGTTGGAACCCTTTTTGTTTTTGAAAACAACTTTTTGATTTCTCTTGCTTGAGTAATTTGAAATCAGCTCACGAGCCAATCTCAATCTGAAGTCTCTATGAGAATGCGTACTTACTACATGCACAGTGTTCTAAAGGTGTGTCCAAACACGGCGTGCAAGGTGCGCGGCAGCTACGCGCGGCATTCGCGGGACACAAATTTGCCGCGCGCCTAGTTTAAACCTTCTGCGCGGCAGTGATGCGCGGCATGTCCGAGACACGCCGCGCTCTTTATTTCGTATTCAAACTACAATGAAAGCGGCCGCGTGTGTTGTTGCTGTGCTTATTATTCGTAAATTACGTAGAAGAAGGAATAAAAGAAAGTGTATTAAAAAAAGGCAGTGTTGGATGCGACCACTCTTTCAACAAAGGACAAAGAATCTGGAAGGGATCTATTACGAAATCAACTACCGAACGCCACAGTTTTTAAGATTATCTTTGGAAGAATTCGAACACATACATACATTGGTAGAACCATTTATTAAAAAAATGGATACTCACTGGCGAACGGCAATAACGTCGAAGGAGAGACTTGCAATAACGTTACGTTATTTGGCTACAGGAGACTCCTATTCCAGCCTACAATACACGTTTCACGTATCAAAGCAAACAATATCAACAATAATTCCAGAAGTGTGCGATGCCATAGTGAGAGCTCTTAAGGACATGGTACAGGTAAATTATTATGAACTTTATTACTTATATTATTTTTATTATTTGGTGAAATATTTTAAACTACAGATTTTTAATTTATATTTTTTATTTATTTATTTTCATAATTAAGTAGTAATTAAATACAACACAATCATCATACGTCAATCACAGTTGTTCTCAACTAATTCACAATATTAATCTACATCCGTGTCTAAATCGCGAATCAATTGTGTAAGGCCAGTACCCATGTTACTAGAAGATGATGAGTCAAGATCGGTAAACTGTGAAGTGAAATATCCTCGTCTGTTTTCAGCGTTATATTCTTGTGTTGATGATTGATTGAGGAGCTCCATATCAGCTTCGTATAGTATAGTATTTATTGAATGTTTGACTCTCGTAAACATAGTGGCATCATATTTTCTTAGTTCGGCTGCTATGTGCATGCCAAAAGCAACGTAAGGATCATTACTACTGTCATTTTGTTTTCGCATTACTTCTAATGCTTCTTCTATCATTTGATTTTCAGCATCATACTCTGACTCTTGATATGTCCTCTTGTTAGCGGGCATTTCTTTTCTTGGCTTCTTGGTATTTGTATCTTGGTCTCGAGTGCCTTGTTCCGAAATTCCTGGTTCCGAAGTTCCTGGTTCCGAAGTTCCTGGTTCTGAAGTGCCTTGTTCTGAAATGCCTTGTACCGGAATAGCTTGTTCTGTATTACCCGGCTCTGAGGGTGAGCCACAATCCTGAAACAAAATAAATAAAACGTTATTAATTTTTTTTTCAGCTACCAGTGTCAGAGCAAGATTGGAAAGCAGTATCTAAAGACTTCGAGGAAAAATGGAATTTTCCGCACACTATTGGGGCGTTAGATGGAAAACACATAACTATTCAAGCTCCTTTTCGTAGCGGCACTGAATATTTTAATTATAAAAAGTTCTTTAGTATCGTGCTATTAGCATTAGTAGACGCAAACTACAATTTTATGTATGTTAACATAGGAAGCCAAGGTCGAATTTCAGATGGAGGAGTTTATAAACATTCCGAATTGTATCGAAAGGTAGAAAATAATCAACTTAATGTACCAGCGCCAGAAATTTTACAAATACCCTACATAACTAAAATACCATATGTAATATTAGGAGATCAAGCTTTTGCATTAAGCACACATTTGCTGACACCATTTGCAGGAATTCATCCAAAAGGGTCAAAAGAAAGGATTTTCAACTATAGACTATCAAGAGCACGCCGAGTAGTAGAAAATGCTTTTGGAATCATGTCGGCAAAATTTAGAGTATTGAGAAGTACAATGATTTTAAGCCCAAAATCAGCCAAAACCATAGTTCTAGCTACTGTTCACTTGCATAACTTTCTTCGCAGAGACTCTTTATTAAAAAAAACAAATGATTCGACGATTGAAACAGCTACCTTTACTCCAAATCAATTTATTACCACTCCTTCTGATATTCGTATTTTTTTGTCAAGATATTTTATGACAAACGGATCAATTGATTGGCAAGAAAGATATTAAATAATTGCATAACCTTAGGTTAAAAATGGCCAAAATTAATAAACAGCCCCTTAGCATTATTTGATCTCATAGATTTTGCAGTATGCGGGCTGTATGTATAATATGGCCGTTACATCTAAAGTAATATTAAAAAGAGGAAAGATTTTTTTGTTTGTTACGATTTAACTCAAAAAATACTGGACCGATTTTGATTTTTTTTTTACTATTACAAAGCTACATCTTCACTGAGTAACATTAGGTTATAATTTATAAAAAACAACCAGACCACGCGGGCGAAGCCGCTGGCGGAAAGCTATAGTCTAATAAAAATATAAAAGAAATAGGTACTTACCACTGCATCAATAGGGTTATTCCTGTCATGTAAAAAACTAAATGCTTCATAAGCAAACCATTTAGATTTATAGGCCTTGTTTCTACCTGCAACAGAAAAAAGAACATTATAACAACTAAAACATAAGCTGATTTTGTGTCTTATTAAAGAATTGAATTACGCATTTCATACATGTTGGATAATCGCGAGGGTAACTTGAAAATTAGATTTTTTGTTTGTTGAGATATCTTAACGATTATGGTGTCAAATAAAAGGTCTAGGTCTAAAACCATTTTATCAGTTTGAATCATGTAACTCGGTCCACGCGTTTAGAGATAATTAAGAATTAGTATAGTGAAAATGTAAACAGCCAGAGATTTATTAATAAGTACCTACTGTTATAAAATGTAATAAGATTAAACTTACCACAACCGGTGACATTACTTGTTTTTTCTCTGTTTCTCTCCCTTCTATAAGAACTCAAAAGACTTTTCATTTTCAATTTTAAAGCTGCTTTTGGTTGTACGAATGTTTTTGCTATTTCATCCCATAGATCTTCTCTCACATTATTATTGTGATATTCTTTACGTCTAGTGTCCCATAATGGACTATGGGAGCCATAAATTTCAATAAGACGAATTGCTGTTTCATTATCCATTTTATTTGATAAAATACGTCCGTCCACACACAACCACTGGCGAACCAACACTAACACCGTTCGCGGCGATCGTCGCGCGCGGCAGGTAGCTCGCGGCTGCCGCGCGCGGCAATCGTCCAATCATAGCGCGGCAAGCCGCGCGCGGCAGCCGCGCTCGAATGCCGCTTTATGTTTGGACACACCTTAAGTGATGTAGCTGTTTATTATTGACGCATCAAACATAAAGAAAAACAGCCTCATCCAGAATTTCCTGCATTTCCTATTAATAGGATAAGACGACCTGAAATGATCAAAATGATCGACGCCTCCCATGGTGAGAGTATACTGAGCAATAGCTTTGGGGATGAGAACATCTTTTTTAGTACCATCTTTCTGAGTCCTCTTTACAAATACTGTGTCAGTTGGATGGTGGGCTGTTGTAAGAACATTAACATCCCTGGTATCGAGCCACTTGATTGCTGTAATTGGTTTAGCAGTTATAGCTGCAAATTGGTTCTTTTCGAGTCTTAGATGTTTTGGTTGGGACTTCTTCGTAATTTCCGGCAGATCCTTTATATTTACTCTAACAGTACCAACAGCAAAAAAATTCTTTTCATATAAAGCTTCCATTAGGTTACAGCTAGTGAAAAAGTTATCAAACGCTAGCAGAGTATTCTCAGGAAGGCCGGCTGACAGCTTTATAACCACATTGTACCCCAGTCCCTCGTCTTCCATACTGTCCCCTTTTCCTGTGTAAACTTCGAACTGGTAAAGGTAGCCGGTTTCAGAATCGCAACGTGCCCAGATCTTGAATCCACGTTTTATGGGCTTCTTCGGCATATACTGCTTTAATGACGACCTTCCTTTAAACTTTACCATGCATTCATCTATTGATTGTTTACTTGAATTAGCTGTTTCCTGCTGGAACACTTTATTAAGCTCTTGTATCATTGGTCTCAACTTGTACATTTTATCATATTCTGGTGAATCCTTTCTTGGTTCTTTTTCATTGTCATTTATGTGTAAATTTGCAGTAATTTTTTTTAAATCATTTGATAGGCATAATTTTTTTATCTTTAGTAATTGATATCGTATTTCAAGCTCATTTTCTTTTTTTTTTAAATCTAATTTTTGTGACCCGTTTTTTTTTTCTTCGGTATCTATTTATCTCGGCGAAAATCTTAGTCCGACTACAGGGGTAGGCTGAAAAACAGCGTAGTTTGCATATTGTGTACGCTACATTCGCTGAGCCTACCCTATTGCCATATTTTTATATATTATATTGTACCTAATTTTAAGCTTATTTGTAATTTATATTGTGGCAATAAATTAATTTTCTTCTTCTTCTTCTTCTTCATAATTTTGGATATTTCTGCATTATTGTAAAAAGGGTCATTTGACCAATACAGGTCCATGTCGGGCAATGGGTTTAACCCCATCATTATTAATATTCCAAGGTAATTTTTCATTTCATCTGACGATACTGGTGTATAATGATTGCTGTTTTGCTGAATCGCATATGTATTTGTTTGTTCCACTAGAACTTGTACTAAATATTCTGGAAAAAAGTTTTTGAAAACATCAATAGGCCAAGTTTTATGATTATATGTTGATAAGGGTTGAATTGGATTGGTAAATTCTGGAACATTGTGTATTTCTGTCTCAATTTTCCACTCTCTTGGTTGTCTTACTGTACTGACGGTTCTGCTTGGCCTTGAGTGACTATTCGGTTCTGTTACAGTTACATTACTGTCTGAAGGTCCTGCATTTAAGTCATCTGTCGAAATTGGAATAGAGTGGATTTTAAGGCGATGATAGCTCAGTGGTAGTGACGTCGGATACCGAGACGAAGGTCCCGGGTTCGAATCCTACAATGAGCTTGAGCTTTCGGTGAAGGAAAACATCGTGAGGAAACCATAGCACGGTGGTAGGGTACTTTGTGGTACCCATCTGACTGGCTACCACCCTCAAGTTGAAAATCTGTCGCCAAGCACCTATCGGTGTGTTCCGACAGCTGCACTTGAGAGCCAGTTCCTTCTAGGCTTTGTGTGCTTACCACCTTCGGCCACATCATCACTTACCATGGTGAGATTGTGGTCAAACACAGGCCTATACATAATAAAAAAAAAAAAAATAAAAAAAAAAGAGTAAGAGAGTTCTTCACTGATCTCATCTAAACATTGCTCTATTTCAGTTTCTCTTTGGTTGGGAATTAAAACCTGTCTGCTTTCTTCATGAGTCTCAATGTGTTCATTTACTGTTATCTCACCCACACTACAAATGGGACTATTTGTTTCTAAAATATTTGCCAGAGACTACTGAATATATATCTTGTTCCCTATTAATAATTTCTTGTAAGTTATCGGGAATGCCAAACAGCTCTTCCAGACGCTTTTCAACTAAAATATCTTGTTCACATTACACATTCAGATTATTTGCCGGACTGCTTACTGGGGCTGTTTGGTAATAGGCATCATCATCTGAGTCAAGATCAGATAAATCGGACAGATTGCCAACAACTTCTTCTAGCTCCCGCTGACTTAGCTGTTTTTTCTTATTCATGGCGTTTGACTCCTAGTAACAAATTATAACAATTAAGTATCACATAAATATCCCCTGAGAAGCTTACGTTCAAATTTCAGAGTTATGTCCCTATTCGTATTGATCAAATAACTGGGTTAATTGATTTAACTACGATTAGCTAGCTAATATATTTAGGAAAATACGGAGAGGAATTATAAACGTGGTTGCAGTAGAAAAGGTTTATATCAAAGAGAGCGAGCACAGACAAAAAACTAATTAGAGAGGTAACAAAACATTAGGGACGTTCCGGAGTCAATTGTGATCAGTTTCCAACACGTATGACTGTGAATTATATGTCTGTTGTTTTTTTTTATATATATAATAGAGAGAAACTATATAACTCAATCGGGCAAAGGGAATTATTTTCCCACTTTTTCACTTGGAAGATTTCGGGGCTATGGTTCAATATTTTACCTTTAGAAGCAATAAAAAACAACTCCAAAATAGTTATTTTACATAAGATAAAAATATTATCTACTTACAAGATTTTTTGTAGAACTATTTGAAGTTTTTTCTCAGAAGTACCCCAAAATCGACCGTTATCCGCTCACTTTTTCACGCCACTGAAGTTTGACATTGACATATCAGCACAAGGTAGCATGTTTTGAAAAAGTGTTGCCAGTTAAAAATTCTAAATTCTTCTCAAAAGTAGTATATTTAATTGCGTTCATTCTATTAATTATCTGTCATGTAAAAAGACCATATTTTTGAATGTAGTCGTGGTGGGAAATAATACCCCCTGGCCTTATTAAGGGTAAAGTAATTAGATTAATTAGTATAGACTTACGAGAGGCAGGCTGACGGGGAGGGAGTTTGGCTGGGGTCGTCGTCGAGAGTGGTTGTGTCCCGAGACACATGTGGCAACCTTCCGCTCCGAATGCGAACCTTTTTTGCGTTCCGTGCAGTAAAAAAAAAAAAAAAAGAACACTTTCGCGTATCGGTCGTGTATGTGAGTGTGCGTGCGTGAAAGTTAGCTAGCAGTGAAGCAAACTCGGTGAGATTGTTCCTTATTTATTATTATAATACACTAGCTTTAGCCCGCGACTTCGTCCGCGTAGATTATATCTTTTTTCTAGATATGAATCATTGTAACAATAAGCTTTGTTCATGGCATAGCCCGCCACTACGTGTGATATTTGACAAAAGTTCAGGAAGATTGAGAGCTTACATGTGAGCATGCCACATAAAACTGAAACAGTCCTGCCGCAAATAAACTCTAGCGAATTTCGGAGTTCTTCCCTGTGATTTATTAATAGCAATCGCGAAACAAACCTTGATAAGAAAAAAATTCAAAATTCAAAATTCAAAATCATTTATTCAAATAGACCTTCGCAGGCACTTATGAAAAGTCTGACTCTAATACTCTAATACCGGTTCGGAAGGTTGCATTTGCTGAGAAGAGCCGGCAATAAACTCAGCAATTACTCTTTTCAAAACAGGCTTAGATTCATTACATAATATTTACATTCTAATCGCACTGAAAACAATTGCGTGCCCCGTCGCGGCGGCAAAATTACAAAGTAGACTGAATAAATATTTAATAAGTAAATCAATAGCAAACTTAAGCAGACCAGCCCCCACAAGCAGCACCTGTTCACAATACACATAAGGAACTGTAATCTTTTAAATTCAAACGGAAGGTGCTTTGGGATCAATTGTATACACGGCACGAAGACTGTTTCACCTCTGCCAGAACCAGTTAATATTTTGGCCTCAATAACATTGCGGCGGAGAAATGTTACTTGTAGTCAAGTTCCACAGCACAATTTGGAGGCCGTATATTTCTAATCAATATGATAGGAGCACGTACATGCATGAAACGGATTTCCTGGCGGATTAAGGCCCTCCGCACATGGAGCTACTTAAATATGACGGAATTAATCAGTAATTAGAATTACAAACTAGTTATAAACTGTATTTCGCACACGACTCTACCCACATTGCAAGGTTTCAGTCACTCCTGTTATTTCTACTACCAAATAAACACGTGCGAAAAACCTAGCAAGGGGAAATATTGGAAGCAATAAAAATGTCGAGTGGATCGAGCGAAGATGACGATGTCATTATACTATATTATCATCATAACAGACGCCGAAGGAATCGACGCAGATTTTGGATTCGCCCATATATCCAAAATAATGTGAACTGCAGATTGTCAGTTGCAGCACGAGAGCTGCGTGAAACAGATAATAAATTTGTGGGATTCTATAGAATGTCCAAAGATAGCTACGTACATTTGGTACTGTTAATAGCTCCTGCTATTTGTAAAAAAAATACTAACATGCGGGGGAGTGCGTGGGCGCAGAAGAAAGAATTTTAATAACGCTAAGGTAAGATTTCTATTTATTTATTAGTGATACCAAGGCTCTGTCCACCCCCTTCTGGGGATCACGGACGAGAGTATATGCATGTACCTATGTATTTAATTAGTAGCAAGGTTAACTGGCCTTGCTTCCACCCAACTTAGAATTTACCCCCTGGGAGCCCGGGTCTGGTACTTCAAATTAACATTCAATACAAAAAAACTTGCTATGTCAACAATTCATTAGATCAGCGGTTCCCTACATATTTAAATTAAACACTGATCTAATGAGTTGCTCACTATGCGATTTTGACATAACAAGTTTTGATCTACTGAATGTTGATTTGAAGTACCAGACCAGACCCGTTAAGTCCTTCTTTCATTGGAAAGAGACTTATACCCCTGTAGTGGGAACGTGGTAGTATGTTACAGTTGGTTACGCCAGTGTTGTTTTGATTGGTTTAATTTGATAGATTTAGTGATTATTACATTTTATTGGATACTCGTGGCTGTTATGACAAGATAAATTGTGGTTTGGACACTTGAATATTTCGCGGGTTAATGTCGCCCTCGCTCCCCATTGTTCCATTCTATTTGAATGGCGCACACGTTGACATTTCGATATACATCAATGATCGCGCTTTCGAGTTGATGCAAAATTCTCGCCTCCCGGAAATTATATATTTTCTGGACGTTTTTCGCGTTGAAGAAACTGTGAAAGTGAGCTCTGCTGGTTCCCGAAGAGGAGTACATGGTGGCAGGAGCATTCGCCTTTGGGATATGCAGGTACGTCCAAGCCTTGATAAAATTTGTCAAAAAACCGCTACGAGTTGAATCAGTCAGCATTTACCTTTTTATAGCATACAGTCCAACATTGGTGATTCTATATCCCCTATAGATATTTTTTTCCATCCAACAGTAATTACAAGTAAGTACCTACTATTAAAATAAAGAAACACCCTGATATACCACAAAGCATACTTTATTATTAAAACCATATTTTAATCATCATTTGTATTAATAAGACTCGGTACTGATTCATAATATGTCAGGATTTGATTATATGCTGGTGTGACTCGCTGTCCATTTGGTACAGGCTGCTCTTGCGTGGAAAGAGAAACGTGTTGTGTTTCATTATATGCTGCCGTGGATTGCTGCTCATTTAATGAGGGCAGTTCTTGTGTAGAAACAAATACGCTTTGTGTTTCAAATTATATGATGATGTGGCTCGCTGTGATGGTGCCAAAGAAGGTCTCTGAGGTTCCTCTAAAATTTCGTCCGCTAAAGCCAGCACTCGTCGCTTGAAGGTTCTTGTTTGACTGTCGGACATCGCTTTCATGTCTGGCAGTAAGCTTAGAAGAAACATTCGCTTAGGGTCCTCTGTTTCTATAGTGTTTTTATCAAGTTTAGCCTTTCTGGCTTTAAAGTAGTCCATAATACCATCATCGATTGTTGAAAATGATTTCCCTTTACGACGAGTAAAGCGGCTGCCAGTACTGGAAGCAGGTGGTCTGGATAAAGGGCATGACAAGGGCGACAGTGGTTGATTGGTTATAGGAGAAGATGCAGGCAAAGGGCATGACATGGGTGATGGATTGTTTTGGTATGGTGATGGCGTGCTTTGAGATGGTGATGTCATGTTTTGAGATGATAATGGGATGTTCTGATGTAATATGGATTGCGACTCATTTACTTCTTCGTTATCTTCTTGTTCCAACACTTCTTCTACTGCTTGCTGCGGGAGATTACCTGATACAGTATTATTCAGAGTTTTTATGAATGGAATGGTAAATTGCATCGCATCGGCCAAATAATAAGGTTTCTTGTTTTTTGATGATGATCCACTTGAAGCTGGTTTTGTGTGCCGGACGAAAACTGCGCGCAAATTTTTCCATTTTTCTTTACATTGGCCCTCTGAAACAAAATTAACAACTTATTTTTTTGTTTCCAGGTACTTGGCAAGTGGCAATTCATTTGTGAGCATCGGATACTATTTTGCTAGAGGAGATAATACAGTTGCACAGATAATCGCTGAAACTACAGTCATTATTTGGAATGTTCTAAAAGATATTTATATGCCAATCCCTAATGTAAGAAAATGGAAGAGTATATCAGAGCGTTATAGTTTGTTGTGGAATTTGCCTAATTGTATCGGTTCCTTAGATGGAAAACATATCCGAATAGAGAAATTCCCTAATTCAGGATCAAGTAATTTTAACTACAAGTCATTTCATTCTGTTGTCTTGATGGCATGTAGTGATGCGGGCGGGTTATTTACATTAATTGAATGTGGCTACGCTGGGAGAAATAGTGATGGTGGAATATTTCATGCTTCAGCTATCAAACAATGGCTAGAAAACACTGCTAATATTCCCGCGCCTTCAAGATTACCAAACGACGAACAAGAATTTCCCTACTATTTCGTAGGTGATGAGGCGTTTCCATTATTACGCTATCTGATGAGACCATATCCAAAACGAACTTTGAACAATATTAAAAGAGTGTTTAATTATAGACTGAGTCGAGGTAGAAAGACAATTGAATGTACATTTGGAATGATGGCTGAGAAATTTGCCGTTCTAAACAGGCCTATACGTTGTCGAGATCCGCAAAAAGTTACAAATATTATAAAATCTGTGTGTATTTTGCATAATTTCGTACGAAGCAGAGAAGGTATTCAGTATAAACCACAACATTTCGAAACAACTGACTTCACTCCTAAATCAATACCTGCTCCACAAAATCTTCAAGTGACTCCAACATCATCAGCTTATAATCTCAGAGATTATTTGGCAAATTATTTTATTAAACACCATGCAGCATTACCGTGGCAATGGAATCATATTTTGTAATAAAATAATTAAATATAGGTACTTACCAGTCAAATTAAATACTTTTCAAACTTCACTCCAAGCTCTTTCTGTTATATCCTTTCGTGAGTAATCTGTCAGTTTATAATTATATAAACATGGATACTCTTCCACTTTCTGCACAAATTTAATATTTAAGGCTTGATCATTCATTTTTCACATCAAAACACAGTAAACTCGGGTAACCTAGTAGCTCGGCGACCGGCACGACGCGTCGCGCGCGATCAATTGCCAACGCGTTACTAACTGGTTAGTGACTAGTCGCGTCGTGTGCGAACCTGTATGGCAATGTATGGGCGGTGACGCTCAAAAAACTCGTTAGTAATTTGAGTTTGTAATTAGTTCCTTTTGAGTGCGGAGGGCCTAAGAGAGTTTAAAAGTTGAATAGGATAATTTACCGAAGTCAAAGTCAAAGCCATTTATTCTATTTAGGCCCTAGAAGGGCACCTATGAAGGTCAAAGCTACTGAAGTTACCGCCAGTTCGTAAGTCGGCCTTCAACTGAGAAGAACAGGCAAGAAACTCAGCAAGGTTACATTTTTTAAACATTTTCTTTGTTTTTTTTTTACAATCTGACTATACAGGGGGGAATTTTTTAACCTCACCTGGAGGGAAAGTACTCTAAATACAAGTGAATTTTCGTAAATCCTGTGTAGATTTGTTTCTTTTTGAAAATAAAGGAATGTTTCATTTGAGTAAAATTAGCTATCTCCAGTATTTAGAGTACTTTACCTCCAGGTAAGGTTAAAAAATTCCACACTGTATATTGGCAATTTTTTCCAAAACATTAGTATACGTACACACTTTTTATTTTACAAAATAAAATACACAATCATCAAAACGACTCTACAATATCGACCATGGTGGCAACATTTCATTGATCGCAGCGGTATGGTAATTTTTGGGAGACATGATGGCTCTCTCGCGCATAACCACTCTATCGGTTTGTGTTCCATTACATTTTATCTATACCTAACTTGGTATTTGTACCATCTATTGATGGAAAGTTTATGTTCCCGATTTGAAGAAGAAGGTCTGAAAATCTACCGGCAGAAATATGCATACATACACTGGCCGATCAGCTGTTAAGGGTCTATGTATGGGAAAGAGATATATGTTTTTTTTGGGAGGTGTCGAGATCGGGATTATTTATCTAAAATTACGCCAGGAGACCTATCCACAAATTCCTCAACCATTTCATGACAGCTGAGATATTTGCTCATGACACACAGACAGGCAGACGAATACACCTATATCCACAAGTTCCTCAATAATTTCCAGACAGCTGAGATGTTTCTGTCTGTCTGTCAGTCTGAGGAGAGACTTTGCCTCCTTAAGTGTGTACCGCTTGTACAACGGACAGTTCTCTGAATAATTGTTTGACCTGATGCCCACGGGCTACCTTCTACCATCGCAACTCTCGCCATCGACGGGGAGGCCATACTCAGAAATTGAAGGCCTTGTATACCCAACTTCATCCCCCTTTTTCCCCTTTCGGGGGTGGAATTATCATAAATGCTCAGATAACTTTTCATTTTTCAACCTAAACCTAAACTGTCAATTTTAAAATGAAAATGTTGAAAATGAAGGAGACCTGATAACACCCGGACAGTGGAGAAGAGAAATAAATCTAAATGACAGAGCACTGAGGCCAATCGACAATATTCCTAGGCGTTCCTCTATATCAGCAATGGAAATACGAAACAAATTTGCTGACTTTTTTGCAAACACAACTACATAGTTGACACATAAGTAATTAGAATCTTTACGTAGTACTCATATTAATTAATTAATATGTCGTATAATATAAGTTTTATCAACAATTATATGATATTTATTCTATTGTGAAATTATGGTTTACTAATAATAAAGAAACTATAAAACTTACCTCTGTGTTTATTACTGACTCTGTCAGATAAATTGGTTTGAGGAAACTATCCATTAACTCAAAGGCAAACCAATTTGTTTTATATACGTCATCTTTACCTGCGCCTGATTTTAATGACTTTTTATATTTATTTAAATGAATACGGTAATATCCCATTAGGGAATCTTTTTAGGGTTCCGTAGCCAAATGGCAAAAAACGGAACCCTTATAGATTCGTCATGTCTGTCTGTCTGTCTGTCTGTCTGTCTGTCTGTCTGTCCGTGTATGTCACAGCCATTTATTTCCGAAACTATAAGAACTATAATGTTGAAACTTGGTAAGTAGATGTATTCGGTGAACCGCATTAAGATTTTTACACAAAAATAGAAAAAAAACAATAAATTTTGGGGGTTCCCCATACTTAGAACTGAAACTCAAATTTTTTTTTTCATCAAACCCATAAGTGTGGGGTGTCTATGGATAGGTCTTCAAAAATGATATTGAGGTTACTAATATCATTTTTTTCTAAACTGAATAGTTTGCGCGAGAGACACTTCCAAAGTGGTAAAATGTGTGTCCCCCCCCCCCTGTAACTTCTAAAATAAGAGAATGATAAATCTATAAAAAATATATGATGTACATTACGGTGCAAACTTCCACTGAAAATTGGTTTGAACGAGATCTAGTAAGTAGTTTTTTTTTAATAGGTCATAAATTGAAATTAATATCAAATACTCAGGTCTATACTACCATTTACTAATATACCTACAGGTTTGTACGGAACCCTCGGTGCGCGAGTCTGACTCGCACTTGGCCGGTTTTTTTTCTTTTTTAATTCTTCGAGAGTCGTTGGAAATGATAACGACTGAATGATACGACGCCATGCATCATTAACTGCCGAGCGATTTTTATGTGACTGCAGTTTTGAGTTCCAAAGGCATGGTTCTAATTGAAGGAATTCTAAAAACTCCAACGCTTTCTCATTGGACCACTCCATATTCGTATTTCGCTCGCGCAAAAAGAAAGCAAACACGTTGTTCCTCTACGCATGCGTCGTGCAGAATGAGCCGGCGCGCGTTAATGTAGCCAACATTCACTAGCGCGTTACACTGCGCGGGAATTCCCTTTGATGTGTCAAAAAAACCGACTCCCGAGCTATCGCTTACGTTTAATGCCATTAGTAGTGACGCTAGTACGTTAACGCGTTAAAACGTTGGCCACACCTGCTTAACGTCTTGATTAACGTGCTAATTAACGCGTAAAGACGCAGATGGAGCAGAGGCATTAGTGTGGCCCGGGCATTACTAAGATTCTTAGCAACAATAAATAATAATGTTTTAGCGAGCGCAGCTAAAAATCTTAGTACCTAGTGTTTTGATAATTTACTTACAGCTACAAATTATTTTACTTACCTCAACTACCTGCGGGTTGCCACTCACTACTGACAGTCAATTATTAGGGTTCATTACCTAGCTAATTTGGTGCTCTTACTAATATTTTAAGCTACAATAAATTTAAAAAATATAAGCATTTATCAGATAATAAATTTAGCTGCTGTAGCAAAAGCAAAGTTTATTATCACTTCTGACAAAGACATCTCTTCGCTGCCAAGAGCACGTATGAATAGTAACGAAGTATTTATCGATGACTATAATAATCGATGTAACTAATAAGTTTGTGATGACTGATAATAAATTTGTTAAACTTGCGAATCGTTTGAAATTCTTATTTATTTATTTATTTTAAGAGATCGAACAGCATTACAGTGTATACTAGCAGACCCCCGCGGTTTCACCCGCGTACGGTTTGAATTTTCTGCTTCGAAAACCAATGCACGCCACTGATTATTAGACATAACAAATCAAACACAGATATTTTTACAATTAAAGCTAAATACCTATATTATACCTACACAAAAAAATCGAACTCAAAGAATCTTATTTAATTATTATAACAACAAATGAGAAAGAAATTAAATTAACTACAATCAAAATATTTTTTTGTCATTGGCGTCACACGGGTGTGTATTTTGCCAATTTCCAGTTATATTATATAAGTTCTAGTCACAATAAATCACTTTCACATAGTCCTGATGCAGTCAGTCACCGTCCATAAAAGTCATGGTGGTCATGTACTAAAACTCTTCACGGACTTTTGAAAAGACACGATACACATAATTCATTTCATTTCACTTCACTGGTGCACATGGATTGATCTTTATTGGATAAAATACCACCGATAATATGCAATAAAACTCAAAATACACGAATTTATGAATATAAAAATGAAAACGCAACGTCACTCTGCAAGTTCCCGCCAAAAAGTCCGAGAAAATGAACTTCCAAACAAATTTCGAATTCTAATCCGATTTAAATATTCTTTTATATTTGACATTCCAATTTTAAAGAGCATTTCAGTTTCCAGAACAAAAGGCAGATAGAGCGCGCGAAACACGAGAGTGAGGCCAAAAAAAGCAATTAGGTACAAATTGAAAAACACATACCTGGTATTCGCTTTTGAATTTGTATTTTCTAAAAGCTGCTGAATGCTAATTTATAAAAAGAAAGTGTTTTTCATTAAATAAGTTTTTTAAACAAAGCAAATACAAATTCGAAAGCGAATACCAGGTATGTGTTTTTCAATTTGTACTCACTTCCGTGTTCCGTTCGCTTCATCTGCCTTATTCTGTAATCTGTGAAAATCGGATTGAGATTTCAAACATGTGTCAAAATAAAAAATGTTATTTAAATCAAAAGCCCTAAGGAGTATTGATATCAACGTCGATGCAAATCACCCCTAAAATTACTTTCTACCCCTTTTTAACCCCGTTTGGCGATGAGTTTCAATAAAATATGAAACACGTCTTCCATCAATTCTGTTAAAGAATGTTTATGCAAAATTTGAAGTAGATCGGACCAAGGAATCACGTAGTCCCATACAAACTTTGCCCCCGTTTTTCACCCCCTTAGGGGTAGAATTTCGGAAAATCCTTTCTTATCTGATGCCTACGTCATACAAAGAACACACCCTCCAAGTTTCAGGTCTCTACGATCAGCGGTTTAGGCTGTGCGTTGATTGTCAGTCAGTCATTCAGGACAAAGTAGCGATGGGTAACTAGCCGAAATTTCAATAGCTTAGCTAGCCAGCTATATGTGGTCTAAAAGCCAGCTAGCTAGTCAGCTATTTTGGCTATTTGGCTATTAGGCTTGAGCGGCGGCGCAGCTTGATGAATAACGTTCAACTGCGATCTGAGTTCGATCCTCGCCGCTGCAACAAGTCTAGTCTAGATGATAATGTAATAAATTAATTTAATGATTTTGTTTTTCATTTACTTTTTATTTTGTTGTATACTTTTTGAAAATAAATGACTTTCCCTCATAGGTCGTACGTATTACTAAAAAAAACATCGAAAATCAACAATAACGTCATCTCTATTTATGGATATGAACTAAAAGCTTTCACAGTACATCAACTCAGTCGTTAGTTGTAGGCAAGTAAACCATAGATGTCGCGCTACTTCAGATGATTTTAACGATTTATTTAATAAATAATAATATTACAGAATAATTTAATTTAATTAAAAAACAATAGGTTTAAATTCGTATAATTAGTACCTTTCAAATTCGAATTAATAATAACGACATGCACTCGAATTTCACTCTTTCGGAACTTACACAACTCAGTTTCACAGTGAACGCACGAACATACAGCTATCGGCTACTCGGCTAGAATGGCTTTGGCTAGCCGGCCAGGTACCGGCTAGTGGCGGCTACAGTGGCTATTAACCTTTGGCGGCTAGGCGGCTACCCGCTGTGTGTGACGTTAACTTCTCGTAATGAGGAGGATTGTTTATGTTACAAAAGGTTAAAATACCTGAAAATCGTGCAAATTGGTTCAAATTATCAATAGTTACACAGGTATTTTCAGCATAGAGGTATCTTAAGAAAACTCCTCATTTTAGCTAGCCATAGCCAGTAGCCATCCAGTAGCCAGTAGCTAATTATCGTGTTGACAGATAACGTAGCCGTGGCTATTTTGTGTATAGCCGTTTTTTGGCTAGTTATATGAATAGCTACCCATCTCTAGGACAAAGCATTATATATGTATAGATTATATATAACTAAACTTATAGCTAAATTTCGTTATCAAAGACTACGAAGTGGTCTTAGCTGTAACTAATAACGCTTCTGAGACACGATGTTATGACACGGAGAAAGCAGTAAAACACGAGGTTGAACACGGCGTTCACAACGTGGACAGTGTGCGTGGAGACGGTGAACATGGCGATAATATAAGGCCTTATAAAAGTCGGCGAAATTAGGAGGTCAGCGACCTTTATGATTTCAGCAGGATCCTAGGGTACAGCGCGTCTAGTCACCAAAATCGCAATTACACAAAATTTATAGTCACTTCAAGTGAAATAAGCAAGTGCGTAACACTATAAATTCGATCACTTTGTTTTTGGGTTGCGGTGATACTGTTTATTGTATGGATATAGTAGGCACAGAGTTTTCACGAACTTCCACAATTTTGACTCGCGAGATAGTTTTTACGGAGAACAATGATTTAGTAAGATATGGTATAGATATAGTAGTGGGTAAGAGTTTTCGCGAACTGTCACCATTAATGTTATGCGGAAACTTGAAACTCGGTTTAAAAAAAAAAGAATGAAATTAACATTAATTAATTATATTTTCAATTCCAGAAAATTATAGTTTACAGGATCGTCAAAAATATCCTTTGGCAGTCGATCGCGTGTTTAGAGCTTGGAGGCATCAATTAGACTGACTACCAATGATGGGAGCGGCGCTTCCTAACCCAGCGTCAGCTTACTAAGCAAAAACATATTCTAATTTAGGGTATAACAGTACCACCTCCTCTTATTGATTTTCAGCAAAAAATTTGCTTTGTCAATCCATTTATCAATTCCCGGCTTTGTACTGGCACCAAGAACATTGTTGAAATTAAAATTGAAACTTCTTAGTCTGGAACCATTGGCTAGGAGACATTTTGCATGTAGGCAAAACAAATCTATAATAATATAATAGAGCGGAAGAGTTTTTGTTAGTTTGTTTAAACGAGCTAATCTCTGATTATACCAGTCGGATTCTAAAAAATCTTTCACTAATAGGAAGTTACATTATCTCCAAGTATTATAGGCTACTTTTTATCACGGGACCGCGGGTTAAACCACGCGAGGCAGCTAGTACCTAATAATTCTTCATCATTTTGACATCTTGTATTGGCTTCATCTACATAGTTTGAAACTTTTTTGCTCTGGCGGTGTGCACAGATTGTTCAACCACTGCTGCTCTTTTAACTTCGTCATTCAAAGTCGGTGAATTTATTTTCAGATGGAGAGATGTGCTGGGTAGCTTTTGTAATGATATTTGCATCAATTGCCTTGGTACTCGGCTGTATTTTGTAATTTATTAGTAGAACACCCTGGGCAGTCACAGACTGTGTTTCACCTTTATCCTGGATATAACTTAGGGTTAGTTTATTTTCGTCCTCTGATATAAGGACTGTTGTATTTTGTGTCAAGACCGGCTATGATTTCGATGCCGTCAAGCTTTCTGTCAGATCTCTAAATTCGCAATTGTTTCCGAGATTGATAACTTTTTGGAAGTAACCTTCTAATCTAATATTGTTCTGTGTTGTGGTAAAAAAAACTAATTCCTTTGACTTTGAATAGTTAGTTTTTTTTAGTACTTCTAAGAAAGTCTTCTTTCCGTTGAGATTAAAAGAATTAAAAATTCTTAAATCAGTTAAATGGTTATTTTCTTGTGGTCCTTTGCTTCATCTAACGCGTTGGCCGTTGGATATATTTCAAGTTTTTGTTTATACAGTTTGAAGTTTTCGGCGAGGTTGTCTTCAAACTCCATCCTAAAGAACGATGGGCTGGACACACCTGCAACCATGTTTTGTTTTGTGTTCGTACTCCATTGTTAATAAAACAAGAATTTATTATTGCTTATTTTTTAGTAATTTATTATTGCGTATTCTTCAAAAGGGGTGTGAAGAGATTTCTGCAGGGTCGGCAACGCGCGCGTGATACCCCTGGTGTTGCAAGCGTCCATAGGCTACGGTAACCGCTTACCATCAGGCGGGCCGTATGCTTGTTTGCCACCTAAGTGGTATAAAAAAAAAAAAAAGAGTACTTTGTCAAATTTTGGGAATGTCGAAAAAGCCACCAGCCGATGCAAAGACTGCTGACTTGCAATAATAATTACAAATGTCCACACAAATGGACCACACACGGCTGGCGATACTGAGCCAGTAATCTAAACAGAGGGGGTATGGGATCGAATCGATAACTAATTAACTACCTACTCTTCTTGTTATAAAACAAACATCACTCTACTAACTACTGATTATGTGTTGCCAGCTCTGGTACCATAAACATATATTGCCTTTATTTTATTTTAATACAAAATACACAGCTATAAAGTAGTGATATTTATAACTTAGCTACATAACTTAATGTCAATTAAGGATCTACTTTTTATCAATGAGTAGCATCCGCACACGCGACACAAGCTCCTCTGCCTTCTGAACCACCACCTGGAGATGTTCCTCCTTCAGCATCACGTAGCAGTACTACCACTAGTAACCATCAGCTGTTACTAGTACCAACCACATCAGACCGCCAGCCATTGCCTGTGCCAACGCGAAATGTCCAATAGTACATGGAAAGGTAATGGCCTTGCAAGAAAAATGTCTCTCGTCTTCTCAGTTCAAGTTGTATTTGGAACCAGTGTAGAGTCAATTTGTAAACGTTCATAAGAGCCTTATCAGGGAAATATTTTATGCAGCCTCATCGCAAAAACCCACGGGGGCAGCCGCGGTACTATTTTACTTTCTAAATACTTAATGATTATGTATGTAACGCTCTACATACTAAACATGTAAAAATTAAAGGATACCATTCATATCAAATAAGACAACTGATTATTTATTATGTTTTTTATTTTTAAATTTTTTCTTATTCCTTATTTTTCCATGGCTTTTTTTTGCATTGATGGTAAGGACATTTTTCCCAATCTGATTATGTCGACCCCTTTCAAAATTTTATTTCTAATATTGCACCAGTTTATTACCGTCAATTTCACAGCGACTCCAATGAAATAATCCAACATAACATTTCTGTGCTCGGGCCAAGTCAAGAAGTCGAACGAATATTTGGACTTTATTACGTTAATTATTCGCTTGGTAATTTTTTGATGGTTCGGAGATTGTTCCGATGGATTCGTTCGTTTCATTTATTATGTACCCACGGCACTATCAGCGGGATAGGTGAGCCTTTGTGGATTTTTAAATCCTTTATACTCCCGCGGGTCTATTTCCTAAAATTGGTGCGTACGTTTTGAAGAAGATTATCGATAATCATCCGGTGGTTTCATTACCACCAAAATGCTATTTTGTAAAAAGTACACACTTAATGGTGGTCGTGAGTGAATGATAATAGAGTTTCGTTTATTCAACTTAGCCACGCGTTGATACATTTTTAAAGTTACTTTAAATGCAATTATTAATTTATATTAAATTAGGGTTCCAATTGTTGTCAAGTTAAAACATATTTACCGTTTGTTATTTGCTTCCTAGAGCGTTCTTTGTGAATCATAAAAATAAAGGAATAAAATGAAAAAACCGAACGCGCAAAGCAGTGTTACTAGAACGTTATAAAAGTCCGATGATATTTTTTAGTAGCTACTTTATCTTATTGGATTACACATTGTTTTCATAACAGATATGTATTATTTCAATTATTTAAGTGTAAAAGTATGCATTAGATCTAAATTGGCATAAGTAGCTCAATTAAAAGTAAAAGAAATTATATCTAGAAAATGTTTTGGCTGAAAATTAGTAAGATGAGTCTGGCAACACTCGTACCTAACCTAAAACGTCGTATAATAACAAAACAAACGATAAAAGTTAAAGTTTGTGATCAAAATACAAGAAAGTAGACCACAAAAATATAATCACTCCTTTAAACTAGCTACTTTAAAGTACCTATACCTTCTTGCTGGACTAAAATCTTTCAGAGTATACAAGAGTATATTACACCATAAGGGCCCTAAGCACCTCGCCCCAGTATATACTATAGTCTTTGCCTCGCCCTAAGGCTACATTATCTCTGTCCACCTAACCGCTTGCTTGCCCGGACAGGCTCGTGACGCATACCCCACATTGCCCTGTCATTTTTTATAGCTGCCGCCGCGCCCCGCCGCGCGGCTCGGATGTCACAAAACCATTCATTGTGCCTCAAGTTGTTATTGTAACACTAACAAGTACTATGTTTTTTATGTTTAGTATGAATGAAGCTATATATTTAAGTGTTTTTTTTATTAGTATTCAACTACGGTGTAGATTTATGATACACTGAACACAGAGATAGCGCGTTTTTGAGCACGACTTGTGTTTAAACAATCATATCTCAAAAATTAAAGCGATGACATAGGGTTTTTTATTTTAAAATTCAATTTTTAAATTATATAGATTAGGATAAAAAATAAAACCATACACCTGTCCATACAAAATAATTTATTTACAGCCCTATCATTTTGCACAAAAATCTGGCGGCGCGAGCCGTAATTCTAGATAAACTTTACATGTCACAAGATGCGCAAATACCACAGTTAGGCCTAGAATTAAAGTAATACAACATAAGGTACACTAATATTCTCACAAAATAAACAAAAATCATAGCGATAGCATTTACCATTATTGAAAAAAATAAAAATTTGTGCAACAGTTCTCATTCACACAGTGACATCACTTTCGTCACACTACAGATTTTTTTGTTCTACATACCATACAATACAAAAAAAAACAATTACTATGCAAAATAGTACTTTTAAACCCCTTTCTAAAAAGGTATCACTACGTAAATAAACTCAAGTATTAATTATTATAAGACACAATGACACCCGCGCACTCACGATTGTCACGATTTCACAACATAGACAACTTGCAGCTTTTTTTTTTTTTTTTTTTCAATGCTGGAACGTAACCTTTTGGCTTAATTTGGTAGATAATTTTACATAGAAGCAAGATAGATATATACAAATAGACCTTAAACAAACAGAGACAGCAAGAGTCACTAAAATAGACGACTGGGGAGCAGAAGGCCCCATGTCAAGTGGAACTTGACACGGGCAATTTGGAGTACAAAATCCATGTCAAGTGGTAGTTGTCAGGGCAATCAAGCGGCTAAAGTTGGACACGTGACGATGTGTCCAATGATTATATCGTATTAAAATTCTAAAATGCCGGCGAATAAAATTTGTCGTCTCTGGGCCACAAGCTCGGCAGATCCACAAGCTACGGCCGCCTTCATATCCCAGCTTAACGCTGTTGGGATTGGTGACATCAAAACCCCGGATAAGTGAAGATGTAAGTAATTCATAAGGTTATTTAAGTACCTATCTTGTCATTTGTTTTCTGAATGTATGTTTACTCTTATGATTTTCATTATGCTCTGCCCTATACTTAGCGCACTAACTTATTATTGTATTTATAGGGCATGTCTTGTAAAGCTACCTACAAAAAGTGACAATGTTATGTATCTTGATTTTTGGAATAGTGTATATAATTATATTCACATTTTATAGGACTAGGATGATATTTCTTGTAATTAAATATTATCTGTCATATACTCAATATTAATGAGGAGGAAGGCTTTGGTTAAAAGGTATATAATACTGCTTTCAGGTTACAACTGAGGACAATACAGCCACTTCCAAAGAAGCTGCCACCTTCGCCCATTGCAGTGGGCCCACTGCCAGAGCACTGCAGATTGAGGAGCGCAGGGTGGCTGCAGAGAAGAGACTTTCAGATGCAGTGAAGAGTTTGGCAACAGCCATGGCCACCATGTCTGCCATAGTCCAAAATCGATTCAAATCATTGTTCGTCATTTTGGAGTGCCTTCTTAGTGCTTAATCATAATAAATGAATTTGAATGCCTACATAGGGAACTGATAATGGTATTTGTTATTATCTCTATATAATTATATTGCACCAATTAATAAAAAATAATACAATTCTTATTTAAAATAGATTTTTTATCAAATAAGTTATATCAGGCATATTAATAAACTGTACCACTATTTCGGAAGGTTGTTTTTGCTGAGAAGATTATCGGAAAGAAACTACCAAATATTATTTTATAATTTTTCATGTGTAACAAATAGTTTTAATTTAATAAATGATTGTTTATATTGTGCTTTTTATTTACTGTAAAAGGTGTGACTCAAATTACTACTTGATAAATTCCAGGTATACAATATCATATACATATTTAACAAGGTTCAAGAGGTGACAAACAAACTTCCTTTCACATTTATAATGTTAAGTAAATGCAGAAATTACTAATAATCAATCTAGTGTATATACTATAGCTACTAGGTATTGAATATTCTGTGACAATAGTAAATAACCTACCTTAAATAGGTTAAATAATAAAGACGACTTATTTACTACAAATCACAATTCTAATACTATAAAGTGTACATACAATAACAAATAAATGAATCTCTTAAATTACTGATACAAATTATGACAGTAAACATGTATATAAAATGGCAATCTACTAAAATTGTTACAGATTATGTGAAAATATTAATATATGAATAATTAAACCTATTCTATCATTAATTTAATACAATAAATATATATGAACAATTCTTATTCTACTAAATGAATATTATTTCTATACATAACCCTATTCTATATAAAACTAAGGTATCTATCAAAACATATTCCATATAAAACTAAATTAATACAATGCCTATACATAATCCTATTCTATATAAAAATTATAGATATACAGAAAACTAAATCTTATTCACAAACTAATTCAATACAATAACTACTACTTAAAGCTATTCAATATAAAACTAATATAATATCTTATACATAGGTACACCTATTCTCTATACAACTAATTAAAATAGTACTTATACATAAAACTGCATTTCTTGATGCAACATGTTTCACAGGGCTGCAGTTCCAAATGTGTGTCATGCCTCGCAAGTAAAATTCGTAAATCTGGATCACAAATCTGCAAAAAAAATAGCCAAATTTTATAAGCATATTAAATAAAATAACTCACAATGTTTTAGAATAACAAACCACCATGACATTTAGGGAGTGGTTATACTTCCAGTTGAAGTATACTACCTTATTGTCCTTCGGGTGAATGATAGCATATGTACCATCAATGCACCCTAAAACCCCAGGAAATGCAAATTTCTCTATGAATCTAAAACAACATTATTACCTAACCTTTTGGTTTGAGTTTGTGAATTACATTCATAATGTTCTTATTTTGTTGAAAGTGTAAACCTTATCAGAATAAACTGAAAGTTATAAAAATAACCTTACTTACCTCTTTGAAATTTTATCTCAATCTGAGTTCTTAGAAAAAATATTTTGTACATATTTTCTCAAGATGTGAGGCGATTTAGCAAATTTGTGACTGCCATCAGACAATCCGTCGGTCTGTGATAGGTTAAGAGAGCTGTTTTCCCTATATTGCTTTGATAACTGCCGCTCCGCTCACATAGAATGCTGCCAGTATCTGTAAGACAAGTGCTTGTTAGAAACTTTTAAGTTAGGTAGTTAAGTATATCACCCAGCTCATTTAATAGAAGTAGGCATGTGATTTGTACATCATTGAGAAGGTGGCTTATATATTAAAAAGCCTTGATTCTAAATTCTATGTTTGTTTTAATGTGTTGTAAGGTTCCTGATTTCTGGAGGCACAGCAGTAACTCTTTTTGTGGATGCCATAAGCGTGATCAAGTTCTTGCAAAGCATTGTGATATTGGCCTTATAAGTGGCAATATCTAGTGAAATAACTTTGAGTAGGTACTGTTGTTAGAGCTTTAAAAGGGTAAGTAGGTAATAATAGTTTCGGAACAAGGTTATACCTATAGGTTTTATACGTTTCAAAGGATGAAATTATCTGAGAACGGAGTCTCCGGTAGCAGCATGGGCCTGCTTAAGTCCCTCTGCATCCTACACTCTATCCTTCCTCTTGACTTTAAGCGTTTATCCTCCGCAAATCCCAGCAAATACGCTCTCGCCATTTCACGCTCAGTACACATGAAATATACAAAAAAATACGAAAACCAAGAAACAGCACTTAATATTTACGCAAACACTATGAGAATATAACAATAAAATGCAAAAACTATACAAAATATGATAAATTTAGCTGAAGAAGGGAGCACATTAGTCCCCGGCTTCATTTGACATTAGCGAAACTTAATCGTTTTCGTTTTTTTTTTTTTTTTCTTACGTGATACCAAAAAATGATAATCATGTGTCAAAAACATAGGGTTTTCATTCATTCAGTGGTCTTTAGTGGTAATCGTTTGACTGGTGGTCGTGTGACAGTTACGTGATACCACGATGATCACCAAAACTTAATCAGACTTCAAAATGACATTAGTACGATTACCACCAAACTTAGGAAATAGACCCGCCGGTACGATATCCATTGATGTACCGGGGATGGTCCCTTTTGGCACAAATTATGTGTGCAAGTACTACAGCAATTTTTTTAAAACATTTCTTGATCACCCATCCCGCCGTATAGGCCCGTGAGTGGATACTCAATCTTTCTCTTCGAGCCTCAGCTTGGATATCTTCATTTCTGGTGTCAGGAGGCAAAATTTGTTCAAAGGAACACGATGCCGCTGTCGAAGATACAGCGGCATCGTGTTCCTTTGAAACCGGGAGCAACAAATTTTTTAATTTTATAAGTTGCTCTCCTGATGCCTCCTCACAATTGAAATTTTCGGAGTGAAATGAAATAAATCTGGTGATCAGCAATGACTTAAATATTTGTTTAAATGTTTGGCTACTGGGGTCATTATTCCGAAAGCACTATGTATGTCACTGAACTCCTCCTAAACGGCTCGACCGTTTGGGTGGCGCCCTGGATGGTTTAGATAGGGTAGGGTAGGGTAAGGTAAGGTTGTAAACATGCGACCTCTCCTATTTCAATTATTGCTTCTGGTCACAAAAATTATTTCCAAATTTACATATTATTCTAATTATTAAATGTTCAAATTTTCAAATGATAAAATTTTCGAATTCTAGTTTTCAATTTTTTTATTCTCAGTCCCATCAGATATTCATTCAATTCGATCAGTACTGAGACACAACTTAAATTGTGCGGCCATTTTAAAAAAAGTGAAATAAAATAATCAGAATAATATTTATTGAATAATAATTGGACTGTTTTACAAAAAACTTAAACCGACTTCAAAGTACACGAAGAAGTAATCAAATCCTGATCTGATGACAATGGGACCAAACGGGAAGTGTACCCTTCCAGACAAAAAAAGAATTTTCCAAATCGGTTCATAAATGACGGAGTTATGAGGAAGCCCGGGCTGAGCCGGGCTGGGCAAAATACGTATGTACTTTGCTTTAATTAAAATACAAATATCCAAATACTTCCTTACATGTATTTAAAATACGAAATACATAATAGTCATGAATATGAAATAACAATTACAAATTAAATTGTTAGGTAGTAATTTAAATACCAAAATACGTATTTATTATAAGTATTACAATTATATGTTATTCAAATACTTCCCAGCCCTTCGTACACCAAAATATTTTACATTATACTTAAGAAAAAAACAATTAGGTCCGTATTCCATTATATTTTTGTATTAAACTCGAAATTATGAATAAAAACCAAAAAAAATAGTAAAACTCTTTATGCGGTCTCTAGCCGCAATGTCTGTTGGCAACAAGCCCGCTTGCGCCTTGCTTGTCGTCCTTTTTGCCGTTGTCGGCGCTAATGGCCGCTGTCGCGCCTTTGTCGATCGCCCCGATGTTGCTAACATTTGTCGTGCCCGTAGGTTTGGCCTCACTAGTAGAGTTGCCGACGACCTCACCGCCATCGTTGGTGTTCCCGAAGCCAGTCGTCGTAGTCGATTGACCGTTGGGACCATTGCTCGTTACACTCTTCAAAGCTGCGAACGCCGGTGCAGCGGTGGTGTCACTCAGTGTCATTGCGCATAGAACAACGATGATCTGTGAAAGATATTTTATTAATATCCTAGGAAATAGTCTTGACTGCTGGGGTGGTTTGTGTACCCTATTTTTACGCAGGTAGGTTAGGTAGGATGCCTATTTTACCCAGGACAAACGCGTGTATGCATGAATATATGTATTTACAAGTAGTATGTCAACTATCTGGATGTACCAGTAGGCGCAGTTGGTTAAGATACCACCTATCGCGCCGCAGTTCGTGGGTTCGATTCCCACACAGGGCATAAATTTGTGTGCATGAACATGTCTGTATGTCCTGAGTCTTGGAGGTAAAAGAGGGCAATGGGGGTCACGTATTAAGCGAGAACTGAAATAAAATATTAATCATAAATAAACAATTTATTGCAATCGCCTTTTAACATATTTTACTTAATTAACTATCATTAGAAATAATTATAATCAGTCACTATAGCCATCAACTTCCGACGTTATAAAAGAATTTGACTCCCATTACACCAACATGGGGGTAATAGTTGTCAGAAAATCTAGGACTCACATATCGCAGATATAACCTTCAGCTGAGATCCACCCAATGCATTCCCATTCACGTGAGCCCATAGCCCACATGAGGTGCATCTGAACCACATCTTCTTTTTATTCCAAAATCGTTTCATAACAGGCATCTGTTTCCAACATCTTCTGCGTCGTCATCCTCATCGTCCTGGCATAAGTCGTCAGTGCCAACATCTGATACAGAAGTTTGTTCGTTTCTTGTAGTACGTGACGCTTTGCCTTTCAGGACCCTACTTCTGTACTGTAGTCTTAATCCCTGACCTTTACCTTTCCATCTCTTTTCTTTTTCTTTACCTCCTGTATTTTTCATTTCCTTATTTTCTGTTTCTATCAGGTTTTCTTTGATTTGTGTTGAAGTAAAAATTGTAGCATGTTGCTTCTTTCGGCCCTTTCTTGTATTCATAACAGGTGTTTTCTCTGGCAACTTTATTAAATCATGCAATTTCAGATTCAAAATCACGTTGGCTACTTGTTTAGACATCCTAAAAACCGGTGCATATTTTTTTTATGAAGTGCTCGGAATTAGTGAGTGAACTTCTAATTATGTGCTGGGAATCGTGCTGGTAGCTGCGAGAGATTCATTGCAGTCTTGGATTGCAATAGTCTCAGATTGGAGAATTTCTGCAGCGATGAAATCTTCTTCTGTGAATACTTACAGATTTAGAGGAACTATTCCAGCAGCTCTAAACCCCGATTCTCCTTTACTAATAGACGCAAAATTATGCAATGCTTTCCTCACCAGAGATGCTACGTCATAGGGGGTTATCTTATCTGCAAGATGACTTTTCAAAAATAAGTGACATTTTTTTTTATAGGCCATTGAACGGACCAAAAAAAAGAAACATCCAGAGGTTGCATTCTATGTGACGTGTGTGGTGGCAGAGACAACATATGAATGTGATTGGACTTGCAATATTCGTAGACGGAAAGAGAAATGTGACTAGCATGGTTGTCTAGTACTAAAAGGATGGATTCATCTGCAGACGGCTTAGCGTGCTGTTTAAAGTGCGCCAACCATTCAAGAAAGAGATTCTCATTAATCCAACCATTTTCTGAGCATTTGTAAAGCTTGGGAAAAAAAACATTGGTGGAGTGTAGCCTGCAGCGCTATATAGCACACAACAAAGTGATGTTTTTTCCTCTCTCCCAACTGGTTATCGATCCCACTCTCTTCTGTCCTTTGGTAGCCAGAACTTTTCCAGGAGTTTCACCTGTTGAAATACCTGTTTCGTTCGCAATTATAAATATTTTTTGGAAAAATCTATGCTTTCTACCAGCTGGCCAAGTAGCTCAAAGTACAGACTAATTTCGGTTTTATTAAAAGCTGAGGCTGAAGCTCAAAGCGGAGGCGACCAGCATAAACATGCTGCTGGTCGTCTAGTCATAAATGCATACAACCAAACTTCACTCGGCCATATATTTATGCACTTTTCTAAAGTGAAGTTCCCTTCCCTTAGTAGCCTATCTCTGAGCCTATTATCTCTTATGTCTGTCTTTTAATTCGCCAAAGTTACACTCTGCTGCTAATTTCTTTAAGTCAGTCACGTATTGGTCAAAGGGTTCTTCTTTTTGACTTGTGAAGAATATATGTGAATTTACACACTCATTCTTTATCGGAACAAAGTGTTGATTGAACGCTTTTTCACTTCTTCATATGTACTTTGTTCATTTACCTCCAAAGTATTAAAAACTTCCACACATGCCTCCCCCATACAGCGCAGAAGCACTGCAACCTGAACATCTTGGTCCTTCTTAGCGACTCCGGTCGCTTTTCTGTATATATCGAATAGTTGTATCCATTTTGTAAATCCTTCTGATGACAAAGTTACCAAAGGTAAGCCCACAACTCCTTCACCGTCTGGTTCAGGTTCCAATCCACTATTTTTATTTTGCAGCGCCATATTATTTATTTATTGCATGAATTATTTAATGATAAAGTATTTTATACTTGTATTCATTTTAGCATTACCATAGTTACAGTTTTCCCACAGACTCTTCATAATCAACCATAGATTCTATAATGATGTTTACACAACACTCACCATGGTAAGTGATGATATGGCCGAAGGTGGTGCACACACAAAGCCTAGAAGTAACTGGCTCTCAAGTGCAGCTGTCGGAACACACCGATAGGTGCTTGGCGCCAGATAATAATAAGTATGTATTAGATTTTTTTTAACATGTTTTAGGAAAATCTAACTGACGGACTAATTAGAATAAAAATTTTGTTACCCGGCCCCATCCCTATATAATAGCCCTATATAATTTGGCCTGAAATTTCATACAAAATACGTGTTTTCAGCATTGATTTTCTCTCCTTCAATTTCCTACGAGAAATGGCACAGTAAATTCAATTAGAAGTTTCCAAATGCACACGCGTGTCATACGACATTTTTCAACACACTTGCGAGGAAAAAACAGACTTAAATTATGCAATAATTGTCACTTTACGAGCGAGTGTGTTGAAAAAATTATTAATGTTAATGATAGCACAGTTCACTAAATAAGTAGTTATTAATTTATAGGTAGCTCAAATCTTACCAGTATAGTTTTCATGGTAGCGAATACAATAACTAAGTACTCGTAGTTAGTTACAAATGTCTGCTTTTATATCGATCCTTGTAAATAACATTCATGTTTATGAATAACAGAAAAACATGTAAAAATGTATTGACTACGATTGCAACTGAACAAACATACGCCATTTATGATAATAGTCGCAAATGCAGCTTGAAGCCGAGTCATTTTTCTATTATATTCTAAGACGTCATTCGGTACTTTGTATTTGGAATATTTTGTAAATACCACCATCCGTCCTTCCTACCCCACAATACAATATTTTTAATCCATCTATATCTATCTATGCTAAATAATAATATATTCTAAACTAATATAATGAAGCAGGAGATAATTGAGACGGGCCAGTTGGCGCAGTTGGTTAAGAGTTTTAGGAGAGGAAGAGCGTAGCGTTTATTCGCTCAAAGAGCAGCTCGACTGGGGAAGTTCCTCCACCTTAAAGAATACCGCAGATAAATAACTTAATGTTGTGTAAAGTTGTGTTCCTGCGCGTGAGTAAGGTCGCCAGAGCTCATTGGGGAGGGGGGAAAGTTCGGTAACGCGTGAGCGATGCTTCGTGTGTTGCAAGCGTCCATATGGCTGCGGTAACCGCTTGCCATCAGGTGGGCCGCATGCTTGTTTGCCGACTTAGTCGTATAAAAAAAAAAGAGTCTGGTAATGATTCCACCTATTGCGCCGCTGGTCGTGGGTTCGATTCCCGCACAGGACATGCATTTGTGTGCATGAACATGTCTGTATGTCCTGAGTCTGGGTGTAATTATGTATATTAAGTATGTATTTACAAACAAAATGTAGTATATGTATTATATCAGTTATCTGGTTTCCATAGTACAGTCGAGGACATAAATATGTATACACTTTCTGAAATTCAAAAGCAATTTTCTCGCATGTTTAACATTTAAGTGTTAAACTATTACACAAATCACAATAGTATATGTTAGAAGATTCTGCCTTTATAATATCTTATAATTTCAATCAGTAGTTTAAGAAAAACCGTTGTTGAATTTTACTAAGTGTATACATATTTATGTCCTCGACTGTACAAGCTTTGCTTCGTTTGGGATCAGATGACCGTGTGTGAGGAATGTCCCAGGATATTTATTTTATTTATTTTATTTTATTTGTTTGTTATCCCGGGAACTCGGGTGAAACCGCGGGGGACAGCTAGTAAAAAGACTTGTCCTAACTGACTGACCTATCAGCGCACAGCCCAAACTGCTAATTGGAAGAAACTTGAAATTGTGCACACAGCTTATCTTCAAAACGGCTGGACTCATTTTGACGAGACTCACTGGCAGATAGGTGATGTTATTGGAGTAACTAAGGCTACTTTTATAGAAAAAGAATTAACTAAAGAACCGCGTAACTAAAATGCAATACATAGACCAGAGTCGATAATACCACTAACCTACCACTACCTACCCCTAACCTACCCTACCTTACCCTATCTAAACCATCCAGGGCGCCACCCAAACGCATACAAAATAAATCATTCAAATCAGTCCAGCCGTTTAGGAGGAGTTCAGTGACATACACACGTACAGTACAATTTTATATATAAAGATAAGTGCATACGTACTATACGAACCTGATTTGCGAGACACTGGTGCCTGTTGTAGGTTTTAAAAAACCTGTAGTAGAAGTCACCAGCGGGGTTATTTTAAAACGTTCGGATTCGTCATCGGAATCGGAAATCGGAAGCTTCCGAGATGAGTTTCCGACATGATAAAATAATAATGAAAATGTTTATTTGCACATTAAAAGACTATCAAAACTATAAGAACATCAATATTTATTTAACATAGTATGATAATAGTACAATTTAAGTGTTACAAATAATACCTAAACTAAAATAAATATATTCTGCATGATAGGTTAAAGCGCTCATTGCTATTTTAATTTCCGAATTCGAATAGTTTGACGTTTCTCGACGGAAATATCAATCCGATTCATCGAAAAGTTTCCGATAGCTTTTAGCTGGCGGAATTCTTTCCGAATTTTATTTAATGTTCGTTTTTGACCATTATTTAATATAAACGCATTATTTAAACTTATTGGTGTATACGGTACACCATGTGAATTGAATAATTTAGTAAAAAAATCACATATATAAAAGGGCTATGGAAATAACAAAATTGTGATGTACGTCACCCGCCAGGCTGATCTTGAGGGTCTCCCAACTGCGTCCAGAACTGAAGAACTGTGTTCACAATTAGATGGAACGGTGGCTCAAGTCCTCGGGTAACTGTTTATCGTCACTACACTGGATTATGAAATGGTTTTATGACTTGATATTATTATTTTGAGTACTTGTCGTACATTACGTGCGGTCGCTAGCGACATAAATTTGAAAGACGACTGAGGCGCCACCACACGGCGGAGCGCGGAATTATTTGTTCCTGCGCCTACGGTTCGTAGCGCTGGTCGATGAATTGGCGGGTGAATTTGAATTTAGAAAGGCCCAAAAACCCAACACTTATATAAAGGTTAGTTGGTACTTTAGTACCAACTCAGTTTACCGAGTGTGTTTGCCCCTATTTTAAGTAAATAATGAATGAGAAAGGTCTGCGGTAAAAGTAATAGCTACATACATACTCAAACTTCATAGGAACTAAAACATATTGGTCACTACTCAATACCGTTACTCATGTTGGATGCTAGATTCACTACCACTAAAATATCTACGTAATCATAAAATCTAAAATTAAAAAAAAAATAGATTCAAAAGAAAAACATAAAATATTTGTTTTATTATACTCTCCATGAATGTACTGAAAAAAAATACTTTGATATAGAGGGCTTTGTGGCGGGAACTTGCAAAGTGACGTTGCGTTTTCGTTTTATTTTCAAAAATTCATGTATTTCGAGTTTTATTGCGTATTATCTGTGGTGTTTTATCCTATAAAGATCAATCCACGCGCACCAATGAAGGAAAATTAAATAAATTATGTGTATCGTGACTTCAAGTTGTTTTAAAAAAGTCCGTGAGAAGTTTTAGTTTATTGACCACTATTTTACTAACACATGACGATTATGGACTGTGACTGACAGTGCGTACTATATGAAAGTGATTTATTTTGTGACTACAACTTAGGTATAACTCAAATATGATTAGGCTGTATGGCTCAAACCTTTGCCTGACTTTTGCGAATATTATAAACAACAATTACTTCGACCTATCAGTCAGTTTCCGAAGTTCGATAACACTAGAAAACCATTTTTTATGTTTATTAACACAATTTAGACCTAAAATCTAAAATATAAAAAATAACAAGTATCTGTCTTTATGCATTTGATATGAGTGTTTAAATGAGGCCTTCCAACAATGAAAATCCGTAAGCATTTCGATTTTACTTTTAATTTTAGTTTAGGTATACCATTTCCTACCATTATTAAAAACAAACTTTGTAAACGCACTCCAACTTTCCGCTATCGGATCTTTTCGATGAAGGTTTCCGATTCCGCTCCCGATTTCGAATCCGAGCGTTTTAAAATAACCCCGCAGGACCCCTCTCCACGGATGAATAACACGTTTACATCTTATATATTATAATGAATAGAAGGGCATAAATATTAAATAGGTATATTCTAAACAAAACAAAAAGTAGTAGTACCAGGAATGCATATAAGTAGGTATGTGTAAGTGTGTAGGGGTGAATGTATGTGTGTATGTGGGTGCTTTGTATATGTGGAGAAGTATTTTGCTTGCACTGTGCGCGGTTGTCATAGTTGAAAGTGGAGTGAGAGTGAGACATATTTACTGAACTTACATAGGGATCATAAAGGTGAATTAAGTAATTGCTCTGTTTCTAGGTAGTCGAGCGTTTTCAACCTTCTTGAAACTAATTTTGTTTAGAGGGTAAATTGATAGATTTCCGTTTAGTTCGTTGTAGATGTAAGGTCCAAGGAAGCAGAAAAAATTGTGAGAAAGTCTGGTGTGGAATGTTTGAATACGGCAAACAGTGCCCTTCCTGCGCTTGTTTTTTATTAAATTGGGGTCGTACGGTAATTGGGAGTGTTGTTTTAGTGTGAAGTGTGATACGAAGTATAAATGTTTGTCTGACCGTAAGGACGTTCCACTCTTTGTGAGATCCGTTGTAGGAAAACGATAGGGAAGCCCTCCTTTAAAATTGCTCGCTGTGCCCTTTCCAGTTCAAGGAGATTGGATTTGGCTACACTATAATATAACTCGACACTGGCAGAAATAAGTCCTAATTTGGATTTTGTTGCCAAACGTTAAAACTAAGAAGAAGTAAATGTGCAAGTTCCCGCCAAAAAGTCTTGAAGGATTGAACTCCGAAGATGGCAATAATAAGTGATTCTCTAAAAACCGTAAAACTGTCTATTTTGGGAAATGTACAAAATAGTCTTAAGTGATCAAACGTACGACTTTTTGGCGGGAACTTGCAGAGTGACGTTGCGTTTTCATTATTATTTTCATAAATTTGTGTATTTTGCGTTTTATTGTGTATTTTTGGTGGTATTTTACCCAATAAAGATCATCCATGTGCACCAGTGAAGTGAAATGAAATGAATTATGTGCAACGTGACTTTTCAAGTAGTCTCAAAAAGTCCGTGAAGTTTTAGTACAATGACCACCATTGTAGTAAAACATGACTTTTATGGACGGTGACTGACTGAGGACTATAATGTGAAGTGATTTATTGTGACTGGAAACTATAATATAACTCGACAGTGGCAGAAATGAGCCCTAATTTGGGCTTGGTTGCCAAACTTAAAAATAAGAAGAAGAAGAAGATCAAACGTACTTAACGTAAAATACCTCAGTACGGAGGGACTTTTTAGCGGGAACTTGCAGAGTGACGTAGCATTTTCATTTTTATTTTCATAAATTTGTGTATTTTGAGTTTTATTGTGTATTTTTGGTGGTATTTTACCCAATAAAGATCATCCATGTGCACCAGTGAAGTGAAATGAAATGAATTATGTGTATCGTGACTTTTCAAGTTGTCTCAAAATGTCCGTGAACAGTTTTAGTACAATGACCACCATTGTAGTAAAACATGACTTTTATGGACGGTGACTGACTGAGGACTATAATGTGAAGTGATTTATTGTGACTGGAAGCTATAATATAACTCGACACTGGCAGAAATGAGCCCTAATTTGGGCTTGGTTGCCAAAATTAAAAATAAGAAGAAGAAGAAGAATACCTCAGTACGGAAACAACAAAAAAAAACAAGTGGTTGCAACATAAAAAAATACGATTTACGAATAAAGATTTTTTTTTAGTAACTTACCAATGAAACCAAACATAACAATACTGTTTTTAAATAAATGATTATAAATCGGAATGGTGAGCCAAGAGGGATGCATCTATCTGATAGAATGAGATAGTAGTAAAACACACATCCTGTTTATATCTCTTAATCATCTCTTAATCCAAAGTCTAAGGGAGAGACCGCATTACGATTGGATGAGATAGAACCCGCTAAGTATGTAGTGTTTTCGATCTCATACAAAGAATACTTGGTGGCGTACGGTCTTACCCTATCTAACAGATAGCTGCGGGCGTCTCTGCAAGACGCACAGCCGTGATGTGTTTCATTCCGAGTGGTTGTTTATCTAATCTATAGCAAAGACAACTTTGTTACGGAAGTTTATATTTCAGAAAGGCCCAGATGATTCTTTATAGTAGAATTTATTTTAAATAAATTTTGTGATGTGTACTCAAAAAGCCGATTTGCGTACTATTTTTAGGTGGTGAGCGTATCTGAACGTGAAACTCATCTGGCAACACTGAACAGACGCCATTTTCCTTCTTTTAGCTTCTGTCATTTGTGCAACTCGTGTTGAACTTAGGTTAGTTTATTGTAAATTATAAAAAATTGTGTAAAAGTCGTAAATTTCTCCAAAAAAAAGTGACGTGAAATTTTGTGTTACAGATATTCAATATGCAGAACGACGCTGGTGAATTCGTTGACTTGTACTGCCCGAGGAAATGGTGAGTTGTCATGATTATCCTAACCTATAGTAATCACGTTCTATTCACCACATTCTTCTAATATCGTCAAAACTCTACAATAAGAGATGGTGCGTCCTCTTCAAGAAGCAATGAATCGATAAATAAATAGAGGAAATGCATTACCATTTGTATTTGCCTAGTAGTTCAATGGATATTTGTTTCAAATAACAAACACGAATCCTCATGTGGTATGATGATAATTAAACTCATCATATCAGTCGACTCTCATGTAATATAATAAACAAGTGGATGGATTGGTAATGTAAGTAAGTACTTATAGAAGGTAAATTCTACTTATCCTGTAATAATATTATTATATTCCTGCCTAGGAATGTCCATTATTGAACCTAATTTCCACAGAATGTTCCAATCCTAATATTATAAATGCGAAAGTGAGTTTGTTTGTTACGCCATCACGCCTCAACTACTGAACGGATCATCATGAAATTTGGCATGCAGATAGCCTGTGGTATGGAGAAGGACATAGGCTACTTTTCATCCCGGGAACGCGGGTGAAACCGCGGGGGACAGCTAGTGCTTAATAAATGTAGTTTCTGGTTCTGGAAGCATATTTTAAACCTTTATTTTACGAAAGTAATTGTTATTCTATGTCTTGTTGTGAAAACATAGTAAACAAACAGTACAGACATCTCACCTTGCATTAATATTAAAAATTACTACTAAAACTTTTTTTTTATTTTGAAACAGGCCTGTTTGACTAAAATCTAGGTATGGTAGGTATCTAAAAGCATGGTAAGTAATAATGTAGTCAAAGGTGGTACACACACAAAGCCTAGAAAAGTGCTGGCTCGCAAGTGCAGCTGTTGGAACACATGGGTTGGAGCTGGGCAATAGATTTTCAACTTGAAGGTGGTAGCCAGCGCAGCGGGCTCTATGAAGTAACAAAGGGCTTGGTTTCCTCACAATGTACTACTTACCTGAAAGCTGAACCATTGTTAGGTTGAAACCCATTTAACATCACTAAAACTAATCTATCATCACCTTACTCCAATTTATTAAATGTTCCAGCTCGGCCAGCAACCGTCTGATCCACGCCAAGGACCACGCATCAGTGCAGCTGGTGATCGCGGACGTGGACCCCGCCACAGGCCGCGCGGCCGACTCCGCCAAGATTTACGTTGTGTGCGGTGCTATCCGCAGGATGGGCGAGTCCGATGACTGCATTGTCAGGCTCACCAAGAAGGATGGCATACTCACTAAGTAAGTAGAAAATCATAATAATGTAGCTGTCTCCTGCGGTTTTGCTGGATTGGCTGGATAAATAATAGTCGGATGTTGCTCTCCAGACCATCTCTGCAAAAATCACACTAATACATTACACCGTTGCTATGTGAAAGGACTAACCAACAAACAAACAACATAACGCAATGCTTGAATATTTTTATATTTTAAGGGTAAAGAAAGATGTATGTATGTTTCTTTATTCATTTATAGATAGATGACTACCTGTCCCCAGTTTTATCCGTGTTCCTGGGAAAGAAAATAGCCTATGTTCTTCTCCATGCCATAGGCTATTTGCATGCCAAATTTCAGCAAAATCAGTACAGCGGTTTAGGTGTGAATGCATAACAAACAAATCAACAAACTCACATTTGCATTTGTAATATTAAGTTAGGATAATCATTCAATTCTTTGTTTATAGCACATAGCAAATAACTTATATTTAGTTATGGCAGCTGTGCTTTTAAATTTCTGTTACGATCCAATTCCTATTTAATTATTAATTCAGAACTGAGAATAATACTCAGAATATAGCCATTTACGGTAGACCTTGCATAAAATTATTTTTGTGGTAAGCATTAGTTTACGCACGGTAATAAACCGTGGTTTTCCCAATGGAATACAGCATGGGATGTGAAGAGATTTCTGCATGGTTGGCAAAGCGCGAGTGTTGCAAGCGTCCATAGGTTACGGTAACCGTTTACCATCAGGCGGGCCGTATGCTTGTTTTCTACCAAAGTAGCATAAAACAATAATGCCCAGCCATCTAAACTGATGAGAATGTATGTGTGAAATGAACGTATACACCTTGTACTTATGTATAAATATTATTATTTACAATATTTAGATTGTAGGGAACGTATTTTAAAGCTGTCAAATTAGTCTTTGCCATTTTCATTTGTTCACAATTATAAGATCGCTGGAGTAAATACTCATGCAAATGCATGAAGGCATTATTATAATGCAAATAAGACGATAATAATGGACAGACGTCAGATGATAATCAGCCAACCTTGCACACATGTATCACAATACATATTTCAACACACTTGCTTGTAAAGTGGCTTTTATTTTACTATCACAAGACAGCTTATTACATACTATTAACACAGTTATTTTATTGTTTCAGGAACTACTGATGCGGTGACTCGTGTAAGGAGCTGTATTTTTAAGGAAAAACAATAAAAACATCAAAAAAACTATTATTTTTTATTTATTCTCTTTTTATTACCAATAACAAAATAAAATCAACTAGCAATGTAAATTATCTATTCATAATATATTCTTGACTTGTTACATATTGATGTCTCAGCAGTATAACTGTAACAAAATAAACTGTATGAACAGTTCTGTTCTGCTACAATATCCGTAGCCGGGAGAGTAGCCCCTAGTTTTGGAGCCCGAGGGGGTTGAATTCGGTAAAATATACAGCGTCATAAACCTGAAAAAGTAAAAATTATAAACAATAAAATTTGAAAAAAAAATATTATCTAAAAAGAGTATGGACCACGTGTCTGTAGAAAGTAGTTTAAACGAATAAAAAAAAAACGTAAAATGAATTAGGAAGTAAAATATAGTATAGTAGGTTTTAGCACAAACTAAGAGAATTCAATCCAGATATGAAAATGTGTCGAAATAATCCGCGTCTGGGGACCATCAACTGAAATAGCGAATTTACCTATTTTTTTTTCCTGACAAATCTTTTGTACGTTCTGGCTTTATTTGACACATACCATGAGTTTACTACGTTAACGTAATCCACGCTCGCTAGCGTCTACGGTGAAACATTTTATATGAAATACTTCCTGAACTGTCCACTAGAGGCGGTGCTCGTCATGCAAAATGTTAACCCTAGTTGCTATCGAGTATCTATACCGTTACCGTAGCAAACTCATGGTAGTGGCAACAACAGAGTGAGTTGGTTCGTAATAAGAGTTGGTGACACAGCCCCGGTTATTACCAGACACACGAAGAGGTAAGGTCAACTCGGGGTGCTAGTAGAGCCTCGTGCAGTGGCCTGTACCTCTACCATGAGTTTTCTACACTAACTTAAACTATACACGCTAAATACGAGCACCGCCTCTAGTGGACACTTTTGGAAGCATTTCATACAAAATGTGTCACCGTAGTCGCCAGCGACTGTAGATTACGTTAGTGTAGAAAACTCATGGTAGAGGTAATGTACATTACCTTATTGAAGAATTATCTCGTGCCAGCAAGGCTTCCCCTAACGGCGAGGCTGTGTGTCGGTGGTGGTAGTGGTAGTGGTAGCTAGAAGGGCCTCCCCCGCCCCCCGCAGCCGGGCTTCCCCCCGGGCGGGGGGCGGCAGATGGTCTTCTTCTTGCAGGCGCGCGCCGTCGCCGCGCTCAGCGCGACCCACACCGCCCACCACCACACCCAGCACGCCCATTCCATCAGCTATACACACACCACAACAAACAAAATGTATCGTAAGTATGTAAAATAAGCAACGGTACAGAGGCCGGCAAACAAGTTGAGCCAAAGTGGACGTAGTGGGGGTAAGTTCGCGCATGTACACTCATGCTCGGCCAATAGCGTGGACGCGTGCCGACAGAATGCCCCCGCGCACCTCTCTTTCCACCAACGACACCTTAAAATCGTCTACTGCGCACTCAAGGTCATGGCTCAAGTTGTTTGCCGGCCACTGTATCTGCAGTAGCTTTCAATAACTGAATGACAGATGGAATGTGCAGCTTTACTGGATCATGTTTCAAAGTTGGTACTTAGCGCCAGTAACGATGTAGCTGAGCAGATCCTTTACAAAACACGTGTACTACACTCAAACTATGACGTATAAACATATAATGAAGAGAATGTAGGTTTTTGTTACTCATTACAAAACACCTATGTCTCGATTCTCGTAACGAAACTTCAACGGTATCGTAGCGACATCAACAATTAAACAGTGTTTTTTATTATTATAATGTCAAGTGTCTAATGAACGATTGAAAAACGATCCTATAGACAAATTATTGAAGCGTAGGTATACACTTTAGAAATTTTTTTTATACAGAATATTTCCCGAATCACAATTTATATAGTTGAAGTCGCTACGACATAGTTGAAGTTTTATTACGAGAATCGCGCCACCGTTAAAATTGCCATGTTATTGGATGGATGTGTAATTTTTTCATGTTTTCAAAATATTTATCCGTTCGCTTAATAAAAATAAATAGCAAAATTCGGAAACGGTACAACTAGCCCTAACAAATAATAAAATTATAAACACAGTTGACTATACCGCGCACCGGTTCGGATTACAAACTGAGATATCTCCGGTAAGAAATTGGACATGGCAAGTATTCTCTTCTGAAATAAGTGTAATATTTCTTTTAGCATTACAATTTTGTTACAAGTATAAGTAAGTTATTTATACAATTGTAAGGGGATAAGTACAACTGCGGCGAAAAGCTATTAGAGGGTGAGTCCCGGTTCCATATCAAGTTCTGGGTCAAAGTGTTGTTCTATTGGAAATTGAAGATTTCTAGCCACCAAGAATTTAATTTAAAAAAACCTACAATAATTTTCGCCATTTTATTTATACTATACTATGTTCTGCTGGCTCTCGAGCGTGCGTTCTCTACACTTTATTTCTTTGAGTTTTTCTCAAAACTATGAGTAAAAACTATCCACACTACAGGACTGATTTGCATGCGTCGATAACTCAGCTCAATTTTGGTTTCCTGAAAATACTAGGTTTAGTGAAATTGCTAGAGGAGTTGGCAGATAATTTTTCAGGTTAAATCGCCAGAACTATCTAAAAAGTATCAAAAACTGCTGTACTTGGCTCCATGAGAATATAACTCACTTTTAGTTCGGTTTGCTACAAAATGATATCTGCTGGAAAATGATCTGCTAAGTTCACGAACACTTAACTTTACACTACCTACAATTATTATTATTCTTGTCTTGTCTCACATAGTGATCGAGCCACCTTATCGTAGGATCGTAGTATAAAGGCACATTAAACTGACCATTATGTTGACCGAGGTAAGGTATCGCCCGCGTCAGGTCCCGCCACTCATTGACCAGGTAGAAATGTGGATACATGGGTCACCAGTACTTGGGCTTGCAGCCGCCGGGGCAGCGCGGGGGGCGGCACGACGACTTCTTCTTACATGCGAGGGCGCCTACCACCTGTCATGTAAACAATACCGAATCACATAGGTACATAAATCTAGACTACTCCGGAAATTACAAGGATCTCGAAAGTATATACGCGATAGGCATATGTTTAATTTTTGACAGGCCGGTTGCCGTGGATGTTAGATACCTATGTCGCAGCCAACTAACTTAATTTTATTATCCGTTTAATTAATAGCCTAGTCTTTTTACTAAACTCAGATAAATATATTCAGCCTTAGCGTATTATGCAACATTTAATTAACAGTACAGTCGAGGACATAAATATGTATACACTTTTTGAAATTCAAAAGCGATTTTCTCGCATATTTAACATTTAAGTGTTAAACTATTACACAAATCATAATAGTATATGCTAGAAGAGTCTGCCTTTATAATATCTCATAATTTCAATCAGTAGTTTAAGAGGAAACCGTTGTTGAATTCTACTAAGTGTATACATATTTATGTCCTCGACTGTACCTCTGCCATGAGCTTTTACACCAACGTAATCTACACTCGCTAGCGAATACGGTGAAACATTTTGTATGATAAGCTTCCAAAAGTATCCACTAGAGGCGGTGCTCGTCATACAAAATATTCACCGTATGGTACAGTACTACCCAACTGATATGGCTTACCGATGTACCTGCGCAGAAGATAAATTTTCAAAGCGCGGGAAATGCTATTGGTCGGCAGCTGCCGCCATGTGTATGTAGCACAGATTAATATAATTGTATAGTACTCTGTGATAGAAGTTAGAAGAAGAGTATGTTGTCTCAGCAGTGCCCTTGAGATAATTACACCCGCTCGATCGGAAAACACGCAACGGCGCCGAAGCGTCGGTACTTATGTACCTTGTAGATAGGAGGAACCGAGAATTCGAGGTGTACCTATGAGGCACGTTTCGGCCGATTGTATGCAGATAACTTAACATAGGTACTATTCCTCTTATTGTCTACTGTGCCACAATTATGAGCGGTCTTTGTGAAATAGATCAGCTGTCCCAGTCATACCTGCACTAGAAGGCAGAGAAGCCACCAGAGGCCTGTACCAGAATACTTCATATTTGTTCGCTTGAATATTCGTAATGTGTCCCCTCCGTCCTGCACTACATGTTGTCTTTATTTATATATTTGGTTACTATTTTTACACAGAATTTTGATTATGACATGACCACAAATCTTCTTTTGTTCGTCAGTCTGTCACTGAGTCGTTCTTTTGTGAAAGATGTTTTAGCTGCCAGTGTTTATGGATATATTGACTTCTGTCAGAAAGGACAGAAATGTCTTCATAGTAAAAGAGTTTGCCTCATGAAGTTTTTATGCAAACTTGATTCAAACGACATTCAAACCAAAAAGTTCTCCCGTTCACAATTTGGAGCTGCTCGACTGCAGAAGTACCTCCTCCTTACAGAATATCGCAGCCGAATGACATTACAGTAGCCAGAGCTCAAGAAGGCGCTGTGCTGGCTGGCAGTGTAGTACCGGAGAGCGGTGCAGGCGACGTGTCCAACATACAACATACTAATCTGTGGACGTGTCTTTGCGGCATCACCTCAGAGTAAATAATATACTTTGTACAAGTATTACTATGGAGGCAACGCCGCGGGACTTGTCGCTAGCTACGGAAGGTACATAGTAATACATAGAAACCAGTAGTGTCGCCTGCAGCTGCTGCCTAAACCTCCCTAGAGACACGTCGTCGCAAAGAAAGAGAAAGCAGTAGTGCCGCGACGACACGATGTCTGCTGCTGCTGTCTGCAGTCAGCTGCGAACTTGTAACTTTAGTTTAGTCGATTATTATAGCTGATGCACCAGAAAGACAAAGCCTACTATAAGGTGGCTCATTACGTGGAAGACAATAATATATGGTTGTAGTAGCTTCTCTCTGCACTTGCATCCCCCCTGGCTAAGTGACAATTGTATGAATAAGCATAATAATATTGTATAAGTATTTGGAAAAAGCAGTAATATGAAAAGATCTTCCACAAAAAAAGAGCCTTGTTGAGTTTCTTGCCGGAGTCTTCTCAGTTTAAGTGTATTCCGAACCGTTGGTAAATTCCACTGTATGTACCAATTTAACGTTCATAAGCGCTTTACCACCAGGGCCTAAACTGAATAAATTAATTAAAAAAAAAAGACTCTTCTGAGTTTTCCTAGAAGTAGAAGAAGAAGAAGTGATAAATTACTAACAAACTCGCAAAACATGTTATGTCAATGTACCTATATCAAATGAAAACACATTAAGGAGAAAGTAACAAAAAACTGAAAAATAAAAAACAATTCACAATAAAAAAATGATATAATATAATAAATAAATCACTATCTGAAGCACCTATTCCAATATTACGCGACATCTGGCCGACAGAACACCTGTGCTGCGATGTAATGTCTCAGCGAGCGCCAGTAGCCGCGGCACAGCCCGCACAGCGACGTGTCTAACCGCTCGTGTCGCTCACTCCGCTCGTGTCGCTCGCTCCGCTCGTTTCGCTCGACGTTGTGGGTGCGGTGGCTCGTCGCGTGCATCGCTTGCAAGCGTTTTGCTTGCGTGAACAACTGTCAAAGAATTATGTACCTATTAAAATGTGTTTAAATTAATAGCTTTCGGAATATAAGTAGGCACCCAATTTATACAATATAATTCGACAACTGTGACTTTAATTAATTTAGACAGACGGACTGCATTTCAACTGCACTTCCGACCGCAAACTTGCAGTTTGAATGCAGTTAGTACGACTGCAAAAAAACTACAAAACAACCGCGCAGCCCAATTGCAGTCGGTGTGTTGTTGGCGTGCAGTTGGCGTTGGAAGTTGTTCGAACTGCAACCATAAGTATTTTGGAAAGAGTGAATGCTGAGTTTAATGGCGTCTCTTCTCAGCAAATGCAACCTTCCGAACCGGTATTAGTCAGGCTTATCATAAGTGCTTGCGAAGGCCTATTTGTATAAAACATATTTAGCTGATGCGGCGCTGATTGAGAAATAAATAATTCAATTGACTCACATGTAAGGGGTTGTCAAGGTCGAACCCGCTAAGCGGGTCGCACTTGCTCGATCCGCACTCCTCGCACGAAGAGTCGCACTTTACCACGCTGCAATACAGGTTGAACGAGAATAAATTACTATTTCCCTGGCTAAAGTGAAAAACGTTAGAGAAAACATCGTAAGAATACAATAGCATTCGTAGTGTCCGACTGCCTACCGTTACATTACGGCTGCTGCACTAGGCTCTGTGTGAGTCGTGGAAAGCATCCATTGGCTCCATCATCAAGTCTACCAAGGTGGTGTTGTTGTTTGTGAACAGACACAAGCCTATCTATTGATGAAAAAAAGAAAAGATGACGGTGCCACGATATGACACGTTGTGTGGCTACTACAGTAGCTTCGTGTGGCTACTACAGCAGCTTCGTGTGGCTACTACAGTAGCTTCGTGTGGCTACTACAGTAACTTCCTGTGGCTACTACCGTAGCTTCCTGTGGCTACTACTATGCTAACTATAAGTGTGTGTGTATGTGTGTTACCTCTGTGTGAGTACATTAGGTCGGTGCGAGTGCGTGAGTGGTAGCGGGCGCGCGTCGTGCGGCGCGATGTCGAGCACGTAGCTCTGCGTCACCTGACGAGACATCGCCGCGCTCGCGCCGCTCGCACTTGCCGCCTGCTAGTTCCGAGGAATAGGCAATTACCAATTATTTACCATTCCATGGATTGATTTTGCTTAAATTCACGTCCCAGGGTAATTATTAGATCCCTCGGGAATGCGGGTGAAACCGCGGGGCGAAAACTAGTTGAAGAATATTGAAATGACAGCACGCAGGCATACTCTTGAAGGACACATCTTATGTAAGTACATAATCGCTAATATTATTGCCAGCTCTTCTCAGCAAAAGCAACCATTCGAACCGTGGGTGAGAATCTGACGGACGAGTTCCGAACCGCTGGTAACTTCAGTAAAGTAAATGTTACCTTCATAAGTGCCCTTCCTTCTGGGCACTAAAAATGGTTTTGACTTTGACAATTCTTAAGTGCCTGTGAAGGCCTATTTGAAGTAATGATTTTAAAAGCCTATACGATATCATTCAGTATGGTCCTATTGATTGACCATCGAATATTTAATCGAATATTTAAAATGTTATCTAGGTAGTTGAGTTTTGTATGATCTTCTAAGCTTTCGTCAGATTTTTGATCCTGTCCTAGGGTCTTAAATACATAAATTACATTAACTTTGATTCTATTCATCGTAGAACATAATACTCACATTCTTATTAGGTGTGATGATCTTTTTCTTGAACTCTGGTTCAGTGGCGACGAGCTTGTCCGAGATGGATACTGAGGCGGAGGAGGGCTGCGGGGGGCGTCGCGCGGGGGCCGCGGGGGCGGGGGGGCCAGGACCGGCGGGGCCCGGCCCGGCCGGCTGCCTCGCGCGGGCTGCGAACAGCCGGTTCAACTCGTCCAGCCTGTTCATTATGATCTTGTAGGTTTTGCATTCTTCTGTCTGTACATCAGGGTATATATGAAGCAAAAAGAAAGAAAGGAGAAAGTAATACATTAACATAGGTAACACAAAAACTTGAGAGGTGTCAAGGGACACCCGGATGGAACTTAGTTAAAAATGCGAAATAGAAAGACGAAACGAAATTAACTGGCTTGCTTTCTATAAGAGAGAGAGAGAGAAACAGAGAAACATGCGCACGCCGCACGGCTTACAACTATAGCAAAAAGTGCTGTTACAACTTTTGGTCTTAATCTTTTCCGTCTAGCCCCCTTTCGCAACGCGCGATAAGGAACTTCGTTCCAAAAAATAAAACTAAAAAATAATGTAATGTTGCGTGATGACAGGAATGTAACCACTGTAACATAGTAAAATAATAAGGCGGAATACAGCATTTATTACCCTGTGTTTATCCTTCCGCCTCTGATCGGCTGTACTGCGACTGCTGGAGGAGATGTCGCTAGTGTCGTTGGTGGCGGAGACGTCGGGGCCGGGGTTGGGGCCGGGGTTGGGGCCGGCGGTGGCGGTGGCGGGGGCGGTGGGTCCGGGGCGGCGCTCGGTGAGCCGCTCGCACAGCTGCGCCACGCGCGCGATCTGCTGCTGCTGGTCGAGCAGCGCGCGCTCGCACACGGCGCGGAACGCTCGCAGCGAGCTGGAGCTGCCGCGGGGCCGCCCGCCCGCCCCCGACACCACCCCCACCCCCACGCCCGCGCTCTCCGGCACGTTCGATCGGCTATAATATATTGGGGTAAGTAGACTTTGATTGAACTATTATAGGTTGGGATTTGTTAATACTTAGTCTTCACACCCGGTTATCTGATCCCAAACTAAGCGAGCTTTAACTATGGAAACCAGATAGCTGATAAACAAATAGATAATTAAATCAGACATTCAGGTTGTCCTGAAAGGGGATCAAACCCAAGGCGTGTGACGGGACACCTACGCCAACCAGCTCATCGAGCAGAAGCCAACTAATAAACCGAAAGATCTAAGAGATCGAAGAGATCTAACAACAATCGAGAACTATATTCTAACTGAGGTCTGAAAGGCAAGGAATAGCAGGCATCCCAGCTCATAAAGAATTGAGGAGAATGCCACCAGATCAGACGGATAATATCTTAAAGTGTATACCGATGCGGTCGATGTCGTCGTCGTTTATAAGTGCCGTCGGAGAGTCCGGAGTCGTGCGAGAACCGCTTGGCGTGCGAGGTCACCGCGCACATGCTCGACGCGCTCGCCGTGTTCGTCGAGCTCGTCAGGCGGGCCAGCTTGCGAGCCGCGCCGCCGCCGTCCACTACTAGACGGTTACTGAAATACGGAATAATACATAACTAATATTATAAAGAGGCATAGTTAATTTGGATGTAAAAGTACTAGGAAGTAATCCTGATTTCTGAAAATTCTTTAGGAAGCTACATTTTCCCTACTGTGCTAGGTATATCCTACATTTCATCTCGAGAACGCAGGAGACAGCTAGTGTATTGAATATTCTGGGACTAATTCGTTTTTACTATGCATAGGTTTGTGTCGGACCACAAAAGCAACGAAAATGTTAATGCAGGAGATATAATGCTCTCAGATTGCAGCCTGTATACCTTAATTGTTTACTTGACTCCTCTCAATCCTTCTTCAAATTGTTGGGTGAGAATATTAATGAAAAACTTCCGGCTACGCGCAACCTGATGTTGCAACTTTACAAGCGTCTAACTAACAGTAGGTACCAAGTATAAAAAAGGGCAAGTACTGACTAATGTTCCTGGTTGTGACGACGGTGGTTTTCGGAAGGTCGCACGGCTCCGCGCATGAACTTGTCGAGGTCGATGATGTCGGCGCCGGCGTGGAGCCCCCGACCCGACCACGAGCCCGACGACGACTGTCCTGACATCGCCTTCTCTGTTTCCTACCTGCTAGTGATACAGATTAAAAATAAAATCCTGACAAGTTCTAAGGCGATGATAGCACAGTGATAGTGACGTCGGATACCGATACGAAGGTCCAGGGTTCGAATCCGTTGATATGGTTCGTTGTAGTGCCCGCTTGGACCACCCTCAAGCTGAAAATCTGTCGCCAAGCACCTATCGGTGTGTTCCGACAGCTGCACTTGAGAGCCAGCATTTGAAGACCATAGAGTTCTTGTAGGTTTTCTGTAATCTTTATGTAAAGGACTATTTTGTGTATTTTTATTCAAATTATATGCTCAGTCGTTTCGGCGTTAAATGGGGGGAGAACTCCCTTCAAGACTACTGATAGATTTACGAAGGAGGAAAGACCGTCAAACAACATGAGTGATCCTATATAAGGGTTATTTTTTTCCTTCTTACATCGAGAGACTTTTGTATCCAGTTTAGGCCCTTGCCAATTAATAGAGTGTAAACCTGACTGATGGCGAATTTCATAAGCGATCCATACTATAACTAAAAATTTGGCATTTATAAAAGAAAAAAAGTTCCGTTCAAAGTTCAAGTGGCCCGACAGCCATGGCCACCTGCGACTTCTATTCATTCCCCAATCACTAATAGTAGGTCGCGGTCGAGGTAAATGAGAAATATGAACTGAACTTTTCGCAGTGTTCATTTATTTTTGCTTGTTCGTTTCAAAGACTTATCGAACAGCCAAAGGTTCAGCATCATAGCCGACAAGAGGTTTTAGTTTACCACAGTCACATAACACTCAGCAGAACTATTATGAGTGAGGTAGGGCGTAACGGAATGACTGGGGAAGTACCTCCACTTGTAGAGCCGTCCTTTTATATTGACGCTTGCAACACCCGATTGATCAATCGCGTCGCGCAACGAAAGGGAGTCGGCACTCTTTTCCCAACCTTCTTAAAAGGGGGACTGAAGAGGGGTTGAGAGGAATGGAGGCCTGTGCTGGCAGAATCTGCAGCTGGCACAAAACGCAGTGTCATTTGGTACTCAGTGCACACCAGGAGTTCAGGCGACCTTACGCCCCGCAGGAACACAACACCACATTGTTATTTGGCTACGATCTTCCATAAAGTGGCGATACTTCCCCGACGGGGTGCTCGGAATTTATAAGAAGAGAACTTGTTATGCCTCACCTCGCTCCAACTTTCTGGTGGTACTTACTTGCTCAGTTATCGGCGAAGGGCGGCTGCGGAGGCCGCCAGGGAGTCGGCATCCACAGTATTGCCCTGGGGGTCATGGCTGACACATGCACCTGTCAACGTCTACACTCTACTCTTTTTATGATGAAAGCTGTCATCCGTTGTGGAGATTTTAATCAAGGTGAGTTCTCTATGATATTCTTAAATGAGTTTGCATTTCGGCCCATTAGAATCTACGGACAAATTCTAGCAGAACTAAGTACTCATGATCTCAGCGGCCGAGGATAGTGCTCGGATGATATTTGTGATGTGGATGCCCACTAGTGACATCGTAGGTACGATTTTGATGGCACCAATGGCACCCTGTCTCTCATTGGTGCCGATTCTGTTGTAAATCGCACTAAACTAATTTTAGTCACATCTCATCTCTTTCTTACGAACATTATTGAAAAAGGATAGAACATATTTAAAGCTGTCAAATTAAACTTTGCCGTCTTATTTTGCGTGTATTTAGGCGTAACCGTGATAGATGGCGACTAAATTTGTATTGAAAACAAGCATTGGACTAATTTGACAGGACTAAATTCCTTACATCCTTTTCTTATGTTCTTTGTTAGAAAGAGACATAGTGAGATTAAAATTAGTTTAGTTGTGAACAACAGAATCAGGGCCATTGTCTCACTAGCGTGTCTGTTTTTGGCTCTGGGTATGGGCTGTCATTAGTGCCATCATACGGCGCCGCTTGTTTTAGTAAACCTTCAGCATCGTCATCTCGTAATCGATGCGAGCGTGTAGCCAGGGTATAAGGGCAAGTTGCAAGGCAAGGTCATGTGACAAGTAAAATCACAATCGTAGGTGCGTGGGCGATATTTCTTAACAGACTCATGTCCTAGAAATCAACCGTGACATTATAAATGCGAAAGTGTTTGTTTATTACGTTTTCACAACTGTTTGCACTCTATCTTTGGTGATCACTAAAATTATGAGAAACACCTGTATCTTTTGTTTGAGTGTAATTATTATTATTATTTATTATCATCGCAATGACCGGTAATGAATTTTTTCCAATGACGCGGTACAACGAAACCATTTGTGGGCCATCATTGAATAAAATTTAATAACACCATTAGTGAACCCCACTGTAATAAGAAGTAAATTCGGAAATAACAAGATATTTGATAAAAATTGGCTCATCGATAGATCACATAAGATTTTTTGGTCTTGGAAAGAACCATGATTAGCAAGAAAAATGTCTGGGCAAAGATTCTTTGATATCTCTAACATCCGCCCACTCCTAGGCGGTATAGGACATGATATGTACCTTACATCCCCGGAACGCGAGTGTAACCGCGGGTCACTACAAGTAAATAAAACAACACATTGGTTACGGCAAGTTAATTGTATTATTAAATAATAATCAGTACATTACATTACACTATACAAACATTAATTTATTTATTCGATTGCATCGATCGAGCGCAGCGCCCGCGGACGTCTATCACAACACAACTACAACTCGCTACAGCGACATCTAGCGGACAAATACATTACTGAGATTTTATAAATCAGGCGTTTTGTATAAAACTTAACAAATCAATAATAGGTACAAATAGGCCACTCCCTACATCGCTAAAGAATCAATTATTCCTACAACTTGTGATTTTATGTAGCAGCCACCAACCAGTATTGGTGCATGTGGCTGCCACAAACGAGTATTGCAGTGTGAGTGGCTGCCACCAACCATTAGTTGCGTGTGGCTGCCACACAAGTACATATATTTTACACATAATTGATTCTACAGCTAGGTGGCTAGTCACATGAGACTGCTGCGCGATAAACGGACTTAGATACAGTCTTTAACAATTTCAAACGTAAACTCAAGTACAATAACTCATCTGATTTAACAATAATATCCCAAAGAGTGTTCTTATATTTATATTACTAAACAACATTTTTTATGGACCGTGCACAAACTAAAGCGACAGCTTACAACAAACATTTAGTCGTATAAACTCCTTTGCTCTCAATACTTATAAAATTATGGCAACAAAATATGTTTTAACGTTTATTTTTACAACAAAATCACCGAAAGTGGTCTTTGCTTGGTCAGGAACTATGCCATAGCAGGGCCACCTAAAACTTTCAAAAGATATAAGGGCAGATAGAGGGCCTCCCAGAGAATTGAAAAAAAAAATCGCCCTCCTAGAGACGCGTTGCTCAACAGATTCCATAATACTCCAGCGTGTCAGTGGGCGGTACCGTTTTACAAACAGATGACATATATGTATTGTCTTATCATATAGTAATGTTGACACATAGTGCTGTGGTATTTTTTTTTTTTAACATTTGTAATTAAAAAAATATATTCATTATGCATGACGTAGTTTTAAACACCCTGTTACGAGTGCAGTCTACTCGACTCGTGCTCTGGGTTGGTATTTTCTACCATTTTAAACGTAGACTTAAATTAATAACTCGATTTTCCATAATTCTAATGAATTTTTAATAAAAAAAATATTATTACAGATGATCAAAAAAACAATATTTTATGAATGACTAGCTGTCTCGCGCGGTTTCACCCGCGTTTCCGTGATAAAAAGTAGCCTATGTCAGCCGGGGATAGTGTAGCTTCCCAACAGTGAAAGATTTTTTCAGATCGGTTCAGTAGTTTCGGAGCCTATTCAATGCAAACAAACAAACAACCAAATCTTTCCCCTTTATAATATTAATGAATGAATGAATGATAAGTACCTTTTCATTGGGTACATTAAGCAGGTTGCGTTTCTAAGACGAATAAAAAGTCACGGTGGTAATGGCGCGCGGAACCTGTTTACGGATCTACAAAATGTGTTATTTGGTCTGAGAATTGGTTTCCGTGGTGGTGGCCCTGCCAGCATGTGTCACGCCGATCTCCCGCATTCGCCAATCGTCTGACATCACTAATACGTTACAATCATTCGTTCCAAATGCTACCACTAGGGGCGCTTTTGCTCACGGTCCGTGTACACATAAAAAAAAAACTGTAGGTATAAAAATAAAAAAACAACACTAGTTCATATCCGCGGGTGCGATCACTTCACTTGTATATTTACATAATGTTTATTATTTATCACCGAACTGTCTTGGCGCTTGGCGGCCATTTTGATTACGCAGAATTATTTTAACTAGGGGTTGAAATTTGAAATGCGTATTCGAATGTCGAAATTCAACAATAAAATTTATTGGGGTCCGAAGATTTATCTTCACGTATTAATATGTATATGTAGATTACATAATTCCCAAAAAAATTCCGTTTTGACAGTCGATTTACATACGAGGTATCAAAATAGGGTAATAATGACATGTGACACAGTGCAAAAGAGACAGCGCTATACATTGACAGTTACATATAAATGTAGCTGTCATGTTTTATTTTAATTAATTTGTAAATATTTGATTACTTAATAATAAGTAGTTATAAATAGTACTATTGATTTAATATAATAATAATATAATAGAATAAAATTGTGTATAATTCATAATTTCACCAGTATTTATTGTAGATGGGAATCGAACCCACAAACTTGCCAAAGCAGTCAGGTTATTTCAACAGCTCCCTATAAATATTAACATCTGCATAATCAACACGACCCCAAGCGAATCTAGCCTCTATCCCATACACACAGAGCCCACATTTCCATACACTCGTAGTCGGTGTGTTGCTACTGCGAGTGACGAAAGCGATGCGCAAGGTAAAGTGCACCTTATGTGGGAGTGTCGCAAGGCTGAGACTCGCCCGCGGGTCACTGACTGTTCGCTAACTCGTCCATTCGACATCTGAAACGGATAAACAATATTTTACTGAAAAGCAAAAAACATTTTTTTTTCCTCTAAACAGTCTAGTATTTGACCACAATCTCACCATGGTATGTGATGATGTGGCCGAAGGTGTAAGCACACAAATAAATATAAATATCCCGGGACATTCCTCACACACGGTCATCTGATCCCAAACTAAGCAGAGCTTGTACTATGGAAACCAGATAACTGATATAATACATATACCACTTTTTGTTTGTAAATACATACTTAAAATACATAATTACACCCAGACTCAGGACATACAGACATGTGCTTGCACACAAATGCATGTCCTGTGCGGGAATCGAACCCACGATCTGCGGCCCGGTAGGTGGAATCTTAACCAACTGCGCCAACTGGCCCGTCAAAGCTTAGAAGGAACTGGTTCTCAAGTGCAGCTGTCGGAACACACCGCTAGATGCACGGCGACAGATTTTCAACTGGAGAGCGGTAGCCAGCCAGATGGGTACTACAAAGTACCCTACCACCGTGCTATGGTTTCCTCACGATGTTTTCCTACACCGAAAGCTCAAGCTCATTGTAGGATTCGAACCCACTTGGACGTCACTACCACTGAGCTATCATCTCCTTAAATGACAATGATATGGTTTGTTCTAATGGATCTGCTCAGCTACTTATGGTACTGACCGTACCAAAGAGGTATGAAGAGGGTACCTATCGTCTCGTGTCATATAGTGTGGTGTCATATCAAATCATGTATTATTGTCTCGTGTCATATTGTGTCGTGTCATATCAAATCATGTCTTATCGTCTCGTGTCATTTCAAATCATGTCTTTTTGTCTCGTGTCATATCAAATCATGTCTTTTTGTCTCGTGTCATATTGGGTCGTATCTAATCAAATATGTCTTTTTGTCTCGTGTCATATTGGGTCGAGTCTAATCAAATCATGTCTTATTGTGTCGTGTCATGTCATATTGTGTTGTGTCATATCAAATCATGTCATATAGTGTCGTTTCATATCAAATCATGTCTTATTGTCTCGTGTCATATTAAATCATGTCTTATCGTCTAGTGTCATATTGTGTCGTGTCATATTGTGTCGTGTCATATCGTGTCGTGTCGGCAGTAGGGTGAGGGTGTGTAGTTACCGGACAGCCATCTCGGCGACCTCCAGGCTCGGGTAGTCGAGCTCTTTCACCAGGCACAGCACCGCTGACAGCAGGTTCGAGTTCTGACACAGGACAACACAACATTACGACATTACTTTTTTGCCTTAACCCATGACATGAAGAAGGACATAGGCTAGTTTTCATAGCGGGCACGCGGGTGAAACCACACGGGACAGCTAGTTATACATAGGTAGATAGATGAGTATAGTGGTACCCTCGCGACAGGCCTCCTGGTGAAGCCCCTGTGTTCCGCCATCACAGCCGAGGGGTAGTCTCTGTCCCTGTCGCGCGCGCTACCTCTGTCCTGCTCCCACACCTCGCTCACGCTGCCCGAGCACCGCTGAGGCACTTGCTGGTAGGATTCCGACCTGAAACATTACATTTCGATAATACCAAACGATTAGGCTAGATTCCTGACAAAAATTAGTCCGTCATATTATTTTATTAAATGGCCGATTCCTATAATTTACGGACCGTTATCGGTTAAAATTAAGAGTCATATCTTTACTAATAATGTAGCAAATACCTCAAAGCTTTGCATAGCAGACCCTCCCATATGGAAGTAGCTATCACAGGTAAAATTAGCTTACGAAATGATCTATATGCCCAGTTTGGCTATAAAAATCTACCATTGGTAAGCAAAACGATTCGTTTGTGTTTATAGGAACCGGGCATAAGTCAATAAACAAAGTACCCACCTGTCAGGTTTCTCGTAATAAGCGTCATTGTAATGTGGGGGGGAGCGCGGTTCCCCCCCTCCTCCGGTCGAACCCCCAACACCCTCCCTTCCGCCGCCGCTATATCGACACTCGCCATTAGACGAGTATTGATACTCCTGCATGTACAACATATAACATTACTATACTGTGTATTTAAATATATATTTAAGGCGATGATAGCTCAGTGGTAGTGACGTCGGATACCGAGACGAAGGTCCCAGGTTCGAATCCTACAATGAGCTTGAGCTTTCGGTGAAGGAAAACATCGTGAGGAAACCATAGCACGGTGGTAGGGTACTTTGTAGTACCTACCTGGCTGGCTACCACCCTCAATTTGAAAATCTGTCGCCAAGCACCTATCGGTGTGTTCCGACAGCTGCACTTGAGAGCCAGTTCCTTCGGCCACATCATCACTTACCATGGTGAGATTGTGGTCAAACACAGGCCATATACATAATAAAAAAAAATTGTAACACTAAAGTCATCACAATCAGTAAGAGAATCAGTACAGTCAGAGAGTGGGCAGTAAGAGAATCAGTACCAGCTCTCATACACAATCACATGAAAAAATCAAATACTTAAAATAATCTTGAAACAGCGTTATGTAAGTCGTCGCTAGCAGTGGTAGTGAATGCGGTGAAAACTCGTTACTCCTGAATTTTTGTCAATGGGTGTCAAAACGAGACATACATAACACGATAGACTGGACCAGGGATGTTGCGGATTTAAAATTTTCAACATCCGCGGATCCGCATATTTTACGGGACACATCCGCAGATAATACAATACATGTTTGCAATAAAAACCTTACTTACATTGAAAATATGGTGATCCATACCAATATTATATGTCCAAAATTAAGTATGTCTGTCGGTCGATTGATTGATTTCGCGAACCGATCGCAATTAAATTTAACACAGATAGCTTATGGTATGGAATCATTTTCAACTTTTAATATCGGGAACGCGGGTGCAACCGCGGGGGACAGCTAGTTGTTTTATAAACTTTATTAAATCAAAAACTATGCAAAATTCGCATTAAATATTACAGATGCGGATGCTAAAATGAATGCGAATATCAACAACAACCCCGAACTAATTGATGTAACAATTTATATGAATATGAATATGAATATATGTAGTTATTGTGACGAGGTGCGGCGTGGGGAGTGTGCTGAAGACCCATATATATACATAGGCCACAATAGCTAGTCGCGACCTGCACAACAATCCGCATCCGCAACAGCTAAGCTTTGATTAATATTGCGGATGACAAAATAAATGCGGATGTTATAATACGGATGCTAAAATGTATGCGATTTTTAGTTATTGCGGATGCGAATAAGTGCAACATGTATGCTTGTTGGCTACCTCCTAGTAGTATATAAACACGGTATATATTACCTTGACACTGAGCGCGGAGAGCGAGTGCCGCAGCGGGCCCGGCCCCGGCACGCTGTCGGGGGACCGCGCGCACCGCGTCTGTACCCACACCCACCCACACGTTTGTACTTCACTAACGCCCGATTTTTCCATCAGATATCTTTTATCCGAGGCATAAAATTGACGTTTGACAGTTTTTATTTAGAATACAAAATAGTATATCGAATTATTAATTAACGATGGAAGAATCGACCGTAAAAGTGTTTGTTTCAACATCTTTGAGGTATGCTCAAACTAAGCTGGACGCCTCGGTTTGACCGTACCACGCCGAACATAAACGCTCACACGGTTCATATGGGAGTTCATTCATATAAATACATACTAGATCCACAGTGATATTAAATTTAATTTACAGTTTTCATGTTCCAAGGAGAGTCCCAGGAAAGTAGTCTTTTTTATGGGAATTTTAGAGCTGACAATATATCCGCTTTCTGTTGCACACATATAGTATCCAGATGTTATACCTTTCTGAATAGCTAAAGAGACGTACAAGTTTTTAAAATCATTTTCAGAATAAGTTCCATACAGTTTTTAAAGCGCTTCAAAGTTAAAAACACTTAGTTTTTTTTTATTCTAACTATTCTGGAGCAGTATTTTTAAGCTGTTAGCTTAATAGTAGGATCAGTTTTTGTTAATTATTTTTTTAACATTAATAAAAATGATTATCATTAATTAGTACGATCTTAAGTATGATTTAAAATGACTATCTAAGTGCTTTTATATTTGAAACGCTTTAAAAAAAAAATTGCACTTATTCTGCAAATGATTTTAAAAACTTCTAGGCCCGGTTTTCCTTCTTTTGTCGGCCTCGAAATTGCCATAATAAAGTAACGTGATTTACACTCGATAAAAGTTCGAATTCGTACTTTTTTCGATAGAGCAATAAATTCGTGTGGATGAGAATGTGCACCTAGGTGTGCAAAATGCTAACGTAAAATTGGGCAAAAAAAACTATGTCACTACCACAGATTACAGAATAAGGCAGATGGAGCGCGCGGAACATGAAAGTGAAGCCATAAAAGCAAATACAAATTGAAAATCTGATATCTGGTATTCATTTTCCAGTTTGTATTTGCATTGTTTAACCACAGTTTATTAATAAAGAAGTGTTTTTTGTTACATAAAGTTTGTTAAACAAAGCAAATACACATTCAAAAGCGAATACCAGATACGTGTTTTTCAATTTGTATTTGCTTTTATGGCCTCACACCCGTGTTCCGCGCGCTCCATCTGCCTTATTCTGTAATCTGTGGTCACTACGATGTCCTTAGACGGAAAGACCACGACTTTTTGACCGCGTGCTTTGTGAATCTAGTATTTTTATATCAATGACAAGTAATAAAATGTAACACAACTCGTATTAGTGTAATGTTCTTGAAATTGCATAATGATTCAATGATAATGTTATTCAACAGTTAGTGCCAAGCGTATGTAGATTGATCAACGCATGACTTCTAGTTAGCAAAGAAACGTATTACCTATTTAACATACAGACTGGACGACAGGCTTTTACAGGATTGCCCGAAAAAGTCATGTTTTCAGGGTTCAGTATCTTTATTCCAACATAACTTCTTAATGCTTGACTTAATTTAGATGTAGGTGTAGCAGTCCCTTTTAATAATAGTCCATGGACGAGATTTGCTCGAAAACTCTAAAAACGTATTTACCCAGCAATGAGACCTAGCTAGATCGATTTTTCGCCCCCAAAAACACCCACTTAGCAAATTTCACCGTTTTCGAGATCTAGAATAAAGTCACCAGTTTAATATGAACTCTGTATCTTTCACGTTTATTACGATCACTTGATTGTCAAGTTGGTCAAACGAAAGCCCATGTGACACAAGAAAATCTGATCTACTAATCAAACAAGAGCCTGCTGTCATTGCAAAATGACATATAATGATCCAACTATGTCAACATTTTGACAGTTTAGATACCCCTATGACACAAGATTTCTAACATACCTTACACTTCTAAACCGTTTCAATAATTTAGAAATCAGAAGTAATATTCAAATAAATAATTGAACTTTTTTATAAAAAAACTTAAACCGGCCTCAAAGTACACTAAGAAATAGTCAAATCCTGTTCTGATGACAATGGGACTAAACGGGAAGTGTACCCTTCCAGACAAAAAAGGATTTTCCAAATCGGTTAATAAATGATGATAAAAAAAACCTCCTTTTTAACCGACTTCTAAAAAAGGAGGAGGTTCTCAATTCGGTTGTATTTTTTTTACCTCATAACTCCGTCATTTATGAACCGATTTGGAAAATTCTTCTTTTATCTTTTTTTTTTTTTTTATTATTTATTTATTGACCAAAATTACACTTTATTATACATAGTTTTAAATTACCACCTGACGAAAGCCTGAAAGGCTTATGTGCCCGGTGAGAGTTCATTTTACATATTGACTTTTAATATAGATTACATTGCGGTACTTATGCTACGGATACACATAACTAAATTCATCCCCTTCCATTCCCAACATATACTTTTTGATAGGCTTAATCATTTTAACAATTTGTGTATATTTGGTTTGCAGTTCCTTAGGTAAGCTGTTAACTATCTTGGGCAGTGTGTACTTAAAATTTCTCATTCCATAAGTATTTTTATATTTAGGCAAAACATACATTTCCGAATCCTTGAAAGGTCTCAAGTTTTGCTTTCTTTCATACAATTTTAGATTGCTGATATTATGATGTTCATCTTTAAGAATAGCTAATTTTATTTTATTATGAATTGGTAACACTTGACAGAACTTAAATAATTCAGAGTAGTTTTCCTTATATTTTAATCTTATGTGACTTGGAACAATAGTTTTCAAGATTCGTATTTGTAATTTGTAAATATTATCTAAAAGTGTCTTATAAGTTCTGCCATAGCTGCTTATACCATAATCAATTACAGAATCAACCATAGCTAGATACAAGAGTCTTAAAACCTAAGGAAGGGTACACTTCCCGTTTGGTCCCATTGTCATCAGATCAGGATTTGATTATACTTTTTAGTGTACTTTGAAGTCGGTTTAAGATTTTTATAAAACAGCCCAATTATTTTGAAGTTGGTTAAAAAAGGGTAGGTACAAACATTATGAAACATGGATGATCCCTGAAAACATTTTTTTTCTGGCTATCGTGTAGAAGGAGAAGTACATACCCTAAAGTGTCAAATTATGATCTAACGACACTGTATTTATATACAGGGTACTCACGTCTATTTGCGAGCGCGTCATGGCGGAGGGTGGGTGTTCGTATCGCTCCTCGGAGTCGGGCGAGTGCGAGTGCGCATGCGCCGGCGGCGCCGCCCGCCGCGTCGGCGACACGGGGCACTGCGGGTTACATTACTGTTATTAACTATATTTGAAATAGTATATTTCATTACGAGTGCGGAAAGCTTGCCATTGCAAAGAGTTCCGACAAATGTGTACCCGAGCCGAGGCGCAGCCGAAGGTTGACAGTTGGAACAAGTTGCAATGACGGTTCCGCACGTGTACCTATTTATAATACAGTTGCGAAAAAATGAAGCAATTTAATAAAATAATAAAAACACAATAAACTCAACTAACTAATCATTTATTTCTTATAAAAGTTATAAATCAAAAATAAAATAGTAATAATAATTAAAAAAAAAAAAGTTATTTTTTTAGTAAAATATCGTGGTTGGTTTTTTCTTTTTAATAGACATTATTTTGACAGTTGGGAAAGAGAACGCACGAGTTCGGAAAAGGTAAAGAAAAAGCTTGAGTATGTAATAGCCCACATCCCGAACGCTATACGTCCCTGCAATATGCCACTTTTTAAGCAACTGTATTAAAAAGTAACATTCAAAAGCCGACTACTACGAAAATTGCTGCATAAAATGTTTGACGTAAGAAGCATTACAATAGGGATGTTACCTGAGTAAAAAAATAACAATTCTAATTAGTCCGTCAGTTAGATTATCAAAAAATATTGGACACGTATTTTTTGCTTTACCAAATCATTAACAATTGACGAAGATAAAGCGTGACTAAGTTCGGGAGTGGCGGCTCGTGACGTCACTTGTGTCTAAAAAGTGTACCACACCGTGACGTCACGCGGAACTTCAACAAACCATATACTCTGTTTTTTTTTTTGTTTAATTGACAAAAGGAAAAATAGGTGTCTAATATTTTTTGATAATGTATATGAATAGATTTTTTCAGGAAACTAGAAAATAGTTCCAATTGATATAAAGTCCAGGGGCTCAAGTCTGCTATTTCAATTGTGTTCCAATGAACTTTCAATGGTGTCAAAATTGTGACATTTTACAGTTTTTGTAGTCTACTTACTAACAGAATAGTGTCATTATGGCACAATTTTGACACCACTGAAAGATCATTGGAACACAATTGAAATAGCAGACTTGGGCCCCAGATTGTTTGTAAATCTGTCATGTTATAGCGACATCTATCAGTAATACAAAGTAGAAGACACTATGTGTTATGGATAGATGGCGCCACAGTAGCACCACAAACCTAAATACAAATTAATCGATCCTGTCTTCGACAAGGATCCACAGGTGCCAAGAGATCTATGGGGCCAAGTTCGGTAATTTTTTTTTTTAAATCTTTAAATGCCGATTGCAATATCTCGAAAAGTAAGGGATAGTCTCCTCCTTTGTTTTACCAGATAATTAGCGTTGCCAAACGTACATAGCTTCCTGGGCCAAATTAGAATGGTTTATTTTTGAAGTGTCCAATCTTATACCCAAATATTCCGTTAAACTGTCTGATTTTTATGCCTGGCAACACTACAGACATATGCATGTGTATCCACAACAGTTAAGTGAATATAAATAAAGACTTCAAAGACATTAACTACCACCAAAACTAAAACTAGATTAATACAAAATTAACTAAATACATGGTAGCTATTGACAGTTTCACCCTCCTCTTCATTCAACCTTTCTATGGTCGTTGAACAAACATATAACCTGTTCCAATAAGGAATGATTTTGAAAATGGCGGCTTGTAATTGTATTGACAGATCGTACCAGAGATTTAAATATATATGTAGCGACATCTATCAGCCATCTATCAGTAACACTGAGATAGTTCACACACGGAAAGATAGATGGCGTGGCGCCACATTATCCTGCATCGCACTGGCGAAGTTTACTTGAGAATCTGCATATATACAACTGTCCGACATGTACAGTTGGACCGCGGTCCCCAGGCACGATGACCCAGCCTGGCGGAAGATCTTCCCTTTTAAATGGAGGTGTCATCCACCTCGCACCTCCATATATAAATAGATGCCGCTAGTGAATGTACTACGCGTGCCAAAAAGGATAGCAATGCTAGTAGAAACAAGTGGCACGCTTGGTTTATTGGTTTTCATACAAATGGAGAGACTTGCGTTATCGTTGATAGAGGTAGAGCATAGCGTTTATTCGCTCAAAGAGCAGCTCGACTGGGGAAGTACCTCCACCTTACAGAATACCGCAGCCAAATAACTTTATGTTGTGTAAAGTTGTGTTCCTGCGCGTGAGTAGGTCGCCAGAGCTCATAGGGGAGGGGGGAAAGGTCGGTAACGCGTGAGCGATGCTTCGTGTGTTGCAAGCGTCCATATGGCTACGGTAACCGCTTACCATCAGGCGGGCCGTATGCTTGTTTACCGAGTTAGTTGTACAACCTACCACTACCCCTACCCTACCCTATCTAAACCATCCAAGGCGCCAGCGAAACGCATACAAAAAAAATCATTCAAATCGGTCCAGTCGTTTAGGAGGAGTTCAGTGACATACACACATACAGTAGAATTTTATATATAAAGATTATACAAGCTGTTACATATACAATAAACATATAAAGAAATTACAAAGAATGAAAAAAAAACATGCAATAAACCATAATAAAATACCATACGCCCCGTAAAGGTCTCTTCCGTTCATTCGCCGTGCGTACCAACTATTATTCCTTGTCCATAAAGTTTCGACGTTAATAATGCCAAAGAAAAATAAACCTTTTTACATTACAATAAGGTTTAACTGTTAAATCAATCAACAAATGTACTTTATTTCATAGAAATACGGTTTATTTTTCTTTGACAATCTTAAACATCAAACAAGTATATACAAAGTGCAACAGAGAGGTGACAATAATTTCAGTGCAAACCCTTTACCTTTAGAAATACCCTCCTAACTACGAATACGACGTTTAAAAATATCAAAGAAAAATAGACCTTATCGCTACATAATAAGGTTCACCTATATTATTACAGAGGACGTCTGTATAATTAATGATAGATCAACCTTATTACCACGCCATAAGGTAAATTTTTCTTTGACATTCTTAAATGTCAAAAGCTTTTAAACCAAGTTTCTAGACTGACTGGACGTACTGGTTACCTGTAATATATCAGTTCTGGTTTCTGGTTGCTCACCACCTGCCTCCGAACTGTCGCTGCCCTGGTGATGATGAAGTCAAGTGACGGACAGACACACATATATAGCGTTAGTTATATTATTAGCATTAGTAATAATATTATGTAATGAATCTAAGCTTGTTTTGAAAAGAGTAATTGCTGAGTTTATTGGCGGCTCTTCTCAGCAAATGCAACCTTCCGAATCGGTATTAGAGTATTAGAGTCAGACTTTTCATAAGTGCCTGCGAAGGTCTATTTGAATAAATGATTTTGAATAAAAGCTACTACTACATAATAAATAAAGGTCATATTTATTATTGTACTAGCTGTCCCCCGCGGTTTCACCCGCTTTCTCTAGATAATAAGTAGCCTATGTTCCTCTCCGTGTCATAAGCTGTTTGCGTGACAAATTTCATGACAATTGGTTTACACGTTGAGGCTCCAAGAGATGACAATCAAATAAACACACTAATATTAGTAAGATTTAGGTTTTTTTTAAATAAAATTTTCGATGCGCAGTTCTCAGTCCATTATCACGATTAAAAAACACAAACACACACGTGGCACACACAAAATGAAGTCACACGTTTTTAGTATAATTTAAAGTTTGAATTAGAAACTTTTGTGTAGGTTCTATGTGGTACTAACCTGGTCGTGCCTTGATCCGGTGCTAGGTCTGCCGGTGTTGTAGTGGGGGTGGGACTGGGGCGGGGGGTGGGACTGTGGGTGGTGGTCGTGTTCTCTGTCGGGACTGGACTCGCACGACCGCTGCCGACGGTACTGCCCGTACGTCTCCTGCTGACCATACATATACACTCACTGGTAATCAATTTTGTTCTAGCAAAATTACAAAAGAGGTGTGTTTTCTACATTAAAATCGTTTTTTTTTTCTTTTGTCAATTAAACCAAAAAATACGAAGATATCGTGTGTTGAACTTCCTCGTGACGTCACGTTAGAGTATACTGTTTACTCTAAAAGTGACGTCACGAGCCCCTACTCTTATTTTTTTAAGATTTGGTTTAGCAATACGTGTCCAATATTTTTTGATAAATATCTAACTGAGGGGACCACGTTTAAAGTTTGTTAAATTTTATGTTTAAATGGGCTACTGTGTAGCCGTCGACTGGCCCCAGGAGGAGTTATGCTCGTCATAACTCCTCCTGAGGATGTAGCGCGCTCACCCAGACAATGCGTTCACTTTTGAAGACATGTACCGCCTTACTCATAATACGTTATTTAACTAATATACTGTTTAAAGGGTCACGTAAATAACGTCACTCTATTGTCATTGTCAAATAATGTGACCCTTCAAACAGTATATTAGTTAAATAGCGCTTTATGAGTAAGGGGGCCAGATTAAAGGTTTCAAGAAACACAGACGCTGTATGTGAAGTTCCGCTCCTTGCTGTTCGCTATATGAGGAACAATGAAGCGAAGCGTTGTGCCTTGTGGTATGATGGATATGTTATAGAATACGGAAGGTGTAATAATAGTAGTGTATTGTGTATATTGTATAGTGTATAGTGATAGATACCTGTTGCGGGTACCCCTCGTCGTCGGAGTCGGGGATGTGCGCGCCGCGCCGCATCGCCTCCTGTACCTGACATACAATACAATAAACACACATATTACTTCAAAAACAACAAGAACATTATCTATTTATTATTACTATATAAAAATAAGTCGGGTTTTCCTTCCTGACGCTATAACTCCAGAACGCACGAACCGATTTCCACGGTTTTGCATTCGTTGGAAAGGTCTCGGGCTCCGTGAGGTTTAAAGCAAAGAAAGTAGGGTAGGGTAGGGTAGGGTAGGGTAGGGTAGGGTAGGGTAGCACCATAGGGTAGGGTAGCACCACGCGAACGAAGTCGCGCCGGGCAGCTAGTTATGTTTAAAAATCTCAACTGAGTCTCAATCTCAACCTTAACCCGTCACTATCTAATAAGTCCGTTTTGACAATAGGGTGTCTCTTCTTGTCGCAATATGTTTATCTCTTTTTGGCACATGGGTTTAGATTGTGACGACTATAGAACAGGATCTACCCTCCTTACTAGCACAGAATATATAATAGTTCTAACGTAGTACTAGTTATAAAACTTCTCACTTCCCTCCAATACAGCAGGAGGGCGATGGCTGCCACACGCGTCATACTTATGAACAGGTGCTGCTTGTGGGGACTGGTCTGCGCCGAGTTTGCTATTTATTTACTTATTAAATATATTTATTCAGTCTACTTTGTAATTTTGAAAGAGTAATTGCTGAGTTTATTGCCGGCTCTTCTCAGCAAATGCAACCTTCCGAACCGGTATTAGAGTATTAGAGTCAGACTTTTCATAAGTGCCTGCGAAGGTCTATTTGAATAAATGATTTGAATTTTGAAAAAAAAACTATTGGTAGGGTAGAATTCCACATCTAAGCGAGCGAAGTCTCAATAAACCGCAAACATATATCTAAACAATAAAAACTATTTTAGTGTAGGTAGGTACGTAAAAAAACAGATATTACATAGTACAAAACAAAGTCCTATTTTTGAACGCATGTATGTTAGTTTTTAAAATATGTAACTAATAAATTTAATTGGGTAAAAAACAAAGAAAAGAATATGTCCACTGAAAAGCAATATAATGAAGCATTGACGTACCTCTTCAGGATGGACAGGAACATTGTCTAGTTTCTCTAAGTTTGGTAGATTCCTGAGCACTGTCATTCTGTATCTGAAACGAGAGGAAAATAATAAAAAAGACTGCAAAACAACGTACGCCGCTGTATAGTCATGTGACAAAAGTATTATGAAGTGAAGGTAGATCGATAAACATGAGATGGTGAGGCGGGCAGGCGGCCGAAGTGGCGGATGTAGAGTAGGTATAAACAGCGTGCAGGGTACTCACTCTGGATGCTGCGTGCAGGGGTTCTCGTCGAGCCACAGACTGGTGAGGTCGGGCAGGCGGCGGAGGTGGCGGATCTCGTGCAGGTCGCGGATCTCGTTCTTACGCACGTACAGCTCGCGCAGGCGCCGGCATCCCGCGAAGTCGCACAGTGTGCGGATCTTGTTTATACTGGAATTAATTTTAGTTACTTGTTAGTTATTATAGGTTTTTTAACTATAATTAATTGGGTATAGTTTTTGGGTGTAGTAATTCATTTTGCATAGCCAATTGACACTTGCAAAACAATTGCAAATGGCTATGGTGACCGCTTACCATCAAGTGGGCCGTAAGCTTGTTTGCTACGTTTGTGGTGTACTTAAAAAAAACTGAAAGGTGATTAGTAAATATATGTAAAAAAAACAACGGTAAGTTTTAAGCAATTTCATTAAGACATCCTGCAGGATATCAGTTAATTAATTAACCACGCTTTCATTTCCAGAATACAGCTGCCACAAACAATTATCAACCTTAACATAAGCTAACAAAGACTGCGTGAACTGCAAGTTCAAATTTGAAATTGGAACGGTTAATCGCACGCTTTTGGTGGTGTTGGTAAACATGTTCAATGAAGGAGCGTGATTGGGCAACGGTTTCCGCACTACGCTCTGATTGGTCACGACCTTGCCGGCAGTTCCGTAATGCTTGCGAAAGTTTATTTTGATAGTTGGCGGAATCGAAGATGATCGGCCATTGTTTAAGACAATAGAGTTGCGGTATCTGTGATGGAAATAAGACACTTCCTATAAGTCAGTGTTTGTTTGTCCGGTACCATTTACTTACACAGAATGAGAGAAGTAGTTATCAATTATTTCTAATATATGGCTTAGCCGATTTTAATGCAATATTTTTATGTTACTTTTGATTAATCGTGGGGATTCAGACAAAATTTTATATTGCGAGACGGAAAGGACGGAATAGAAGCGAAATTATTTTATGGAAATTGTTTATTGCATCAAAAACTAACTAAAACTTAGACGACTCAACCTACCCCGGTCGGCGTTCAATAACTCACTAAAGTTGTTATAACAGGCAGTCAGTAAGGGGGCCTACCACAAGCTCTTAAAACAAGGTTAAAATAACCTTATTTGTGTTTTGTCCTGTTTTGACGTTGGATGTCAAAGAGGGACAAAAGACAAATAAGGTTATTTTAACCTTAACCTTCATTTTAACTTTAACCCAGGTCAAGTCTTTTTATAAGAAGGTAAACATTTGAAATAAAAATATTGCAATATAATCAGATACATAAAGTCAAAGCCATTTATTCAATTTAGGCCCCAGAAGTCAGAAGGGCACTTATGAAGGTCACATTTACTGAAGTTACTACCGGTTCGGAACTCAGCTTTCAACTGAGAAGAATCCGGCAAGAAACTCAGCAAGGTTACATTATTTAAATATTTTTTGAACAATCTGACTATGTTTGGCTTTTTTTTCCAAATAATTACCAATAAAAAAGAAAGCATATGGCATACATGCAAAGGTAACGCTTCCCTTGTCTCACATCCTCACGATTGATCAACAATACAGTTGCCATAACAACGCCGCTGCATCCGCAATGCACACTGCGTTGCGGATGCAGCGGCGTGAGAGCATCTACCGCAGCGCATCAACCTGCGACGCAGCGACGTGTGTCATGACGTCACATGCGTCATGAATGACTGGTCAGTGAACACACTGATATTCAGGGAACCTGTGTGCAAATTGACATGTTTCGAGGCCCTGTGATATGATCTGTGCATTTATTATAAAAACACTAAATAATACTAACACGTAAATCACACAATAAAATCACCACGGTACGTAATCCATGTATCTCCTAAACGTTATGACAATGTAATCAATGATGACGCGGGGTCGCGTGCGCGGACGCCGCCGGTCGCGTGCCGCCCGCCGCGTTGGCCGCGTTCAATAAATAAATAAACAAATTATATTTAAACATATTGTTTGTTTCGCTTTCACTCACAACTTGTGTTGATGGAACCGGTATGTTAAGGTGATGGGGTTTATACAATTTGCACAGCTCTTACCAATTTTATACAGGATTGAATTATGCATAGAAAGCCGTTTTGGAGTGATGGTCCCTAAAACGAAATACTTAAACCAATAAAAAAAATAACCATTTATGTCATCCCTAGCGATATGTAGTAGTAAACCGCAACCCGCCAACACAACAAACGTCCAGACTTCCATTAGCCAACGTTCGCACGAAAGCTTTTTACGCGAGTTATTCTTAACGTTATGAATAGGATAGGACGCATGACTTCTCCTCAGTGGCATAGCTACCTCGGGGCTAGACGGGGCAGTGCCCCGGGGCCCCTCGGACCCTGACTTATAAACTATAAATAGTTACCTGTTGAAAAAAAAAAAAAAGAAACGCAGAACTCTGAAAGCGGAACTCTAGAACTCTCTCTGTGGCATCGACGCGTAATATTTCGCATAAAAACAAACAGTTGTTGACCCTTCATACGGATTATCATGACGGACAAGATGACGGAACATGATTCGATATGTCTTTCTTTAATAATAATAATTCATTTAATGTGTGAGTGTAGTCTGCTCCAGGTGTAAAAACGAGGCTTGATATGACAATGTTAAATAGTTTAGTTGGGGCCCTACATGGGCCCTATTTTTTTTTTGCCTTAGGGCCTTTTGTTACCTAGCTACGCCACTGCTTCTCCTATACGTGTTCGCACGCTGACGCTTTTTTACGTCGGAATTATTCATACGTTCTAGTAAAACTCCCGTGCCTAAAAAGCCTTATGGCAGACAGGTCACGACCCCTACCGGCCTCGCGGCGTAGTTAATTCGATATCGTCTGTCTAGGAATCTAGTACCTACATTAGCGATTGACTAATAGTTTGCTAATCTTGTTTGTCGACTTATGTGTCTTAGCGCTGTCTAGGACTAGTGAAGTATCAATTATCATTTGAAATTAGCTTGCTGTGTTCTGAAAAATGTTGATTGTCAGACCCTTTCCCCGAATTACAAAAGTATGTTTAAAGGCAGTCTAGTAAAACCCAAGTATGAAATATATCCGTCACTTTCTCACATTATTTAACAAAAAGAGCCGGGGCTATCTTCAAAACTGGGATTTAAAAGACTTAAACCATCTTTTGTAATAAGATTTTAGACCCTTTGCCCACCATGACAAGGTAAGATTGTGGTCAAACACAATCCTATCCATAGTACAAATTATTTCTCTTATAATTTTGTTACAAGCAGGCATTCCACCAGATTGTAAGTCAACCGATGCTCTAGCTAGACAAATAATAGGTAAGTACTAACCATTACTACATCTCTAGGCATGACTTTCAGGAATGTACGAAATTATCTGAGTTTGTTGTTTCGCTGCGACGATACCAACATAATCCAATATTTATTATATGTTATTATTGTCCTCAGTCCGCCTGATGGTTAGCGGTTACCGTAGCCTACGGACGGACGCATGCAGCACCACAGGGCATCAGCAGAGAAATTGGAATAGTACTCACGCTTTACCGACCCTTCCCCCCACCCCGATGGGCTCTGGTGACCTTGCTCACGCGCAGGAATACAACATTATGTTATTAGCTGCGGTATTCTGTAATGGACCGTGGAGGTACTTCCCCAGTCAAGCTGCTCTTTGAGTGAAATGCTATCATCTATTAAAACAGAGACTTTTCAATTAATATAATTAAATTAAATACGCTACCATACCTGAAGGCCAGCACTTCGACGTTGGGCATCCGTCGCAGCAGACTCACGTCTCCCAGCTCTGCACCCCTGTGGACAAACAGCATAATTCATGTTACTACAAGAGATAATCAAACATTTCTACAGTATGTAGTAATCTCACCAACACCATGGTGAGTTTTGTGGCAGAGGATAGTAGCCAGCCAGGCGCTGTATATTTTTCATAGAGTAAGTATATTTAGAGACATTACCATGTGCGAAACGTGAGCAGTTTGCATTACGTATATGCATTCATAGATATCGCTTAAGAGTGCGTATAAAGCAAAATAACATGTTAGAATTGAAATTTACCCAACTAAATAATATTTAAATAAAAAAATATTTTAGCAAGGGTTCAGACAGAGCAAACACATAAATGGAATGAAAATTCCTCGATAGAAAAAAAAACACAAAGTTACCACTAAATATTAATTAATTTTCGTTTTTATTCGTTCATGGTGACAAAAATTCGATAAATAATATCACTAACGTATGACTTAGGGCCGATACTAACGATTTATTTAAATATTGTATGCTTTACGAGTTATTTAGATACGAAGCGTTTAGTTCATTTTTATTCCGCGAAACACGCTATCGCCATCTCATGCCACGCGAATATTAGACATAAGTTTGTTTCATCTGCCAGTCGCTATCTTTTCTGGCTTTATGCGCGCGCTTTTGTTTCTATAGGTAAAACATCATAAAATCCCTTACAACCTTGAACAAATAGGTAATAATTCAATTACCAGACGAGTACAGCACCACATAACGTATTAGATTTACTACAATAGCATCGATCATCTGAACAAAGCAAGGTCGTTGTATCGGTACTATAACTGTATATACCTAGGTAGCATATGTGTGTTGTCGATCGATTGTGATTCGATGCGCGCGCGATCGAGCCAGCTGTTTGACGGATAGGGTTGTCACTGCATCATTGAATTAGTGGCACGATGGCCGGTTTGACATGAGGTTTGACTCGATATGCATCTTTTTTTATAGAAGAAAAAGTTGCCTACAATATGTATGTAATTAAATTAAGTTAAATTATGTCGCGTGAGACATCGTAAAAGAAGAAGAGAGGTAGGGCTCTGCCGTTAAAACTTGGAGCAAGTACCTACTTACAGAAGATCGTAGAAGATCACAAAGCCTAGAAGGAACTGGCTCTCAAGTGCAACTGTCGGAAACTCGGAACACACCGATAGGTGCTTGGCGACAGATTTTTAACTTGAGGGTGGTAGCCAGCCAGATGGGTACTACAAATACAAAGTACCCTACCACCGTGCTATGATTGATTACCTCACGATGTTTTCCTTCACCGACCGAAAGCTCAAGCTCATTGTAGGATTCGAAACCGGGACCTGCGTCTCGGTATCAGACGTCACTACCACAAATGTTGTACATACGTATTGTTTAATTAGTTGACGTCATGTAGTAGAGTACCCGGGGGACCAGTGGTTAGTACCAAATGAAACTGAGATTTGTCCCACGGGGACACCTCCCAACTCTTCATTCAAACACAATTTATAAATTCAACATACTCTAGTACAGCCACTCCATTAATATTCTACCTCTATATTTTTAGATGGTTTTAGTCACAGTCATTTATCTTAGTAGATGCTGCAATTGTATGTACTTCGCGTGTCAAAATCTGCAAAAATGGGGCCGAATGTTCTTCTTTTAAAACTGTTTCGCGCGGAAAGGGAACTCGCTTAAGGCTGAATGTCCACCAGACATGTGTAGCGAAGGATATGTTTAGCTGACAAATAGGATAGCTTCATTTTCACGTTAAAAATCGAATTCCGGCCTAATTAAATCAATCTTGTGACATTATGGTAAGTACAAAAAAAGTGACGCTTGGTTTTCATACGGATGGAGGGACTTGCGTTATCTATTTAGATTTATTACTGTGGTTTTAGTATTTAATAAATACTAAGCGTGCCAAGTGGCAACCCTACTGACGTATCATAATAAGTCAACGTTATAACACGCACGTAACACACGAAACAACAGTCGATCAATTACATTACATAGTTCCACACACAGCACACTTCACTTGTATATTTATCGTTTGTTTTGTCCATCATCGCATCGCAAGGCACGCGGGCGCGAGCCGCGTTACTAAACGGACATTACGTTACGTTACAAACGTTAGTTATTTCTTGTTTTGATTGTTTATTCGTTCCACTGTTTTTCTTTAGATTCTTTGATGTGTCTATGAAGTTTTAGCAACGTTTTCTGGCTGTTCTTCTTCCTTGCTCTATCCCACTTTCAGCTGGGTCGGCTCTCCTTATTTTCTGGCGCCAGGACAACTAGCCCTGGGTTTTCGTGTCGTTCCTCTACCTCTCCTATGTTCAGGTAATTGCAGTGCTTTGTTCACTACATGACGATCAGGGTTAGTTTATCTGATATAGGGGCGATTTGAAAGTACCGCGGATATGCTCGTTTAGTACTTTGTCTAGTCAGCATCTTTATCTCTGCAGTGTGAAGCTTTTGTACATGCGTCTTTTTCACTTCCCAACATTCCGTTCGGTACATCATAGCCGCTGTTCTGTAGATCTTGCCTTTGGTCCTTATTGTCATACGAGCATCGCATAAGACTACAGTTAGTGATCGCCACTTCAGACATGCCACTTTCACCCTGTGTGCAGCATCGGCGTCAACGTCTCCTTGGTCTGTAATAACCGAGCCTAGGTATTTGAATTTATTTATTTTCGGAACAGGCAGGCGTGCGATCAGGGTAGAAGATTTTTGCTGGGCTACTGCTGTGATCAAACTGGAATATATAGATAGATCTCGGACGAATAAGAGATATAGATTTATAAAAACGAAAGAAGTAATACGAGAGGAGACTGACTGGGGAAATAGCTCCACCTTACAAAGGATCGCAGCCTAATAACATCACTGTTGTGCTGTTATATGCTGCCAGTGTGCGGGGACCAGCCAATCAGCCAAGCCAAGTAGTACAAAATGATATCCCAAACTTTCCGGCACAACTACTCCTTTCAACGCGTCTTCATGAAAGATATAACAGCATCTATAGGCGGACTTTTTGGCGTGAACTTGCAGAGTGACGTTGCGTTTTCATTTTAATTTTCATAAAGTGTATTTTGAGTTTTATTGTGTATTTTTGGTGGTATTTACCCAAATTAATGAATTATGTGTATCGTGACTTTTCAAGTTGTCTCAAAAAGTCCGTGAAGAGTTTTAGTACAATGACCACCATTGTAGTAAAACATGACTTTTATGGACGGTGACTGACTGAGGACTATAATGTGAAAGTGATTTATTGTGACTGGAAACTATAATATAACTCGATACTGGCAGAAATAACCCCTTTTTGGGCTCAAACTTAAAAATAAGAAGAAGAAGGGGACTTTTTGGCTTGAACTTGCAGAGTGACGTTGCGTTTTCATTTTTATTTTCATAAATTTGTGTATTTTGAGTTTTATTGTGTATTTTTGGTGGTATTTTACCCAATAAAGATCATCCATGTGCACCAGTGAAGTGAAATGAAATTAATTATGTGTACCGTGACTTTTCAAGTTGTCTCAAAATGTCCGTGAAGAGTTTTAGTACAATGACCACCATTGTAGTAAAACATGACTTTTATGGACGGTGACTGACTGAGGACTATAATGTGGAAGTGATTTATTGTGACTGGAAACTATAATATAACTCGATACTGGCAGAAATAACCCCTTTTTGGGCTCAAACTTAAAAATAAGAAGAAGAAGCATCTAGTGTTTTTCTTTTGTATAGACGCGAGGTCATGGATTTCGTAAATGAACAGAATGGATGAATGAAATATTTTTGGCGTTGCGTGGCTTGCGGTTGTTGTGGTATGGTTGCGAGAATTCTTTTTCTCATCTTCGAGTATTAGTGTTATATGGAAGGCAAATCGACATTAGTAGAAATAAGTTTTTTTGTTAATAATTTCATTTTGAATACAAGCTTTTTGGTGACTGTACTTTTTGTTGACTGTGCTTGCATTGTCTTCCAATACTAATGTATACCAAATATCGAGTCAAGCCGACCACTGGAAGTGGGTGAAATTAGACTTGCAAGATTCCAACCGAACGAACAAACATACATACATACATTGCAAGTTAAACAAAAGCTTGTAAAAGAGACCTGTTTCAAGAGATAATTCGTCATTATTATAGTTCAGAACAAAAAAGTAACATTGCTACTTGCAGTTTCTTGTAGATTCTTCACAGGTTTTGACAGTATTTCCAAACGAACTACACTATATAACTAAACTAACGAAACTATGAGACATTTTTTTTTTTAATTTACCTATATCATAAAAAACCTACTCCTTATATGGTAATTTTGTATGATACATAATATAATATGTAAATAAAAGTCGATGGAAGTAAAAGTTATGTTTACAAACAACATGTCTCTGAGCTCAAACCTGTTGTTAATGAGAAGCGATTTAGTGACATGGAAAACGAAAGTTTATATTAAAATTAACTTGACTTTAATGATGTTCTATGTTCGACGCATATATATATATATATATATATATGTCATCATCATCATCATCATCAGCCTATAATGTCCCACTGCTGAGCACAGGCCTCCTTTCACAAATCAGGGTGAAAGGGAATGGGCAGATACTCCACCACGCGTGCCCACTGCGGATCGGTGGAGGTAGGCTAGTGGCCAACCTACTGTTGGAATTTTTCAAGCCGCCTATGAGGCATCCAACTAGCACAATTAAGTGATAACCGGGACCAACGGCTTTACGTGCCTTCCGAAGCACGGAAACGCTCGATTTAAAATACCACTAGGCGGTCACCCATCCAGGTACCGACCAAGACAGACGTAGCTTAACTTTGCCGATCGCTTAAGAACGGCTAATCATGCTACACCACGAGCGCTTCATATATATGTGCTCGTCGATAAATACTAAGGTAGATCGCAATATGACCATGAAGATATCATACGATACCTATTCCTCAACAGCCCCCCTAGATGGTCGACAATCAACCAACTGTAGCCTTTTAGTGGAAGAGGTGCTTGGAGTTAGTAGAGAGGTAGAGCGTAGCGTTCATTCGCTCAAAGAGCAGCTCGACTGGGGAAGTACCTCCACCTTACAGAATACCGCAGACAAATAACTTTATGTTGTGTAAAGTTGTGTTCCTGCGCGTGAGTAAGGTCGCCAGAGCTCATTGGGGAGGGGGGAAAGATCGGTAACGCGTGAGCGATGCTTCGATTGTTGCAAGCGTCCATATGGCTACGGTAACCGCTTACCATCAGGCGGGCCATATGCTTGTTTACCGACTCAGTCGTATTAAAAAAAAAAAGTTACATGCATTGTACCTGTTAGAAGTTCGTTTTTTTAAGGCCGTTAAAAATTAAAGAACGACAAAACCGTTTAGAAACTTCTTAAGAAGAGCTCACATTTGTTACGATTACCACATAATAAAGAACCTACTGCTATTGCTATTACGTGTCACATGAAGGAGCGGCCCATTCATTGAATTATTTTATTAGTCACGAGTCACGATTACAATCCAACAACAAATTACACTTTATCACCTACGACATAAAACCCAAACTCCAATGACAATATTTTCCATATTCCAAAAACACATTTTAAACCATACTACAAAATACATAAAGTGTATTTTAAATTGCATATGGTAAGTTGTAAATAAGGGTGTGATAACAAACAAACGGTGACGGTACAGGGTGGTCCCACTGGCCCTCCATGTGAAGGAACCCGAAGCTTCTAATTAGTTAAATGCAGGGTTGCCTTCAGTCATAAATATGGCAAAACTACAAATTAAGACTGAATCGATATTTAATAAACAAACTTAAGTAGACCAGTCCCCACTAGCAGCACCTGTTCACAAGTATGACGCGTGTGGCAGCCATCGCCCTCCTCGCCATATTGGAGGGAAGGCCTTGGGACTATATCAGTCCGATGCTAGTAAACTATTAAATATTTAACTGTCAGTACAGTTTACACGCGACCATAAATAATTATGACACATGGGTATATTGATCACCTCACCTATGTATGTTAAATATAAAGTACACGTATCGACCTTGCTGCAGTCATCTTTACACAGGGTTGCCAGGTGCTTCTGTGCCCGTACATTAGTAGGCTTCTCGACTATTTGTATGGAAAATTACGGAAATCCGGTTCTTTATATGACCCTTAAAAGTGTAATGTTTTCAGTTCATGTATGTTTGTCCGTTTCTTTATTTATTAACTAAATGATTATAATTCAAATGTGTATCTCACGATGCTCTTATTTTTTTAGGAGCTTTTTCTGTTCCAATAGGAAGGAAGTCCCCTACAGTCGAAAACGAACCTATATGATTGGAAAAGATTGCCACAATGTCTGGCCCTACTATTCAAATATCCGGATTTTTTAATAACAATGTCCGACTTAATAAAAAGAAGTCACTTGGCAACCCTACCTTCTGACCTAAAATTACCTTGCTACCACCATATCGATTATCTAATCCTACAAGTACACACAAACTTTTTTTTACACACTAATTACTCCTCTTACCACAGCTTCTACTATGTCGTGGGGACAAATCCCACCCAGGACATAGGTACATTTGTTTGCATGAATATGTCTGCATTAAACCGCTTCTTCCAATTCAGTGGTGGCAGAAACCACTGTTCATTTATAAACCATAACACTTTTCTTTCAAAACATCCAATAAATCTTTCGTAATCTCTCGCGAAAATTCTCTGTTTCCATTCAAACTATAATAAATAATGGGAACTAATTTTTTGAGCTGTTATTTAAATATTCGAGATGTTATTATGATCAGTTGAAAAACATATTGAGCAGTTATTTAATTTAATGGCGGTTGATTAATTATTGCGACAGTAAAACATGGACAGTAATAAGAAATCAATTAGTCGGTTATTTTATCATACAATGTCAATCCTAAAAATAATTGAGCAGTCCAATAACTGAATGAGCGGTAAAAATGATGGAATGAGCGGTTCGATAAATAGTTCGGCGAGCGGTGATACCCGAACTCAAATTCATTGAAAAGAGAGGTAAATGTTCGTTAGTTGGGCGGAGACAAAAACGTAATAAAAACTTTTTAAAAAAAAAATTAAACCATCGAAAAAACTGAAAAGCAAAAAATAATTTTTAATATAACTTGAATTTTATAAGGTTTTGCAGTCGGGATAAACAAATATTACAAAAAAATACATACCTACGTAGGTTACTGGTTTGTCCCCGACTGCGAAACCTTATAAAATTCAATGGTTTATTTTTTTCGTTAAAAAGGTTTTATTTTATAATTTTTTGTGGCTATAATCTACTTATTAATACATGCATAATTTTTGATTTCTTTTGATGTTATACACAACTCAGCATTAAAATCTGTGAGTGAACAATAAATCATCCCTATTTTCCCACCCTTAGGGTAAGTTTTTTGTATCCAAATTTATATGGGACTAACTTCGAGGTATACCCTATCCAATAAAAAAGAATTATCAAAATTGGACTACTCTGTAAAAAGTTATGCATGATCATATATACAAAAATAATATACGTGTCGACTTGTAAACCTCCTCCGTTTTTTCGTCGGTTAAAAAGGAACCCTTATGGTGCGACTTCGTCCGTCTGTCCGTCCGTCCGTCACATCGCTATATCTCGAAAACTACTTTAGCACCTCATTGTTTATAGAATTGCTTAGAATGAGATTTCTTACCGACAAATTCCGATTGATTACTGCCCACACGTAACCGCTCGTTCAACAATTTTTACCGCCCATTTAATTATTTCCTGCTCAATTATATATTCACTGATCCATTTCAATATTTTTTATTACTCATTTTTGTTTACTTTACTGCTTAGTTTTAACTGCTGAACTAGTTATTAAACGTGCCATTTATAATTTTTAACTTACCAAAACCGCTATTTACAACTGCCTCTTTAAATCAGTGCCATAAATAATTACACAGTTTTTGTTACATAAAATCATACGCAGTTTTTACACAAATCAATCACAATTAATAATATACCATTATATCACAGATGCACAATATATCAATTACTACGGTAGCACACAGACGCGCGGTCGCGTGCGGCACGCGAGCGTGAACGCTGCGGGTGGTTAGCTAACAGCGGAGTGTCGAGATTACGGACAACTAGTGGCATCTGATGACATTTTTATTGTAGTTTCAAGAATATTGGACAAGTGTAAATTGCGTTTGTGGGGTTCTGTAAACTTAAACTGAATTTTCACTAAAATAATCACTCCGTTATTTTCATACAGGAGAAACATAAAAAAATCAAGACTACATAAAAAAAATACTGAGCTGAGGCGGAGGGTCTTAAAAAACTTAAAAAAAACTGATTGAAGTATCAAAACTGTATGAGTACTGTCACTGTAGGTACTGTTGATGATTTCTAAAAGCATGACACCTCATGAGACACATGATGGTTTATAAGTCCACACTTGACATCACGAGCGAAGAGCGGTTCGGCTCGTGCTCGGCTCGCGTAGCGTTGGTTCTACTCTGCACCTTACGTACGATATTCACTCAATGGTACTTTAGTACTATTATTTATTCTGTGTCAATGGTTAATTGATTCGATATTATAAGGAAATATCGTAATAGACCAAGGTTTCATGAAATATATTATCGTGCGCTACATATGTCAAACTAGCTGTCTCGCGCAGTTTCACCCGCGTTCCCGTGATAAAAAGTAGCCTATAATACTCGGGGATAATGTAGCTTCCTATTAGTGAAAGAATTTTTCGAATCCGACTGGTAGTTCCAGTGATTAGTCCGTTTAAACAAACAAACAAAAATACTCTTCCGTTTTATTATATTATAATTAGTATATTAGTATAGATTAATCTTAATTTTACAACATGTGGGTTTAAAATTGTCTCAGCTCATCCTACGTGAATAGACTACATTAAAATCCCACATTCGTGTAGGGAACCCCAACCTGCCAATGAACCCAAGGACCGTCAGACAGTTGGACGTGTCCCAAATGTATGTGGTGAGGGCGGGTCGCTCGGCTGACCCACTTTCTTTACTAGCTAGGTACCGTTACAGATTAACAAGTGCGCTTCATAATCGTGTTATTACGTCATTACCTCTACTTTACGCCCTGCTGTTTAAAAAAGGATTGAATGTTATTACGGGATAAAAAGTATTTTATATTTCGATCCACAGTATACTCAATTTCTCCACAACTATTTAGTTAATACTGCGTAGTATCAAACATCTACACATAGGAAAATCTAAACGCCGGCGCCGAGAGCATTTTCACTCAAAAGTTGTTGACATCCAGAGACAGAGCTTCGCTTCTCTATTCCTTATGCGAACAGCAAAGGAGTGGAACTCTCTTCCGAGGTCTGTTTACCGACACCAACCTAGATGTTTTTAAGGTCAGATTGAATAGTCATTTTCTGTTTAAGCGTGCTACGAGGATGTAGCACGCAGGCCGTCATAACTCCAGGGTTCGGTCGAAGGCCAAACCCAAGCCCATCTAACAGAAAAAAAGAAGGGGCTTAAATTAACTGGTATATTGCTGAATTTTCTTTAAAAACTAGGTATAGATAAAGAACCTTATGGGACAAGTCCTCAAGTGAATAAAGACAAGACAAACTTGACAGAAGTGTATGCCGAACAGGTGGTGATACCAGCACTTACGAACATCATTTGTGGTAACATTCGTAAGTGCTGCAGAAATCGAACAAATAAGTTTTAAGTTTGAAGGTTTTATGGACATTGAAACAACTTCTTCTTTCTCAGCTGAAGGCCGACTTACGAACTGGCGGTAACTTCAGTAGCTTTGACCTTCATAGGTGCCCTTCTAGGGCCTAAATTGAATAAATGGCTTTGACTTTGACTTTGACTTCACAGTTCTTTAAAGCCATAAAGCACATTTTTAAAGGGCTCTGAACCGAAAATCCCCTTTCCTTGAAACGATTTGCATCTTCGAGTCAATTTGTATTATGATGGGGAAAAAAGCAAACACGCGTAGCATGCACGCGGGTCGCGGTTCTATCGATTCTCTATAAAGCGTGATATTTGGTATAGAGTGCCGACATTACGCGGGTGCTTTGAACTCGCCGCTGTCGATGCCGCACTGCTGTCTACTCACTCAAGTGTAGGGCTGGCACGATATACTGTTATTTACAATTTACATGTATGGATTCAAATTGATATTTTATAAGCGTCTGGAGAATAGGTTAAACCTGTAACAATGTTAGCAAATGACAATGTCACAGAACGGTAATAAATACTGCAAATTATATGTAACAGGTTTTAGAGGTAAACAGGAAGGTAGAGGTTTGAGAGAGGTAGAGCATAGCGTTTATTCGCTCAAAGAGGAGCTCGACTGGGGTACTCCACCTTACAGAATACCGCAGCCAAATAACTTTATGTTGTGTAAAGTTGTGTCCTGCGCGTGAGTAAGGTCGCCAGAGCACATAGGGGAGGGGGGAAAGGTCGGTAACACGTGAGCGATGCTTCTTGTGTTGCAAGCGTCCATATGGTTACTGTACCCGCTTACCATCAGGTGGGGCGTATGCTTGTTTACCGACTCAGTTGTATAAAAGAAAAAGAAAAAAAAACAACATGAACAGTCTATGTGCTACTTCACGCTGCTAAATACCCAATGTTGTTGCTTTCCCCTCGCCGGCACTGCGGCACAAAATACTCAGTAATACTTGACTGTTTTACTCTTTTTAAGACGGATGTAATTTTTACATTGCAACCTCTGTTGCTTGTTTGCTACGATTAGACATCGGAATTTACAACGAAAACTATTTTAATCGCGGCAACCCTGGTGGTTGGCGCCACTTGGTCGCTCGTGACCGGCGATATTCGCCTCGTCAGCTAACGGTGACTCCGCCATCATTCATGTGAAAGTGGCGTGTCATAACCAATACTCCCGGCATCTTCATGATCCGGATCTGTTGCCATAGTAACGGCTATATCAACATTTTATTCTGCATGGCTAAAACAGGCCAAAACTATTCTTGTTGCATTTTTTTGGGTGTATATCGGCTATTCCTACTAGCTCTCAAGTGTAGCTACCAGAACACACCGATAATTCGATGTCGATCACTGAGTCAGTATCGCTTTTTTGCATACTGATAATAGGGTACTGTTTAGAACCCGTCTGAATATCAACTCCCAGTTTACTATCCGTATCCCCTAGTAGTGGATTAAGTTACAGTTAAGAGCCAAGAAGCCATGGTGCAAGCCATGCTTGATACGTCCTCGTGAACACAGCGTCGTAATACGTCCATTAACCAAAATCGCACATGTACGTAACCGGATCGCAAGGAGAAAAAAGGTGTGGGCATCACACTTAGCGAGATGGAAGCAATTCACTATAACAGCACCGATCTGCATCAGCAAAACATTGCCAACCAAATTTGATAATGACAAGATGAAACAGTTAATGCTTGCCGCGAGCGGCTACTATTTTATCTTGTCATTATAAAATTTATTCTAACGCACATGGCACATGGCGACACACAGGCGGAGTGGTGCAGTTATAGTGAGAGATGACCTTAACCGATTAATTGCGGAAGGAACGCCAGGCGTGTCATTTGTAAAATCGTTACCTATAACTCGCTCTAATTGCGTTTTTGGAAGATTTATCCAGAACAAATATTCATAACTTTGTAAGTAGGTACGAATACTTGTTCTGGATAAACTCGTGTCATTTTTTAAATCGTTATAGATCGCGTGCCTACCGCAATGAAAAGCGGTGGACACAGTGCTAAAAGAGGGGTTGGAAAACATTAAGTACCCGATGGTCAGACAACACCGTTAAAGTTACGGGAAGGCAGTGGTTAAGATTGACCCTGGGGAGAAGTGTGTTGTGATTGTGATACTGTCAAGAAGGTGACCTATGCTGAGTACTTACTGGTTCATTCGATAGATTATTTCAGATTATAATAAGCAGCTAAAGAGCGGTTTCGCTACATCATCGACGCGCGTCTTTGTACTAATACAACAAAAGTTATATAGAACAAATACGGTATTGTATAATAGTAATATCGATTGAACCTAGTTACCGATACACTGCTTTTTCCAGTCAATATATTTAAGGCTGTATGGATTAGTTGAAGCGCTCGTGGTGTAGCATGATTAGCCGTTCTTAATCGATCGGTAAAGTTAAGCTACGTCTGTCGTGGTTGGTACCTGGATGGGTGACCGCCTAGCAGTGGCGTGCATTGGTTTTCGGACTAGGTAGGCAGAAGAAATCATGGCCATACACGCCTAAATATGCCTCCTAGATAGATTATGTTTTTTGACCCGATTCGTAAAATTGTTTAGGTCAGCGTATCATTCCATACACATTTGGTATGATTCATTAGCAAACAAAATACATAATAACTGAATAATAGATTCGAATAACAGCACCCAGATAGCCAGGTGTTTAATAAACATAATATTCTGTGTTAAAATGTCTAAGATTTTTACCTTTGATTTAAATCCATGAATGTTTTGGAGTTGGTCTACAGCAAGTACAAGCAACAAACGAAAACTGACTAAAGGAATAATTTATCGACACATTTGCATCTTCACCACAAAATTTCTTCATTTCACACACAATACACTTCGCAAAATCACAATAAGTAAATAACAACAACATTGCATACAATGCCAGCCAAACCATAAACAAACCAACACAAATAAATTGCGAAGTTATATTTGAGTTGCTCTAATGTTGGTAAAGTAGTTGTAACTGTAGTCTTTTTAATTTGGATGGGTTACTTTACTTACAACAGAGAAGGTAAGGTTACTTTTGGTCCATAAATTGCGAATGTCAAATGTCAGTATGCTACGCATAGCAAAAGCGTGATTTATGCTTTCGTCGTATTATCTTAAAGAAGTGTGTGTTTGTGTATGAATATGCCGAAATCGTTTTAGTGTGCGTGAATTGCCGTGAATTTGAGAGGCGAACTCGCGAGTGCCTGCGCGGCAAAGTTTGAAATTTCGTATTGAATGTTAGGTTAGAATTTTTATTTAAAGTGATTATGTAGTTTAATTGAATCAAAATATTATTGAATTGAATCTTATGAGGTAGGCATTGCTTATTTGCCTATATGGAATGCACGCCACTGCCGCCTAGTGGTATTTCAAACCGAGCGTTTTCGTGCTTCGGAAGGCACGTAAAGCCGTTGGTCCCGGTTATCACTTAATTGTGATAGTCGTTAAGCTAGTTGGATGCCTCCTAGGCGGCTTGAAAAATTCCAACAGTAGGTTGACCACTAGCCTACCTCCACCAATCCGCAGTGGGCACGCGTGGTGGAGTATCTGCCCATTCCCTTTCACCCTCATTTGTGAAAGGAGGCCCCTGTGCTCAGCAGTGGGACATTATAGGCTGATGATGATTATGATGATGATGGATTAGTTCAATTAGATAGAGCAATATCTTGGCTAATGGGTGTTTATGATTTTATTACGTAAAATTATAGTGAAAGTATTAACTTACGTAAGATGTTCACATTAAGGGCATAATGAAAAGATTATACAATCTATACAAAAACTACTTATATTAAAGCGAATACTTGTACGTTTGTTATTCATTTGACACATGATGTTAGCTTTCTATCAAAAAAATGTCTAACAGCTCTAAAACTACAACTTCACGTTCAAACTACAAGAACTAGATCGTAATGCATCGTTTTCTTCGCCAATCGCCATGTGATGAATAACTCTGTTATTTTCTGTTGTTTTGCGAGATCTTCATCAGGATATTTGACGTATGTTTTATTGTGTAAACAAAATTGAGGCCAATTAATAAGGCATTTACGCGGTATTTGCTTCAAGAGGACATAACCACCAGGCAGTCCACGCGCGTTATCAGTCGTGAAGGATGCGCGTGCGCCTCGATGCGAAGCAAGTTTTAAGACATTTATTTTTATGTTTCGTAGTCTATGTTTAAATTAATATATTAACAGATCATGAAGATTTAATATGAGATAAGATTTTAATATAGCATGTAAAAATCCACAGAAAATAAATTAAATACTACAAGACAAGGTCTGCTTAGTTGGGATCAGATAGCCGTGAAAATGGTCTCTTAACTACAAATAGGTCAACTAAGCCGCAGTACCCTGCATGTTATCTCCTTAAACTTGTCAGTTCTCTAATAAATTAGTCACGGCCTCCTTGCTACCAATTCCGTCCAATTTACTTGGTTGAGGTCACTGCCTTGATCGAAACTTCTGATTCACTAGGCGCCTGACGTAATATGGTAATAGCTACATAAATTATGCTTGTTATGGAATTGGATTAAGCGCAATGAAAGGCTGCTTCCATTTTCTAAATCAAAGTCATTTAGGCTCCAGTAGGGCACGTATGAATGTTAAAGGTACTGAAGTTACCACCAGCTTGGAATTCAGAGTACTGTGCGGTTGCCGAGAGAATGCGTTTCTGACACATCTATAGGTATATCTTTATTCAGTCTACTTTGTAATATTTCCGCCGCGCCGGGTCATGCAATTGTTGTCAGTGCGATTAGAATGTAAATATTATGTAATGAATCTTAAGCTTGTTTTGAAAAGAGTAATTGCTGAGTTTATTGCCGGCTCTTCTCAGCAAACGCAACCTTCCGAACTGGTATTAGAGTATTAGAGTCAGACTTTTCATAAGTGCCTGCGATGATTTTGAACACCTGTTAATATTGGCTAAATCACGGAAACGGCAAATCCGTTTAAATTAGGACTTTCACGAGCCATGCCTAAGAGAATACCGAACCTTCTTGTGAAGTCCCATCGCATTAAGAATAGCCGTTTCCGAGAAAAGCGAAATATTAACAGGTGTCAGAAACAACCGAGTTTTTTTGATACTACTAAGCTAAGGTAGCAAAATAAGCATACGGCCCGTCTGATGTTTGGCGGTTACCGTAGCCCATTGATGCTTGCAACGCCCCGCCTGATGCTACCCTGCAAGAATCTCTTCATGTCCTTCATGAAGAACCCCTGCTTTAGGTACTCCCTTGGGAAACGAATTTTACCGAATTGGTACGTTATTTTTTACCTGAATTAATCCTTATGTTCTGTAATCTGTGGAATTAATAATCGTATTCGGAATTAAGTCGTAGTACTTAGGTATGTCTTCGTCTTAATTACTGACTGGGTTAAAAGGGTTTTTGGAAAAAAATGCTTCGATTTCTGTCAACCCAATTAGATCCAACTACTCTTAGAGGCCTAATTTGCAGAGTCATGCAATATATTCCAACGCGTGCCAAATTGCATCACGATCGATTGTGCCAATGAGCCGTAGAGGTAACAAACAAACAACTTTCGCATTTGTAATAGTAGATAGTTAAAGGACATAAAGAAACCTTCCCAGCTCCAGACTAATATTCCCGAAGCATCTGTTCAGACGGAGTACCTACCTCGACAATACTTGCAGACAGTACAGGCGTACTTATCGTTTTTTTTTTATATACGACTAAGTCGCTAAACCATCATACGGCCCGCCTGATGGTAAGCGGTTACCGTAGCCATATGGACGCTTGCAACACACGAAGCATCGCTCACGCGTCACCGACCTTTCCCCCTCCCCAATGAGCTCTGGCGACCTTACTCACGCGCAGGAACACAACTTTACACAACATAAAATTATTTGGCTGCGGTATTCTGTAAGGTGGAGGTACTTCCCCAGTCGAGCTGCTCTTTGAGCGAATAAACGCTATGCTCTACCTCCCTCAAAATTTCATCAAGATTTGATTTATGTGACTGTTCCTAGTCTACTTCGAGTCTGGATCATTGGCCGTTATCTCATAAACTGTCTCCCGCAGCTTCACCCGCGTTCCCGGGATGAAAAGCCTATAACATTCTGGGATAATCTAGCTTTCTATAAGTGAAAGATGTTTTCGAAGCCGTCTGGTAGTTCCAGAGATTAACACGTTTAGGTTCAGACTTTGAACATAAGCTCACCATATGTGGTAACGTAACAAGGTGAGTCCAAACCAACATATACGATACTCTTTAACCCGACTATATATTAGATACCTCGATAAAATACGGCGGAGAGCTCATTCCTCAAGTCGATCAGAAGCCAGTAAATAATATACCTCTCTTGTTTATTATAACAACAGGAAATGTAACAGCATGACCTAATTTAGATATAAATAAAGACATACATTTTGAGAAAAACTTAAAAGACATATTGATAAATAAATGTTATTATTCGCTAGAAGATATTTTTTCAGACAGATTTCTTGAAATGTAGCGGTGCGTCTTATTATTATATTGTATTGTATTGTATTGTATTACCTTTAGGTTATTTATTTCTATTAATGTATTGCAATGCCCTAGATGAGGCCACATGTTTATACCTACCATGTGTACCTACAATAAATGTTTGTTTTTGAATTTAGATAATCTTCACAGAAACAAATTTTGTTTCTCCTTCTCCAAGTCTCCAGTCCATCGACAACATTATAGCAGTCACCTTGAAGCTGCAACATCTATGCAACTTGTACAACTATTGATTCTCTCAGACCTTGCCACAGCCGAGTGCAGTGTATCCGATTACTAATCTTGTTGCGCTTTCTCTCTCACATCACTTTATAATGCAAATAAAAGAGAGAGACAGAGGTATTGTGATGTTGGATGTTCAAGATTAACTTGGATGAGTTGGAAGTTTCGACCTTGCGGATCGTCTTTTGTTACTCGATAAAAGATATTGATATGATACAAAGAACAGGCGTACTAAGTACCTTCAGACGGTCTGGATTAAGTGTTATTTTAGCCAATCTGGACTAAATTTCTAGGTTAACAGGAGCTAGGCGGTCTACGGTCTACTTGATGGGAAGTAGGCGTCTCATATGGACATTTAGATAGAAAGAAAGAAGAAAGAAAATACATTTATTCATCAATAATCGCACATACCTACCACAAAACAATAGTTAAAATTATAATAATTGGACTGTTTTACAAAAAACTTAAACCGACTTCAAAGACAACTACCCTTCCAGACAAAAACAGAATTTTTCAAATCAGTTAATAAATGACGGAGTTATGAGGTAACAAATATTTAAAAAAAAAACAAACGAATTGAGAACCTCCTCCTTTTTTTGGAGTCGGTTAAAAACAATAATACAAACGCTTAAATTAAAATCATAATAGGTACTTTAAACCAAAAAAAATAAAAAACTTAAAAGCTATAACAGATTAGGGAAACTGTACGCCGCATTTCTGACAAATGAGGTTGACATCTCAGCATTTTGCAGCAATGGAAGTGAATTCCGTTTGAAGTGAATTACATTTGTAAAGCGTAAATCAACTCTTGTGTTGTAACAATAATATAAGGCGAATTCACCATCGGATTCTTATTACAGAGTACTAGCACTACAAGAGCTAAAAAGCTAGTAATAACCACAAGTTAATGCCAAGTCACCCAACAAACCTCCCTAATATACCAATAGACAAACGTGCAAACAACGTATATGTACGGAATGTTCGCAGCCTATTAAGTGTCAACCGAGCGTGTTGTCAATTTCACGGCCAATACTTACAAATGAGATCAATTAGATGCCGCTGCGTGAGCGCATCATACCAACCGACTCTTGTCCACGGGTTCTCAAACTTATGTAGCCCACCACCCACTATGAGAAAGAAAATTTAATAAAGCCCCTTATTTTTACGGTTCCGAGTTAAAGTAATCTGTGGTTCCGTACCTTCGTAATTCCCGTTTGGTCCCATTGTCACCAGGTTAGGATCTGAGAACTTTGAAGTCGGTTTAAGTTTTTTGTAAAACAGTTTTTAATTATTCTGTCAAATGTCACTTTGTTCAATAGCAGATCTGTACCCCGAGTGTAAGGAATAGACCTTAGTAAACGCTTACTAATGCGATTACTCAGATCCTAACCTGGTGACAATGGGACCAAACGGGAAGTATACCCTTCATACAAAAGAAGGATTTTCCAAATCAGTTAATAAATGACGGAGTTATGAGGTAACAAACAATTAAAAAAAATACAATCGAATTGAGAACCTCCTTTTTTGAAGTCTGTTAAAAATCATTTAGTTTAGGTAAAGTATAAGAGTAGATAGATGATGGTAGGCGTAAAGGCCTTCCGCGCCCTAGGTTTTTTTTTACAAGAAGACCAAGATATGAGAAGACCAAGCCCAAGATTTGGATTTGGCACCCTTACGCGGACAAATCGGCGAGCAAGCACTCAACCGGGACGCCCTAGGTGGTATTATCCGCCACTTTGAGAAAGACTGCTCTAGTCTGTTCAACAAAGAACAATGATTACATTGTGTCATTGTCGTGGCAGTTACGTAAAATTGGATTCTTATTAATTCGATGCGCCTGTTTTATTATTGTTGCGATCTTATTATAAAACTCTGACACTGACTGACTTATGACAATAATTTACCACCGTTATCGGTTAAGATTTATTAAAATCAATACTCTTATATCTTTACTAATAATGAAGCAAAGAACTCAAAGCTTTGCATAGCAGACCCTCCCATATGGAAGTAGCTATCACAGGTAAAATTAGCTTACGAAATGATCTATATGCCCAGTTTGGCTATAAAAAAACCTACCATTGGTAAGCAAAACGATTCGTTTTTGTTTATTGAAACCGGGCATTATAGAGAACGCACTGCAACCGGTGAACCTAGAAGGACTTTTGCACACGAAGTCTTATGAATATGAGCACTAATAAATGATTTTTGTAAATAGGGAATATGCATGTTTTTTTTTTATTTTTTTATTCGATAGCTTACATCGATATATAACTGTAAAAAAATATTCCGCGCAAAAAAACTACAATTAATAGGACTAGAAATATTTAAAATTATTAACTTATAAGGGCTCTTTTAAACATCTCCGCGCGCTTGGCGTGACGTCACAGTCTATAACAACAAACAACTGTCAATGTCAACGACAATCAAATGAATTTAGTGTAGAATTATGTGCCTGTATTATCTTGTATTTAACCACTATTATATGATGGAACAACACAAAAACCGACGTATAAGTACTGTATTGTACCTAGGTGTAAAAATACCATAAGAAGAAAATGCAACCGATAATGTTTTTTCTTGTTCCGAGAGGTATGTATGGACGTAAGGAGAAAGTGGTCTAAAATCATGAAGAGACATGGTATCTCCATCAACTTGTTTATATTATTGTGAAGATCACTTCAACGTAAGTATATCTTAAACATTTAAACAATTTCAACTTGAGTTTTGTTTTTATGCTCCATTTAACAACCTGTCAATATAACCTAGTTTGAAGCCCGGTGGCCCAGACTTTCCTACTAAAACATTCACATTGTTATGTTTTAATCAATAATATTTATATTTTCAGAAAGAAGAGGATACAGACAATTTTATTGAGTATAATATCATGACTTTAAAAGAAAAACAAAAAACTACATTATGATTAAAGTAAGGTATCCTTCCTCATAAAGACTGTCAAAAAGATACTCAGTTGCATCTATCACCAGAGCGAAAAGGTTTCTTAGAGAAAACATCTAGAAATAATTGAAGGCACTCTCTCTGCCTCTGCCTCTCCTGGTAAACAGTGTTGGTGGCCTATAAATAACTGGCTACGACTATTTAGAAGCAGGTCACAGTACATCTTCGTTACACATATACACAGAAGATACTTGAAACATAAACATTGGTGAACCTAGTTGCAGCACTTCTTAATCTAATGTAATAAAATAATTATATAATTGATAAGGGTGTTCAAGTTAATAGTAAAGCAGGCGAAAAGAATACTACATGCATGTGTTCACCATAATCTTAATCCCTGTAATAGATGAATTTATAGTAGTCCCTTGCGGGTTAATCAATATGCAGGATGTGTTAATAAAGAAATAAGATTATTAAAATTTTGATTTTATTTCTGTTTATCCTATTTAAAAAACACAGGCGAGCTGTTTGCTTGTTTGCCACCTTAGTGGTATAAAAAAATAAAGGAAATATTGCATTAAACCAAAATAAAGTACATTTTTCTATAAGATCTTCACAAAGCTTCTTATATATGGTCTCCACTTCTATTATATGTTTTTTTTATTCTTTAAAAGCACTATGATGCTCTTGTATTATTATTTTTTCATGTGGTGTAACAATAAAGCGTTATCTATCTATCTATCTATGAGCTACACAAAATAGTGCTATATTTTTATTTGAAAAATGCATCTGTAACTGAACCAAACTGAACTGTTATTGTTTCTAATGAACTGAATCACAGTTTTCTCCGATGAAGGGCGTTTTATTTCAATACTAAAATCAGTAGTTTCAACATCAGGTGATGCACCCATAACGGGATGTAATGGGTTTAATAAAATTCCACATTTCTTTATTTTTATTTTATTCATTTTTTTCACAACCTTAATCACTTAACTCTCTAACAATCTCCCTCTTTTTATGGCATCTGTGGCTCAGTTTTGATAGGCTCAGATATTTGATTTTCATGAAGGCTTTGTTTAAATATCCATCAAATACTTTGCAGTGTGCAGCCTCATACGCTTTTGAAGCAGTGATCCTTGCGTAAAGAGCAGTTACATTGGTCTAAAGTTGAAAGGGCAGCTTCTTCATATGCTTTAGTGTGTACCTTTATGTGTTGCACAGTCTGCACATTGCACTGACAAGACATTTTCTTAGGTCTCATTACAGGTAGCTGTTACAGTGTAACACTTCTGGTGGGCATTATGTTCAGTTGTTATGCAAGCCTTTACAGTACATTATATCACCCTCCTGTTTAACTTGGACATATCCAACTGCTGAATCACCATATGATTCTCATTCAGATCTATAAAAAAAAAACACTGAATGTTAATACAATGAAAACGCATCATTTATTAATGTGCTCAATATCCTTTGATTGATAGTTACTTGACTGAATTCTACAATAAAATGTAAACTTTCGATATATTCTAAGCTATGTTCTCTCATTGATATTTTAGGTTATGCTAATGTTACATGTTACATTTTCTTGCGTACCTATTGTATAATTTTCCAAAAAATGTGTTCAATAATTTATTAACATTATATCTAATATGTAATTACCTTGCAGCTTGCACTCCTTTGATTTCCGATGTAAAATCCGAACATGACGCAAAAAACGTTGACATCATGAAAACATACATTTTGGGGATATTATCTGATTGCGCCTTGCCTTTACATAACCGCTATCAGTCATTTTCGTTCGAGGTTTTGTAACGAGACATGTAATATCACTTCTAAATATGCGAAGAACTCACAATAAAACTAACTCCTTTGACAAACAATGCACTTCTTGTTGTTTTGTTGACATTGACACTATTTGACATTAAAATATTGTAGTGTAGCCTGGGCTTGTCGAAAAAATATCGATACATCGATATTATTTGTTCAACGAGAACTTTTTGAGTGTTATTAAATTTTTGATATATTGATGTATCCATATAAAATTCCAATTATCAAAAAGGTATGCAAATTAAAAAAAAATACGACCGAAAAATTACCTATTTTTTTATAGGTAGCTCATTCAAATAAAGTTTCATCGTAAAGATTGGCATCAGTTGTAAATCTCACAGTACCCAACCAATAACAGAAGTCGGCTTGCAGCATAGCACATAATAAATAGAGTTTTTCTTCTCGCAGTGTCAGATAAATATTGGTTTGATTCTTAGTTTATAACCCGACTTCGGCAGAGCATACAGGAAGGGTTATTGTTTTAACAGTCTATATATGTTTGTATTTCTTCTTCTTATTTTTAATTTTGGCAACCATTTGGGCTTGGTTGCCAAAATTAAAAATAAGAAGAAGAAATACAAACATATATAGACTGTTAGGGCTCATTTCTGCCAGTGTCGAGTTATATTATAGTTTCCAGTCACAATAAATCACTTCACATTAAAGTCCTCAGTCAGTCACCGTCCATAAAAGTCATGTTTTACTACAATGGTGGTCATTGTACTAAAACTCTTCACGGACATTTTGAGACAACTTGAAAAGTCACGATACACATAATTCATTTCATTTCACTTCACTGGTGCACATGGATGATCTTTATTGGGTAAAATACCACCAAAAATACACAATAAAACTCAAAATACACAAATTTATGAAAATAAAAATGTAAATGCTACGTCACTCTGCAAGTTCCCGCCAAAAAGTCATGTTTGTATTTATTATTTACTTTAGTTTCCTCGTAACTTATGATTATGGTTTGTTAAAAGATATACACTAATTCAAAGCGCGAATATTGTTTTTTTTTACCGATATATATCGATACTTATTTGTATTTCTGACATCCCTATTGTAGACTTTGACGTCACAATTCTCTGAAGTTGCGTTTCAACTACTTTGAATTTCCCGCTTGTTTTTTGGACATTTTAATAATTAATTTCATAATTATAAAGAAATAATATCAAAAAATATTGATACAGGAATAGTTCTACAGCAATAAAGTTTATGAAAAAAAATATTTGAACCCTATTTGGATCACACGCATATACCCTATTCATCATTGACTTTTATGAAATTAAATTAAATATTAATTCATTCAACTAGGCCTTCACATGCTCTTGTGAGAATAGGCACACTCCAATGCAAACTTATCCCGGTAATACATAAGTCCTGACGGGAACGCGCGTTTGGCTAAATAGTAAATAAGTAATGACGTCATAAGTGGCTAAAGAGCAGTACCTACCCCTACCCCCCTACCTATTTAGTAGTCTGTGCCCCTACCATGAGTGCGCTACGATAACGTTATCTATACACGTTAGCGAAATCGGTGGCTAATATTGGAATCACAGTATTTCATACAAAATGTTCCACAGTACTTTACGGTAAGAATAGGTATACAATCTTACTCGACCATCGAAAATTTTAATTTGTTTTCAATTTACAATAATATTTGACAACAATGTTTGCTACAAATACATAATGTCGCATGCTGACGTCACCGGATCAATCGATTGTTAACTCTACGGCGATTGCGTAAGGCAACAACTGCAGCACCCGCCCACCATAACATGAGTAATCACATAAAATATGTATAGTGACACAGTATAGATAAGATTTGAATTAACAGTAATAGAAGTTGGGGTTGAAACTTGAAAATGTTAAGCAAGTTTGTATGTATTTGCAACTCAATTACACAAACACTGTAATGGGTGAATGGATAGATAATTTCTTGGAATATAATGGTGCGTCCATGCTACGCGAATCAAGCACGAGCCAAAAGCAGAAAAAACTGACAATCGCGCTCGTTCGACGCTCGCAAGCCCGTCCACGCTACGCGAATCGTGCTCGGAGTGTGCTCGTTCGTGGCTCGGCTCGTGCTCGGTTCGCCAAGCATGGACGCACCATAACATAGGCTATTTTTACTAACTAGGAATTTTCAGATCCGTGGGTAAAACCATAGTGCAGAAAAATAGTAGCAAGAAAAAGCAGACTCCAAACTCTTCAAACTAAAAAAGTTTTTATATCATTGTACGGAGTGAAAACGTTTCGCCCCAAATTTCATTTCATCATCATCAGCCTATAATATCCCACGGCTGAGCACAGGCCTCCTTACACATATGAGGGTGAAAGGGAATTTCATTTAAATAAAACAAAATGTCATGCTTTCGCTGTGGTCATAACAAAGTTAGCTGACTTAGGTACTACTGCAGTTAGAATATATACTGTGGCGAGGGTGTAGCGTGACCTTCCACAATTAAATACAGACGGACATGACTAGCACAATACATATTATTATAAATTCTAATGATATACCACAAACTAGGTGAGCTTCTCATACATTGGCATATTTATCTTTTTCATTATTATAGCATAGCGCAGCTATGGTGCCCCGCCCACATAAATGAGCAATTTATGCTTATCCATTAAAATAATCGACTTTAATTATAGTCGAATAATAAAAAAGACTAGCTGTCCCCCGCGGTTTCACTCGCGATCTTGGGATGAAAAGTAGCCAATAAGCATTTATGTATCTTCCTATTAGTGAATGAATTTTCAGATACGGATCCTTGTTCCGGAGATTACCTCCTAATCTCCTATATCGAATGTCGAAACTAACAACAGATTAATAATCTAGTTGATATTTTATAATAATAATAATAAAATTAATTTATTTTTATTATTTTATTTATACAGCGGACAGTCTAAACTGTCCGCTGTATAGTATAAGTAGTCAGTTCAACTGCCAGAAAATGATTCACCGGCGACTGCGGTTAGTTTTAATCTAACCACATTTTAAAACGTAAGTGTTCAATAAATTAATATATTAAAAAATGAGGGGAATAAAAACTAATTTAAAAAAAAAAAACTTCAAAATACACTATTAAGTATGAAATAACTCATCTGACGGCAGCCAAAGAGCACGACACCATTGAAAATATTTCGCTGACTTCAAAAAGGTGTCAGAGACTAGAGTTTTTGTAGTTTTATACCTACTACTTTTTTACAAACAACTTGGGTTATTTCTTTAGCTAAAGGGTTCCTTTATAAAGCTTTAAAGCTTTTTGTATCATTGCACTGCAGCACTGTGATTAAAAGGAGTGTGCCTTCAACATAAATGTCACATTATCTGGTTCGTTAGACTACGCTGTTATCTGTGCAACATTATAAACAGATACGGCACGCTACGTGTTGTCTAATTGTATAAACAACACAAGCTTGATGCCCTGACTTGACTTACTAAAGCGGTCTGTATCTGTAGGCCTACCGTTTTTCAGTCAAATATATTTTTTCCATACATTCTGTCGTGTTTTGACACAAAGACAGCTCTGACAGTTAAGAGAGACCACAGGTTTTAAAAGATGCAATACTTATGTTTGGAACGGAAGAACAACTAGAAACTTTACTAATTTAACTAACATGAGCCAGTCATTAATGAATCAGAACGCGATTTTTGCGGTTAGTTTTAGCCGTTTATTTTAAGTGCTAATTTAAACACGTGCTACTGAAACTTTAAAGGATGATGTCTCTCGGCCAGCTATGGTTCGTGTCGTGGCAAATTTATTATTTATTATTTATTATTTGAAATTGGGAACCGCGGGACAGCTAGTAAAAATATATACCAATACTTTTACTAGTTCTACATCGTATCTATTGAATGAAACTCTATTACCTACGTTATGATGCAATCAAAATGTCATGACACGCCTACGTGTAGTTTTACATATCTAAGGTGCTTAACTTTAGCGCGGACTCAGCATAACCACAGTATTAACATATACCTAATGGTAAAACTGTGGCCTATGTATGTGCGTGCATTATGATAAGGCAATATTTTTTATTCTCTATCGAAGGAATTTGTTATGCGCAAACCTTTAACAAGGTACAGTAGTAGTACCCAACTGATAAGGCGCGTCGTGAATCTTCGTTCGCACAGAAAAGAAAGTATGGCCCGAAGATTAACGAAAGAATGCTTAAAACTTACAATCAACCTTAAATCACTGCTATAAGGTTCATAATACAGTGCAACTGTTAGTTCCGTCTCACTCGCAAGTCACGCCCCTCCGCACACATGGCGGCAGCTACCGACCAATAGCATTTCCCGCGCTATGAAAATGTATCTTTTTTGCAGGTACATCGGTAATTCGGTAAGCCATATCAGTTGGGTACTACCTCCTAATCACCATCTTTCGATATTTATAATGTAGGTAAGCAATACAGAGTAAATTCACTAAACAAGAATTACAATAACAAAAACTAAGAAATCACGATAGAACAGTTACGTCACCCTCGCGTCCCTCACTCACACTCAAAACTTATTTACTCAGTTTAGGCCCTGATAAGGCACTATAGACATTACAATAGTTTTTACCATTATCGAGATTATAGGTTTTAAACCCTCAGTACAAATTCATAAAAGACATGCTTTAGTCTCAGCCTGAGCCTGATGCATCACGAGGTCAGGCGAGTCGCCCACGCCGCTCCAACGACTACCATGTAAGGATAGCACGCTCGTTGCTGTCTCCGAACGCCCTTGGAGCTCCATGTAAGCTTTATTGACATATTGCTGCTTTAATTAATGGTAATATTGTATTATTTGGACATTGAACCCACTGAAACTTACTCGACGCGACAGTATCACGTAGGTCGTGGTTTGTTTCCCGCCCAGGACATGCATTGTGTGCATGAACATATCTGCATGTCCTGAGTATGTATTTACAAACTAAAAAGTATTATATCAGCTATCTGGTTTCCATAGTACTATGCTTAGTTTGGGATCAGATAGCCGTGTGCGAAAAATAACCCAGAAAATCTTAATATGGTAAAATAAACAATATTTTTTAACAAATATCCTATTTATTTTAATAACCGATGCCTAAATTGAATGCAAAATATTATTACGTGTTACAGGACCGTACATAACCTCAAACATTTTATATAATTCATATTAGACGCGTTTAAATGTAAATGAGCAAGTGGCACTCGCACTTTTACTTTCCACAATAAAATATTGTACACAATAATAACACGCAATTACAATCTTTATTATGAATGCATTGCTGTATATAATTGCTTGTACTTGTAGTAAAAGTTTTGAGTGATTTCAAATTATATCTGTTGAACACTTGCGTAAGGAACTCGAGATGTGCTAGCTAGCTAGACACACAGTAAAAACTAGGCCGACATTTCTAGCTATTTACTGACTAAGTTTAAAACACATGAATGTCGTAGATAAATAAGGTGCCCAAAGGTTTCCATCGGGGCCCTATTACTATGTCTCTGCTGTCCGTCCGTCTATCTGTCAGCAATGGGCCGTATTGTATCTCATGAACGTAACAGATAGACAGTTGAAATTTTCACTGAATCTGTATTTTTATTGTCCCTATAACAACAAAAGAAATAAAATTAAAAATATACGGGAACCCCTTTTTTTTGTGTATCATTAAGGTGGCAAACAAGCATACGGCCCGCCTGATGGTAAGCGGTTACCGTAGCCTATGGAGGCTTGCAACACCAGGGGTATCACTCGCGCGTTGCCGACCCTGCAGAAATCTCTTCAAACCCTTTTTGAAGAACCCCATGCGTAAAGCATTGGGTTTCCATTGGGAAAACCACGACGGGGAGCTCATTCGACAACCTGAGAGACCGCGATATATGAAGCTCCTTTGAAACCGCACAGTGCGTGACCATTTTAGTTCCAGTATGTAAAGATGGCGAGAGGTGCGATGATAAAAGGTAGCAGTGTTCGTAAATGGACTTATGTTCGGCCACTGACCCGCCCATAAAGGACGGTGACGAAGCCTAAGATGGAGCACGTTTACCCATAAGAAACCTACACTCTGGCCTTGAAAGTTGTAAGAATTTACTAACTTCGGCTACATCAACATGTTAATTCCATCTCATTTATGAGCTAAACTAAACATAATCGTCTCCCACATTAAGACATTTATGAGGCTAATAATAACATGGCACAACAAAAGATCCAAATAACAAAACCCACCTATTGTGAGATTCTTTAATAACAAGACAATTTAAATATGTCGAGTTATAGTGAAATTTAGAAAATGTAAGCGCTGATTTAAAAAGAGATTTCTATTTGTTATTGCTTATTTTCGTATAATTTTATGTGACCTAGTGGGCACAAGAAATGACAAGGTGGGTGGGCTGGGCATTGGCACAAGTCGTGTAGACAATTGTATGAATAACCATGTATAAGAATTAAAAGAAAGATGCAAAAAAAATGCCTATCTGCGTTTCTTCACTCAGTTTGAGTGTATTCCGAAACGGTGATAGATTCAAATGTAACCTTCATAAGTGCCTTAACAGGCCCTAAACTAAATAAATGGCTTTTGATATTGATTTGACAAACTGCAATTGTAATATGGATGAAAGAAGTAAAGAATATTAAGAAGAAAGTGATAATAATGAAAGTGGGCACTAGAAATTAGTGTTGTGTTGGAATGAGGGCTTTCGCGGTTGAATTTGCCGCAAGAGGCGCTAGCGTAGAGTGTGGTCTCTAGAAATGTCAAATGTACTAAACGTTTACTGTTTGCAAGCTTTTCATTGCGACTTTTCACTGTTTATGATTATTGTAAAGATTGTGCTTTTCCTGATTAATTATGGCAGACACACCTACCAATCGCTCCCAACCACTGATTTAGGCGAGTTTTATCTAGCAATGGGCCTTATTTACACGAGTATTTATTTAAAGAAATACAGACAGAATTTGAGTCCAATTTCATTGACTATAAAAAAGTATTGCATATAAGAATATGATGAATGGAGAATATACACTTTTATGTCGATCAACATTATATTCAATGAGTACAATCACTGATAAACGTTTAGAATCTATTTATTTATCTATTAGCGGTTAAGGAGATAAATACTACACAAACACTGACATTAAGCGATTAGATAGCAATACTAATCCGTTTAATAGACTTAGCTACGCAGTTATTGAGTTGCATAAGTGCCGTAATTGAGAAATTCAAATTATAATTGATCTTAACGATAGCATTAAATATATCAGTTAGCTGATCTGCCTGGCTGACTGTATAAAAGGCTAGGTAATCAAAAGAGGTAGAATTTCGATTAATGCAGGAATTTATTCCAATACGTACGACTAAAAGTCGAGAGTTGAGACGCATTAATTAATAGGACACGCATAGCGAGATTAGCGAGACAAAGAGACTGCAAACATTTCTTCACACCCTTCACGAAGAACCAAATGCTGTACTCCCTTTGGAAAACCACAGCGGAGATCTTCTAGAAATGTACATCCAGTCTCAGTTTACAAATAAAAGAGTTCGACGGACTAATATCCTGTTGCAAATATATCATCCACGTACAATGTATTTTCGTAACCACATTTACTATTACTTAACAGGTATTGTCTAACATATTACCGTAAATAGACGTCGCCGTCTCTGGGCAATGACTCACGGAATATTTAAGACTGCATCTGGAGTTAGCTAATACCTTTGGCTAATATATTACGTACTGTCTACTTGTTAGCAAGCTCTTATTATTTGTATGTCCATATACTTAAACTAAATATTACCTTGACAGACTTTTCAGAAAAAGATTTGTCATATCTTGAGCTAGGACTTAAAATTTTTCGCCTCTTCAAATCATTCACCGCATTCAGTTAGTTTTACTTTCTCTGCGTTGAAAAGATTCTAACATGCTCGCTTATTATAAAGTATGCTACATATTAGTGGATATAGCTACACTGTTCTTTAAAGTCTTCTTTCGTTTCATTTGTTCACAATAATGTAAGTAAATACACACAACTGTTTCATTTGAGGTTACAACTGTCTGCAGATCTTTATGAGTAACTTATTGCGCTAAACCTAAAATCATTTCAATTAAGTAACATTAATGAAGGTATAAGTGCGTACCAATAAAGATAAGACTTGAGACACCACATCGATGACGTTTGTCGTCATTGATAATGACTTCTTTAGCGATATGAGGTCTAAGGCGGGAAAGGACCGGGCGTCATTATAATAAAATAGATACCGCTAAAGAGAAGTCATCACTAACGACGTCAGACGTCAACCAAGTGGTGTCTCAAGTCTCATCTTTAGAAAATTGAGATACTTAGATGATATGATGGTTGCCAGAGCTCCATGAGGAGTGCTGGCAGTGTAGTACTCGGGAACAGCGATGTACCAAATGTATGTCGCGATCACAGGTCACAGGACACTGGATGCAGTCACACCATAGATGATTAAATTAAAGGTTTCAAAGCTTCTTCTCCTTTATGATATGACAACATCTGTCTGTCCTGTCTGTAGTAATAACATTTGCAATACGATGTGAACGGTAATCATCATCTGTACAATACACGATACACGGATAGATTTTGTAGGTTACAAAAACCAAAATGTCAATATATTTAGCACGAACATGTGCGATTTTCACATCTGAGTAACTAGAACAAGGTACCTATATGTCAAATGAATCGCTCACTGGCTCAGTCAGCACATAATATCAGTGTTTTTTTTCTACTAAGGTAGCAACCAAGCATACGGCAAAACTGTGGCAATAGTCTATATCTAGACATGCGACAAAACCAAGCGGTATCATCGCGTTGACGACCCTCTCTTGACACCCTTGGTATAAACAAACTAGTGCCAGAAGAAAGCCGGTCAAAAGGGTGTTTAAATGAAATAAAATCATGAAGTAATCATAGAGAAATGTCTATATCATTGCTTATGACTCTGCCCTGCCTGCTCCAGGAGTTGGACATATCTCTTCACTATTACTTATGTAGGAAAAAGAATAAAGTTACTTATTACCCTACTCTCGATCATGTCAGGCCACAGAAGCGCAATAACTTTCATTTTGTTTGAAATCTACCCCCGACTACCGACAATGCGCTCTGATTGGCTAAGTCAAGGACACACTAGCCATTTATATTCAGTGATTAGTCGGTAATTTTATTAATTAGTGCAAAAGCACTTATTAGTTGCGGAATTGGATTGCTCGGTATTACTATAGGGATGTTTCTTCGATAGGCCACTACAAAGAACTAAGAAACGTATCACGTGGTTAACTCACAATGTTTTCTTACCCTGAAAAAGCTTAATTATTATCATATTGTACACAAAAAAGTATCAAACAAAAAATTACAATAAGTTCTTAATATTAAAAAGACTATTCAATGGGCGGTCTTATTGCTAAGAAGCTATTTCTTAAAACATGAATTATTTACATCATAATCTAAATTTTGCTTATGCTCCGCTTGTGACTTTTGAGTTTATTACATCTCGAGAGAACTATGTGTCAAGTGCAATGACTTCTTTATTTACATTAAAGACTACCTAGTCATTGTTGGATCACAAAATGAGGTTACTGTCTTCTTTGTCAATATACATCAGTTGTTTGCCGTGGAAGCCACGGCCTATAGACGTAACTGTACCGATGATTGTCTGCCTTTGTGCAACCCGAAGATAATTAAATAGTCTAGCTACATTTTACGGTTTATGTGATACAGCTACAGCCCACTGATAGACAGACAGACGGAAGGACGGACGGGCGAACAGCGGAGGCTTAGTAATGGGGTCCCGTTGAAACCCTTTTCAAGCCTAAAGAAATGAGAGCCTTCGTACCGACGCGGCGACGGCGCACGGGCCCAAAACATGGTATTGACTAAGCTTCATTTTGCATTAAAACTAGGAAAGGTAGAGCAGCCTACGCAGATGCGTATCTCTCTGACGAAAGTCAGAGTATAGCCAACTTGCATAATAGTTGCCTCATAGTATTATAGAAACAATCATGAAATTGTATTCACCGAAAATAAACTCAATGTCAAAGAGCCAGGATTAAAATTACAATTGAGGACTGATGTTTTGATTGTTCTATAACTAAGAACATTCAAATAATTTTTAAGAATCGTGGAGAGATCTTTGCAAAATTCAAATATTCCACATTTTAAATTAGTCTTCTTAGACCATCACACCTACATGAAAATTAAGAATATTTTAAATGCCCTATTTTTTTATATTTACCTGCTGCTTATTGAAGTAAATAAAATTGTATAAAGTATATAAAATCCCTACTATATTAATCATCTTTTTTCATGCACTGTACTACCAAAAAAAGAAAAAGTGTTTTAATCTGTAATCACCATTAGCAATTGTTAGGTATGTTAAGCACACTTTAGCGCTATTTAATTACCAAGTGAAATATAAGATACTACTTTTTCTTCAGCAATTAAATAGTGAATTATGACTAAGTACTTAAAATGATATCACTTTCTCTGAGAATCTGAGAAAAAAACTAAAAAAGCTGGGTATAAATCCAACTTTTTTAGTTTTTTTCGTAGTATTGATGCTTGCAACTCCAGTGGTTTCACTCACATGTTGCCAACCCTGCAAAAACACCCTTCTTGAAGAACCCAATGCTGTACTCCTTTGGGAAAACTACAGTATTCATTCATTCATTGAACCACACATAAATCTGAGTAGACAATGTGAGTGTATGTACTTTGCGTGCCAAAAAACTACTTCTATTTTAAATAATAATAATAAATGTTTTTATTGCTTAAGTCTAAGTCATATTAAATGTAATTTTTCACTATTTGGTTCTAATGCCAGCCTCTTATACATTTTTTTTTTTTTTTTTTTTTTTATTTATTTAATCAAAAGGAACGATCTACAGCATTTCAAATAATATTATTATAACATTTTGTTTAGTTAATTTGCCAATTACAGAGTTCCATTACTATACTTAAAATTTACGTACGTAATTTACTTACATTATAGCACTCTTGTGACATTATGGTAGGTATACAAAAGTGGCACATAGTGAGCGACTTGCTTATCTATTCAGATTTATGTCTGTGGATTGAACCATACACTCAACACCATTTGTACATCATAAATGATTTCTTTATTTTGAATTGAATCCTACCCAATGGCAAGGACACTTTGTGGTCTTGCTAGTATTGTTTTTTATTGTGATGTTCTTAATAGGTTTTTTTATATTACTAAGGTACTGGTAGGTAATGAGCATACAGCCAATATAAACTATACAAATAAATAAAATTTAAGTTTCTGTTTGTAATTTTAAAATGCATGCAAAGAAAGTATAATGGTATTAATTAACATTTTTTTTTTGTATTTTTTATCTGTCTCATTTGAAAACAGTTAGACCAATTTTGATGGGACTTTCACTAGCAGATAGCTGATGTTAGAAGGTTTATTTACTCATAAGTAACCTGTGTTAGTAACTGTATAGTAACATAGGATATTTTTAATCTGGAGAATGAAGGTGAAACCACAATCTGAAGCATTTTTATTATAATGTTATATTGATCGACAGAACGGTTGGTTTGGTTAGGATAATGCCACAGTTTGTAGCTTTGATTCCCATACAGGACATGCATTTGTGTGCATGAACATGTCTGTATGTCCTGAGTCTGGGTGTAATTATGTATATTAAGTACATACTTTTTGTTTGTAAATACATAATTACACCCATGCCCTGCGGTGTAATAGGTGGAATCCTAACCAACCACTCCAACTGGCCCGTCTTTGTGGAATTTCTTATCACTTTATTAGTTTATTGAACTATACTAGGTATAATAAAAACAAAGATTATGTTACTTTTGTATTTGTGTAATACTTCCACAGTTCCCTATCATACAGCCGATACAGTGAATGACACATCAGTAGGTATGGCACAAACAAAGACTCCCTGAAGCCTGTATTTCTTTGTGCCTTTTAACAAATAAAGCATCTTGTATGAACTGAGACCTCATTAACGCAATTACGCACGCCGTTACGGCTCTGTGCTCGCATTGTAAAGAAAGATTTCACACAACACGATAAAACCGAGCCGATTGTAGCGAGCGGAAAAATATATTTTTTTCTTTTTTTCTATGGGCTAAGGTCAACAGCGGAACGTGTCATTCTGCCCCATTATGCACACCCTGATTACTTATTGTACTTACCAGCAATTTAATTTCTTTATAGCAGAAAGATCCGACTGCTTCGAGCGCGCAATCACCATTTCTTCCGTGAGCCGAGCCATGGTGCACTACACTGATGGGACACTGTTTTTTATATAAATGTGTAAAAGTGAACAAGTTATACTATTAACGCGAGGTTGTGGCTGCTCATCGTGCCGGCACTCACGACGTCAATCAGCACGAGCGCGGAGTAAAAACTGAAAAACAATTTGCACGTTCTCCTCCCTCGACGTTCCACTCACTTGACGTTTGGTTTGACATTTTGTCGTCGATCGGCCGATCGCGGATCGAGATTTGTTTTGAGGTTTGTGTGCATTTCCATAAATTGTTCAGTTAGTGCGTTTCACACGAGACGATAACGACACAATTTTGTCGCGTGACGATAGATGACCGACGATATATGGCAAACGGTCGTGTCGTCGTCGTCGTCTTTACACGAGGGACGACACCGCACCTTAACGACAGTTAAGAATATTAATTCTAGCGGCTAAACGTCCATCATGTGTCCAAATTTCAATCGCCAGCAACTTCTAGCAATCCTGCTTAACTTAAGCAGAACTCCACTGCTTCTTAAAATAATGTCGTATGTGAATTTTTTCTCCATGATAAAACCACTAGAAAACTCATAACTAGTAAACAAACACCATTCAAAACAAATAGCGAGGTGACAAGAAGTGGCGTGCGTGTCGTTATCGTGCAGTGCGCCGTATGGAGGAAGTCCTGACGTCTTTCGATACATTTCGAAGGTCCGCTAAATCGTCACTGCAAAAAAATCACGATAGTCACCATCTAGACGAACCAACGACATAGCCGAATTATCGTCCGTGTTTCGTGCAGTGCTGTGTAGTTGTCGTTGCATGTGAAAACGGTTCATTGAAATGTATGGTCTGCTAAATAGTCACAGGTTCGTTGTTGTTGTCGTCGTGTGCGGCGTCGCGTGAAACGGCCTTAGTAACTGACGGAGTGTCGATTCTTTTAATGAATAACCTGTAAAATAGACTCAGGGTGACGTAAATATATCATAAAAAATTGTTATTAATATTAAAAAGCGCAATGAGGAGTTTTCTTATGACACCTCTATGGTCAAAATACCTGCCAAATCGTGAACTTAAGGTTAAAAGTGGTTCGAATTACCAACAGTTTGTCAGGTATTTTGATCATAGAGGTATCATAAGAAAACTCCTCATTATAAAAGTCACAGTCGGGTGACGAAGAATCAAATAAGATTTTTTTAATAACCTACCGTGACCGGTCGGATTGTGTAATGGACATGCACATTGCACAAATACAGTGTTGCCAGATGACCATGTGAATTTCCCCCCAACTTTTTTCGAAACCCCTCAACAAAAAAAAACACAAAACAGTTTTACGTATTTTAAAGGAGAAATACAAAAGCAAAAAAAAAAATTTTTGTTTTTATTCCAACTCTCCCATGGCATCAACTAGAATATGGGTGTAAGTCTAGCTTATTACTAATGTATAATGTTTATCATGTTATTAATTACTAAAGTCAGCAAGATCTAATAGGTCCGTTTTGACAGCACTTTTACGGAGATTACTGTAAAATTTTGAATCGAATTGATAGTTAATTCAAATTCAATTCAAAATCATTTATTCAAATAGACCTTCGCAGGCACTTATGAAAAGTCTGACTCTAATACTCTAATACCGGTTCGGAAGGTTGCATTTGCTGAGAAGAGCCGGCAATAAACTCAGCAATTACTCTTTTCAAAACAGGCTTAGATTAATTACATAATATTTACATTCTAATCGCACTGAAAACAATTGCGTGCCCCGGCGCGGCGGCAAAATTACAAAGTAGACTGAAAGAATATTTAATAAGTAAATAAATAGCAAACTTAAGCAGACCAGCCCCCACAAGCAGCACCTGTTCACAAGTATGACGCGTGTGGCAGCCATCGCCCTCCTCGCCATATTGGAGGGAAGTGAGCGACCCGTCACACGACGCCGCCGCAAGCAAAGGCCTTAAAGTGAGCATGACTTACTTAAGTCTGCCTTAGAAATAAAAAATAACTAAAGGGAAACACTAAACACACAATTTGTTATCACTGTGACTATTGACAAGCTTAGACTAAATATCACAAAATAAAAAAATATAACAATTAGACAGACATAATAAATCGATGCATTTATATCAAACTAAATAAATGAAGAACATTGAATTGAATTAATTTAATTACAATAGGTAATATAATCTGTAACCTAAAAATATAACTTATAATAATAATAGCATACTTTGAATTAAAATGGACCTTGAACTATCTGCTCAGTGAGGCAGGTGCAGAGAGAAGCTACTTCCATACATCCTTGTCGTCAATATAATGAGACACTTTATAATAAGCCCTACTCAACAGCCGCTTTTTGATATGTTCCTTAAATTTAAAAAAGGACATACTGGTCACGCTATGAGGAATTTTATTGTAAAATTTAATACAATTCCCAAGAAAGGACTTATTTACTTTAGCTAATCTAAATCTAGGTACAGTTATTTTGTCTTTGTTTCTAGTGTTTCTATCATGATAGTCACTATTGACTGGAAACAAATTAATGTTCTTGCGGACATACATAATATTTTCAAAAATGTACTGAGAGGGCAAAGTTAGTATATTAATATCCGGAAATATATTTCGTAGAGACTCGCGAGAACCCAAACAGTAGATGGCGCGAATTGCCCTTTTTTGTAATACAAAAATTGATTCCAAGTCTGCGGCAGAGCCCCACAGCAAAAGGCCGTAAGACATAAGACTATGAAAATATGCAAAATAAATTAATCTGGCTGTATTAATGTCCGTCAGTTGCCTTATTTTGCTGACTGCAAACGCAGCGGAGCTCAGTTTACTTAGTTATTTGCAAGCTGTCCTGCATAACTGTTAAATCTATGTCAAAATATATGTAGAACTATCCTCCTTTATCCGTTATCCGTTCAAAATTCAAAATTCAAAATTCAAAATTCAAAATCATTTATTCAAATAGACCTTCGCAGGCACTTATGAAAAGTCTGACTCTAATACTCTAATACCGGTTCGGAAGGTTGCATTTGCTGAGAAGAGCCGGCAATAAACTCAGCAATTACTCTTTTCAAAACAGGCTTAGATTAATTACATAATATTTACATTCTAATCGCACTGAAAACAATTGCGTGCCCCGGCGCGGCGGCAAAATTACAAAGTAGATTGAAAAAATATTTAATAAGTAAATAAATAGCAAACTTAAGCAGACCAGCCCCCACAAGCAGCACCTGTTCACAAGTATGACGCGTGTGGCAGCCATCGCCCTCCTCGCCATATTGGAGGGAAGTGAGCGACCCGTCACACGACGCCGCCGCAAGCAAAGGCCTTAAAGTGAGCATGACTTACTTAAGTCTGCCTTAGAAATAAAAAATAACTAAAGAATAACGTTCACCGAACCCTCGCTAGTATAATTTTTATCCGGTTATTTTTCGGCTTACTTAAACGTCCCCTTGTATCCCGTGATTGTATCGATATAATCGACTATCGATTGGCAACACCATGGTATAATTGTTTTCTTGGATCATGAGCAAGTGGCAACACTTTTCTGAACTGACTGACGTTTTTCGACGTCAACACAACAAGAAAGAATTTTACGTTTCTGCTTCCCAATATTAAACACGAAAATTCAATAAAAATGGATTCAAACGATATTCTGGATGACAAGGACGGCGGTCCTGATGTCCAGATCAACTTCCCAAGCTCCGTCATGAGCCGCATCGAGGAGCTAATGGGTGGTACTGAGCAATTTGATAGCGAAGAAGTAAGTTTGTGAAGCCTGTATTTTCTTTTGCTGAAAAACACATTCTGTCGACAAATTTAGTGCAAGGATACCCACATTTAAGTGTTGATACAGTATACAGCCCTTGTAATCCCAAATATAAATCGCTTGTTCCAGTTTGATGCAGTAGCATATATCAACAGTGTGTTCCCTACGGAGCAGTCGCTGTCGGGCGTGGAGAGCGCGGGGGCGCGGTGCGAGTTCCGTCTGGCCGGCGTCGAGGCGGACGTGCGGCGGCTGGTTAGAGAGCAGCCCGCACAGAGGGAGGCTGGACAACAGGCCTTGAATATAGCACAACAGTGCATGCAAGAGTTGGCATTGCAGGTATTACTCAATGTTTATTAAATGAAGGCCCTGAAACTATTGCTACATCAATAGTTTGAAAGCTGTACAGTTATTCAAAAAGTCATTTAATCAGTTTAGGCCCTGGTAAGGCACTTATTAACGTTAAATTGGTACATACAGTTGAATTTACCACCAACAATATTAATATTAATTATTAACTGATACTATGACATATCTGTAATGAATGAGAACATTATTTATGTACCTATTATTACTTTATGTACCTAGCTGTTAGTTTTCCTTTGATCTTAAAATAAAATAAAAATAAATTAACACAGCACACCACATCCTCAGTAATAGAGTGCTCCAGAATTGGAACACATTACCCAATGAAGTGGTAGTTGCTTAATATAATTAATTCTTTTAAATAAATTGGACAAGGACCAATTTTACTGTGAAGTCACAGTTACAGATATAGACATATTTATTAGCTTCTTGTTATACAAATATGTTTTCTATTTACCAAAATATGAGACAGGAGTCCCAAAAAAAAACAGTACCATTAACAATTCAGTGATAGTTAAAGACTATAGGTAACTACATAAAATTATTAAAACTATTAAAATTACCAAATCTTTACATTTCTAGGTAGCAGACATAAACATAAAAGCGGAACGTAGCGAGTCAATGGTCCGAGAGATAACCTCTGAGATCAAACAGTTGGACTGCGCCAAGTCTAACTTAACCGCGGCCATCACAGCATTGAACCACTTCCACATGCTGGTGGGAGGTGTTGATACTCTACGGAACATGACGCAGAACCGGCAGTATAAGGAGATTGTGCTGCCTATGCAGGCTATTATGGAGGTCAGTGGATGGTAACATAATTAGAGGGTATAATTAACAAACAACAGTAAAAGTTATTTATTTAGTTTAGCTTCGTCTGATCAGCGTTTTTATTACTGTTCATGGACAGCTGGGTTTCTTTATCGCCACTTGAGATGTGATTCTTGAATCTCAGCCTTGCTGAGTTCCTTGCCGGAGTCTTCTCAGTTTAAGTGTATTTCGAACCAGTGGTAAATTCAACTGAGTTTAACGCCAGCTGGGCTTCAGTCGTCAATCTGCAGTCGAGTTGCGATTCAGATGGTAAACACGTGGTATTTAGCTGCTGGACTGCGGGGGCTTTACAAGTTCCGATATACATCTTGCCCTTCGGCCGTCGCGCGTGAACCGGTGCCAAGCCCCTAATGTGTGGCTGGCTCGATGCATACAGTGACAAATAAATAAATATCCCGGGACATTCCTCACACACGGTCATCTGATCCCAAACTAAGCAGACATATACTACTTTTTGTTTGTAAATACATACTTAATATAAATAATTACACCCAGACTCAGGACATACAGATATGTTCATGCACACAAATGCATGTCCTGTTTGGGAATCGAACCCACGACCTGCGGCGCTATAGGTTAAGATTCCACGTCTTAACCAACTGCGCCAACTGGCCCGTCGAAGTCGAGTCGAGTGACAGCCAGTGAGTTACCAATAAAGCTGTGTCAAACGTGACCATAGGTGCTGCAACACTTCAGTGCGTACCGCGACATCCGCGAGGTGTCGTCCCTGCGCGACCAGGTGCACGCCACGCGCACGCAGCTCGCCAACCAGATACTGGCCGACTTTAAGGAGGCATTCACCGGTGAACATAATTTACATATTACATATTATTTTAAGAGAGGTAGAGCATAGCGTTTATTCGCTCAAAGAGCAGCTCGACTGGGGAAGTACCTCCACCTTACAGAATACCGCAGCCAAATAACTATATGTTGTGTAAAGTTGTGTTCCTGCGCGTGAGTAAGGTCGCCAGAGCTCATAGGGGAGGGGGGAAAGGTCGGTAACGCGTGAGCAATGCTTCGTGTGTTGCAAGCGTCCATATGGCTACGGTAACCGCTTACCATCAGGTGGGCCGTATGCTTGTTTACCGACTAAGTAGTATAAAAAAAAAAAAAAACCTAGTATAAAGAAAAGATGATACCTGGGTAAAAAAATATTAGTTGGTCAGTTAGATTGTAAAAAAATATTGGACACGTAATTTTTATCATTAAAATTTTTACAAAGTTAAGGCGTGTCAAATTTCAGTAGTGAGGGCTCATGACGTCACGTATTTTTGTATTTTTTGAAGAATCTCATCATCGTCAGCCTATAATGTCCCACTGCTGAGCACCGGCTTCCTTTCACAAATGAGGGGTCTGGGCGATACTCCACCACGCGTGCCCACTGCGGATTGGTGGAGGTAGGCTAGTGGTCAACCTACTGTTGGATTTTTTCAAGCCGCATAATATACATCCAACTAGCTTAACGACTATCACAATTAAATGATAACCGGGACCAACGGCTTTACGTGCCTTCCGAAGCACGGAAACGCTCGATTTTAAATACCACTAGGCGGTCACCCATCCAGGTACCGACCACGACTGACGTAGCTTAACTTTGCCGATCGAAGAACGGCTAATCATGCTACACCACGAGCGCTTCGTACGTCGCTTGGGTACTTTAAAACTAACATGATAGTCGTGAAGTTAGTTGGAGGCTTTAAAACTCCGACAGTAGGTTGACCACTAGCCTACTTCCACCTTATATATAGGCTGATGATGATGATATCCGGTCAATAAGCGGTAGAATCCCCCAGCAGGCGGCAAGAGCACGGTGTCGCACCGCACGCTGTCGGAGGCGTGCGCCGCCCTCGACATCCTGGAGCCAAGAGTCAAGCACGACCTGCTCAAGTGGTTCATCGCCATGCAGCTGCAGGTACACTACACTACACTACACCTAGTACACTCACGGGCACAGAATTTGGCCCCTGGTCGAAATTTCATACAAAATATGATTTAAGGTATTCGATATCATTAAACAGATAGAAAAGTCAGCATTTGAATTTACTGTGCCATTTCTCGCATACGCCAAAACAAGTGCAAGTTTGTTAATTTTTATATAAAGATTTAAATTATTATTTTTTGACACCTCAAAACCACACCGTCTGCAAGCTGGATCTTTTAACGAAACTACATTAAATACAGATCAAAAAGCTAATATTAAAGTAGATACATTTTTGCTGAATCACCTGTTTTGTATGAAACGAGCTTGGCCCAAATTCAATGTCAATCAGTTTATAATGTCATGGTGTGTTGTGTTGTGTTGTGTTGTGTTGTGTATCGTGAACAGGAGTACCAGCACCTGTTCAGCGCGGAGCAGGAGTGCGCGTGGGTGGCGCACGTGGAGCGGCGCTACGCGTGGCTCAAGCGGCACCTGCTCGCCTTCGAGGACTCCGTCGGCCCGCTCTTCCCGCCCCACTGGGCGCTCAGCGAGAGGATCGCCAAACACTTCTGTACCGTCAGTACGCTACTACACTACACTACGTCATACCACAGTACCTCACTACTACAACACAATGCTACCTCACACTCCACAATGCCACACTACTACTACACAATACCACACTACTACTACACATTACCACACTACTACTACACATTACCACACTACTACTACACAATATCACACTACTACTACACAATACCACACTACCACTACACATTACCACACTACATAATGCCAAACTACTAATTCATTATGCTACACCACACTACACATTGCTCCACCACAATTCACAATACCACCCTACTGCACAATGCTACATCAAACTACACAATGCTACACCTCACAATACACATCACACTACTATTACACAATGCTACACCACACCACTACTACACAATGCTCCACCACAATTCACAATACCACCCTACTGCACAATGCTACGTCAAACTACACAATGCTACACCTCACAATACACATCACACTACTATTACACAATGCTACACCACACCACTACTACACAATGCTCCACCACAATTCACAATACCACCCTACTGCACAATGCTACATCAAACTACACAATGATACACATCTTTCTACTATTACACAATGCTACACCACACCACTACTACACAATGCTCCACCACAATTCACAATACCACCCTACTGCACAATGCTACATCAAACTACACAATGCTACACCTCACAATACACATCACACTACTATTACACAATGCTACACGACACCACTACTACACAATGCTCCACCACAATTCACAATACCACCCTACTGCACAATGCTACATCAAACTACACAATGCTACACCTCACAATACACATCACACTACTATTACACAATGCTACACCACACCACTACTACATAATGCTCCACCACAATTCACAATACCACCCTACTGCACAATGCTACATCAAACTACACAATGCTACACCTCACAATACACATCACAGTACTATTACACAATGCTACACCACACCACTACTACACAATGCTCCACCACAATTCACAATACCACCCTACTGCACAATGCTACATCAAACTACACAATGCTACACCACACCACTACTACACAATGCTCCACCACAATTCACACAACCTCCTACTGCACAATGCTACATCAAACTACACAATACCACATTACTTGTTATGTACTACACAAATGCTACACTGTATATTTTTCTTTGTTTATGTTTTTTATACAATAAGGTGTATTATATGTACAGATAACTCGTAAAGACCTGAGCGACATAATGTCGGCTCGACGCAGCGAAGTGGACGTGAAGCTACTTCTTTACGCCATACAGAAGACTTACAACTTTGAGCTGCTTCTACACAAGAGGTTTACAGGTAAGTTTTTGTCTTCATACGACCGAGTCGGTAGACATGCATACGATCCGTCTGATGTCTAAGTAGGTACTTATGAAAGTCGAAGTACCACCTAGGAGGGTTCTTAGAATCTAAACGAGTCCCTTTATGTGTTTTGCAGGTACAGACCTCGGTGCGGACAATGTAGAACTGAGCGTGTCTGACAAACAAACTGGATTCGATGCTAACGGAAAACATGTAAGTAACATTACATACGTTAGAGTGGTAGAGCAATGCGTTTATTAGAGAGGTAGAGCAAAGTGTTTATTGGAGAGGTAGAGCAAAGCGTTTATTTAGTGAGGTAGAGCAAAGCGTTTATTAGAGAGGTAGAGCAAAGCTTTCATTTAGAGAGGTAGAGCAAAGCTTTCATTTAGAGAGGTAGAGTAAAGTGTTTATTTAGAGTGGTAGAGCAAAGCGTTTATTGGAGAGGTAGAGCAAAGTGTTTATTGGAGAGGTAGAGCAAAGCGTTTATTTAGTGAGGTAGAGCAAAGCGTTTATTAGAGAGGTAGAGCAAAGCGTTTATTGGAGAGGGAGAGCAAAGCGTTTATTTAGTGAGGTAGAGCAAAGCGTTCATTAGAGAGGTAGAGCAAAGCTTTCATTTAGAGAGGTAGAGCAAAGCGTTTATTGGACAGGTAGAGCAAAGTGTTTATTGGAGAGGTAGAGTAAAGCGTTTATTTAGTGAGGTAGAGCAAAGCGTTTATTAGAGGTAGAGCAAAGCTTTCATTTAGAGAGGTAGAGCAAAGCTTTCATTTAGAGAGGTAGAGCAAAGCTTTCATTTAGAGAGGTAGAGCAAAGCGTTTATTGGAGAGGTAGAGCAAAGTGTTTATTGGAGAGGTAGAGCAAAGCGTTTATTTAGTGAGGTAGAGCAAAGCGTTTATTAGAGGTAGAGCAAAGCTTTCATTTAGAGAGGTAGAGCAAAGCTTTCATTTAGAGAGGTAGAGCAAAGCTTTCATTTAGAGAGGTAGAGCAAAGCGTTTATTGGAGAGGTAGAGCAAAGTGTTTATTGGAGAGGTAGAGCAAAGCGTTTATTTAGTGAGGTAGAGCAAAGCGTTTATTAGAGGTAGAGCAAAGCTTTCATTTAGAGAGGTAGAGCAAAGCTTTCATTTAGAGAGTTAAAGTGTTTATTTAGAGAGGTAGAGCAAAGCGTTTATTAGAGAGGTAGAGCAAAGCGTTTATTTAGAGAGGTAGAGCAAAGTGTTTATTTAGAGAGGTAGAGCAAAGCGTTTATTTAGAGTGGTAGACCAAAGCGTAATTAAGAGAGGTAGAGTAAAGCGTCTATTTAGAGAGATAGAGCAAAGCGTTTATTTAGAGATGTAGAGCAAAGCGTTTATTAGAGAGGTAGACCAAAGCGTTTATTCGCTCAAAGAGCAGCTCGACTGGGAAAGTACCTCCACCTTACAGAATACTGCATTGTGTTCCTGTGCGTCAGTAAGGTCGCCAGAGCTCATATGGGAGGGGGGAAAGGTCGCGTGAGCGATGCTTCGTGTGTTGCAAGCGTCTATATGGCTACGGTAACCGCTTACCATCAGGCGGGCCGTATGCTTGTTTAACGACTTAGTTGTTTAAAAACATAATAATAGACTTTAATTAATTCTACCACCCCGGTTTGGCATGAAACTCAATGATGTATATTGTATGTTTTGTATTCCAGGTTCCTTCAGAGCCCACCCTCCCGCTAGATGGGGTGGGTGGTGGTGGGGATGTGAGTGGGAATGTGGGGGGCTGGGTGGGGCTGGTGGGGGGTGCATTCGAGCCATACCTGTCCCTCTACATAAACAGCCTCGACGCCAACCTCAGCGAACTGATGGAACGATTCGTGCAGGTAACATCGCAGTACAAACATTTTACATTCAATTAAGAATGATACAACATATGTGGTAGTGCTAAATTTTTGACTAATAACAATCCACTAAGTACTATTATATATTAATTAAATTTTAAATAGACAAGTCTAAGTTACACAATATAAAGAGTGAGTGACTAAGAGAGTTGCATTAATTTTGTAAGAATTACATTTCTGTTTTTTTTTGGTAAATCTGATGTAGTTACATTTGGGGTGGGTGAGTTGTAATTTATTGCGTTTTCAGTAATAATCAAGTCTGCCCAAGTCCTCTTGGAAGAGTAGGTCATTACTGTTCTTAATAATTTTGTATAGCTTTAGATCATCTGCGTAAAAGAGAAATTTTATGTTCTTAAAATAATGTTTAATATCATTTATAAATAAAATAAAAAAAAAACGGGCCTAAAATAGATCCCGGCGGGACTCCAGACGTGACCGGAACAATGTCAGACCTACAGCCATTTAAAACAAATTGTTGACTGCGATTGCTTATAATAGATTGGAACCAACGGAGCAAATTTCCTCTTATGCCGTTGTATGCTATTTTTTCAAGCAATAGCACATGGTCCACCTTATCAAATGCTTTTCCAAAATCAGTGTACATAGCATCAACTTGTACTCTGTTATCAAGATCCTCAAACAGGGTTGTTGTAAATGTCATTTAGTTGTGGATTTTTTTCTGACAAATCCGTGTTGTTCGGGCATGATGTTGTATAGTCATGAAATCGTGTTTTTTTTTAATTATAATTATATTTGGCCGGTAGGACGCTAAAGCGTCGGCCACACAGAGTAACGTGACCGGCGCGGGGGCCAGCGCGGGCGCCGTGATAGCGTCGTGCGCGGACTTGTTCCTGTTCTACAAGAAGTGCCTCGTGCAGTGCGCCCGCCTCACCACCGGCGACCCTATGATCGGTATGACACCCTACCCTACCCTACCCTCCCATACATATATACCTATCTCTCTTCTATAATGTAGTTGCATTTAAGTGACTTGCTCAAGTGGTGCTACGACACTTCCTTTACTTAAAGGAACCGTTGGTAAGCACATAGGTGTCACAAGTTTGTTTTAGTCAAGTAGGTCAAAATGATGCTTGGGCATCGTCGCTAAGGACATTTTCAAACAGAGGAACTGCTAAATCCGGCTTTGAAAAGATTTTTTCCAAGAAATAAAAATACTCAAAATCAAAATCAAAAAGTAATTTATTAAAATTGTACATACAGTTGAATTTACTGCACTTTAATGTACCTAAAATAGACGTTCTCCCCCACAGAGTTATCAGGTGTATTCCAGAAGTACCTCCGCGAGTACGCCAGCTCGGTCCTGCAGGCGGCGTTGCCCCGCGCGGGGCAGGCCGCCGGCGGTGGTGGGGCGGCCGCAGCTCTGGGGATTAATGTGCCCAGTCTCGTCACCAATCTGCACTCGCTCACTGCGCAGGGACATGCCAGGTGACCCTTTCTGTACTCTAGCATTTTGACCGAACGAAACGTGCAACTCAGCTTGGGCAAAAATGTTTTTGTATGCCCAGATCCGGCTCTTGTGATTCTTGTGAAATTTTGGTGAGCAGGTTGAAGATTCTTTTGTTGAATCAAAAAACTGACTCGACTTCCATATAATTATCGAGAGTTTTTAACCGACTTCAAAAAAAGGAGGAGGTTCTCAATTCGGTTGTATGGTTTTTTTTTTTTTATGTTTGTTACCTCATAACTCCGTCATTTATTAACCGATTTGGAAAATTCATTTTTTGTCTGGAATCTTTCCCGTTTGGTCCCATTGTCATCAGATCAGGATTTGATTACTTCTTAGTGTACTTTGAAGTCGGTTTAAGTTTTTTGTAAAACAGGCCAATTATTTACTATTTGACGATAATAATATTTAGGAGTCTGGCTCTCAAGTGCATTAGTTAACCCAATGCATATTATCCCATAATAGTTTATTATTATGGTAATATTGTGGTCGGTTCACGACCTCAGTTCACGTGAACAGGATAATAATGTAGGCCTTACTCCGACATTTACACTATCAAAAAATATTTGACACGTATTTTTTCTTTTCACAATCAAACAAAAAATTACGAAGATATGGTGTGTTGAACTTTTGACGTCACGAGCGTCCACTCCCGAAATTAGACGCGCTTTGTCTTTGTATTTGTACTGATTCGATAAAGCAAAAATACAAGTCCAATATTTTGCGATAATCTAATTAGTATTTTGTTTAACCCAAGTCACTTCTCTATTCTCTTTCTCTATGACCACGTAGGTACAGTCGAGGATAGAAAATGTTTATCACATTTCAAAGTCGATTCCATCTCATACAGCGCGCAATAAGGTTTAATATGTCATAACAATACCCGTCATTTTATTTCCGGTCAACCTTATGAAACATAAATGTGCAAGCGATTATAGACCGTAAGGTGGTAAACATTTTTAGTCCGCGACTGTACATATGTTCCGTCCTATTTGCGTCAAAAACATTTCAACTCAACATAGAAAACGTTAGACTCAAAGACCCTAAAATGTTACTCTCAATGCGCCCCTCTCTATTTTTTTTTATTTCAAAATCTTTTTCATAAACTTCTCTATCAACAGGTACACAAAACAAGAAATCTCAAAGATCACAAGCGTCATCACAACATCGGAATACTGTCTCGAAACAACCATCCATTTGGAGCAGAAACTCAAAGAGAAAGTCGCCCCCGGCCTCGCCGACAAAATAGACCTGGTGCCAGAACAAGACCTCTTCCATAAAATCATCAGTAATTGTATACAAATGTTGGTGCAGGACTTAGAAATGGCGTGCGAGCCAGCTCTACAGGCGATGACCAAAATATCATGGTTACACTTCGACAATGTCGGCGACCAAAGTTCCTACGTGACACAAATAATAATGCACTTAAAAAACGCAGTGCCCAACTTGCGCGACAACTTGTCTTCTTCTAGGAAATATTTCACGCAATTCTGTATACGTTTTGCTAATTCTTTCATACCAAAATTTATACAAAACATATATAAATGCAAGCCTATTTCTACCGTAGGTTCTGAGCAGTTATTGTTAGATACTCACATGCTAAAAACTGCTCTGTTAGAGCTGCCTTCGATTGGGTCTGAGGTGAAACGTCCCGCGCCTGCTACGTATACCAAAGTGGTCATAAAATTGATGACCAAAGCTGAAATGATTCTCAAATTGGTCATGGCACCTTTGGACGGGAATGTGGAAGGATTTGTATCACAATTCGTGCAGTTGCTTCCGGAATCTACCATCGCCGAGTTCCATAAAGTGTTAGATATGAAAGGAGCTAAGTTGTCGAAAGCGCAATTGAGTTCTTTAGACGCGTTGTTTAAGGAAACCTGCAAAACGGTTAGTAGTGAAGTTGGAAAGTGAATTTTGAAGTATTATTTGTGTTTGAATATAGTCACGTATTTATCGACCGCCGTCCTGGCATTGTCAAACAATGTGACTCTATTTACATGATCATTTTTTTATGTGTTGACGCGAAGTGTAATTTTCTTGTACATATTTAAAGGACATGGATTTTTACGAGTATATTTATATTTTCATTAAATTATTGTGCTATGTAATAATAATAATGTTTATTTATCTCCACAAATAACATTGTAAAATATGTGCAGTTGACAGAAAAATTGGCAAAATTCGTAATTTGTGGGAGATCTGGAGTCTAAACTAAGCCTAGGCCTGTATTTTAGAGCTCTAGGCCCCTCAATACATCATAGTGTGCAGATGTCAACATGGAGCGAGACACTTATGTACAGTAGTACCCAACTGATATGGCTTACGTATGTACCTGCGCAGAAGATACATTTTCAAAGCGCGGGAAATGCTATTGGTCGGCAGCTGCCGCCACGTGCGCGGAGGGGCGTCACTTGCGAGTGAGACGGAACTAACAGCTGCACTGTATTATGAAACTTATAGTAGTGATCTAAGGTTGATTATAAGTTTTAAGCATACTTTCGGTAATACTTTCTTTTCTGTGCGAACGAAGATTCACGACGCGCCTTATCAGTTGGGTACTATGTGACTGTATGTGTGATTGACTGTAGTGTATTTATTTTGCTCAAAATTAATCATTCAGTATTTTTTTTACTTTATACTTTTACGTGAAAAGCTAATGTAATAGAAAAATAATTCAATTTAAAATTGCTTATTTACTTGTTTTATATTTTAGCCTATATACCTGATGTAAAATATATAAAATAGTTCCCTAATGCCACGTCACCGTCCCGTCCCGCCTATCTGTCATTCCTTTTATTTCACTTGAATAGCCGTTCCTGATTTTTTATTTCATTTTCATGAAGTATGAGGCGCGTCCCATATGTGAGCCAAGGTGTGCTGCATGAATAATTATCTATTTATTTTCACAAATATTTGTTATATTATTAATTTTCATTGTACTTAGTAATCATTATGGCTTAAATGTAATTTATTAAAACGTGTACCCAAGTGATTATGTTAGACATTCCGTGCTTTGAATGTTTTATTGTTTTGTACCACATTTGTGCAATATTTAATAAATTATTTATAATTTACAAAATATTTTTTTTCATCAGGCCGTATGCTTGCTTTCCAAATTAGTTGTATAAAAAAAAAAAAACTTGGTTCTTGACCTCCTTATTTCTTCTTCCTTCTATTGTGTATATTAGACGACATTCTTTATTTTATATTAAAAAAAAAACAATATTTACCTATATGTATTTTTATAGTAACAGTAATTCAAAAGAAAGTCTTGTTAGTTACACTAGGTTATAATTAAGGTGCGTTCGAATTGGGGTATGGTAGCAAAAATAACAGTCAAAAATGCCAAAAACGATTACAACTGGCGTTCGATTTGGAAAGTTGTGGGCGAAATTGGCGTTTTGAACTGTTTTCGTTCACCGTTCGTTTTGCTTGGAAACAGTTAAAAACGACATCGTGAACTGCAAATTTCGACCCACCTCCGACGCAGGGTCGTTTGTGATCATATTTTGACATATTGGATATTGAATGAATCTGTACATGTATCAGCAGCTTTATTATGCAAGTTAGTTATCTGTGGCAACACTGTTCTTGTGTAGCTAGCGCGTATAGTAATGGATGTGTACCAAGTTTCCTTCTAAATAAATATTAAACGCATTTGACTTAATATGGGGCTTTTCACTTAGATTTCCATTAGGTTATGGGCCCAGTTAGGCCCATATTCAGTCAGATTGACAAAGTATAGTAAATAGTTATCATATCAAAAGCAAGATAGATACGTTGGAAATAATAATAATGGCGTCCCAAACATTACACATTCCTCATTTGGAAAATGGTCATTTTTCAAACTGGTTGTTCCGCATCGAGATGGCACTTGATGAAAAAGGATGCAAGGAAGTTCTACAGGATAAAATAAACCTGAAGGAAACGGAATTAAAGAACAAAGATGCTAAAGCACGCAATCTTATAATCCAAGCGTTGCCAGATAAACACTTGGAATACGTGAAAAATGCAAGTACAGCTTATGAAATGATAGAAAATCTAAGACGCATGTTTGAAAGAAAAAGTACATTATCTAGTCTATATCTACAGAGACAGCTAATGAATCTTAAATGTAGGAAGCAAGACAGTGTTGAAGAGCATTTCAATAAATTTGATAAAATCATAAGGGATTTAGAAGCAAACGGTACAAAATTAAATGAAAAAGATAAGGTTTGTCACCTCTTAATGAGTATGGAAGATACATACCAAACAATAGTTACAGCACTTGAGACTACAAACACCGATCTCACAATAGATTTTGTGAAGTGTAAATTGTTAGATGCTGAACTAAAAGAGAGCAAAAATAAACATTCACCTACTGTGTCAAGTGAATATGTATTTAAAAGTAGCTCATTCAAATGCTACAACTGCGGTGAGTCTAATCATTTTGCCCGAGACTGTCCTCAAAACACCCAAAAAAGTGTATATCACAACCAAAGAGGTCAAAGCAATCAAAGAGTTAGGGCAAACCCAAGAGGTAGAGGAAACAACAGAGGAGCTTATCGAGGAGCTAGTTATAATAGAAAACCTAGTGCAAACATTGTAGAAGAACAGGATGAAAATAAAATGATTACATTTTTTGCTGCACAAGCTTATTCAGCAACTAATACACAATATAAAAATGAAATAGAATTTGTGATTGACTCAGGCGCATCATTTCATATGATAAATGAAAAATATGAAAAGTATATGACAGAAATACAAGAAATACAAGAAGTTAAAATACAAGTAGCAAATGGAAACATGATATCAGCAATAAAGAAAGGTAAATTATTTGGGTTATCAAAAGAAGGTAAAGAAATCACAATAGAAGAGTGTCTTATACTGAAACAACTAACACACAATCTTATATCAGTGTCGAAGTTAAATGATAAAGGTTTGAGAGTGACATTTGATAAAAATATTACACAAATAAGTAATAAAAAGGTTCTTGTGGAAGGAGATAAAAAAGGGAATCTTTATACTATAAAACTGAACATAAATCATAAAGATGTTTTACTAACAAATAAGAATGATACCAATTTATGGCATAGAAGAATGGGACATCTAAATTATGGTGGCATGAAAATTCTTGGATTACCAATATCTAATGAGCGTTGCTCAGTCTGTATGGAAGCTAAAGGAGCTCGCTGCTCTTTCACTCCTACACCCATGCCAAGGACAAAGCAAATTGGAGAGTTAATATATTGTGACATAGGAGGTCCAGTCTCACCTTATACAAGATGTGATGAAAGATACTATTTAACAATTATAGATGACTATTCACATTTTTTGGAATTATATTTACTCAAAACAAAAGATGAAGCTAAAGAATATATAATAAAATACATTAAAAGAATGAATAATAATGGAACAAATGTTAAAAGAATAAGAACAGATAGAGGTAAAGAATTTGTAAATGAAGAGCTTAAAGTTTTCTATAAAGAAAATGGTATAAAGCAAGAAACAACCTGTGGGTACACCCCACAACAGAACTCGGTATGTGAAAGAATGAATAGAACATTAGCAGATAGAGTAAGAGCTATGTTATTAGAGACAAATTTACCAAAATATCTATGGGGAGAAGCAATGAGAGTCGCTGCATACACAATAAATAGATCCCCCACAAAAGCTCTCAAAGGAGACACACCATCTAGAATATGGTATGGAAAGAACCAACTAGAAAAATTAAAAGTATTTGGCTCAAAAGCATGGAGTATTATTTTGCCAAGACCAAGCAAACTGGAACCTAGAGCAAAGCCTATGATTATGATTGGATACTGTGGTTCAGGATACAGATTATGGGATCCAAAGACAAATGAAATAATCGAGTCACGAGATGTACGTTTTGATGAGACAAATTACAGATATAAAGAAAATGAAGAACTAAATAACTTTCTAAACTATGAGGAAGAAGAAACATGTGAGTCAACGAAGCCTAATGAAAGACCAGAACAAGAAAATATATGTAAAACTAAAGAACCAGAATTAACAAGTGATGAATATGAAAGCTTTGATGAAATAAAAGAAAATACAAAAGGAAATAAAAGACAAATAAAGATACCAAGAAGATTTCAAGACTATGATATGAATAATATAGCCTACGCACTACTTGCAGAGGACCCAACAACTTACAATGAAGCAATAGAACAAGAGGGATGGTCGGAAGCTATAGAAAAGGAGATTAAATCTCATAGAACGCTTAAAACATGGGAAGAATGTGACTTACCAAATAATAATAAAGCTAAAGATATGGGAAGTGTTAAAAGTTTTCTAGGCATAGATATTAATATAAACAAGAAAGAAAACACATTAACATTGTCACAAGAAAGATTTATTGATAAATTGATACAAAAATATGGAATGGATGAATGTTCTTGTGCAGAGACTCCAATGGTGACCGGTTTCCAACCTGAAGAAAGACCTGGAAAAAGAGAATTACCTTTTAGAGAAATAATTGGATGCCTAAACTATTTAGCAATGATGACAAGACCAGACATAACTTTTGCAACCAGCTTTCTAAGTAGATATCTGGATAAATATAATGAAGAAATATGGAGGGCAGCAAAGAGAATACTAAAATATTTAAAAGGAACAAAGGCACTGAAACTAACCTACAGGAAGAACAAAGATAATAATATATTAGCTTTTTCAGATGCTGATTGGGCTGGTGATAAGTACGACCGTAAAAGCACCAGTGGCTGTGTCATTTTTCATGGCCAAAATCTGATTACCTGGTTTTCGAAGAAGCAGACTGCAGTGGCCCTTTCCACCGCAGAGTCAGAATATGCTGCGGCTGCAATGTGTGCTGCCGAGTTGATGTACATCAAAGGCCTCACCAGTGAATTTGGACAGTGCAGTGTATTGATGTTAATGGACAATAATAGTGCTTTAAAAATGATTTGTAACTATGAGAACACTAAAAGATCAAAACATATTGATATCAAAGTGCATTTTATTAAGGACATTGTGTCTAAGAAACTGTTGAGTGTGAACTATGTGAGCAGTGAACAAAATATCGCGGACGTTTTAACAAAAGCTTTGTGTTCCGATAAATTCAAGAACTTTAGAATTAAGTTGTGTTTATGTTGAAATTTTTTAAGTTCTTTTTCGAAGTTGTTTTGATTGTCATAGTTATGTCAGAATTTGAAGTGTTTGACATTTTGATTGTCAATGTCAAAGTCATGTTAAAATTTGAAGTTTTCGCAATAGTGTTGCCATAATAATAAATGTAGCCAGTACTATAATTTTAGAAAGTACCAATTTCAAGTTTTTATTTTATTGTGTAATGTAATATGATATTTGGGGACTTGAAATTGAGAGGGGGTATTGGATATTGAATGAATCTGTACATGTATCAGCAGCTTTATTATGCAAGTTATCTGTGGCAACACTGTTCTTGTGTAGCTAGCGCGTATAGTAATGGATGTGTACCAAGTTTCCTTCTAAATAAATATTAAACGCATTTGACTTAATATGGGGCTTTTCACTTAGATTTCCATTATGACATCTTTGAATATGACAGATAAGTTTCGGAAAATTCATACGGGAAGCGAAAATTCTAATTTTTATTGTAAAATTTTATAGAAATACTAACAGGCAAGAGAATAATTTGGTAGATTAACTTTGTTTAATGATTAACTGAAGGAAAAAGGTAGTTTGAGACAAGTGACAAGCAGGCGATGAGCATGGAAATGTCATTTTTGTATCTAATCGTTCGATTTGGGAAATATCGTTTGTGGCAAAAGTTGCAAAATTATTGAAATTTTCCAATTCGAACGCATAAACAAAAATGCCCATTTTGAAACTGCTAAAAACGACATCACTCCAATTCGAACGCACTATTATACTAACTCAAGAACGGCTGGACCGATTTTCATGATAATTGATTTGTTGGATTTGTCTCCGCCCGGACTAACAGAATAACTAAAAAGGGTAGGATAGGACACCACGCGAACGAAGTTGCGCCGGGCAGCTAGTAACTTTTATTTTATAAATACTAGCGTGTCTTGGTTTGATTGTTGCTTTCTCCTTCTTTCGTGCAGTTTCGTGGCCGAAGAGATGCAGTATTGTACATGAAAGGTTTACGTATCGTGTTTATGACGTTTCACTTAAGTATACGTTTCATTAGAGGAGCGTTAAGGCTTCTAGCTTTTAAGAAAACACCTATTTAGCGTAGGACATATTTTTTATAATATTACTTACTAGCTGTCCCCGGCGGTTTCACCCGCCTTTTCGGGATAAAAAAGAACCTATTAATAATCGGAGATACTGTAGCTTCCTATTGGTGAAAGATTTTTTCGAATTTAACTGGTAGTTCCAGAGTTATTTAGTTAAAAAACAAACAAACTTTCCGGTAAGTAGCTTTGGTATGTACGTAATACTGTATAGATAGATTTTCGAACAAGAACAAAGAAATTGGACTAAACAAGAAACACAATGGGTATGTAGGTAATTAACGTCCTTTTTCTATTTATTAATATTAGTTATAAATAACTAACTACACCATCATCAACACTTTTAACGGAAGTAGGTACTATATATAAACGACTTCGATTGATAGCAGAAACTATAAACTATTTCCGATCTAGATTAGGCTGAATGACATGCTTACATTCGTCTTTCCTGTTATTAAAACTGAATTCGTAAACAAAACAAAATAAACATGGCTGATTGTATGAAACGTCAAAAACAGTTGTTCGCCGCGATCCGCGAGACGCGGTACTGTAGATTGTTAAAAGAAATGGTTTATTTTCCGGTACGAAAATGCTATCATGTGGCGAAAGTATGCGGTCTTTTGATACTGGTGGTGACTATATTGGCTTTATTTGAGCAATGGAGAGGCGGGAAGCGTTCCGCGAAGGCGGAACCATCGGATCCTGAAGAAGCGGAATACGAGAGACAAATTCTGGAAGATGAAACTCGAATAATACCTGGACTAGGAGAAGGAGGTGATCCGGCAGTGCTGAGCGGCTTAGATCACGAGTTAGGCGTAGCGTCTGAGAAAAAATACGCTATGAATGTCTACTTGAGCGATAGAATCGCGTACAACAGAAGTTTGAAAGGTAATTTTTTCACGTTTCTCCGATAAATAATTGATAATATATCGAGTGTGTCGACACGCTATGAGTAGAAGGTAGGAAGCAACCTACAAGCCATAATCGTATAACCACAATTACATGTTTTTATGGGGTTCAGTATTTGATAGGAAAACTATAGAAGCTTGAACTTCTATAAATTTACATTATAAAACATCGTACGATACATATTATGAATGAGAAAGTTTGGATGCTTATAACTCAATCACGCATAAACGGCTGAATAGATTTGAATGAAACACAGCACAGAGATAGATCATATCTTGGAATAATACATAGGATGGTTTGTATCCCCAAAAAAAAAAGATTCTACAATAAGGTGGGCAAATCACAGGAGCTAAAAATTAACAAATAATGTAAGTAATGTGCAGTCTTTGTTGGAGATCCTCAATTCAAAATAATAATATTCTCCATTCATTAAGAGCAGTATCATCATCATCATCATCAGCCTATAATGTCCCACTGCTGAGCACAGGCCTCCTTTCACAAATGAGGGTGAAAGGGAATGGGCAGATACTCCACCACGCGTGCCCACTGCGGATCGGTGGAGGTAGACTAGTGATAAACCTACTGTTGGAATTTTTCAAGCCGCCGAGGAGGCATCCAACTAGCTTAACGACTATCACAATTAAGTGATAACCGTGACCAAAGGCTTTACGTGCCTTCCGAAGCATGGAAACGCTCGATATGTAATACTACTAGAAGGTCACCCATCCAGGTACTGACCACGACAGACGTAGCTTAACTTTTCCGTTCGATTAAGAATGGCTAATCATGCTACACCACGAGCGCTTCAAAAGAGCAGTATAAGGAAATAAATTATTTACTTATTTTTAAATCCCCATTACTAATTGTTTGTTTATTCACATAACTTGCAATGTTTGTTTATAAATCTAACTATGTTTGTTTGGGTGGAATCTTGCATGTTGAATTTCACCCACTTCCAATGGTCGGATTGACTTGATATCTACTATATAAAAATAAGTCGGGTTTTCCTTCCTGACGCTATAACTCCAGAACGCACGAACCGATTTCCACGGTTTTGCATTCGTTGGAAAGGTCTCGGGCTCCGTGAGGTTTATAGCAAAGAAAATTCAGGTAGGGTAGGGTAGGGTAGGGTAGGGTGGGGTAGGGTAGCACCATAGGGTAGGGTAGCACCACGCGAACGAAGTCGCGCCGGGCAGCTAGTTTGATATACATTAGTATATTGGAAGACAATGTAAGTACAGTCAACAAAAAGTACAGTCACCATAAAAAGCTTGTGTTCAAAATTATTTTTCTATTAAAAACTTATTAACTTTAAAATTATACCAAATACCTACATTAAATTAATATTACAGAAAATCTTTACTGAAAATAACCCCTGTATGAAATCCAATGACGGTGCCCTTTTGATAAAACTTGTTAACCAATTGTATTTGAATACAACTTAACCTTGCCCAAGTGCCTATTATTAATACAATAAAAGTACAAATATATAATAAGTCATTAATAAATGACACATTAACAATAAACATCATTTGAGTCAATATTTGAACATGTGTGCGCCAAATGGCATGATATCGAGGTATGTTCGACATACAATTCAGTAATATAAAATGTATTGTAATGATAATATTATGTAAGTTTGTTCATTTTTCATAAAGGACGTTTCAGAACAAATATTAGGTGTCTTATTTTTGTTACTAAGGTGAGAGTAGTTAACAAGCATTCGGCCCGCATGGTAGGCAGATACTATAGTCTATCATCATCATACCAGTCTAAGGATGTCCAGTGCTGAACGTAGAGCTTCACATTACGGTTTTGGGCCGCTTGCATCCAATGGTCGTATCTTTGGTGGTAATCGTAAAGACACCATTAATGATCACATCCAATGACGCGGTATGGCGAAGAGTAGAGAGTATTAATAGTCCCTGATTGAAGGAAATTCAACAAATTCAACAATTCATGGTTTTCCCAATGGAGTACAGCATGGGGTTCTTCAAAAGGGGTGTGAAGAGATTTCTGCAGGGTCGGCAACGCGCGCGTGATACCCCTGGTGTTGCAAGCGTCCTTAGGCTACGGTAACCGCTTACCATCAGGCGGGCCGTAAGCTTGGTTGCCACCTAAGTGGTATAAAAAAAAAAAAATGAAATTACCACCAAATAGCGTCTATAGGGGTAGCCCAGACCACGTGGTGGTGACAGATGGTCTGTATGCTTGTTTGCCAACTTTCATTACTTATAGTTGTAAAAAAAAAAACTTTGTGTTCAATATTACTACATCATGGTGCGAGCCAAAAATATAACATAGATTGCTCATTATATTTGTGAGTACCAATCAGCTTAACAACATTAAAAACTGCGCGTACGCAGCGAATGGCACGCGGTCAACACCGTGAAATGATGAAATTAAGATTAATGTTCATTTTGAATTTCGTACGATTATTTCTTCTTTTAGGGATCCCTACCCAAAGGGGGCCTACGGAACCCTATTACGCCTCCGCTGTCCGTCTGTTTTACAGTGGGCTGTAGGTATCTCATGTACCGTAATAGGTAGATAGTTCAAATTTTCACAGAACGTGTATTTCTATAAATATCTACTATAAAAATAAATAATAAAAGTAGATAACAAGAGTACGTCCCAAAAAAAAAACTGCGGGCGAAAACTCGTATTACATTTGTGATAGAATTGTTTGACGGCAAAAGGATTCCCACAATACCAAATACTAGAATTGGTTCCAGCTTCTAGAACGTGGAAAAACATCGAAAAAACATAAATACGAGTAGGTAACAGAAACCGTGAAAACATTACACTTTATTTTCGCAGTTGTGTGAAAAAATTGCGAATCGTTCTCGAAGTTCACAACAACTGAGCCACCAACTTATATCTAAGGCCTGTTATATAAGAAGAACCAAAACTCAAGATAGTTCTCAAGATTAGATTCTGTTATTTGAAAATAAACCTTATGTCAAACTTGACTTGAGCCCATTTTCACCAATCAGTTAAGAGATGCCTAACACTTGGGAAACTCCTAACGCAAAGCCCAAATGAAACTTTTACATACATCAATTTTACTGGAAGTTTCATAAGTTAGGTCTGTGAAAATGACCCTCATCTCTCCCACCAGATCACCGGAACCCAGCGTGCTCGCGCGTGACATACGACGCGGAGCTACCCTCGGCGTCGGTGATCCTGATCTTCCACAATGAGCCCTACTCGGTGGTGATCCGCACGATTTGGAGCGTGATCAACAGCGCCAGGAGGAACCAGCCGTGGTTCAAACAGGCCAACTTTATAGATCGGCAGACGGGACAGAAAATGAAATTAGGTGAGTATCTTTTATGATAAGGCAGCAAACGTGCATACAGCTCGTGTGATGGTAAGCACTTCCCGAAGCCTAAAAATGCGTGATAACACCAAGGTATCATTCTCACGTTGAACCCTGGAGAAATGTCGGCTCACCCTTCTTGAAGAGCCCTATGAGGCTGTACTTCTTCTTAGTTTTAAGTTTGTTAACCAAATCCTATTAGGACATATTTCTGCCAGTGGCGAGTTATATTATGATTTCCAGTCACAATAAATCACTGTGACATATAGACCTCAGTCAGTCACCGTCCATAAAAGTCATGTTTTACTACAATGGTGGTCATTGTACTAAAACACTTCACGGCCTTTATGAGACAACTTGAAAAGTCACGATACACATAACTCATTTCATTTCACTGGTGCACATGGATTGATCTTTATTGGATAAAGTATCACCGATAATATGCAATAAAACTCAAAATACACGAATTTATGAAAACAAAACGAAAATGCAACGTCAATCTGCAAGTTTCCGCTCTCTTGGGAAACTACGGCGAGGAGCTCGTTCCACATCCCGAACGTCTGCGATAAGAAGCTTCTTTGAAACCACACAGTGTGAGACCATTTTGGTTCCAATTCCAATGTATGAGGATGGACTCCCCGTTGATAGCAAGAGGTGTGATGGTAGAAGGTAGCCGCGGGTACCAATTCAAACCTTTTTAAACTGTTCAAGCGGTGGCAAATACATCTCCTGGTTTAAAAATGCTATTCGAGCACTGGTGAATGGAATTCAGCCCCCACTGTCCCCCAGATTAGACTAAAGTGATGATGTAAGAGTAATTTCATCGTTAGGTTCTCCCGATCAAGACCCGAATTCCCCCTTGGTATACCTGAAAGAGATCATCCTGGTTGATGACAACTCCACATTGCCCGAATTGAAGGGCAAGATGAGCCACTACGTGCGAACGCGGCTGCCGCCAGACCTCATCAAGATACTCAGACTACCTGATCGGTAAGTACCTTATAATCACTAGAAGCGAGACAATTTAAGATAAATAATGATGATGTATTATTTTATATGCAGAATTTCAGAAGGGGCTTCGAAGTAAAAAAGGGGCGTAGAAAAATGTTTGAGTATCTGTGGCGTTATATGCCAATAGGTGTCTAAGTAAGATGATTACGGCAAGGATAGCGTCGATTTATATATTTTCGGAGACTTTAAATGCAGAGGGCGTTTACTCCGAAAAACACGACCATTTTTTGTTTTGATATGTAAGAAGAACGAAATTCGTTGTTTCGTTTAATCTCATACCCTCCTAAATGTGCAATATAAGTTTGTGCGTTAACAGGGATACAATGTATTTGATGGAATAGTTACTAAACTAAATATAGTTAGAGAAGTTATAATGGGATCTGAATGCGTCTCTATTTTCCAAAATCAACAGTACGATACTCAACTTGCCTACCTGCAATATGTAAGGAATTTCATCGCTTAGTTCTGAAAGCGGGACTTCAATTTTATCGCATCACATCCCAGGTTGGGCCTCACCCGCGCCAGACACTCTGGAAGCCGCATAGCCACCGGTGAAGTCATGATCTTCCTCGACTCCCACTGCGAAGGCATTGGGGACTGGCTCCGGCCACTCCTGCATAGAATCAAACAAAAGAGAACCGCAGTGGTGACTCCTCTTATCGACATCATCGGTCAAAATAATTTCGAATACAATTCGGGAGACGTTATAGAATTCGAGGTGACGGACATTCTTGGGGATGTTATTTGAGTGTAGGTGTTTTTAATTTAGTAGGCTTCTATTTGTGTAGCGTTGAATATAAAATTGATACCTAGTTAAATACATTGCTAACAACGGCGGCATAAAATATATTCTACGTAATGGGTTAGTAAAAACTACAAATTATGTGTTTGTACATTGAGTTATTATGTGTGTTTGTAGAACTTAATCATGTGTTATCGAATACTTGTTTGTTTACTATTTAATATTATCTCACATGAATCAATACTGTCAACCTACGAAATTCCTTTCAATCCTCGCTGAATCGTGGCGCATAGGTATTGTAAAACGTAGGGTAAGAACCCAAAGTTTTACAATACCGGGTATAGTAAGGGGCACGAGTCGTGAGCATTGATTGACACCTGCGCAGTTTTTAATTTTCGGTCTGTTTGGCGGAATGAAGCAGGGGGAGCGCCGAGCTGCACACGATTGGTTCGTCAGTCGATGCTCGACGTCTATTGGATTCTTGCGTGTCATATGGCTACTGTGATTTGGCCAAAAGTGTAGATGCGTGAGCTTGCCCCCAGTACTGCCTATCTGTGCTCACCATTCGTGCCTCATACTGTAACTTGCGGATTTTCCTTTAGCATCGGCCTGACGCGCGCTCGGCTCGCGGGCGCTCGGTTCGCGACCGGGGACGTCATGGTGTTCCTAGATGCCCACTGCGAGGTGCAAGAAGACTGGCTGCGTCCTCTACTGCAAGAGATCAAGAACTACCCTCACGCTGTACTAGTTCCAATCATTGACGTCATCGACTCGTCCAATTTCTACTACAGTGTCCAGAATTCTAATATGTTTCAGGTTGTGTTATGATGACAGTAGTAATTATTTTATTTTATTTTTAAACACATTTTATTTTTCGACGGCTGATTGCTGTGCACAAGCATTTCTGGTACTTCATCACGCTTATCTACTCCTCCATCACTATTTTGAAGACATTCTTATAGGCGTCTCCCATGCATTCGTCTATCTTTTGGTCTCCACCCCACAAAAAATTGTTATTTCTTTTTTAGATCTACCTTCAACAGCAATAATTATTTTTCCCCTTTATCCGTGTTTGCTTTTTGAAGCATAAAACTATTCATAAAGGTCTCTGATAAGGTTAAACGCTGTTTTTGCTCCAATAACTGCAACAATGGCTTTTTAATTACCTGATTATTTCGTCACCTTCCTTTGTTTATCAATCCGAGCACGTGACGTATCGCGTGTATTCTTGCTTTCTGGTTCCGACTTTGTTTGTTAATTTCATCGTAATTTTCTATTGATCTGAAGAGACAAGTCATTTGGATCAGACTTACGTTGATGATTGAATACCCCCTTCGTGTTTACGTTGTCCCCGTTTGTTTTGTCTCATTTGTCACTTCCATTATGTTTTGTTTGTTTATCGGTATTTGATGTTGATTGTTTTGACAAGCATGTACAATTGTAAATAGACGTAATTGTAGCCTATTTGTGTGTGGTTTATTTTCTAATTAATGTAGAGTTTATACAAATCTTAATTTAGTTTGGTTTTTTTCTCATTAATTTTAGTAATTTTATGGTTTCAATTTTATAACTGATCTTATGTGGTTCTTTACATTCTTCATTTACATATTCTTACTTTATTACCTAAAAAGACAAAAAAACAACTGTCACTTAAAAAGGGGACGACCAAAACACTTTGAGAAACACTACCGAATTCCCTGTCAATTACAGGCAGGGCCTTATAAAGGCGCGAATACGGGGGGCTCGCGTGGCTCGGGGGGACGTGCTTATATTCCTGGACGCCCACTGCGAACCCGAAGAGGACTGGCTGAGACCTCTCCTGCAACGCATCATGTACAAGCGAGACGCAGTCTTGACGCCCATCATTGACGTCATCGACCAGACCACCTTTGAGCTAGAGACTGCCGAAAACTTTCAGGTGTACTAGGCGGCGGGGAAAGTTTGAGTAACTGTGGCTATTGGAATAATTAACAAAATTAAAAATTAACATTACAATAATAGGTGGTGGTCTAATGAATTATTATTTTTTTACCAAATAACATTTGCCAAAAGTATAATAATAATTATAATCAAATAGCACGTGCTTAATATTTTTTTTATCTCTATTAGTTTATTTATTTAAAAATTAATGTTTTATTAGTAACAAAAATAACTAACGCTGCTCGACGCATGTATTGGAGGTATTAGTAGAAGTATTTATAATTAAAAATCTCAATCATTAACAAATAACATGATCTATAGTGAATTCACGATTCAAGATAAAAAGAAAAAGCGAGTGTCGTCGACCACACATGGCCAAGAAAAAGAAAAATACCAGTAAAAGCTGAGCTCTCTTTAGCCATCGACTCCTATGCCCGAAGACGAGACGGTCCAGTGTTATTATCGACCAGCGGGTAGACTGTACCTATTAATTAAACAGCAAGTGGACAATAAGTTGTGTACAATAAGTACAATAGCTGCAGAGTTTAATTGATTCGATGACACGGAACACATTCCTTTCTATTATTATTGAGTCGTGCGGTTTATTCCAAACTGACATTTAATAATAAGGAGATTACCAGATAAGCTGTGCCCCAGTTTCGCCTACTTTCTTTGTACAAATAATTGGACTGTTTTACAAAAAACTTAAACCGACTTCAAAGTACACTAAGAAGTTATCAAATCCTGATCTGATGACAATGGGACCAAACGGGAAGTGTACCCTTCCAGACAAAAAAAGAATTTTCCAAATAGGTTAATAGATGACGGAGTTAAGAGGTAACAAACATAAAAAAAAAAAAAACAAAAAAAAAACACCCGAATTGAGAACCTCCTTCTTTTTTTTGAAGTCGTTTAAAAATAGCCTAAGTCCTCTGTCTGCATCTCGCAGCTGATAAAATAAACTCAAACATTCTAAATTAAAAACGTACATAAAAAAAACTACCTTTATAGATCCGGATGATTTCTTATGTCAACATAGTCACTTGCGTAAAAATTTTGATTTCATTATTTGATTGAGAAGTTTCAAATAAAAAAAAAATTCAGTCTAATAATCTTTTGTTCTAGTCTTCCTTCACCTACAGCCAACTTATTATTCTTAGTATTTGCTTTGGTAATTTGGGTTTTATTTTAAGAGTAATGTAGTTTGTAAGGTCTTAGCTCACTCTTATTTAGTATTTGTTTAGTTTATACTGTTACAGTCTTCAATTTAGTACTAATTAAACTAAAAGCGAAAGTCCCAAATCAGTAGTAATATTCTATATCTGATATGATAATACGTTTGCTATATTCTACGTTAATTTACGTTGAATGGGTGCCAAATCTAAGTTGGCGCCTGTACGTCTTATAATAATATTAATATGAATATTGGACTACGCCATCAGGTGGGTGGGTTTACGTTCACTGGTCACTTCACCTGGGTGGACGTGCCTGACAGAGAGAAGAAGAGACGGGGCTCCGATATATCACCTACATGGTCAGTTTTATATCTAATTTCTTTAAGCTTTTTTTAGTTTAATGTTGGTGCCGATTCTGTTGTAAATCGCACTAAACTAATTTTAGTCACATCTCATCTCTTTCTTACGAACATTATTGAAAAAGGATAGAACATATTTAAAGCTGTCAAATTAAACTTTGCCGTCTTATTTTGCGTGTATTTAGGCGTAACCGTGATAGATGGCGACTAAATTTATATTGAAAACAAGCATTGGACTAATTTGACAGGACTAAATTCCTTACATCCTTTTCTTATGTTCTTTGTTAGAAAGAAACATGTCAGATTAAAATTAGTTTAGTTGTGAACAACAGAATCAGGGCCATTGTTCGTCTTTATAATTTGTTGGCTCAGTCGCTCAGTTACTTTTGACGCTGGTCCTACAATACAGATTTACCTAATAAATACCATTTAAAAGTATCCTGTGTACGTTATTGATGTTGAGAACTCTTTAGGTCGCCCACGATGGCGGGCGGTTTGTTCGCGATAAACCGCGCTTACTACTGGGAGATCGGCGCCTACGACGAGCAGATGGCGGGCTGGGGCGGCGAGAACCTCGAGATGTCCTTCAGAATATGGCAGTGTATGTTCAAAATCTCATCGGCCTTCGTACGAAATTTCATACAAATGATGAGTTTTCAGAAAAAAAAAAATATTAGATTTAGTATTGACAGATTGATAGTCTGGTTTTGGAAAAAAAATACAATTGCATTTACTGTTTAATGACAAATTTGCAAATTATACAATACAAAACCGTTCACCGAACGGAGATCCAATGGGGGCTATCGCGCTTGAATTCGCCGCGAGAGGCGCTAGTGTAGGGTGAGGTCTCTAGAATCGTCATTTTTTTTTTATCCTGGGACATTGCTCACACTCGGTTATCTGATCCCAAACTAAGCAGAGCTTGTACTATGGAAACCAGATAACTGATATAATACATATACTACTTTTTGTTTGTAAATACATACTTAATATACATAATTACACCCAGACTCAGGACATACAGACATGTTCAGGCACACAAATGCATGTCCTGTGCGGGAATCGAACCCACGACCTGCGGCGCAATAGGTGGAATCTTTACTAGAGTCTTAACCAACTGCGCCAACTGGCCCGTCGTGAGTGATGAGTTTTTAGTAAATATTTTCATATTAGATTTAGTATTGACAGATAAATAGTCTGTTTTTGGTAAAATATAATTGAATTTACTTTGCAATGACAAATTGCAAATTATACAATACAAATCCGTTCACTGTCGAACCAAGATCCAATGGGGGCCATCGCACTTGAATTCGCCGCGAGAGGCGCTAGTGTAGAGTGAGGTCTCTAGAATCGTCAAATGTATTGACTGAACGCTTACTGTTTGCGCTGATTAATTTTAGCAGACATACCTGCGAATCGCTATCAACCACTGTTTTAGGTCTACCTGTTGGCCACAGTAATGGTAGCCCCCATTGGTTTGACACGGCGACACGGTGCCAATATAACAGAAGGGAGGAATGGAATGGAGGAAGGAGGGATGGGATAAATTTGATTTTCACTTTTAAACCTACTTATGTATGAGACGCTATTATTACATAATATTTATTAATTTTAAAAAAATATACTCTAAACTGGGTATTTATTTACATTTTAAAAGTGAATGTCAAACTTTCTCCTCGTGCCCCACTCATTAATGAATACTCCAGTGATTGTCAAACTTTTTCACTCGTCCCCCTTCCAATGAATTAAACCACTCATTATATAAATCCTAACTAGGTGGTGGAACGCTAGAAACAATTCCGTGCTCTCGTGTGGGACACGTGTTCCGCAGCTTCCATCCGTATGGGCTGCCAGCAGCCAGCGATACTCATGGTAATGTATAAACATATTAAATTTACAGGTTATATTTAATTATCACAATAACTTATTTATTAGACTACTATAAAATTTTAATCTGAAAATTATGTACACAGTACAAGTTATTATTTACGAAGACATGACATATATATCCGTCATTTATTAACCGATTTGGAAAATTATTTTCCCGTTTGGTCCCATTGTCATCAGATCAGGATTTGATAACTTCTACTACTTTTACTTTTACTTTTTAGTACTTTGAAGTCGGTTTAAGTTTTTTGTAAAACAGTCCAATTATTGTCGTACAAACAGTACAATATACTTTTTTAAATAAAATAATTAAAGAAATCAATTCTGCTTGTGAATCAAGCAAACCATTTTCATGTTGACCGCCCACATATTTTTTACTATTTATAGGCCTTTTTTTAACCCCAATCTCACAATGGTAAGTGATGATGTGGCCGAAGGTGGTAAGCACACAAAGCCTACAAGGAACTGGCAATTTTTTTTTTATACAACTTAGTCGATACACTAGCATATGGCCCGCCTGATGGTAAGCGGTTACCGTAGCCATATAGACGCTTGCAACACACGAAGCATCGCTCACGCGTTACCGAGCCTTCCCCCCACCCCTATGAGCTCTGGCGACCTTACTCAAGGCCAGGAACACAACTTTACACAACATAAAGTTATTTGGCTGCGGTATTCTGTAAGGCGGAGGTACTTCCCCAGTCGAGCTGCTCTCTGAGCGAATAAACGCTATGCTCTACCTCTCTTTGAAATACTAATATTAATTACTTTGTTGACTCGAAAATGCTATACACGTTTTCAGCTTCCATAATGCTATTTCTATCGCCATCAGGTATAAATACAGCGCGTATGGCAGAAGTATGGATGGACGAGTATGCGGAATTATTCTACATGCATCGACCTGATCTTAGGGTAAGTACCCTCTGCTGGAGTTCGTGACTCCCCAAAACTAGAATTGAAGTTAGTCCACTACTACTTTGGACTTTATTTTTCCCCTGAAACGACCATTGGGGCTACCACGAAAGTCAATCCTAATGAACTTTATAAAAATGGTCTTCCTTTTTCTACAATTGTGTATTTATCTTTCACAAAGGTACGCGTTAAAAACTAATTATACAAAACTAACAATACAGTTGACTTATTACGAATTCCTTTGTGAGAGACTGGTCTCTGTACTAGGAAAGATCCTGTATTACAGATTACCAGGCCCTCGCCCGTTAGACAATACCCTTAGGTTACTGGAACACTGGATATCAAACGTGTTATGAAAGTCATCCATTGACTCATCCAATGACCTGTTTGAGGTCTAAAGGTTATAAAACCCCAGATACTGGGATTTCAATGAAGACCAGTTTAATGATATTCATTAAGACTGACTTACACGGTAACCCCGCCGATGCGATGTTCGCCCCTTAATAGGGGGCGCCCGAAGGCGTACTTACGAAACTTATCCTGTTGAGAGTTCTCAGCGCTCACCAAATGGGTTTTATTTGTATGAGTGTAAAAGTCATCGGAACACATCCACTTAGTCCTCGGGTAGTGCAATGTATTATACCGCCATGTTTCCTATACGAATTGTTCCTTCACGGGAAGGAACAATTCGTCATTCTCACAAAGCAATCATGGCCTTACAAACGTATGTATATTGTAGAACAATCCGAAGATCGGTGACGTGACCCACCGCAAGATTCTCCGCGAGAAGCTCATGTGTAAGAGCTTCCAGTGGTACCTCGACAACATTTACAGGGAGAAGTATGTGCCGGTACGCGATGTGTATGGATATGGCAGGTTAGTTGGGGAATTACCGTTTCTTTGGGTCTATTTCATAATCTCAGTTAGCCACTGAATAAATATGATGGTGTTTTTTTTAATGTTAATTGGCCAACAGTTCTTCAACCTGATATACCTATGTAGTTCTCTAAGTTATCAAGCAAATATAAACTTTATAGTTAGACAGTGTAGCTTAAAATAGAGTGACTAAAGACTACCGTAGAGTGTAGGCATTTTGTTAACGTTCATAAGTGCCTTATCAGGGCCTAAATTGAATAAATACTTTTTGATTTTACCATGTAAAAAAATGTTAGATCAAAATACAATTAATTCGTAATAATAAAATAAATAAAGTTTCAGTTACATGCGAGTATTAATTCTACGGATCTAAATTTTGAAAAATTTAGATAAAAAGGAGCATATTGCACATGACAAAAAGGAGATTATTGAAAAAGCTAGGGATTTCAAAATAATTTGTATGTTAGCACTTTTCACTTTATAGTTCTTGCCTCCGTTACATGATTTTTTTGTTGCATTAATGATAAAATGCTGACAAATATTTATATACACAGTTTTAGTGGAAAAGTTTGGTATACATATGTTACATACAGGGTTACTTTTCTACATCTAGCTAGACATATTTGAGGGGTTATTGTACTCATGAACAACTTTTACCATGGGAACATTTTGTCAACTCAAATAACTTCTCAAACATTTTGATCGTACCGCGTGAACTTTGGCATGAAATATTTTTTTTCGTTATTTCAGAGGTTTACCATGGGACAGTCAAAATTGTACATAATTATGAGCACATTAACCCCTGAAATTTGGCTAAAGGTTGAGAAGTAACCCTGTATATTCTTCTATAGGCTGCATAGGTTTCTCAAACTTTTTCTCAAGCCCCCAAATGAATACAGGTTCCACAACGTGGGCACCACCCTGTGCCTGGACACGCTGCAGCGCGAGGGCGAGGGCGCCGCGCTCGGAGTGTACCCCTGCCACAGCCAGCTGCAGGCCACGCAGTACCTCTCGCTCTCACTGCGAGGGCAACTGAGGGACGAGGAGAAGTGTGCGCATCCACACTATAACAGGTATTGTACTAAACACGTGGAGGGTACCCCTGCCACAGCCAGCTGCAGGCCACGCAGTACCTCTCGCTCTCACTGCGAGGGCAACTGAGGGACGAGGAGAAGTGTGCGCATCCACACTATAACAGGTATTGTACTAAACACGTGGAGTGTACCCCTGCCACAGCCAGCTGCAGGCCACGCAGTACCTCTCGCTCTCACTGCGAGGGCAACTGAGGGACGAGGAGAAGTGTGCGCATCCACACTATAACAGGTATTGTACTAAACACGTGGAGGGTACCCCTGCCACAGCCAGCTGCAGGCCACGCAGTACCTCTCGCTCTCACTGCGAGGGCAACTGAGGGACGAGGAGAAGTGTGCGCATCCACACTATAACAGGTATTGTACTAAACACGTGGAGGGTACCCCTGCCACAGCCAGCTGCAGGCCACGCAGTACCTCTCGCTCTCACTGCGAGGACAACTGAGGGACGAGGAGAAGTGTGCGCATCCACACTATAACAGGTATTGTACTAAACACGTGGAGTGTACCCCTGCCACAGCCAGCTGCAGGCCACGCAGTACCTCTCGCTCTCACTGCGAGGACAACTGAGGGACGAGGAGAAGTGTGCGCATCCACACTATAACAGGTATTGTACTAAACACGTGGAGTGTACCCCTGCCACAGCCAGCTGCAGGCCACGCAGTACCTCTCGCTCTCACTGCGAGGACAACTGAGGGACGAGGAGAAGTGTGCGCATCCACACTATAACAGGTATTGTACTAAACACGTGGAGTGTACCCCTGCCACAGCCAGCTGCAGGCCACGCAGTACCTCTCGCTCTCACTGCGAGGGCAACTGAGGGACGAGGAGAAGTGTGCGCATCCACACTATAACAGGTATTGTACTAAACACGTGGAGGGTACCCCTGCCACAGCCAGCTGCAGGCCACGCAGTACCTCTCGCTCTCACTGCGAGGACAACTGAGGGACGAGGCGAAGTGTGCGCATCCACACTATAACAGGTATTGTTATAGTGCGGATTTGAACCCCATTTGTGTGCATGAACTAGTCTCTATGTTGTCTATATTTCACATAATGAGAAATAAAAACGGGTCGCGTGGTCCTTCGTATAATAATGTTCCATGATCATATATTCGACTACGAAACAGAGTGGATCTGTTAAAACTTATGGTAGATCCTTCAGAGAGTGGTTAAAATTCTTGCTATGAGTACGTTACGTAACACGGTTTTATAATTCATAATAAAACCGTGTTAATGATTTGAATTTGTATTCAGACCAAACTGCCCAAATTATTTATATCTATTCTAAACAACTTATAATGCAACATCGAGGAACAATCCCTTGGAGTAGTAATACCGAGCAATCTGATTCAGAAACTAGTCAGTGATTTGTCACTGATTTTTAATAATATGGACAAATCAATTGTGTGTTCTTGATTTGGCGCATGTGTCATTGTCTTAGCCAATCAGATCGGTAACTTCAGTAGCTTTGACCTTCATAGGTGCCCTTCATAGGTGCCCTTCTAGGGCCTAAATTGAATAAATGGCTTTGACTTTGACTTTGAACACAGAAGGAACTGGTTCTCAAGTGCAGCTGATCACACTGGTAGCTGCTAAGTCATTGTAGGATTCGAAGCCGGGACCGTCGTCTAGGCATCCCGTCACTAGTCACTAACAATGAGCTATCATCGCTTTATTTATTTAGAAAAACTATTGTATTAGTTGTGTGATTAGCTTTGTTGGGTATATGTGGTGACTTGTCATATCATGTTTCAGGCAAGATGAAGTGACCAAAACAGGGCGGCAAGTGTTCATGTCCGACTGTCGGGACAAACAACGCAATCAGGTCAGTTATTTACTTAGATATTTAACTACCTATCTCTATTTACAGGTTTTTTATTAACTTGCCATATATGTATGTTCTGGTCAAATTTTGTGAGTTGAATTTCACTCACTTCCAGTGGTCGGATTGACGCGATATTTGGTACACATTAGTTTATTAGATGACAATGCAAGTACAGTCAACAAAAAGTAGTCAAAAAAATGAATTTTTAACAAAAAACTTATTTAATTAATTAAACAACTCTTTAATAATTGGACTGTTTTACAAAAAACTTAAACCGACTTCAAAGTACACGAAGAAGTAATCAAATCCTGATTTGATGACAATGGGACCAAACGGGAAGTGTACCCTTCCAGGCAAAAAAAGAATTTTCCAAATCGGTTCATAAACGAAGGAGTTATGAGGTAACAAACATAAAAAAAAAAAAAAAAAAAAAAAAAAAAAACCGGATAGAGAACCTCCTCCTTTTTTTGAAGTCGGTTAAAATACGTTTAATTAAGTGGCACGTAACCACTTAAGAGTTCTCCTATGTAGGGTAGTAAGTTTTGGTTCTTATATTGTGTTAACAACGGCACGGATTCTTGCCCGTGATTTTAAGTTGTTTTCAGTCAGTGACACTGGTTCTGATTCTGTTGTTTACAACTAAACTAATTTAGTCTCACTATGTCTCTTTCTAACAAAAAATATTAGAATAGGATGTAAGAAATTTAGTCCTGTCAAATTAGTCCAATGCTTGTTTTCAACATAAATTTTGTCGCCATCAAAATTGGTTACGTCTATTTACCCGCAAATGAAAACGGCAAAGACTAATTTGATAGCTTTAAATATGTTCTATCCTTTTTCAATAATGTATGTAAGAAAAAGATTTCATGTCATAAAAAAAAAAATCGTGCGATTTACAACAGATTCTCAAACATTTTCAATTGACCCCTCCAAAAAGTCAAGAGTTACTCAACGTTTTTCTGTGGCCCCCTTAACGTTTTTTTACTGTCAGATATGGAAGTACCTCCCGAGCCAGCAGTTAAAGCATGTGGAGAGTCTGTTGTGTCTCGAGTCGGCGTTCGAAGCCGGGTCCGACGTTTTGCTTAAACCGTGTGATCCTGACGCGCCCTCTCAGAAGTGGAAGATAGACTTCTCTGAGAAAAACGACTTTAAGACTGACGGTGAGTTCATGTGAGATGATTAGATGCGATGATAAGTCAGTGGTAGTGGAGTCGGATGCTGACGCGAAAGTCCCGGGTTCGAATCCTACAATAAGCTTGAGGTTTCGGCGAAGGAAAACATCGTGAGGAAACCATAGCACGGTGGTTGGGTACTTTGTACCCACCTGGCTGGCTGCTACCCCTTGTTGAAAATCTGTCGCCAAGCACCTATCGATGTGTTCCGACAGCTGCACTTGAGAGCCAGTTCTTTCTATGTTTTGTGTGTGCACCACCTTCGGCCACAGCATCACTTCCTACGGTGAGATTCACAGTAAAAAAAACTAAATGAAAAAAATCAAACGATCTTCAATTTTAAGATGTATTTTAGAATTTTCATCGTAATTTACTTTGTGTTTGATTCAATTTTACTGCGATAAGATTATTCTCGAGTTCGTCTCATTTAATTTTTAATTTGTTTTGTGGACGTTTGTATTTTTTTAAAGGTTTTTTCTAATCATACAGTTTATGTTATATTCCAGACTTCCTGATGCCAAATGACAAATTAGAAAGACTGAAGCGTATCAAGGGACGACGGTAAAAAGCTGCCTTTTTGCTGTATAATTTTTTGTACCCATCCTATATTTGTATAATATTTTAAACATACGCCCATCTCTTTCAGCCGCATATCCCGCTCTATTCTCTCACTAACCGAGCCAGAGTTAAACGAGCCTATAACGTACATACCACAAAACAACACGCGTCGTCACTCGCACAAATCAAAACACGCGCACAAGAAACACGCCAAGAAACGGAGCAGATCCAACAAGAAACGGACGAAAAATAAGTTTATTTTGAAATTAGTTCGTACGTTGATGAACGACACAGACGAGCACCTGGAGGTGGACATACATTGCAAGCACCACCAGCTGTATCCCAATAACACGTTCGTGAGGGACCTCGTCACTATATTGAACGAGAAAAATATTAAGGTACGCATTTTTAAGGCATGCGGTTCTCAAACTTTTATATATTGTCCCCTTTTTATGGTAACGCAGCAAATGCTATGTTTGTACTGACAACCACAAACCACCGTATTCGACCACAATCTCACCATGGTAAAATAAATAAATTAATATCGTGGGACATTCCTCACACACGGTCATCTGATAACAAACTAAGCAGAGCTTGTATTATGGAAACCAGATAACTGATATAATACATATACTGCTTTTTGTTTGTAAATACATACTTAATATACATAATTACACCCAGACACGACATACATACATGTTCATGCACACAAATGCATGTCCTGTGCGGGAATCGAACCCACGACCTGCGGCGCAATAGGTGGAATCTTTACCAGAGTCTTAACCAACTATTGTTACTACAATACTATACTAAATATTGTTGCAACAAAAACATTTTAATTCTACGTTTAATTTGAACCCTACATTTAACACCATCAAACAAATCATATGGCAATTGGGATGTTTCCTGGGTAAAAAAATAATAATTCTAATTAGTCCGTCAGTTAGATTATCAAAATATATTGGACACGTATTTTTTGCTTTACCAAATCATTAACAATTGACGAAGATAAAGCGCGACTAAGTTCGGGAGTGGGGGCTCGTGACGTCACTTGTTCCTAAAAATTGTACCACACCGTGTCGTCACGCGGAACTTCAACAAACCATATCCTCGTATTTATTAGTTTAATTGACAAAAGAAAAAATACGTGTCTAATATATTTTGAAAATGTATATGACGGACTAAATAGATTTTTTCAGGAAAGTAGCCTATTGATTAAACAGTGTTGGAGTTATCCAACGGCTCGTTCGCTTACCGTTATATATATTGTTAGGTTATAAACAACGGGCGAGTGTTCGAACGGAACAAAGTGTCCGACCTGGATGCAGCGGTCAAGGAACGAACCAAGGTGTTGAATAAACTGGACATCGTTGATCAACCACCCGACACACAGGTTAGCGTTGCATTGCTTACATTGTCTTACCTTCTTCTTTCTTATTTTTAAGTTTGGCAACCAAGCTCAAATTAGGGCTCATTTCTGCCAGTGTCGAGTTATATTATAGTTTCTAGTCACAATGAATCACTTCACATTATAGTCCTCAGTCAGTCACCGTCCATAAAAGTCATGTTTTACTACAATGGTGGTCATTGTACTAAAACTCTTCACGGACATTTTGAGACAACTTGAAAAGTCACGATACACATAATTCATTTCATTTCACTTCACTGGTGCACGTGGATTGATATTTATTGGATAAAATACCACCAAAAATACACAATAAAACTCAAAATACACAAATTTATGAAAATAAAAATGAAAATGCTACGTCACTCTGCAAGTTCCCAAAAAGTCTACATTGTCTTTTCTATGTATAGTTAGGATAGTAGTAGTTTTTTCATCCATAACAGGATAGGCAAGGGTCAATGAATCATACAGCCATTAAAATTTCATATGTGTAATTTTATTTATAATATCACTTTCATATAGTCTGCACATTAAACCGTCCAAAGTTGTTTTAGTGAAATGGTGGTCATTTTACTAAAAACTTTTCACGGGCTCTTGAGAAGTCAGTACATAATTCATTTTATATAGTTAAGATAGCTTATGGATTATAATTTTCTCTTTTTTCAGTGTTTGACCTTAATAGTGTATCTTGTAGGGCCTCAATTGAATAAATAGCAATGGATGTGTCAACATTGAAATAGTTTTGAAAAGGGTTCGAATATTTTGGTATAGGTACTTTTCGGTCACCATTTTGTTGTTTTTGCAAATGGCGGCGCACGATAAAACCTATAATCAACGATTATACACTTATACAAACAAAAAATACTGGGGTGTATATTTCTTTGTGAAAGTTGTTTGTTATCATGAGTACAATCATATAGGTAGGTATATAGGTATTCTACAGTTCAATCGTACGCCGCCATTAAAAATATGCACGATGGTGGCCAAGGTTTTCCCAATAGAGTACAGCATGGGGTTCTGCAAAAAGGGCGTGAAGAGATTTCTTCTGAGTCGGCAACGCGCGATTGATACCCCTGGTGTCGCAAACGTCCATAGGCTACGGTAACTGTTTACCATCAGGCGGGCCGTATGCTTGTTTGCCAACTTAGTGGTATGAGTATGCCAGGCTCCGATCAACAATCTTCGAACCCTTTATCCTTTCACATAGTAAAAAAGATAAATAATGTCGTCTGTCACAGGTCGAACCATTACCAAAATCTCCACATGAAAAGTCCCCCGGCAAGCGCGTCCGTACAAAGAAACACAAGAAATCACAAACGTCAGAACCCGCAGAACCCGTAGTCCCCGTAGTACCCGAGGAGGGCGAAGTACCCCGCTCGCAGGCCAGCCCGGCTCCCCGCCAAGTGCAGCGAGTACCCGGGACCTTGCTATCTGATATAACGGTATGTATATAAGGTCTACCTTATACAGGGTTACTTTTCTACCTTTAGCCAAATTTTCAGGGATTATTGTACTCATCATTATGAACAATTTTTACTATGGGACCAACTCTGAAATATCGAAAAATAAACTTTTCAACACACTTGCTCGTAAAGTGACCTTATAATATTAGCTATAACACACTAAGTGCTTTTTACTTTACATTACCGCACTCGTGTTTCATGATATAATCCCGATTATGTTAAAAAAAACTGCGCGCCATTTGCCATAAATATTTATTGACGTTTTCGTTGTATGGTTAATTATTATCAATAATTGGACTGTTTTACAAAAAACGTTAAACCGACTTCAAAGTACACTAAGAAGTGATCAAATCCTGATCTGATGACAATGGGATCAAACGGCAAGTGTACCCTTCCAGACAAAAAATTCCAAATCGTTTAACAAATGACTGAGTTATGAGGTAACAAACATTAAAAAAAAAACAACCGAATTGGAACCTCCTCCTTTTTTTGAAGTCGGTTAAAAATACTCTCGGCTCGATTATCGCCTCGTGTGCGACGACCAACCAAAGACGCGTAATGACGTTGATTTTGCTTGCCGCCATTCCGCCAATTTGCCACCATCGACAATGCGCTCTGATTGGCTAAGACTAGGACACATGCGCTCTGATTGGCCAAGTCAAGAACACACGATGCAGTGATTGGTCCTAACAGTTCAAAATCAGTGACAAATCACTGACTAGTTTCGGAATCGGATTGCTCGGTATTACAACTCCAAGGGATTGTTCCTCGATGTGACCAACTTAACAAACTTATTAACTATTTTCTCATACATTTTCATCGTTCAGCGTTGTTTTTTTTTTTTTTAAATTAGTTAAAGTTGTTCATAATTATGAGTAGGTACATTAACCCCTGATTTGCTACAGTAGTGCATTTTTTAACCGACTTAAAAAAATAGGAGGAGGTTATCAATTCGGTTGTATTTTTAACCGACTTCAAGAAAAGGAGGAGGTTCTGAATTCGGTTGTATTTGTTTTTTGTATGTTTGTTACCTCATAACTCCGTCATTTATTAACCGATTTCGATTTTTTTGATTCGTATTTTCGATTTATATTTTTTTGTCTGGAAGGGTACATATTTTTGAAATTCTAATGTAATTAAAATTGTATTTAATTTATAATAATTTTGTGTATTTGCATGCTTTATAATAAGGCGGGATATAAATTCGGACCGATTTTTAATTGTAAGAGAGTATCCCTGCGAATAAATTTATTTCATTTCATTTCATTACACTTCCCGTTTGGTCTCATTGTCATCGGATCAGGATTTGATTACTTGTTAGTGTACTTTGAAGTCGGTTTAAGTTTTTTGTAAAACAGTCCTATTATTTTTAAATTAATCAATGCAAAAGCAGTTTATAGTGGCGGAATTAGTGTGCTCGTTCTTTAAAGGGACTTTTATTCGCTGATGCAAATAGTAACAGTAGTATATGTACAGGCGGGGAACGCAGCGGAGGGCCCTCGCCAGAGGCCCCGGGGCCCCGGGCACAAGAACAACATCATTATAGAGGACTTCGTCGAGATCAAGTCCGTCAACAACGATAAACCTGCCTCTAAGGTAACATTACATAATTATAAAAAGTGGCAAAGTGCGAGTTGGAGTTATACACAGAGGGGTTCGTACAATAATATTAGTATTAACTAACTCAACTTTGCTATGAAATGATAATAGGTGCAACAAAAAAATACCAAAAATATACGATTTTTGTATGGGACCTATTTAAATTTTATATTTTTTTGTTATATCGGCAATAAAAATACACATTCAGTGAAAATGATTAACTGTCTTCCTATTATGGTTAATGAGATAGACGGACGGACAGCGGAGGCCCTTTGGCGCCTCAGCAACTTTCAATTAAATGTCAAAAACGATAGTCTCTATGGAGGTTTGTATGAAATACAAGCAGGTGACGTCACAATTTTACAGAGTCAACTGACCTACTCTTAATTGTTTAACTGATAAAAAGATATCATTAAAGGCATAAAATGTACAACATATATGACGTTTCGGTGTATTTTTTGATGTCTTATACACTGTATAGTGTTTTATCATTAATTTTTCACACAAATAACCAATTTAACGTTCATAAGTGCCTTACCAGGGCCTAAACTGAATAAATGACTTTGATTTTGAACCATAATTACATCAAAATTAGAATATGTAATCGTAAAACACGTTTTATTTGATGTATGTAATATTTCAGCATCGGAAACGCAAACACAAGAAGGTGGTCCCCCTCGCGGTGCCCCTCCACCAGCCCCCCCGCGCGTCCCCCCGCCCCCCGGCCCCCCGCCCCGCCCCCCACGACCCCGCCTCACACTCGGACATCGATGGAGAAGAACTGATGAAGCTCCTCACTAATAAGCTACCTGATGATGAAGTACTCAGGTATGTATTACTGATATATCCGTCACTTTCTAACGTCATATAACGAAAAGAGCCGGCACTATCTTCAAATTTGAGCTAAGACTCGCTCCATTTCTCATAATCACTGGGAATCAGTCTACCTAAGTAGGACTTACATTTTTATAATCTACTAGCTGCCCAGCGCGACTTCGTTCGCCTGGTGCTACCCTACCCTGTTGTGACACCCTACCCGATCCTACCCTCCCCTATCTAAACCATCCAGGGCGTCACTCAAAAGCATACAAAAAAATTCAACTGTACGTGTGTTTGTCACTGAACTCCTCCTAAACGACTGGACCGATTTGAATGTTTTTTTTTTGTATGCGTTTGGGTAGCGACTTGAATGGTAAAGATTCACAATTCAGCCCGGCAGGTGGCGCTGCAGTCGGTATCTAGGTTACATTATCGACTGCAGCGCCATCTGCCGGGCTATCCTAAGATATACCGAACGAAATAAAAAAAAAAAAGTTCATACTGTGATGATAAGAAAAGATAAAATGGAAAGAAAGCATGGATTTCCCTATGGAAAGAAAAAGTCTTATTGTCAGGGCACAGACAGTATGAATTTTTTTTTTGGAAAATCCACCGGAAAATACGGAAATTTCACCCGGGCGACGCCGGGCACCAACAGCTAGTGTTATAGAAAACATATATTAAGGCATAATTTAAACATTAACTTTATTATTCGGTGAAAATAATACAGAGCGTCCTCACACTCCGAGGAGGGCCTCAAGCAAGGCCCCGCGCCCTCCATGGAGGACTCCCCCATGCTGGACGGCGGGGACCTGCCCGGACTGTCCGGACTACCCACTGGACAGTCCGGCCTGCCCGGACAGCTGCCCTCACGCCACGGTGATGACAGTGATGATGAAGATTGGTCCGTTGGTGAGTACAGTTTACTTTAATAATAATATATTAATATCGATTGTGCCACAGATATACATCTAAATAGATGTCGCGAGTTAAATAGTTGTTGGATGCCGTAACTATATGTGTGTTTGATTGTTGTTTTTTTTTTATATGGTGTATTTTTATATTTTTAAATTGTAAATATTTATAGGTACGTAATGTTTCACTGTATGTTTGTGATGTCATGAACTTGGGCCTCGACTGAAAACCAGCGCGAGGGTTAGTTTTTTACTGACCTAAGCACAATGCTGAGTCGAGACCTATTCTTGGCATCACGCGACATTACATTTTTGTTTATTTTTATATCTTGTCCTATCATTAATGTAATGTGGTGTGTTGTCCTGAATTAAATCATTTTTCTTTCTTTTCTTTACTTCGCGTATGGGGCACAATGTTCTTTTTTTGAGACTGTTTCTTGCGGACAGACAACTCGCATAAGGCTGCATGTCCACCACACATGTGTAGCGAGGGATGTGTTTAGCTGACAAATAGGATCGCTTCATTTTCACGTTCATCTAATGCCAGCCTAACTAAATCGATCTTGTGACATTATGGTAGGTACAAAAAAGTGACACACTTGGTTTTCATACGGATGGAAGGACTTGCGGTATCTATTTAGATTTATATCTGTGGACTGAGTCTAGTTTGTGGTTTTCGCCGTCGGGACACGCAATTGTTGTCAGTGAGAAGATGAATTGAAAATCATTTGACAAAATAACCATGGCGAGCTCCATACATTGATTTGTACAAAAAAAAAAAACATTTTACAGGGTATTGAATCACTTCCAATGTTGAGATTACATTACCAGCAACATGTTAATATACATGAAACATTTTATAAACCCCGCAAAACATAACAACAACATAACGGTTTTGGTCGCGAATAGTCGCGATTCGACGGCATGCCATAGAAATTCGCATTTTTATCCCGGGGTTCTAAAAATATTTTAAATGGCTCAAGTTGTTCCTTAGGCACCAAGGATCAATTATAACGTCATTCCAACGTCTCTAAAAATGTTTATTTTTTTTGTAAAAATCTCGCCATGACCCTTAGTAGGTCGTTACACTCTTAATATAGAGTCGTTCTAGAATAAGTAGGTATTTGTTACAGTCCACATAGGAACTGCCACCCAGCACTGCCTTGTACCTTGGACCCTAGATACAGTCCACTCAAACGATCTCGCTCCACCATCAAGTTTTGGTCCTTCCTTATTATGACGCAAACAGGATGTGTATATTGTAACAAAAGTTGCTGCGTTTTTGCCGGTTATTCTAAAGGTTGACGGATGATTTCTGAACTGGTGGCATCCGGGTAACTTCATTTGCGTATGCTCTTCGAGAGCCTAAACTAAATAAGTACCTTTGGCATTTCTTCTTCTGTTTAAGTTTGGCAACCAAGCCCAAAGTACGTCTCATTTCTGCCAGTGTCGAGTTATATTATAGTTTCTAGTCACAATAAATCACTTTCACATTATAGTCCTCAGTCAGTCACCATCCATAAAAGTCATGTTTTACTACAATGGTGGTCATTGTACTAAAACTCTTCACGGACATTTTGAGACAACTTGAAAAGTCACGCACGATACACATAATTCATTTCACTTCACTGGTGCACATGGATTGATATTTATTGGATAAAATACCAACGATAATATGCAATAAAACTCAAAATACATGAATTTATGAAAATAAAAATGAAAAAGCAATGTCACTCAGCAAGTTCCCGCCAAAAAGTCCCTTTGACATTTACTACTATTGTCCGACCGAATGTAGATTTCTGGCCGAATAAGCCGGGTGGAGCGGAGCTTAGCAGCGGTGCATCAATTATACAATCACAATGCGCGAAATTAGCGCGCCGATTCAGTGGAAACAGTGTGATTGGTTAATTCATGAACCACTCCGCCCAGTTCCGCCTCAGTGGGAACGCAGCCTTAATCGGATATCACCACCGAAGCCGAAGGTTTATATTAAAATAACCCTTAGAAATTCAGTTCAAAATTGCCTAAAAGTGATAAAATAAAGATTTTTTTCGTTCAATTTCGGCTCTTGTTATAAATCTTCGGTTTCGGTCAAAACTTCGGCCCATTTTGGCCAAAGCCGAAGCTTAGGTTGGGCTCTATTGACTGACAAATTCTCTTGAGAGTATATGAAATAGTGAAGTGTATTCCGAACGGGCCGTTAGTCGACTGTAACGTCCATAAGTGCCTCGACTGATAACTTTTTGATATTAAATAAATATATCCTGGGACATTCCTCACACACTGTCATCTGATCCCAAACTAAGCAGAGCTTGTACTATGGAAACCAGATAACTGATATAATACATATACTACTTTTTGTTTGTAAATACATACTTAATATACATAATTACACCCAGACTCAGGACATACATCGAAAGTAGCGCCAGTGACTGAAAAGTTGAGAGGGAACCGTTTATCATGGTATGGACATGTTATGAGGAGAAATGAAAGCCACGTCACTAAAAAAGTTATGAATATGAAAGTGGATGGATATACGGGAAGAGGAAGACCGAAAAAGAGATGGATGGATTGTGTGAAAGATGATATGGGTAAGAAAGGAGTGGATACTAGTATGACGGATAGAAGAGATGAATGGAAGAAGCGTACATATTGCGCCGACCCCAATTGATTGGGAACAGGGCAGGCAGATGATGACTCAGGACATACAGACATGTTCATGCACACAAATGCATGTCCTGTGTGGGAATCGAACCCACGACCTGCGGCGCTATAGGATAAGACTCCACGTCTTAACCAACTGCGCCAACTGGACCGTCAATATTGAAATATTTATGTTTTTGTAGGTCTGTCCCAATTCCGCCGGAACAACAGCGACCTCCAACTGTCGGTGAACCGTCCCACACACAAGCGCACGCACTCACACAAGCACACCAACACGCACACACACACGCACACGCCCGAGTGTGTGCACAACACGAGGAGAAAGAAGCCGACTGATACCGATTGCTCTGACCAAGTAAGTTATATGTAAAAATAAACTTTTTAACAAAATTTAAATCCAAATTTAATCTGACACTGTGTTGAAATCGGCGAAAGATTTTTTTGAAGCTCTCGTGGTGTAGCATGATTAGCCGTTCTTAATTGATCGGCAAAGTTAAGCTACGTCTGTCGTGGTCGGTACCTGGATGGGTTACCGCCTATTGGTATTTCAAATCAAGCGATTCTGTGCTTCGGAAGGCACGTGAAGCCGTTGGTCCCGGTTATCACTTAATTGTGAAGTTAAGGTAGTTGGAGGCCTTCTAGGCGGGTTGACTTGACAACTCCAACAGTAGGTTGTCCACTAGCCTACCTCCACCGATCCGCAGTGGGCACGCGTGGTGCAGTATCTGCCCATTCCCGTCCACCCACATTTGTGTGCAGGAGGCCTGTGCTCACCAGTGGGACATTATAGGCTGATGATGATGATGATGAAAGATTTTTGTCGCGTTTCGAGTTTTCGACCTGTCTCCCCGCTTATTACAAAAGAAAGTTTAAGTCACTTTCCAACTTCATACATATAACAAAAAGAGCTGATCTTAAAACGCGGGTTTTACAAGACTGAACTTAAACTTTAACATTAACTTTTATCTGATACGATACAAGATTTTTGAATAATACTCTGTTTTGACTAATAAAAAATAAAAAAGGTGGATTCACAACCGGGTGTCAAGCCTGAAGGTTCGGCGTCTCAAGAGGCGCCCGTGAAGGTGGTCATGAAGAGTAACTTCACCTTCAACCTCGGAGACGAGTTCTTCACGTCCCGCCGCCACTGGAACACGGACGACAAGTGAGTTTAAATACCCTCCCCTTTAGGCGTGGGCCTCCCCCTTTCTTAGCTCAATACTCCTTACTATACAGGCTTACATGCCTTCTTTAACACCCAAAAAAGTATACCTTGTAAAAGATCTTGATATCTGCGACAGTTGCTTGAGTCATATGAAAATTAACCTTATGGCTTTAGCATAAGGTTAGTATCATCATAAAATCAAACAGATTAAACAGATAAACCTTATTGTAATAATAATTGTAGGTTAATTTTCATATGACTCTAGTAACCTCTTACAAGGTATAACAAAATAAATTCCTTTACAGCGATCTAGCGGGTGATCTAACAATACCAACGAACTCTTCTCGCGAAATTCCGACCATACATGACTGGGTCAAACTGACCCGGGGTAGCGATGTGGCCCGGTCCCAGTCTCGGGGCAGCGGCAAGCCCCAGTCTAGAGGAAGTGTCATGCCCCAGTCTCAAGAAAGCGGCAAGCCCCAGTCTCAAGAAAGTGGTAAGCCCCAGTCTCAAGACAGCGGCAAGCCCCAGTCTCAAGACAGCGGCAAGCCCCAGTCTCGGAGACAGAACCCCACACACGTGACCAAAAAGAACGAGGACAGTGATGTGGAAGAGGATTCCTCCAGTTATTCTGATAGTGATGAAAGCTCCAAGTGATATGTCCACTATTGTCCACTGACAAAGTTAATTCCGCGATTTGCATATATACAAGTGTCCAACATTTACAGCTGGACCTTAATATGTTCTATCCTTTTTCAATAACGTTTGTAAGACAGAGATGTTTGCGTTTTAAACTAAACACACATTATTTGTGCAGTTTTTTTTATTTAACTGCATTTATTTAAAAGTAAATGTGTCAATTAATATTATTAGAAAATCTAGCTTTTTTGACTTGACTTTCGACTTAAAATGCTGGATTTTCAAAATGGCATATCTTTTCCATGACAACGAAATAAGACGAAGACACTAAAAACCGAGCCAATAATATATGTATGTATTTACTAACTTTTCGGCCGCGGCTTCGCTCGGGCACACTATGAAAATTTCTTCCCGTCAGCGTATTTCGATGAAACTTTATTGAAGAATGTGACAATGCCACATGATATTATTATTTTATATTATCTAATATATCTATATTCGAAGCGCTAAGCCAAAATTTATTTATTAATTACACAGCTTTTAACAAAAAATTATAAAAAAATAGAACTTATATTACTAATACATTTGCCAATAATGAATATCTACTTAAATTAATTAACTTCCTTGAAAAGGCCCATTATAATCCATCTAGTAGTTTGGAGATTAGCGTGACAAACAGACATACGGACTAACAAAAATCAAAGTAGTCTTCTTGTTTTCTGGGAGCTTACTCCCAAAACATTCTTCATCACCCCCAATCAGTTTTTGGTAGATATATTAAATGTACAGACCCCTTTACAACAGCTTTATTATATGTATTTATATACTTATCGTCTTATTGGCGCGTATCATATTATGTATTTTTTTAATGTATAAATAGCTAATCACACCAAACCAAAAAGCTAAAAGACATCAATCATTAGTAATAATGCAATTTTAAATGAAATTATGTGTGTTGAATGAAAATAAAACATATCATATACAGGCTGGAATTGTTTAACCTCACCTGGAGGGAAAGTACTCTAAATACTGGAGCAAAAATCTGCATTTAAAGATTTTCAAAAATTCACTTGCCACACTCGGGAATCGAACCGGGCAACAATCCGAAATAATAACATACTGTACTTTTAGAGCATCAATCGATAGGGTCAATCATATGGATCAAATCTCTCTAACCAACATGATAAATTAAATGAACGGAAAACCATGAAATCTATACATTAATTCAACGGGACAAGTTAAAGCACTTTTACTCAAAGACCTCAATAACAATAATATAATATAATAATATAATCTTTGGCGTAATTTATTTATTAAAACTACAATTGTAATCGATTTAAGAACTGAGGTTAAATATTCATCACAACCCGCTATTAAAAGTTACAGGAAATGAACTCCTTAAAATAATAAATTAGTTTACCCTTTTTTTCGTTCAATTAAGATAACTTTAGATTTCATGGCTTTCTTTCAATTATTTTATAATGTTTGTTAGACAGATTTGATCCTTACGATTGACCCTATCGATTGAGGCCATAAAGTACAGGACGTTATCTTTTCGGTTTTGAGCCCGGTTCGATTGCCGAGTGTGGCAAGTGAATTTTTGAAAATCTTTGTTTCTTTTTGAAAATAAAGTAATGTTTACTTTGAGTAAAATTTGCTATCTCCAGTATTTAGAGTACTTTCCCTCCAGGTGAGGGTAAACTATTCCACCCTGTATACTATGTACATATGTATAATTTAGTTTTAAATATCTATGACATATCTTCAAAAAATAAGTCATTTAAAGAGCCTCAATCTGGGTGTAGTGCAACAAACTTACCTGCCCGGTGGCCAAAAGAACAACTAACGACGCAATTATTCGCCATTGTTCAAATAGAATAAAAACACTACGTTCATTGGTTGTTTGCTCCACTAAATGCGATAACAGAGACTCTCCCACCGGGCCAGATAAGTTTGTGGAACTATACATTGATTTTATGACAGCTAAATTCCTTATGTCAATTCATAAAGGCACTAAATTTAATTAAAAAAAACTTTATTTTTGTGACTTGAATAGACTTTATTTGCTTAAGATTTTAAGAATGGAAATAGAAATCGAATTTAATTTAAAAAAAACTTATGACTTAGATAATATGTGTATCGTTTTTATAATTTCATGTGGAAAATATGAAATCGATTTACCTAAATGACATTTTAGTTAAAAGTATTTTATTTTTATGACGGGCCAGTTGGCGCAGTTGGTTAAAACTGGTAAAGATTCCACCTATTGCGCCGCAGGTCGTGGGTTCGATTCCCGCACAGGACATGCATTAGTGTACATGAACATGACTGTATGTCCTGAGTCTGGGTGTAATTATGTATATTAAGTATGTATTTACAAACAAAAAGTAGTATATGTATTATATCAGTTATCTGGTTTCCATAGTACGAGCTCTGCTTAGTTTGTGATCAGATGACCGTGTGTGAGGAATGTCCCAGGATATTTATTTATTTATATATTTATTTTATATATTTATTTATTTATCAATTTTAAAAAGTTTAGCTTCAATGATATTTAGAATTTATTAAAAAGCTCAACAAATGTAGTTATTTATATGCGTAATAAATAATACAGTAAGTTTTAAATAAAATACACTTTTTTCACACTGGTTGTTGAGAGTAATACAGGGTGGTTATCTGAGATCTCTCACCGAATATGTTTTGATATTATTAATATACATAATTGGACTGTTTTACAAAAAACTTAAACCGACTTCAAAGTACACCAAGAAGTATTCAAATCCTGATCTGATGACAATGGGACCAAACAGGAAGTGTACCCTTCCAGACAAAAAAAGAATTTTCCAAATCGGTTAATAAATGACGGGAGTTATGAGGTAACAAACATTAAAAAAAATACAACCGAATTGAGAACCTCCTCCTTTTTTTGAAGTCGGTTAAAAAATATAGGTATATTTAAGTTTTATTATTTGTCATTTTAGAGGCCTAACTACCAACTACTATAAAAAAAAACTGTATCCTCGTGTCGCTCAGAACTATCCAGTGTGAACGACTTTTATTAATGCATTTAGTTTTGTGGAGAGTAGTTTTAGTAATAATTTAGTATTGCTAGATTTATAATACCTATATGTTGATTATTCTCGGGAGAATGACGCCACTTGTTCGTGGGTTCGATTCCCACCCGGGACAAACATTTGTGTGCATGAACATGTCTGTATGTCCTGTGTCTGGGTGTAATTATGTATATTAAGTATGTATTTACAAACAGAAAGTAGTATATGTATTATATCAGTTATCTGGTTTCCATAGTACAAGCTCTGCTTAGTTTGGGATCAGATGACCGTGTGTGAGGAATGTCCCAGAATTCTTCAAGTTACCTACTTAAAATGATGCATATTATAAATAAAATTTCTAGTACCAGTCTTATATTGGTTAAGATTTACTGTCCCAGGATATTAAAGATAAGTTTTCTTTAATGGAATAATCTTATAATAAAACAAAACTATACTAAATAACTTAAACTAAAAAATAAAATACTAATAACTAAAACTAAAACTTAAGAAAAATAAAAAGAATTAATAATATTATAACAAACTTATAAATAGGCTAGCCTATCAAGGTCGCTGCCAAGTGGTAGCGTGCCCAGAATGCTGGCGGCATTACCTCTCTGTATAGCTATGCTTATACGTTGAGCGAGGTATTCGCCAGCCCTCTGGTCACGCGACGCCTCGATCAGGCTTACAAATACTTACAATTTACTTGTATTAATTTTGTGACTTTATTTTGTAAGTAGATAATTATAAAATTAATCGAATTCTGTCCATAGCGTGTAAGATGTCGTTTGTAAATAATTATTATACATATTGCCGGCTCTTCTTAGCAAAAGCAACCTTCCGAACCGTGCATTAGAGTATTAGAGTTTGACTATTCATAAGTGCCTGTGAAGGCCTATTTGAATGAATAAATTATTTCATTTAATTTCATCTTTGTTTGTCAAATTAATTCCAAAACACTCCGCTAGAGGCGCTGTTTTCCTATACAGCTGTAGAGATGCCAAAGTTGCTCGAGATACTGAGCGAATAACCTACCGAGAGGTTATAGGGGTTATACCAAACACCTGTATAGGCTTATAGTAGCTAGCTTTACACAATTAAACTCTTCACTCTTCGAATCTGTAGTTACTGAATAAACATATGAATCTTATTGTAACGTAATAGGGTCTCTTTTTCTACGATAAAAAAATGTGAAAAAAATAATTGAATTCGATAGTAGAAACACGGTCCTTCAAAAGTAGAAATAATTTAATCGTAAGTATACATTTGAAGTGTTACAGATATAGATATATATTTTTGTATATTAAACGAAAGTGTTGAGATATATTGATTGTTTTATTTTCTTACTAGCCTCTGTTTTACCAGTTTCCCAAGAACCTATCTATCGATTTTTCCGGCAAAAAAACCTTACAACTAACTGGCACCAGAGGGTGGACCTGCTCATGGATACTAAAAAAAAATTTGATTGATGATTATTGTGGAATAACTACATGCATTCTTGGATTTTTAAGGGTTGTGGTAGATAGCAGCGCTACTTAGGATTCTGATAAAAAAATATTTTTGGAGTATTAAAAGTTTTTTTTGTTATTTCAACACAAAAGTAAATTATTTCTATTTTTAAACAAAACAGGCGCTACGGGTGCGACAACTGCTAGAAAAGCGAAGCGGTGAAAAGGTTAATGGTTGGGATAACAATAAAAACAAATTGAATGTTAATCGTTTATTCTCTTGAATATACGTACCTATCACATGATACTCGGCCGGCTTGTTACAATACTTACATTATGGGCACGTGGGGGAGTGGACATAAACCACGTTGATACTAAACAAACACTTTTGCAAATAAAAATCTATTATACTATGAGGTAGGTATTTTTTACATAATATGTGTTGTGTGTTAGTAATTTAAAACCAGGTAGGTTATAAAAAATAATCTTCAATACCCTGTTGAAAGTAGGTAACTAATATATGTATACAAAATAACATGACAGTTATTCTGTGATAACAAAACAATATTGAGTACACTTTTGGTTTATATGAAAAGTAATTTTAAAAACACGTGAGGTAGGGTCTATTTTCGACTAACGCAATCTTTTTTTTTGTTTATTTACTTAATAAAAAATACAGTTTATATTTTAAAATATCTGCCGCTTTTCGGCAAAAAGTCTGTTTCAGTATACACTTACATTTCAAAAACTATAAACTTTTTAATAACATTAACAAAGTTCTAATCTATAATAAACTCTTCTTTATGGACATGTTGGTTTCATGATAGGGATTTCATCACAGAAAAACTCCACCAATATGTTGGTGTAGGTGCGTTGACTTCCATAGTACGCCAAGCACCTATCGGTGTGTTCCGACAGCTGCACTTGAGAGCCAGTTCCTTCTAGGCTTTGTGTGCTTACCACTATTGGCCACATCATCACTTACCATGGTGAGTTTGTGGTCAAACAGGCCGTTATTATTATAACTCTAAAACCACGGCATATTTTAATGCGGCTTTCGCAGTTACATAGATGGTTTGTTGAGAAAGGTGTTAGGCTATGTACCATTGCGCTGTGACTCGAGGGAGCTGAGCAGTGACCATGTGAAGTGAAACATGTCGGGAACAATATATGGATAAATTTTAACGAAGGAAAGATATCTCATGATCCAATTGGTCCAATATAAACAAACAATAATTCATATTTTGTAATAACTTTATAAACTAAAATATTTGTCGCACTTAAATGTCTCAGATCTTGAGTTACATGTGAATAGAGATAGATGTATACGAGAAAAAGAGAAGCACAGCTTACTATACCGGGTGGATATCGAGATGGCATATTTTGCAAACCTATGTTGGGTTATGTCCGGTTTCAATAAAATTTACGAACCGTTATCGGTTAAGATTTATTAAAATGAAGACTTATATCTTTACTAATAATGAAGCAAATACCTCAAAGCTTTGCATAGCAGACCCTCCCATATGGAAGTAGCTATCACAGGTAAAATTTGCTTACGAAATTATCTATAAGCACAGTTTGGCAATAAAAAAACCTACCATTGGTAAGCAACTATGAGAGACACATTTAAATATAGAAAAAAATATCGAGTAAGTATAGTTTTTTTTTGAAATTCCGTTTTATTTTCGTAGTACTTATAAGTTGTTCAGCATGACTAACCCAACATGGGTTTTGAAAATATGCCATCTCGAAATCTACACCTGTCTAACACCATCGTTTCACAACCTAAAAGTCAAAAAAGTTAAAAATAAAACCTAAAATACTTTCATAGAAAGATTTTTTGTATGTTTTGTTTGAACACATTCGCTCCCCCCTTATCCCTAAACAGGCCCCTGGGGCCGCGACCCTAGTTGAGAAACGTTGGCTTACACGTATTACTAGTTCCCTGTTGTTCTGATACTGGTACTTCAAACAATTACAATAATCTAGTCAGTCTATATATTTCAGTACTGTATATTTTTTTAAATTATCAGCGAGATCCATATTGATTTGTACGATAAAATAGTTTTTTGTCTTCCATTGTTGTCTACATGACGAATATTTTATAAACCACAAATAGTTTTTGGTCTCTGTTCGACCGGTAATATTTACATAGACCACCAGGGCCGTCTTAAGTCATGCCGGGGCTCTTGAGCACACAACATCTGGGGCCCCGTTGGAAATAAAAAAAGTGAGTAACAAAAATCAATTAAAAAAGCATAATCAGGCAAACACTATAAGAAAAATAGAATCAAAAGCAAATGATGGCGATTTCAAGGGGGCAGCACATCTGCTCTTTTCTAGCGATGTTGTCGCTTCAGACACACCTGAAACCCTGTCTGCTTTAGAATCTAAACATCCATCTCCGCTTTCAAATGTAAACCTCCCAGATCCCCCATCTTTAGACCAATCTGTTCTAAATTGTAACGCCCAAGATCTCTTGAGCGTCATTATGTCATTTAAACCTGGTTCTGCTGGCGGTCTCGACGGTTTTACACCACAGCATTACAAAGATCTTGTCTGTGGTGCCGCCGGAGACGCTGGTACCAAATTATTATCGAAATTAACCTCTCTTATAAATTTAATGTTGGCAGGAAAGGTGCCAAGCCCATTCACTGAGATCATTTATGGGGCCAACCTTTGCGCGCTATCCAAAAAAGATGGCGGAGTAAGACCCATCGCTGTGGGTAATACTATCCGTCGTATGGCCTCCAAAATTTGTTGTCGTCACTTTCTCCCGAAACTTTCGGAAATATTTCAGCCCATTCAACTCGGTTTTGGCTCAAAGGGAGGTTGTGAGGCAGCTGTTCATGCGGCTCGGACCTTTCTATTAAATAACGGAGGTGAAGTGCTGCTTAAAGTTGACATAAAAAATGCATTTAACTCTGTCGATAGGGGCGCTTTATTGACCCAAATTCGGGATATCTGCCCTGACGTATATCCTTACCTTTGGCAATGCTATGGGCATCCATCAAAACTTTTTTTCAGAGAACACCCACTTATTTCCGCCATGGGTTGTCAACAGGGCGACCCTCTCGGTCCAGCTATCTTCAGTTTGGCCATCCATTCAATTATTTCTGGGTTACAATCTAAATTTAATGTATGGTATCTAGACGACGGTACGCTGGGGGGTGATGCGGCTTCCGTTCTCAGTGATTTTAAAACATTGACAGAAAATTTTAAAAAGATTGGCCTAGAATTCAATAGCTCCAAATGTGAGCTCCTTATTTTAGATTCTTTCCCAGAATCTGAAAAACCAGAATTAATTCAAAATTTTAATGTTTTGGCTCCCAATATTAAGTTACTGTCAAAGGAGTCGCTTCATCTTCTCGGAGCCCCAGTCTTAGATGAATCCATACCTAGTTTCTTTGAGAAAAAGATTCAAAATTTTAATGACTCTTCAAATAGACTTTATGAAATTAATGCCCATTATGCATTTTTTATTGTTCGACTCTGCCTTTTCGTGCCTAAGTTTACCTATTTACTCCGCAGTACGCACTTATTTAAATTCGTTCACATATTAGATACTTTGGATAATATGATCAAAACGTCTCTTTCCAAAATTCTAAATTGCAGTTTTTGTGAAAACAAAGTGTGGTCTCAGGCCACCCTACCCGTGTGTTATGGTGGCCTAGGAGTGCGGAAAATTTCAAGCATATCAGTACCGGCGTTTCTATCCTCGGTATACAGTGTGGGCACCCTTGTCAGATCTGTTTTGGACCCTTCTATTGGATCTGTTGAGGTTTCTTACCTGTCCGATGCTAGAGACGCCTGGCAGGCAGCTTGTCCAGGCACAAATATTCCAACCTTGAGTCACTCTCAGAGAGCGTGGGACAAGCCTCTTTGTGAAAAAACTTGGCAAAATTTATTTTCAAACTTTTCGATAGATACAGACCGCGCGCGTTTGTTAGCCGTCTCTCAGAGTGACTCAGGTCACTGGCTACAAGCTATTCCATCCACAAATACCGGGACAATGTTAGACCGTATAACATTAAGTCTGTGTATTTGTCTTCGTCTTGGTTGCAGGACCAATCAGCCTCATCGCTGCCGCTGCGGAGACCTCGTCAATGAGCTCGGCCACCATGGACTTTCGTGCTCCCTAAGTGCTGGTCGAATATCACGGCACTCGGCTATTAATGACATTATCCGCAGGGCTCTTGTTGTCGCTAACGTGCCTTCCGTACTGGAACCAGTCGGTATTGCGCGGGGCGATGGCAAGAGACCGGATGGTATGTCTTTGATCCCTTGGAGTGTCGGCAAGTCGCTGGTGTGGGATGCCACATGTGTCGATACACTCGCGCCATCTCACTTACCGGCTACTTGTAAAGCTGCAGGGGCAGCGGCGGCCAGTGCGGAAAATTCAAAATTCAAAAAATATGCATCGATTGGACCCAATTATATTTTTATGCCTTTTGCGGTCGAGACCTTGGGACCATGGGGGTCAGAAGCTCGCCGTTTTGCTCGCACCTTGTCTTCAAAATTGATCGAGACCTCCGGAGACCAGCGGGCGGGGAGCTTTTTCCGCCAACGCGTCAGCTTGGCTATCCAAAGAGGAAACGCTGCCAGCCTTCTGGGAACCTTGCCGTTAATCGGAAGCAGCGGCAGGCTTGAGGAAATTTTCTATATATAGATTATATTTTGTAAATATAGATTGTATTTTGTACATATTTGTTGTAAATAAAAATTTTCTGTTATTATTTTATATTTTTACTATGGTTAAAATTAAAAAACTGATATAGTCTCCGATTAACATTTTAATTTAGAATGTTGAAGGTAATAAAATTCTTTCTTAGCGAATATATTAGCCTTTCCGTGAGTGCATTTTTATACAATCACATAATGGTACATTATGATACAAGTGCGTTCAGTTCTCGTATGTTGCGCAACTCTCGGCTCCCTTATTTAATACTGCCTCGTGTGTACCAACTGAGCACACTTGTATCATAATGTAATTAGGACCTATATGACTTAGTCAGATAATTTTTGGCAACAATTTTTCATACTAAATAAATTAGTAATTTCTAATACTAGTTTGTTTTGGTTGTCGCTTTGGCAATACTATGTAAATCTACCACCTATCATGATCCTCTTCAAAGCTATCGATTGGGATAGCGATCGATTTTAAAATTTTATATTATACTGTAAAATAAAAATAAAACACATTTCTTTAGAATTCTTAAATAAATGCCACACGATCGCACTGTGACGTAATATTTCTTACTAACATATTTTTAAGCTTTATACTAACAAAAACTGATTTATTTTAATAACTATGTTAGTTTTTAAGGTGTATTTATGGGTCAAAGTAACCTGATAATAAAGAAATATTATTATTGTTTATTGAAAACAGAAATTTAGGTAATCAAGGTACAGTTTTATACACAAAACACTTAATAAGGCGCTTATTTTAACAAAAAATATCGTTTGTCAAGTAGTTACTTAAATCACGTCGAATTGTTTGCGAATGAGAGAAATATGACGTTGTTTACATCATTTAGGTATATTAACTAGTATTTTATATACACAGACGTAAAATAAGTTCAGACTGATCGCTGCCATTAGCAAAATGAAGCCATAATAAATGCATAAATGCGCATGTGTGCAATGAAATGTTGATATTCTTATACGCAGTTCCGTCTTTACCACAAGCCCACATGCCCAGGACTCAAAGGGGCCCCAAAATTTCTATATTTTCGCTGACACTATATAATGTTTTTTTCTACTTTAGGTAGATTTCTACTTAGGTAAGAATTACCGTAAACATTTCTAGATTATCCAATTCTCTCACCAATACGGAAAAGAGTTGTAACTTTTAAACAGTTAAACATATTTTCATAGAATAATAAAGACGGCAAATTTTGTCCGATTAAACCAGCTTCCAATTAAATTATAATTAAATTAAATTTAAAATCAAAAGATATAAGGTTTTTTTTTAAAAACTTTTTTTTTCTACGGGGCCCCAGTGAGCCCCCACATTATTGTGTGCCCAGGGGCTTCGACATGGTCTACGACGGCCCTGTGTCTACGTGATCAGATATTTTGGCTTCACTTTCATCGCGGGCCGTGTTCATTCTGAACTATTTTTACGTCTGTTTATGTATCACCGTATAATTGCTGTCAACCAGCTATTTCAGCCTATAAGGGCGGCCCATTCCGATGCGTATAACTTGTTCCGCCCTGCGGCAGCCCCTGCCCCGGCCGCGCCCCTCGGGCACGTTCATGAAGGAACCCGCGATGAAGTCGTGTGTATGTGTATGTGTACCCAACGAGGGCTCATTGTCCCTAGTTGGGTACTCGTCGCAACCTTCCCACATTAACGCACAGCGTTTGTAGGTTTCTTCTGCAGAAAAATAATAATAATAATAAATATCCCGGGACATTCCTCACACACGGTCATCTGATCCCAAACTAAGCAGAGCTTGTACTATGGAAACCAGATAACTGATATACATACATATACTACTTTTTGTTTGTAAATACATACTTAATATACATAATTACACCCAGACATGACATACAGACATGTTCAAGCACACAAATGCATGTCCTGTGTGGGAATCGAACCCACGACCTGCGGCGCAATAGGTGGAATCTTTACCAGAGTCTTAAGCAACTGCGCCAACTGGCCCGTCAAATCAAGAACAGAACATATAGGTAGTAACTTTATAGTATCAACAGTGTGTTTGGTTCTGGATTAGCGATATTTTTATTGCGTGTAATACAACTTTATCGCAAAACAAAACCATCTGCAAATAATGTCCATACCCCCTACTGTTGGAATGGCCGCCATTTTCTCTTATTTTATTAAATGCCGTACAGTAGTACCCAACTGATATGGCGCGTCGTGAATCTTCGTTCGCACAGAAAAGAAAGTATGGCCCGAAGATTAACGAAAGAATGCTTAACACTTACAATCAACCTTAGATAACTACTATAAAGTTCATAATACACTGCAGGCATTGCAACTGTTAGTTCCGTCTCATTCGCAAGTGCCGCCCCTCCGCACACATGGCGGCAACTGCCGACCACATTTCTCGCGCTTTGAAAATATATCTTCTGCGCGAAAATATATCTACTGAACAGCGAAATGAGTTCATTTGATAGGCAATTAGAAAATTAAAATGGCGGCCATTCCAACAGAAAAGGGGTATCATTTGAAGATTGTTTTGTCTATAAATTATGTTGTAGCGCCATTAAAATGTCACTAGTCCGGGAAAAGACACACTGTATAAATAAAATAACACACGAATTTGCATTATTGTAGTTTTTACAAGCTCAGCTATAAATATGAATCGATTGATCCTATTGGGGGATTGTATATATACCTTCATCGTAGAAAGAAAAGAAACAATCGAATTTCGACTTTATGCTCCTGTATAGTAGGTATAAAATTGAGCGCTCAAGTCAGATCCAGTCTCCGACAAGGATCAAAAGGCTCTATGGGGCCAAGCTAAGGCTACATTCCGAATTAAATAATATCGCTCACAGTGCTCACAGCAATAATTTGCGTACCGAGTAAGATATCACGATAATGACAGCTGAGAACTGTAAACAATTCGGAACGCCCGTTATCGCGCTCACAGTATTCAAAACAGAACATTTGAGAATTTAATTAAAATCTGAATTAAAAATGCGCTAGAACTCCTTATATCTTTTATTAGTTGACTCGCAAAAAGGAATATCCGCATTTGTTATTATTTTTCTCTCATAAAATCATAAAAAGTATCTTTGCCATATGGAAAACCAAAAATCTTATTAGATTTTTGCCGAAAACACAATAACTAACCGTCACTTTTTGACAGCGCTCACGGTGATATCAGTTTAGGGCATGGTCGGTGTGAGCGCAAGATGGCGCATGTCATGACGTCATCTATGACGTTTCACGGGACATCGTGATGGCGCTCAAGGTAATATGGAACGGGTTTAAGCACGCTCAAATCGATTACAGCGATTATATCATTAATTCGGAATGCAGCCTAAGTAAGAGTACCAGAAACGTCGCAAAACGAAAAACATTGCATATTAGGTGTTTTTACTGTACATGCCGATTTGTGCAATACGGGGTAGGTCAATGATATTATAATAAAAAAAAAGGTATATATCGCACTAACAGACAAATTCAGACAATTGTCGTAATTTTGCTTAGCGGCTACATATAGCTATCTTTTTCTGTACCATACGTTCCGTATTATCTATCGCATTCACTTAATTCAAAAATAACTGAACGTCGCTTAGTATGAGGGTAGTTTATCTCTATTATAATATCATTGGGGTAGGTTTTTTTTATTGTTAATTATTTGGAAAAAAATGCCCAACTATATTTAAAAATGTAACCTTGCCGGATTCTTCTCAGTTGAAGGCCGAGTTCCGAACCGGTGGTAACTTCAGTAAATGTGACCTTCATAAGTTCCCTTCTGGGGCCGAAATTGAATAAATGTACAACGGAGACTGAACAGAACTTGTACAACGGAGAGTGTTCTAAGGAATTGTTCGACTTGATGCCCACGGCTACCTTCCACCATCGCAACTCACGCCATCGACGGGGAGTCCATCCTCACACATTGGAACCAGGGGCTATATCGCGTAACTTTGGTAGTAATCGTAACGAACAACATTAATGAATTTCATCCAATCAGGGCCCACGAATGGTCATAGTCGCGTCGTACAGTGTGCGTGTCATTGGATGAAATAATTAATGGTGTTCGTTACGACTACCACCAAAGATACGCAATAGCCCGGCTGAATTGTTTCGAACTGTACGGGCTAAAAGGAGGTTTCTTCCGCGGACGCTCGGACTGTGGAATGAGTTCCCCGCCGTGGTGCACCCAATGGAGTACAGCAAGGGGTTCTTCAAAAAGGGTGTGAAAAGATTTCTTCAGGGTCAGCAACGCGCGAGTGATACCCCTAGTGTTGCAAGCGTCCATAGGCTACGGTAACTGCTTACCATCAGGCGGGCCGTATGCTTGTTTCTTTGAATTTGACACCTAGAGGTGATGTGGTGCACATACGCACCTGTGTGCAGCGCGAGGTCGACCTGCGAGGAGTGCGGCGCGGCGCCGGCGCCCGCCACGAACTGCGACAGACTCTCCAGGGACGCTTCCGACTGACTTGTGTGGAACGTCTGACAACATCTCACACATATAACTGTCAACACCTAGCTACAGGTAGAGGGATCTGCTTCACGGTCGTTTTTGAGAGAGGTAGAGCATAGCGTTTATTCGCTCAAAGAGCAGCTCGACTGGGGAAGTACCTCCACCTTACAGAATACCGCAGACAAATAACTTTATGTTGTGTAAAGTTGTGTTCCTGCGCGTGAGTAAGGTCGCCAGAGCTCATAGGGCAAACCCCCCATTAATCTACTGAGATTTTCTATAGTGGCCACCTTCACCAACCGCTAGGTCATAAAAGACGGCACACTATTCCTGGCAACCCCTTACGAAGCGTCAGAGACCCTGCGGTAGGTCACGCCGCCAGAGTACTCGCCCCTGGTACTCGTGAGAAAATGAGCTCATAGGGCAGGGGGGAAAGGTCGGTAACGCGTGAGCGATGCTTCGTGTGTTGCAAGCGTCCATATGGCTACGGTAACCGCTTACCATTAGGTGGGCGGGATGCTTGTTTACCGACCTAGTCGTATAAAAAAAGTTTTTCAACGAGATCATCACGTGTCACATGTCCCACAGCTGAGCACAAGCCTCTTTTCACAAATGTGTGGGCGGGAATGGGCAGATACTCCACCACTCGTGCCCACTGCGGGTCGATGGAGGTAGGCTAGTGGACAACCTACTGTTGGAGTTGTCAACCCGCCTAAGAGGCCTCCAACTTCTGTAGTAAACTACCGATTATTCAATAATATTATATTGGTTTAATATGGTTCTTCTGTATTTAAGAGCTGCAGAATGGAACCTTCCGAACCGGTATTAGAGTCAGACTTTTCTTAAGTGCCTGCGAAGGTCTATTTGAATAAATGATTTTGAATTTGACTTTGCTCTTATCGTTGTAACTTCTTACAGTCTGCTCTAGCATTTGCAAAATTTTGCACCATTTTCATACAGTTACGAATATGAAATTATATCAGATATCCGATAATGTCAGATATTCAGTTACGAATATTAGTTTTTTAGGAAAACGCGCGGCTAGTGTTTCGATTGGTTTATCATCACGTGTCTCAGTTAGACTCCGTCCCTGAACTTTTATATCAGATACGGTTTCGGATAGATTTTTATTTCGGATATCCGATAGTTTATCCGTTACGGAGCTCTATAAAATCCCTGAATGTCTCTAAAGGTGAACGCACACTTATCCGAGCCGAACGCATCGAACGAAACGAATTTTAGAATTCTGTATATGAAATCTTATGAAAGCTCGCACACTTGCCCGCGTCGTATCGTCCGAATCTGGAAGAACCCCCAGAAATACTAGACGAATTCCGATGACGTCATCAGATTCGGCGCGGCTCATGCGGTCGACTCGACCGATGCGCTCGCATCGCATCGCATTCTATCAGTTGCGTAGCAACACGCGAGATGTTTATAAATATTGTGCCACACGCGTAAAGGAAATGGAAATGATTTCTTCTTCTTTCGGCGCGGTCGATTCTTTCGGTGCGGATATGTGTGCGAGCCCTGCTTGACTTCGATTCGTTCGACGCGTTCGGCTCTGATAAGTGTGCGTCCACCTTAAATCGACAGCCACCGCCACTATAAAAGTTCTTAAGCACTCTCGTAGGCTCAATTTACATTGCCACGGAATGGAGTGGATGCGAATTTTTGCAACGAAATTGTACATAGCATAATGACAAACTTCCATTCCACGGCATTGTAAATTGAGCCTTACACACTAACAATGAAAGTTAACTCACAGTAGTAGGTGTGGGCCAGTGCTTGTGCTCCAGCCACGAGTAGTTGAGAGGCTCCCCCCCACCCCCACCACCACCACCCTCCACCAGGCTGCACTGCTCCGGGCAGGAGCCACTGTCTAAGTCCACTATTTGTGGGCCCACTGTATGTACACACAATTATACAGCAAAGGAAAATAAATATCTATATATATAAAAATGAATTGCTGCTCGTTAGTCTCGCTAAAACTCGAGAATGGCTGGACCGATTTGGCTAATTTTGGGTTTGAACTATTCGTGGAAGTCCGGGGAAGGTTTAAATGAAGGGTAGGGTAGGGTATTACGCGAACGAAGTCGCGCCGAGCAGCTAGTTAAATAATATATCCTGGCCTGGGACATTCCTCACACACGGTCATCTGATCCCAAACTAAGCAGAGCTTGTACTATGGAAACCAGATAACTGCTTAGTTTGGAATCAGATGACCGTGTGTGAGGAATGTCCCAGGATATATTTATTTATAGACATTTTGACCCATACCCAGGCCTGTGTTTCACCAGTTTGCCCAACAATCGACCATAGAACGGTGGTAGGGTGCTTTTTTAGTACCCACCTGGTAGTTTGCCACCCTCAAGCTGAAAATCTACCGCCAAGCATCTATCGGTGTGTTCCGGCAGCTGCATTTGAGAACCAGTTCCTTCCAGGCTTTGTGTGGATACCACATGCAGGCCACATCATCATCGTGAGATTGCGGTCAAACACATGCCATCACCAGCACAGGTTCAACGTGCCGCTCGCGGAGCGCCGACAACCTATCTACGTCCCTATGGAGGTGCAAGATGGATGAAACCTCCATTTAAAAGGGAAGATCTTCCACCAGGCTGGGTCATCGTGCCTGGGGACCGCGGTCCAACTGTACACGTCGGACACTTGTATATATGCAGATTCTCGAGAAAACTTCTGAAGCGCGATGCAGGTTAATGTGGCGCCACACCATCTATCTTTCCGTGTGTGAACTATCTCAGTGTTACTGATATATGGCTGATAGATGTCGCTACATCCCTTTACTTATAATATCATTGGTCACATTCCACGACATAATAATACAATACCTGACTTTTTAGCGGGAGATTGCAGTGACGTTGCATTTTCGTATTTATTTTCATAAATTCGTGTATTTTGAGGTTTATCGCATATTATTGGTGGTATTTTATCCAATAAAGATCATCCACGTGCACCAGTGAAGTGAAATGAATTATGTGTATCGTGACTTTTCAAGTTGTCTCAAAAAGTCCGTGAAGAGTTTTAGTACAACGACCACCATTGTAGTAAAACATGACTTTTATGGACGGTGACTGACTGAGGACTATATGAAAGTGATTTATTGTGACTAGAACTTATAATATAACTGGAAATTGGCAAAATACACAAGCCGACATTGAAAGAAAAAAAAACAAAAATACAATACCTTCCGAGTAGTCCATATCAGCGGCATGGTGATCGGTCCACAGCTGCGCGTGAGTGGGCCAACTGCTCAGGTTGTAGTTCAAGTCTCTCGACGCCTGCGTCAAGTACTCTAACGACTCATAACGATCCTGTTTAATTGATTATTTACTTTTGTCATGACAATGGATTATAAAGGCCTGGTCAAATAGAAAGCGGTATAGCGTAGCGTCATGACCTCCTACCGCCGCGTCAAAGTTCGTTGAGTTGTTGTAGTTTATTGTTATTTTATTTCTAAGGCAGACTTAAGTAAGTCATGCTCACTTTAAGGCCTTCGCTTGCGGCGGCGTCGTGTGACGGGTCGCTCACTTCCCTCCAATATGAGTGCGAGGGCGGTGGCTGCCACACGCGTCATATGCGTGGACAGGTGCTGCTTGTGGGGGCTGGTCTGCGCCGAGTTTGCTATTTATTTACTTATTAAATATCGATTCAGTTTACTTTGTAGTTTTGCAGCCGCGACGGGGGCACTAAAGCCGCCAATAAACTCTGCAATTTCTCTTTTCAAAACAAGCTAAGATTCATACATTTTACATTCTGATCTCCCTGCAACAATTGCGTGTTCCAACGGCAATAAATGCAAAGTAGACTCAGTCAATCAATACTGAATAAGTAAATAGCAAACTTAAGCAGAGCCCCCACACGCTGCACCTGTTGACGCATATGAAGCATGTGGCAGCCATCGCCCTCGCAGCCATATTGGAGGAAAGAGGGCGACCTGTCACACACAGCCGCCGCAAGCAAAGGCCTTGACAAAAAGGGCGCGTAGTCACAGAATATTTAATAGTACTACGTACAGAAAACCCACTTCGAAAACGACATTTAAACAAAAATCGACTCTTGGAACGACAGAATAAAGCGCAATCCAGTTCGCGCAGAGCTGCGCGCCTAAAATTATATTCACCTACAACTTCCCTCTCTTTCTATCGTATAACTCTATCCTGTATGACGCGGCACGTGTTACGGTAGGGTTGTCTAATGACGTATTATGAATCTTCAATATTTCCTTATCGCCTATGTATGTCCTATTACTATTCTCTGTGTTTATTTTATTTTTATGCTATTCTCCTTTCGTGAACAATGACATTTAAAATATCCTAGCTAACTAGTATTAGATCAGAAAGTTATTTTAAAATGTCTACATACTTTAATCTAAGTTGTTAGACCTATACGTACTTTGTATACTGAATGTGTATTCTGTCTACGAAACTGAATACAACTATTTTGGGGAAGGGTTTTAGTAACATACATGCTTATCAAATCTGGAATGACTGACGACGCGACAAGAAACGGCACGATTACCTAGTCCAGTAGCCGTCAGCCGAAATTCACAATATTTGTTCTTAATAATCTTCATGATGATTGAAGAAGTTTGTTATATAAAAATTAATAAAGAATTAACCAAAAAAAGGATATATTGAGTTACTTACCTACATAACAATAAGAATTGTTATTTTTTTCTGAATATTGTTCTACTGATTTTTGAAATAGTGGTATGTTAAATCTTAGTTATTCTAGGAGTTGTAAGGTAGAATTACTGTATATTTAAAGAGGGAACTCTCTCTATTCTGGAACTATTAACAGTTACTAAAAAAAAAACGTCAAAATCGGTTCATAAACGACGAAGTTATCCACGAACACACATAAAAATAATTAACTGTTTTACAAAAAACTTAAACCGACTTCAAAGTACACTAAGAAGTAATCAAATCCTGATCTGATGACAATGGGACCAAACGGGAAGTGTACCCTTCCAGACAAAAAAAGAATTTTCCAAATCGGTTAATAAACGACGGAGTTATGAGGTAACAAACATAAAAAAAAAACATACAACCGAATTGAGAACCTCCTCCTTTTTTTGAAGTCGGTTAAAAAATATACGGTCGAAATGAGAAACCTCCTCCTTTTTTTGAAGTGGGTTAAAAATCATTCACATGAGTTTTCGAGGTCTAAGAGGCCCGTTTATACAAGAGGGTCTCTTCTGGTCGCTCTATCTTTGTCTCTTTTTAACATACTGGTATGTTATCAAAACGGGCCTATTATTATAATAAGGACTTTAGGACAATACAATGAAACAACAACAAAATATCTAGAACTATAAAAACAACGATATCTACAGAAGATAGTGTTAAAAAAAGAACAGTAAGCACTTTATATAGGTAGTACATAGGTATTTATACCCACACGCGTCTTGCGCTGCGTGCGCGTTGCAACCGACTAGCGTTGTTCCGGTAGTCCGCGTGCGCGCGATCGTACCTAAACATGGGAGTGGGACAGGCCTGGCGTAGTGTAATAGCGCCCGCGCTCTGTTTGACGCTCAGAGCTCAGCGCTAGAACGCCTTCACGCGCAGCTACAACACCTCATATTTGCCCAGGCCTTTAAGCTAGCACTTTGCCCGTGACTTTGGTCAGTGTATCTTACTACTAATTTACACAGTTCAGAAAGGGCAAAACACAGATTACAAAATAATTCAGATGGAGCGCGCGGAAAACGAAAATGATTCTGGTATTCGTTTTCCAGTTTGTATTTGCATTGTTTAACCACAGTTTATTAATAAAGAAGTGTTTTTTGTTACATAAAGTTTGTTAAACAAGGCAAATACACATTCAAAAGCGAATACCAGGTACGTGTTTTTCAATTTGTATTTGCTTTTTTGGCCTCACTCCCGTGTTCCGCGCGCTCCATCTGCCTTATTCTGTAATCTGTGGGGCAAAATATCATTCACTGATTACTATAGGTGTCGGAGTTCGAAAATAAGGGGGCTGATAGATCAGGTATTTAGAAAATCAATTGGTTTCCCATATCAATGTTAACATAAAAATAAAATAAACTATTGCTGTCATGCCTAATCTAATATAGTTATAAAATTCTCGTGTCAGTGTTTGTAACAAAACTCATCTGAAACGGCTTGACAAATTCTTTTGATTTTTTTGTGTATATTCAGTAGATCTGAGAATAGGACGTAAACTATTTTTCATACCCCTGGTAGGGTAGGGTAGGGTACCACTACACGAACGAAGTCGCGCCGGGCACGATAGTACAGGTGGGTAGTACAAAGTACCCACCTGGCTGGCTACCACAGTCAAATCAGTCGCCAAGCACCTATCGTGGTGTTCTGCCAGCTGCACTTAAGAGCCAGCACTCTACTAGGCTTTATATAGTTTGGCAACACATTGGAAGTCACCTGGATATTGCTACGGTGTCCAATTACCATTGGGTGGACTGCCTTAGGCTTCTGGCATAAGAAAAAGTGTACAGACCTGCAAGGCATCATGCCATACGTTATCTTGGAACTTGTCGGGATTCGGGTATATCTGCTCATTCCAGTCCAGGTCCTGTTGGGGTTGCAGTGCCGAGTTGTACCAGATTTGGGATGACACTGTGGTGGGGGGAGTACAGTCTTGCGGGTTCCTGTCTGGATAATATACGAAAATGTATTGAATGAAAACTAATACCATGGTTTCAGTATGTAGTTCTGGATTTCAGCATAAAAATGCATGAGACTTGAACTTAACATTTAAAAAGGAAAAAAATTGAACTGTTTTACAAAAATTTTTTTTTTTAAGCACATACTAACAATATATGGATTATTATCTGAATTAAATAAATAAATAAATAAAAAAATCTTATCAAAGTACACTAAGAAGTAATGAAATCCTGATCTGATGACAATGGGACCAAACTGGAAGTGTACCCTTCCAAACAAAAAAAAGAATTTTCCAAATCGGTTTAAAAAAAATCCAAATTTTCAACTTGAGCCAGCCAGGTGGGTACTATAAAGTACCCACCACCATGCTATGGTTTCCTCATAAAGTAATCCGTTACCGAAAGCTCAAGCTCACTGTCGGATTAGAACCTGGGACCTTCGTCTCGGACACACATCACACATGTGGCGACATGCCACAAGCGGCATAAATCGCTCGTCACCTATGGCCTGCACCACCACGAATAATTTATTCGCTCCGGCAAACCGCGGCGAAGAAGGTACCGGCCGACTACGCCCTAACTACAGCAGATCGGCAGACGCAAAGACTACAGTATATACTTAGAGAGGCAGACGCTCCGCGACATTAGCACCTCACGCACGCTTCGCTTATTAACTTCATCATATTTGTATTAACCTTGCTAGAACCGTACTGTAATATTCATAGTCATATATCCTAAGTTTAAATCTCTCATTTATATTATTCATATAGACCAAATAATTAGTAACTTTATAGTTAAAAGTAAATTCCTGAACAGTACCTACTCAAAATCAAAAAGTCATTGACGGGCCAGCTGGCGTGGTTGGTTAAGATTTGGCTCTACCTATCGCGCCGTACGTCGTGGGTTCGATTCCCACACAGGACATGCATTTGTGTTCATGAACATGTCTCTATGACCCGAGGTTGTAATTATGTATATTAACAGCCTTACTAATAAAAAGTTACACGCGGTGTACACATCTGTTATAGGATAATTGCTACTAATAAAAACATTTTTGACACAAAGCCTGTATACACGTGTTTTAGTTACCTAGGAAATTTACACAGGGCTTACACGGGCCAGGACCCTTGTTTAGTGTTTGTATAAGAACATTATGGCGGATTTCAATAGATCAGCTGTGTCTGACAATCAAGTGTTGTGTCCATTTACTACAGACCAGGCCAACCGCGCAACAAAATGACACCAACGCGCTGGCCCTAAAAAGTCATTTTAGGGCCAACGCGACTCAGTCGACTGCGGTCATACTGCAGTCCACGGAACAGTTCATTCGTTAATTGTTTGCTTATAATTGCCATAAAAATGCCTAGTTGCGTAGTGAAAGGCTTGTGTTTTATACTGGAGTTATGGATAAAATAAAACAAAAATTGACAATTTATTTGATTTTGATAACTTTATGCAAAATGTTCCGGTAGGTGTATCCTTAGTTTTGAAGTCATTGGCACAGCCATTTGCTTCGTTTGTTGACGTAACATTTGTAATTTGACAATGACGTTCTTCTTTCTTCTTCTTCTTTGGTTAAATGGCTACTGTAGCCATAAGCACAAGACAGTTTCGTTCAAAATCACCATTAGCTATTTGAATCTTTTTAAAAGTAATTTTATTGTTTAATTATTAAAATAAAAATAGTCTTAAGAAAAAGAAACCTGATTTTTATGATATGATTAATATTTTATATAATTATTTTTCAGTATCTTTTGGTGTTTTCACATTTTTCCCCATATTTTCTCCCGTATTTTGAAGTTAGATAGTTTTAGTTTCAAAACGTTCCTAAAAAGTTGCCAGTCGTTTTTGTTTTAACAAATAGATAACTATACAACGCTTACACACTGATTATTAGTAAAGGGAGTGTATAGCAACTGTGTAAGGCTTACACACTGCATAACTATACAGCTGTTAAACAACCGTGTTCCATATTTTTATTAGTAAGACGGTAAGTATGTATTTACAAACAAAAAGGAAGTATATGTATTATATCAGTTATCTGGTTTCCATAGTACAAGTTCTGCTTAGTTTGGTATCAGATGACCTGTGTGAGGAACGTCCCTGAATATTTATTATTATTATTATTTATTCAGTTTAGGCCCTGGTAAGGCACTACATTCTTTGGAGGGATACATAGGCCTAGGCCTCTTCAACACAAAGAAGCAGTAATCCTTACCTTTCGAACACTCTCAAATAAAGAACTTACCATTTCCAGCATCAAAGAAGGCTTGGTTGAGTTCTGACAGCTCTTCCCCCTGATTACCCTCCCCCTCCACTCCACCAACGGGTTCCAGTTCAGGTTCAGCTTTTGATTCCAGTTCCGGTTTCACGTCTATGTTGTAAGTCTTGTTCAGGATGTGCCTTGAGTGCATAGCATTAACTTATAAATACGGTGTATATATGGTGTTGCAAGCGTCCGTAGGCTACGGCAACCGCTTACCATCAGGCGAAAAACTGGGTTTACAGTAAAAATAATAAGTGCTAACTGTTTACCTAGTAATCACTAGTTAGTTTCTAGTTTTTTTTTTTTTGTTAAATGGGCTTGCGTTTGACCTTCGACTGACCCCATGAGGAGTTATGACGAGGCCGAGGATGTAGCACGCTTACCCAGAAAAAGGCTATTCACTTTGGCCTTCAATACATCTAGGTTGTAGGTGTGGAATTACAACAATCTAACATTATTTTTGAAGACAGGTTTATTATAAACGTCATAAGATAGGCACAGCCTAGTGTGAGGTTCACAAGGAGGGAAATATATTGCAATATGCCTAGCTATCATTTATATTAATATATATTATAGCTACGTCTGTGATGGGCTTAAAGTGTTTTATTCTGAATAAATAATTAGACTGTTTTACAAAAAACTTAAACCGACTTCAAAGTACACTAAGACGTAATCAAATCCTGATCTGATGACAATGGGACCAAACGGGAAGTGTACCCTTCCAGACAAAAAAAGAATTTTCCAAATCGGTTCATAAATGACGGAGTTATGAGGTAACAAACATAAAAAAAAAAAAAAAAAAAAAACATACAACCGAATTGAGAACCTCCTCCTTTTTTTGAAGTCGGTTTAAAAATACTGTGATAACATTCTGTACCACTTTCTCCCCTAAAGTTTTACAAAAATTAAATGTTAAAGCAATAATGAGGCTGAAGGTGAAAGCTTTGAAGACACAAAGCCTGGAATAGGTTTCTTGAGTGTATCTGCCAGTACCACACACCTGACCCTTGACTAAACTATATATTTAAGTGTTAGGTACAGGTTATACAGAAGATAGTACGTTCTCGCAAGACGACAGCTCCACTGCAACACCGGGCCCCACGCGCCATGGACAGGGTACATAACATTTCATCCCTCTTTTTATTTTTATATGAGCAGTAGGTATTTTATAAAGTAGGTAAAGTTTTATAAAGTTTATTAAGGCGAGGTTCTCCGACGAGCTGTAGGTATTTTACGCTACCTCGTACCCCGCCATTTGAGCGCGCTACGTATTCATCTACGCACGATGCAGCTATTCGCGCCAAAATTCACCGCGGCGCACCATTTGAAATTCCATTATGGCGTCCGACTTTATTTTGCCACAGTACAGAAAATAAAGCAGTAGATACTTACGTATTTAGATAATAATTAAGGTTCTAGGTATCGATTTGGTTTTATTGCAATACTAATATAATATTGTGAATGGAAAGACTGTAGTAATATTTGTTTGTTTATTTTATTTGTTGAAGCGATGTAGCTTGATTAGCCGTTCTTCATCAATCAACAAAGTTAAGTAATTACCGGTGTGGACGGTATCCAGAGTTCTAGACGGGTGACCACCTAGTGGGCCTTTTTTTACAATCTTTTTATTAACTTGCAATGTATGTATGTATGTATGTTCATACAAATCAAATCAAATCTTGCAAGTCGAATTTCACCTACTTCCAGTGGTCGGATTGACTTGATATTTGGTATATTAGAAGACAATGCATGTACAATCAACAAAATGTACAGGTCACCAAAAAAAGCTTGAATTAAAAATATTTTTTTAACTAAAACTTATATTTTTGTTCCTCGAACATAGTTCCTGAAATAAGCCGGCACTGCTAACTGCACACAAAGTTAGCGGGACCATACGCTATAGAGAACAAATACTCGTAGAAATATTGAATGTTAAATTTGAACCTTGTGATAAAACGACGCAAACACATCGATTTGGGACTCGTTTGATTCTTCGAATCTTGACTACTCTGATCTGATGATTAAGTTAGTCGACTTAAGATTGATTAAGTATATAAAAAAACCGGCCAAGTGCGAGTCAGACTCACGCACCGAGGGTTCCGTACAAACCTGTAGGTATATAAGTAAATGGTAGTATAGACCTGAGTATTTGATATTAATTTCAATTTATGACGTATTAAAAAAAACTACTTACTAGATCTCGTTCAAACCAATTTTCGGTGGAAGTTTTGCACCGTAATGTACATCATATATTTTTTATAGATTTATCATTTTCTTATTTTAGAAGTTACAGGGGGGGGGACATACATTTTACCACTTTGGAAGTGTCTCTCGCGCAAATTATTCAGTTTAGAAAAAAATGATATTAGAAACCTCAATATCATTTTTGAAGACCTATCCATAGACACCCCACACTTATGGGTTTGATGAAAAAAAAATTTTGAGTTTCAGTTCTAAGTATGGGGAACCCCCAAAATTTATTGTTTTTTTTCTATTTTTGTGTGAAAATCTTAACGCGGTTCACAGAATACATCTACTTACTAAGTTTCAACATTATAGTTCTTATAGTTTCGGAAATAAATGGCTGTGACATACGGACAGACAGACAGACAGACAGACAGACAGACAGACAGACATGACGAATCTATAAGGGTTCTGTTTTTTTGCCATTTGGCTACGGAACCCTAAAAACGTATATTTTACCTACTTACTCTGCTAAAAAGAACCTAATAAATCGGTATATAGGCGGCCGAGTCGCAGTAAATCGGTTTCGCGCGGACGGGTTATTCATATCACTAAAACGCTTGTGTAACGTCACAGTAGGTGGTAAAAAAGTTACACGCTTGGTTTCCATACAGATTGAGCGACAGGCGGTATCTATTTAGATATTAATGTCTGTGGTTTTTTTTTTTTTTTTTTTTTTTTTTTATATTATATAGGTTTGCGCTTGACCGCAATCCCGCCTGATGGTAAGCGAATATGTAGTCTAGGGTGGACCGCGCGTACCCATAAGATGCCTGTTCACTCTGGCCTTGAATAAACCCATGTTATAAGTGTCTGGAAACACGTTGTCCGGGAGAGCATTCCACAACTTGGCCGTGCGTATAAGGTAAGAGGAAGCGAAACGCTTGGTACGGCAAGATGGAATATCGACGACGAAGCGATGGAGACCCCCCCGACGCCTAGTGGTCCGATAGAAGAACGGGGATGGAGGGACAAGATTATGGAGTTCTTTATCGCATTCTCCGTGGAACAATCTGTAAAATACCGTCAAACTTGCAACCTGACGCCGATGATCCAGGTTTTGCAGTTTCTTGCTCGTTAGGTCGCTATCGTCAATTATCCTACGTCTTATTAATAATAATTATCTTATGTCTGTGGTTATACCAATGATAAATGTAAATGTTGGTTTTGGGAACAAAACAATGTAATACGATTAAAAATTTGTTAATATACATAGCAATGTTATGAGTATTTAAAATATTTAAAAAACCTATTTAAAATATTTTTGAAATACTTTTTGTAAAGTAAAAATACTTTATTATTAAATAAATTAAAATGTTCCTGTGACAAACAATATCTACATTATGAACTTTTTCTGATTTCGCCTGGTGGTCTTGCTCTTTTCATTGGCTGGATGAATTTTCAAACTGGTTCCCTTTCACGTCATCATATCAGCCTAACGATGTCCATTGCTGAACATAGGCCTTCCCCATTAACTTCCACCTGGAACGGTTTTGGGCCGCTTGCATCCAGTGACACCCAGCTCGTCGGTCCACCTGGTGGGAGGTCGTCCCGCTCGGCGCTTTCCACTACGTGGTCGCCACTTAAGAACCTTCCTTCCCCATCGGTTATCTATTCTTCGAGCCTTGTGGCCTGCCCATTGCCACTTCAGCTTGCTAACTCCACGAGCTATATCGGTAATTTTTGTCCTCGTTTCGGACTCTGTCACGTAGAGAAATTCCGAGCATAGCTCGTTCCATAGCTCGCTGAGAGACTCTGAGATTATTTATGCGGCCCGCAGTAAAAGAACACGTGTCTGTTTCGTGTGTCATAACTGGTAACACGCACTGATTGAAGACCTTTGTCTTCAGACTCTGAGGTATTCTGTACGTGAAGATATGCCGTAGCTTCTCGAACGCTGCCAAGCCGAGTTGGATTCTTCGATTGACCTCTTTATCGAAGTTGGACCTCCCTAGTTAGACAATTTGTCCTAGGTAAACATACTCGTCTACAACTTCGAGATTAGTGTTCCCAACAATCACCGGTATTGGCGGAATATGAACATTAGACATAATATTTATCTTGTCCATATTCAGCTGCCCCCACCTGGATTTCGTACTTTACAATATTATGATATGCGTAAACTTTTTAAAAAACGTTGCGTGTCCGGTCAAATTGCATTCATGCATAACGTGACCATATATTTTTTTTCGTTGAGTGGGAAGCCTGCTGAATTATTTTAAAAAAGTGATTTTACTAGGTTATTTTGGAAAATTAAGAACTATTTCTTCATTTTCACGTTATAAGTACTTATTTATTATATGTTAGCCTTAGTGACATGATTTCTGAATTCTAACGTCTAAGCGGTTGTATGCAGAAAAAATGAGTTTCAAAATAACGGGTCAATTCGGGTCTAGTTTTAAAGTAAAGTACGAACGGACCTCATTATTTCTTTACATGATTTGTTAGTTTGATAATCAAAATTACTTTCAATCTTTCAATGCTGCGTTTGGTCTTTTTGTAAATATTTTATTAATTAGTGGAAAATCTTCTTCGAACCGAACCTATCTAGGTACCTAAGCTATTGAAAATAACCTAAACCTAAGTTTTTGAAAACGAGACATTATTCCCTCACCGGGGCCTGAAAGCGGGACTGTCCCGCCCAAAGCGGGATGTATGGTTACGTAAGTAATACAAAACATATTAGCTAAGTTCAGCAGTGAACATCCATGGGCTGATATGATGATTAGCTATGTTACTAAACTGTAGTGACATGACTTCTAACGTCCGTGTGATGTTTCTAATTTGTCGGCAGTACAAATCAGTTTCAAAATATCGGGTCTAGTTTTCAAGTAGGAATGGTGCTCATTACAAGATTTGTTAATGTTGGTAATCAAAAAGGTTTTCAGTACCAACTGCCACACTTGCTGCGATTCGTCTCTTGTATATATTTTATTCATAACAGAAAAAAAAAAACTCATTCGACGCGTACCACAAATTATGTTATCGTTTGTTCTGTTTGCGAAAGCGGGACATTTTTGCTCTCACTGGTGACAGTGGGGCAGACAACCTGAAAGCGGGATAGTCCCGCCTAGGGATTGCAATCCGGATACTTCGAAATTTGAAAATAACTGAAAAATCCGGATTTTAGGGGCCTATTATAAATCCGAATATTGATAATAAAATTCGGTTTTTTCGAATTTTAGTCATAATTGATAATAGTTGATGTTTAACTAAAAATTTTCATTTAATATCTAGTAGATTTAGGTCAGTATTGCTCTGAAATATATACACCGCTCGGCTCACAAGCGGCTAGCTGCTACCGCTCATCCATCTAGCTAATAGCTCGGTCTAAGTCGGCCAGTGAGTGTTAGAAGGAGGCGATGCGCGCGCGGCGCGAAAAAACAACTCTTTGCACAATGTAATATCAAGACTGATAGTTATATTTAGTCGGGTTACCGCCGAAAGCATTTTGTACATCGGCTGATCTCAGAAAATTGTTACTTTTGAAAGGGTCTGACACACCAGCCTTCTAAGCAAGCTCGCTTAGAAGGCTGGTGTCACTTGATATGAAATCTCTGGTGGTCTGTGCGCTTGGATTTCCAATTTCCTGAGCGAACGGTCTATTCATGTAGTCGTAGAAGGGTGTTCGTCGGACCTTTTCGTAATCAATGCCACAGAGTTAAGTTCTCTCTGCAACCTTATTTCTGCTGCATATTAACGATCTGGTGAAGCCCGGTATCTTTGGGTACGTAGACGATAGCACCGTTGTCATATTTCCAGCGCGCGAGCCACCAGTGACTAGATCCAATTGTTGCGAGAGGCCATGGTAGAGCGTTTGAACGTAACTTTACAGGCAGTCTCCGATTAGGGCAATGCCATCTGGTCACTTTTAATGCCACCAAGACGCAGGTGTCTTTTCACCACCAAACGGAGTCCTTTCCACCAGGCTCTCGCCCTCGACTCAATACACCGCCGAGCCAGAAGACTCATCGAATATGAGACTAATTATGACGAAACTCACAAACCTCGACCATCGAAGAAAGATTGTTTGCCTTAACGGTTTTCTACAGGATATATTTTTGAGAGTGTGTGCAGGAATTGCTCAACCTTATTCCCACCACAATCCCTATTTTTACTCCGAACCACAAGACACAGGGAAAACATTTCTTTTGCATCCTCAATTATAATGCGTACAGCAAGGGAGTGGAACTTGCTTCCGGCGACTGTATTTCCTGACTGATCAAAATTTTGAGAAAAGATTCTTGTTTTGTGACCCCAAGGTCTCTCAGATATCGATTTTGAGAGCAATCGGACAAGTAACTAAAAAGTTCAAAATGGCGGACACTTTTTCAAAATTTTGAGAAAAGATTCTTGTTTTGTGCCCCTAGGTCTCTCAGATATCGATTTTGAGAGCAATCGGACCATTATCTAAAAAGTTAAAAATGGCGAGCACTTTTTCAAAATTTTGAGAAAAGATTCTTGTTTTGTGACCCCTAGGTCTCTCAGATATCGATTTTGAGAGCAATCGGACAAGTTTAACTAAAAAGTTCAACATGGCGGATACTTTTTCAAAATTTTGATAAAAGATTCTTGTTTTGTGACCCCCAGGACTCTCAAATATCGATTTTGACAGCAATCGGACCATTATCTAAAAAGTTCAAAATGGCGGACACTTTTTCAAAATTTTGAGAAAAGATTCTTGTTTTGTGACCCCAAGGTCTCTCAGATATCGATTTTGAGAGCAATCGGACCATTATCTAAAAAGTTCAAAATGCCGAACACTTTTTCAAAATTTTGAGAAAAGATTCTTGTTTTGTGACCCCTAGGTCTCTCAAATATCGATTTTGAGAGCAATCGGACAAGTAACTAAAAAGTTCAAAATGGCGGATACATTTTCAAAATTTTGATAAAAGATTCTTGTTTTGTTACCCCCAGTACTCTCAAATATCGATTTTGACAGCAATCGGACCAATATCTAAAAAGTTCAAAATGGCGGACACTTTTTCAAAATTTTGAGAAAAGATTCTTGTTTTGTGACCCCAAGGTCTCTCAGATATCGATTTTGAGAGCAATCGGACAAGTAACTAAAAAGTTCAAAAGGGCGGACACTTTTTCAAAATTTTGAGAAAAGATTCTTGTTTTGTGACCCCACGGTCTCTCAGATATCGATTTTGAGAGCAATCGGACAAGTAACTAAAAAGATAAAAATGGCGGACACTTTTCAAAATTTTGAGAAAAGATTCTTGTTTTGTGACCCCCATGACTCTCAAATATCGATTTTGACAGCAATCGGTCCATTATCTAAAAAGTCCAACATGGCAGACACTTTTTCAAATTTTCACAAATTCAAAATTGAAAAGAAAATGTATCCGCCATCTTGGAGCGGCGGGCGGCCATATTTAAACAAACTTCCGCTTTATAATTATTAGTATAATAAGGGATTTTAGGAAATTATATGTAATATACAGAGTTTAGATAATGTAGATAATACTTATGAAATGGAATAGTCATACTGTCACAATTCTATACTGTGGCACTTTTTGTATTATGGTCATGTTGCTAGACCAAATAAAATATTCTGTTTCGTGCAAAATCTAAAACTACTAAAATGTCGTGCTAAAATTGTACGCATATGCTAAACACGTAAAACTAAATATTGCACAGAGTTTTCAGATTTTATATGCCATGTTTTGAGATCTAAGAATAAAATATAACTGATTGTGCAATTCTTTGTATAATACTAAGCAATACTGGGCAATAAGGCAGAAGCTCTAAACATTTGGGTCTTTTAATACAAGGTAATTAATTTTCATTTTTTTTTTGTTCATTTAGATACTGGCGGTTGTCGTTATTGAATGTTCTTTTTTCGATTTATCGGTGTATTGTTGAGTTTTTAGTTTTTTAGACATTCTATCACCGCCTAAAAAGAGACAACGGACAGCTTTGTCTGCGTCTGAAAAATTCATGATAATGAATGCCTACCATGCACGTGTACAAGAATAAGCCTATATATCAGTTTATAATAAGAGTTTACTGATTCCGATTCTTCATCACCTTCACGAATCAGAGAGTAATTTCTTTTTTTAGATTTTTGTAATGAATCCATATTTTATGTTCGATAACAATTGAAATGTAATAAGTTATCAAATGAAGACAAATGAACAACTTGATACAAAAAATTTAAATATTTTATTTTCATTATGAATAATATTATAAATATGACTGTCTAGGCATATGTTGACTATCCCTGATTCGTCACTCAGGGGGTGGTGTATATCTAGAAATAACTGGCATACGTCCGACCTCCAACACGTTCCGCTCGGGACTGAGCGACACGGCGAGGGAGTTGTAGCGCGAACAGCGTTTGAAAAAACCTTATTTTTGGAATTAGGAGGATGGAATTTTACATATGAGTAAATATGAGGGCCGTCGTATAATCCATTTTTCATGTACTTTTTTATGGTATAAGTTTCATTACCCAAAAACTTATATAATTCAAATGAAATGAGAACCATTAGACCATTTAGACCTGTCTTTGCGATTTAATTCGATGCAGCAAAGTGCTCGTAATCGTGTATCGAAAGGCCGAAATAGGAAGCTTATATAGTGTAAAATAACATATATTTTTTTCAAAATTTTAATCACTGCTATTTACTAATGAAATGAGAACCAATACTCCGGTTTTGGGAGAACCCCGCCTTAAATTTCTAGTAATAGAAACTTCACTTACTTGGTTGATTCTTTCTCAGGGGTATCAGGAGGTGTATTACCTTTCACATCCTGACAAAACTTCCAGTTTTTCTGTTTTCTGTAAAACTCTAATCGAAAGATTGCTATGAGCTCCGGTTTTGGCTTTTTACCTTCGGACTTTTCCGCCATAATGTAACACGAATAATTAACTTGGATGGTATATAAACTGTACTAATTGTACGCTAAACTTATCGTAGAAAATTATAGTCACAAAGTTACGAAAGATTTATTTTTGCCGGCTTTGCTAAAATGTAGGTACTTGTCAACAACGCTTCTGTCAAAAAATAAAATCTAAACAAATGGGCGCGTTCCAAATATATCTAAAAAAGTATGATTAAAAATAAAAACTATTTACATTTACTACACATAAGAGTATGTAGTAAGACAAAAACAAGAACAAAAACCATTTTGATATTGAATTTGTTAAAATAAACGCATCTGTTAAATATTAAGTGAAGTGAAAATCATTGAAATTTTGGCGGGAACTTGCAAAGTTTTAAGTTATGTTTTCATATAAACTAGAATTTCTGTTAAATAGATAGTTTAAATAAAAATCAAGAACCGTCACCGTGAAGTAAAACGAATATAAGTTAATGTCAATAGAAAAACATTGTAGTAGTTCACAATTTTACTAAAACTATATACACTTTTTTGCAGATGGAAAATGATCTATCGTGAGCGTAACTAGTACATATAAATCCTCGACATTGGTATAAAAGAGATCGGGATACTAAACTGAAAACAAGTTTTTTTTAAACAAACTTATCTGGAATAGTCGACCGACTTAATCATCAGACTCTAGAACCAGAGCCCTTGTAAAGACGAATCCAACGAGTCCTTTTATTACAGAGTTCCCATGGCCACCTTCCGCCTTTTGCCTTGTTATCCGTTTAACATATGCATGTAACATTTTTGGTCAATCAGAAACAGGGATGTGGGTCAAATTTATGTTGCAAGATTTGATTCCAGACGGCCACATATTTTGACTCAGGTGTAGAGTTTGTGAAGTTAGGGCGTGTAGAGTTATAAGGTTATGGATCTAGTGTCTTTCTGGAATCGGAACAGGTGAAACTAAATAAAAGATTGTAACTGAAAAGAAAAAGCAACAATTTTATATGAGATATATAGATATATCGTTTCGCCAGGATTATTCCGACTTTTATACACTTAATTTTCTTTCCCTGGTTTGATTATAAGGTTATTTATAATCAAACCAGGGAGATGTTTGTAGGAAAAAATCTCCTATATTACAATCCTTAGAGTATATCTAGAGTATATAAATACTACATACAAGTATTATACATTTTTCAGGTTATGTTACCAACGGGTCCATCCCGCCCACTGTCTTTCATAGGGTTGTGCCTTTTATCTTTGAAGCTAGTTGAAAATTTCATTGCCTATTAGTATTTTCATAGTAAAATTGCTCCAATGAAATTGATTTCGACTCACACTGGCCGAGTATTTTCCCACACAACTCATATAAAGTTTGCTAGTCCAGTTACTTTATTGTACTAGATCATAAATAGTTTTTAATTTGAATGTTGAAACTATGAAAAAACCAGTTGTCTGTTTAAGATTTTATTCCAGAGGTGTTTTATCAGAAAATTAAACACAATTTTATGTTATAATCTCAAAAAAATAATCTTTACTTACAACCATTTTTTACAATATCCTTTTCACTCATGTTTAAAATAAAAACATAATATTATATATTTAATACATAGTAACTCATGGAAAACATAGAGACACGTTGAGCGACGAATAAGAGAGATAGAAATATAAATATTATTTACAGTTTACATCATACTTCTCGCTTACACACACAAGTTGGTAAAAAAAAAAACTAATAAAAATCGTCGTTCCCACACTACATGTATATCAAAATCGAGACAGCAGTTTATGAGATCAACCAAAAACTTTTTAGATTCAACCAATTTAAAAAAGGCTGTTTGGTGGTATGACCCTTGCCTATCCTTTAAGGTTAAAAAACTACTACTACTTACTAAAGAATATTGCCAATGCGTGATATAAGTACAATTTTGTGCCCTGGAATACTGCGTGAGTAAAAGAAATAACAAATAGTGTGGAAACGACGCAGCTATTGTACTATTTAAAATTAGAAGAATTTCTTCGCTTGCGCTTCTTTTCTTTCCCTGTAATAAAAAAAAAAAAAATAAGTATTATCCATAGAAATAAATATACCTAGAAAGAACGTTGCGATACTACACGAATATATAAAACAGGCCAACTTTTATAAAATGCTGCGCGTAACAGCTACTTTTTGACGCTCCCTCTGCGTCATTCTGCTTGTCATAGTGACGTTCATAATGATAATAGTGGTTGAAATATTCCAATTAAAATCGGGAGAAAGTTAAATATTGAACATTATTTTGCATTTTTATTTTTTTTTATTTGTTTTAGCCTCTAACAGTCAGGGGCTATTTTTATCGACGCGTGCACAGCTGCAACACTCTATCTGGATGTATCCTTAATCAAAGGTATTATCATCATTATTTATATTATAACGAAATAGATTATCGACAAGAAAGAGGGGGCGAAGTCAATGCGCGAGCTGAATTGGCGTTTATGAATACATTTTAGTTGACATCTTATTTTATTTATTAATCAAATTAACTTTTTGTATATAGGAACAACTGTTATTTTGCGGCGCGCGTAGTTTTTTTATACTATAGACCTGTATTGCACCATGGTCAGAGATGATGAGGTGGTAAGCACATAGAGAAGGAACTAGCTCTCAAGTGCAGCTGTAGGAACACACCGATAGTGGCTTGGCGACAGATTTTCAACCTGTAGGGTACGGTAACCGCTTACCATCATATACTTAGTGGTGATGGTAAGCGGTTACCGCAGCCATATGGACGCTTACGACACACGAAGTATCGCTCACGCATTACCGACCTTTCCCCCCTCCCCTATGAGCTCTGGCGACCTTACTCATACAACTTTACACAACATAAAGTTATTTGTCTGCGGTATTCTGTAAGGTGGAGGTACTTCCCCAGTCGAGCTGCTTTTTGAGCGAATAAACGCTCTACCTCATTTTTTTTTCTTGTTATAGGGTATTATAGTTACTTGTATAGTGCGTATAGGAACATGAGGGCGAGGTGCATGACGGAGACCAGCAGCAGCGCCGTCAGCGACACGCAGCCCGCCTCCGGGCACGGCGCCTGGTTCACTATCTGGGGGCTCGCCGACATTCTGTTCACACAAACACATGCCGTCACATAAAAGGTCCTTCTACAGTCTTGGCGTATTTAATGAGGGATGAATATTTCATTAGCAATACAAAAAAAAAAAAAAAAAAAAAACAGGAACACAATGGCTGCGGTGTTTTGTAAGATTTGACATATAAATAAACAAATTAAAAAAAAGATGCCGCGCGTCAAAATCTGTGCAAAAATGGGGCACAACGTTCTTTTTTTTTTTTTTTTTTTTATACTACTTAGGTAGCAAACAAGCATACGGCCCGCCTGATGGTAAGCGGTTACCGTAGCCTATGGACGCTTGCAACACCAGGGGCGTCACTCGCGCGTTGCCGACCCTGCAGAAATCTCTTCACACCTTCTCTTCTTTTGAGACTGTTTCTTGCGGACAGACAACTCGCATAAGGCTGCATGTCCACCACACATGTGTAACGAGGGATGTGTTTAGCTGACAAATAGGATCGCTTCATTTTCACGTTCATCTAATGCCGGCCTAACTAAATCGATCTTGTGACATTATGGTAGGTACAAAAAAAGTTACACGGTTGGTTTACATACGGATGGAGGGACTTGCGTTATCTATTCAGATTTATATCTGTGGTACTTCCCCATTCCAAATAAATAAATATCCTGGGACATTCCTCACACACGGTCATCTGATCCCAAACTAGCAGTTGTACTATGGAAACTAGATAACTGATATAATACATATACTACTTTTTGGTTGTAAATTCATACATAATTTTTTTTTTTTTTTTATTGTTTTTCAGAAGATTTACAGCTTTTTAACAGTAGTAATAACAGTAGCAGATAACAATATGCCATTTACAAATCTTCACATATAAGTAGTAAATAAAGTTAAACATATTCCAAAAAGAACAACCGTAGGACTACGCAGCATGCAAACATAGTACCTATAACTACAACTAAACAAAGCAAAAACAATGCGGTAGACATTAAGACAAAATCAAAAGTAAATAAATATAAAAACAAATAAATTAGGTTTAAAGGTTCCAGTTCATCTCCATTAGCTAATGCGTTCCCGTACTCTTGAAAAAATCATTAGCCATTCGCTTTTTAATTGAGTTAGCGCTAGTGCAAAACAGATCAGCATCAATACTGAGAACATTAAACTGTTGACTGACTCTCAGCAAATAAGAATTCTGTCTATAGTTTGAGCCTGCACATGGCGTAAATAGTAAGACCGGTCTTCTACGTTGTTTAGTAGGTACTTTCAGGAAAATTTTTGACAGTAGTTCCGGGCAGTCTATCAAACCATTAGCAATGTTTACTAGATAGCATAAATCATTAATATTGCGTCTTACCGCCAATGGTAAAAAATGATAACGGTGACAGCGGTGATAATAGTCGATAGATAGCTGGCGAGCCTTAAAATCTAAATATCGAAGAAAACGCTTCTGGATGCTCTCGATACGATTGCTATATATCTGGTAACGAGGATTCCAAACCTGAGAAGCGTATTCCAAATTCGACCGGACATATGCACAATACAAGATTTTAATTGTTTTCAGTGAACGAAAGTTTGCCGAAGTTCTTATAATGAAGCCAAGGGCCTTAGATGCCTTTGCTACAATTTTATAGACGTGCTTATCAAATAATAACTTCGAATCATGAGTTACACCCAAATCCTTCAAATCATGAACTTTAACAATTTGTTTGCCTTTGAGATGGTAGCCTTGACCGACGATAGACGATTTCCGAGTGTACGATATGCAGAAGCATTTTGTGATATTTAGATCTAATTTATTAACATTACAATATGCTTCAAACCTCGTCATATCAGCCTGAAGCTTATCAGTATCATCTATGTCACGTATTTCTTTTAGTATCTTCATATCGTCTGCGTATAAAAGTATTTTGGAATGGGAAAAACAGGCTTTTATATCTGAGATAAAGATTATGAAAAGGAGAGGACCAACCAACGAGCCTTGAGGAACTCCCGACGGGATTGCTAGCCAGTTGGAAGTAAAGCCACCAAGAACTACTGCCTGACTTCGGTTATCAATATAGGATGCAAACCATCGAAGCAGGTCGCCATGTATGCCCGCATTAGCTAGCTTTTGCATTAGGATATGATGATCGATCCGGTCAAAACACTTACTATAATCAGTATATATAACATCCACTTGGGCCCCCTGGTCCATTCCCGTTGTGATGAATTCATTTGCCAAGAGCAAGTTGGATACCGTTGAGCGATTTTTTGAGAAATCCGTGCTGATCTTCACTAAATGTGTGCGTTAAAGCAATGTAAACCTGATCGTACACGAGTCTCTCAAATACCTTGGCAAACAAGCATAGTTTGGAAATTGGACGGTAATTTTCTACTTTCGACTTGTTCCCGCTTTTATGTACTGGGGTTATAAAAGCAGACTTCCACACTTTGGGAACTATGCCCTCGGTTACTGAGCGTTTAAACAAGATGCAAATAGGCGTCACCAACTCAGCCGCACACTTCACAATGAGGACAGGTGATATACCGTCCGGGCCACCTGACTTGTTAAGGTCAAGTGTTTTAAGTATTCTAAGGACAGTATTAGAGTCAATAAATATAGTGCCAATCTCTGCCACCGTGGGATGGTTTGAAGAGAGAAGACTATTTATGTCAATTGTGTCCGATTTATCATTAAATGTGGAGTGGAAGTATGATGCAAATAAGTCACACATATCTGTCCCTGTCTCGGATGTTATGTCTTTGTATGTCATAGCATTTGGGAATGTGGACGATGCTTTTGTGCTTTTGACGAACGACCAGAATGTTTTTGGATCTTTACTTATAGAGGTTTCCACTTTATCAATATAAGAATCATAACATAGTTTTTCTAGTACTTTCGCTCTTTTACGAAGCAAAGTAAATGAATTGTAATCGGATAAGTTACCGTAAATCTTATACTTCTTATGAAATTTATATTTCTCTTGGAGCAACTTAATGAGTGCAGGACTGTACCATGCAGGATGTTGACTTGGTTTTACGACCCTAGATGGAATAAATTTATCTCTACACTCATAAAGTCGATCATAGAAGGCCGAAACTGCTTCCTCTAGTGTGCCCGTTCTCAATACATTATGCCAGTCGATATTTTTTAAGGTGGACGAAATTGCGGTATAATTTCCACGGCGGTAGTTATATTTTAGCCTTGGTAATTCTTGGAGCCCACCTACACTTACAAAGTTGACGTTTATAGATAAGGATTTGTGATGCAAATCCTCTGGGATAAGAGGATCTTGACACGGAATAACATCAACACAACTATTGCAAAGAACGAGATCCAAAATTCTTTGATTTGGATTTACCACGGAATTATACTGATGCAGATTACACGCAGTAATAATATCAATAAAATCTAATTGATGCTCCCCCTTTACTCCAATGGGGTAAAGTTCAATACTACCATCCAACTTTTCCCAGCTAATATTAGGTTGATTAAAGTCTCCTGTAATTATAAACTTATCATTTGGATGGGATAATACAATATCATTTAATTTTTCACAAAAATTAGACAGTTGGGAAATAAGTGAATGACCCCTGTTTTCTGCACAGAGATATAGGCAACAAATGTGTAAAGTCTGCGCCACATTAGTGCGCGAGCGTTTTAAGTTTACAGTAACCCATAGGTCTTCAGCAGATGATCGCCATTCAGGTCTTTCGAAAGCAGTCAGGTCTCGGCGTACCGCTAAGAGTACGCCTCCGCCTAAAGACTGGGCTGTCCGAATATAGTCGCGATCTCGACGCCAGACCAAATATCTGTGATCGAATATTTCCTCAGACGTTATACTATCCGGTAACCATGTCTCCGTTAGCGATATTATGTCGTAAGAATTTAAACAAACATTTCTAAACATTGTATTAATTTTGGTTCGTAATCCGCGTACGTTTTGATAATATAAGCTTAGTTCAGCCATTTATATTCAATGTGCAATAACAGAAATAAACATAACTCATTTTTATTTGTATAACGTCAAGAAAGAACACTATATTTAGCTGGATTGTTTTATAAAAAATAATAGTTGACTCAAAAGGAAAGACAAATAACGAGGTTATTTTGCATTGATGATCGAAGAACGCGGCACACTTTATGTAAACATAAAAACATAAAACGTAAGTATAACAATTAAAGAGGGTAACATAAAAATTCGATTGAGAACAGACTCGAGTGCTAATATTATTTACGATGTGCAAGCTCACAACAGACCAATAGCATAGTAGACCAACGCAACCAGAAAGCAACAGTACCGTTAAAGTAATAAGGCATAAAATCAAACACAGTAGTAAACGCTTACTTGCTTCGACCCAGCGATAACGCACACAAAAGATGTTACAATGAGCCGGCACGCATACACAGTATCTCAAACTACATGAACTTATCCTGTATAAAAACATTATAATTAAATAATGATTACTAAATGAGATAAGATGATACAACAAATATATTAAGTTATTTTTACCAAGTCTTTTTCGGATTTCAATGTAATAACGGGGGAAGTTACGTTTTTCCGGATCATAATTTTGCAATGTTTCACCCAGACGTATTGAAAATCCCTTTCCTTTGCCAATGTTTTAGCTTTAGACAGAAGAGCTTTATTTAGTGGAGTCAAGTGGTCATTTATGAATATTCGCTGGTTTCCTGGCAATCCTATAAAAGCGGTTGTGATAGGGCTATCCGATGCGGCGGCCCGCGCAGCCGCTACGAAGTCTTCTTTTACGTATCGGTTATTGAAGCACGCTATAATTGGCTTTACTCTCTCAGGATCTCTTGTTGGTACCCTTGCCACGTAATTTATTTGAGACTTATTTATAGGATATTGTATTTTGGCCCCTACAGAACAGATCACGTCGAGTAGATTCTCACCTTTAGTCAGCGGTATACCTTTTAGCTCCACATTATTCATTCTTGACCACTGATCTTTTGCATTCAGCTCACCCTCAATTCTGTCCATTTTTGCTTGCAACATATTCACATCTTCTTTTGTCCCTTCCAAAGCCACTACCCGAGCCTCAAATGACTTAAGCTTCGCTGAAAGTTCTTTCATGAGTTTCGTAGCCCCAGTCATTTCTGTCTTGAGGCCATTAAACTCCTCCTTCAATAGTTTCATATCTTGGACTAGGCCATCTAGGGGGGCAAGCTTATCCGACATTGCTTTAATCTCAAGTAGAATATGGTCAATCGTTGCCCCTGAAGGCGTGGGAGAAGATGGCGCAGTTGTAACAGACCTGGAAGTGGGGGTCTGTGTTTTTCCCGTTCCTAGTTTACAACCAGGACAGCGCCAGTTGGCCTTCCTATCTCCCAGTTTTCTGTGTCCACTCTCCGTAATCCCAGCACATTGGAAATGGAATTCACCATTGCAGGCACAACAGCTAGCACCATCAGTCAGTCCTTCCTTGCAATGCTTACACACCGGCATGATTTCTAATGATAGTTTGAGAATCAGTGGAAACAAGTGAAGCGGTGGCGCGTGTTACTACTACGAGACCCACGGTCGGAATGAATACATATATAGGAATATACATAATTACACCCAGACTCAGGACATACATCCTGTGTGGGAATCGAACCCACGAACTGCGGCGCAATAGGGATAATCTTAAACAACCGCGCCTACTGGCCCGTCAAATTACTCCATGTTTAATTTTTTTTATAATCCACCAATGAAATATCAACTTTACGTCTATAACAATAAGGTACATACCTCTGTGCAACACCAGCAACACTCTGCTTCACATGTTGTATATTGTCTCTCAGCTCAGTGAGGAACTGTGGGTTGACTCCACCGCCGCTCGCTGAACCTGACGCGATCAGCGAGTCCGACTTGCGGGACACCTCGATTATGAACCCTCTGCAAATGGGAATAAGGGTTAATTTACATTGATAAGTTTAGAAGTTTTTTGGTGTTCGAAGAATTGATTGGCACTTTGCTTGCGGCGGCTTTGTGTGACGGGTCGCTGATTTCCCTGCAATATGGCGAAGGCGGTGGCTGCCACATGCGTCTAATGCGTGAACAGGTGCTGCTTGTGGGGGCTGGTCTGCTTAAGTTTGCTATTCATTTACTTATTAAATATAGATTCAGTTTTGTAGTTTTGTGCGATTAGAATGTAAATATTATGTAATGAATCTAAGCTTGTCTTGAAAAGAGTAATTGCTGAGTTTATTGCCTGCTCTTCTCAGCAAATGCAACTTTCCGAACCGGTATTAGAGTATAAGTCAGACTTTTCATAAGTGCCTGCGAAGGTCTATTTGAATATGTATTTTGAATTTTGATTGTGAATCGTATTTGGTGGGAATAAGGGTTAGTTTTGTGTGACAAGGCCGTGGCCTCGAATAAAAAAATGAGCTTGATCTTTCGGTACGAACATAGCATGGTGGTAGGGTACTTTGTAGTACCCACCTGGTTGGACATCGAACAATTAACCCAAAGAAGCGCAATGACTAATGTCATTGCGCTTCTTTGGGTTCTTAGATTTCAAACAAAATTAATATTTTGTTTGAAATCTAATACCCAATTTGTCAATTACCCACCACGGAAAATTCGCTCTGATTGGCTAAGTCAAGGACACAACACAGACACAGACAGAAGGACACATAGAACATTTAGATGCAGTGATTGGTCGGTACTGTTATTAGTCAGTGCAAAAGCACTTACTAGTTTCGGAATTGGATTGTCCGATATACTCCAAAGGGATTTTTCCTGAATCGCTTACCACCACCATTGATACGCTAAGTCAGATTACAGACAAACATACATTTTGTTGTTAGTAAATGGATAATGTATGTACGATTGCCGATTCGAGCCACAGCAAAGAAAATTAATGTTACTGTATTTTAGATAAATGTTTAAGGGGCTAACAATAGATGGCGCTATTTTAAGTTTCAAATCAGTCTCAATTTTTCGTAATAAGTGTTCTGTAAACACATTTTTTTAGGCACTGATTTAAAGAGGCAGTATTAAATAGCGGTTTTGGTAAGTTAAAAATTATAAATGGCAAGTTTAATAACTAGTTCAGCAGTTAAAACTAAGCAGTAAAGTAAACAAAAATGTGTTATAAAAAATAATGAAATGGATCAGTGAATATATAATTGAGCAGGAAATAATTAAATGGGCGGTAAAAATTATTGAACGAGCGGTTACGTGTGGACAGTAATAAATCGGAATTTGTCGGTAAGAAAACAATGAGGTGGTAAAGTAGTTTTAGAGATATAGCGGTGTGACGGACGGACGGACAGACGGACGAAGTCGCACCATAAGGGGGTCCTTTTTACCTTTTTGGTACGGAACCCTAAAAACAGTACTTAAATAGTAATGAAAAATTTAATTAATTTTGCTTTGATTGAAGGAATTAAATAAAACAAATTGTATAATAATAATAGGAACTTTTATTCGTAATTTAAACGATTACGTGATTGGTCGCTTCCGCCACCCGCGCTAATAAGCTCCGCCCAACTAACGATTACATTTACCTCTCTTTTCAATGAATTTGAGTTCGGGTGTCACCGCTCGCTATGATCTGCCGAACTATTTATAGAACCGCTCATTCCATCATTTTTACCGCTCATTCAGTTATTGGACTGCTCAATTATTTTTAGAATTGACATTGTATGATAAAATAACCGACTAATTGTTTTTTTATTACTGTCCATGTTTTACTGTCGCAATAATTAATCAACCGCCATTAAATTAAATAACTGCTCAATATGTTTTTCAACTGATCATAATAACATCTCGAATATTTAAATAACAGCTCAAAAAATTAGTTCCCATTTTTTTATGTACTCCTAGGAGGTATTGTGGTAGTGTGTGTGGTAATGTGTGGTAGCGTGTGGTACTGACTTGAGTTCAGCGATGGTGTTGATCATGAGCTGGTTGTTGGCGAGCAGCGCGTCCCACTCGTGCCGCCCCACCGGCATCGCCGCCATCTGCATTGCATTACATTACAATACAATACATTGCATTGTAGCGCTCGTGGTGTAGCATGAATAGCCGTTCTTAATCGATCGGCAAAGTTAAGCTACGTCTGTCGTGGTCGGTACCTGGAGGGGTGACCGCCTTTTGGTATTTCATATCGAGCGTTTCCGTGCTTCGGAAGGCACGTAAAGCCGTTGGTCCCGGTTATCACTTAATTGTGATAGTCGTTAAGCTAGTTGGATGCCTCCTAGGCGGCTTGAAAAATTCCAACAGTAGGTTGACCACTAGCCTACCTCCACCAATCCGCAGTGGGCACGCGTGGTGGAGTATCGCCCAGACCCCTCATTTGTGTGCAGGAGGCCTGTGCTCAGCAGTGGGACATTATAGGCTGATGATGATGATGATGACATTGCATTACATTACAATACACACGGTTAATACATCTATACCATATAACACTACAAGGGATGATTCGACGGTTAGATCATCAAAAACAAAATCATTAAAAATTGACAAAGATAAAGCGCTTCAAAATTCGGGAGTGGGGCCTCGTGACGTCACTTTTGAGTCAATAGTGACACAACGCAACGTTACGCAGAACTTCAACACAATCTTAGTATTTTTTTGTTTTATTGACAAAAGAAAAAAAACGTGTCTAATATTTTTTGATAATGGCCCTGATTCTGTTGTTTACAACTTAACTAATTGTAATCTCACTATGTCTCTTTCTAACAAAGAACATAAGAAAAGGATGTAAGGAATTTAGTCCTGTCAAATTAGTCCAATGCTTGTTTTCAATATAAACTTAGTCGCCATCTATCGCGGTTACGCCTAAATACACGCAAAATAAGATGGCAAAGATTAATTTGACAGCTTGAAACATGTTCTATCCTTTTTCAATAATGTTCGTAAGAAAGAGATGTGATGTGAATAAAATTAGTTTAAAGCGATTTACAACAGAATCGGCACCAATGTCAATGACTGACTAAATAGAATTGTTCAGGAATCTAGCCGATTACTTTGAAACACAGTTTTACTAGTTCGGGAGCCTACGGATTCAAAAATAAGCTGTAATGTTATATGCCAATAAATTAATTATTATTCCGTTTATTCATTTTATATACATATTAAATACATTTTTAAATATTTTTATAAAAATCATGACATACAAAAAACATTTAAAAATATAAAAATTATTATAAAGAGAATCTCTGGGGAAGTACCTCCTACAAAAAACTTAAACCGACTTCAAAGTACACTAAAAAGTAATCAAATCCTGACCTGATCAGACAAAAAAATAATTCTCGAAATCGGTTAATAAATGACAGAGTTATGAGGCATCATACAAAAAACAAACAACCGAATTGAGAACCTCCCCACCATTGACTGCTTTTGAAGTCGGTTAAAAATTAATAAGCTGCACGATCAAAATGTATGAAAAGTTGTTTTTTTTCGAGATTTGAGAAGGTTAAAGGTTAAAAAGTAACCCTATACTTGGTGGAGATTTCGAGATGGCACATTTTTAAAACCTAAGTTGGGTTAGTCATGCTGAACAACTTTTGCTATAGGACCAACACTGAATCAAACTTGCTCAATCTTAATGTTTGAAATAAGTATAAAAAACGAGATTCACCCGGTAAGCTCCACCGTGTATAATGTACCCAACTAAATAGGCTTACCGATGTACCTACGCAGAAGATACATTTTCAAAGCGCGGGAAATGCTATTGGTCGGCAGCTGCCGCCATGTGTGCGACTTGCGAGTGAGACGGAACTAACAGCTCACTGTATTATGAACCTTATAGTAGTGATCTAAGGTTGATTGTAAGTATAAGCATTCTTTCGTTAATCTTCAGGGCCATATTTTCTTTTCTGTGCGAACGAAAATTGACGAGGCGCCTTATCAGTTGGGTTCTAGTGTACAAGGTGTATATGTGTACCTGCGGCGGCGCCTGTCCGGGCTGCAGCGGCTGCAGCGGCTGCGCCTGCGCGCTCGAGTACACCGCCGTCAGCATCGACAGCGAGTTCATCTGCTTGCCTATCACCTGACATACACAACAACACAACACAACACATTACACCAAATAAAATAAATCAATATTCATAGGACATTCCTCACACACGGTCATCTAATCCCAAACTAAACAGAGCTTGTACTATGGAAACCAGACAACTGATATACATACATATACTACTTTTTGTTTGTAAATACATACTTAATATGCATAATTACACCCAGACTCAGGATATACAGACAGGTTCATGCACACAAATGTATGCCCTGTGTGGGAATCGAACCCACGACCTGTGGCGCGATAGTTGGAATCTTAACCAACCGTACCAGCTGGCCCGTCACTGTAAAGATGCGACCTCTTTTTTATTATTATTATTGCTCCTGGTTCAAATTAAGGTTTGTCTTCAAATTTGTACTAAATTGCGACATCGAACTATGTACCTTTGTTACTGAAAATGTTTTTAGTGCAAATAAAAAAAAACTAGGTACTTCAAATGACACTAAAAAGTATGAAATAACTCTAATCTGACACTGATTTGAAGTCAGCGAAATATTTTCAATAGAATACGTAGTGCTCTTTAATACATAAAAAAAATATTGCATCCGTATGCGCAAAATGCAGCATCTACAGCATCCCTGGGCAAAATTATAAGGACCTTCTCCAATCAAGAAATCTATCTTTTATTATATCGGCTATTTTTGCAAGTGTTTTACAAAAAATACTTTCAAAAATAGCCAATATATGCAGAAAGTCCAAAAAATTTAACCTTGCTGAGTTTCTTGCCTGTTCTTCTCAGTTGGAGCCCGACTTACGAACTGGCGGTAACTTCAACGTGCCCTACGACTTCGACTTTGAACCAACATACCTCATCCACTTTCTTGTTAAGATCCTTCAATATGTCGTGTATTTGTCCTTGCCCTTGGAAGATCTGCCTCAGTTCGCGCTGCCCGTCAGTTTCGAACCAGTCGTCGAACTCGCCGTCCTTCTCTCGCACCTGGGGACAGAAAGAGACGAGCGTATGATATTTTTATATCGATTTAAGTTGAACTTCTGTAAAAAAATCCCCATTTTTACACCGAACCACAAGACGCCGGGAAAATTTTCACCCGTACGTTGTTGACATACCGAAAATACGGACACCGCGTTTTGCATCCTCATTTATAATGCGGACAGCAAGGGAGTGGAACTTGCTTCCGGCGTCTGTGTTTCCTGACGCCTACAATCTAGGAACTTCCAAGGCCAGAGTGAATAGGTTTCTTCTGGGTAAGCGTGTTTCATATTAGGCTTCGTCATCGCCCCTTATGGGCGGGTCAGTGGCCAAACGCAAGCCCATTTAATACAAATAAAAAAAATAAAAAAAATCCTTGGTATGCTTCTTACCGTTTCTTCTCAGTGGAAGAATTAAATAAACAAAATTAATTGCATATATTCAACGGTAATGAATAAAAAACATAATATATTTTTTTATACCACTAATGTGTCAAACAAGCATACGGCCCGCCTGATGGTAAGCAGTTACCGTAGCCTATGGACGCTTGCAACACCAGGGGTATCACTCGCGCGTTGCCGACCTTAAAACTGACTGTTTCGACTGACTGTTTTACAAAAAACTTAAACCGACTTCAAAGTACACTAAGAAGTAATCAAATCCTGATCTGATGACCAACCGGGAAGTGTACCCTTCCAAAAAAAATAAGATTTTTCCAAATCGGTTAATAAATGACGGAGTTATGAGGTAACAAACATAAGAAAAAAAAACGGAATTGTGAACCTCATCCTTTTTTTGAAGTCGGATATAAAGAAGAAAGGCTCCAGAATATTAGAAAACTTAAAAAAAAAGATGTATGAAATCGGTAAAGTCGCTCTCTAGTTAAGGCGTGAACAAGGGAAATAGGAAATCAATTTTAAATATAAATTAGACGTATAGTTTGTATGTTTGGATGTAGTAGGTTATCCCGGGCCTCGGAAATTTCGAAATCGTTTTCGAATCCGTTTCTTTTTTTTTACTGTTTATCGGCCTGTGTTTGACCACAATCTCACCATGGTAAGTGATGATGTGGCCGAAGGTGGTGCACACACTCTCAAGTGCAGCTGTCGGAACACACCGATGTCGGTGCTTGGTGACAGATTTTCAACTTGAGGGTGGTAGCCAGCCAGGTGGGTACTACAAAGTACCCTACCACAGTGCTATGGTTTCCTCACAATGTTTTCCTTCACCGAATGCTCAAGGATTCGAACCCGGGACTTTCGTCTCGGTATCCGACGTCACTACCACTGCGGACCATTAGAAGTGGAATGAACTCCCCATTACGGTTTTCCCTCAGCGCTACGATATGGGGTTCTTCAAAAGAGGCGTAAAAAGAGCTCTTCAAGGTCGGCAACACATTGGCAATCCCCCTGGTATTGCAAATGTCTATAGGCGACGGTGACCACTTTCCATCAGAAGGCCCGTCTGCCTGTTTGTCAAACTCTTGACATAAAAAAAAAAGCTATCATCGCCTTCATTCATTGATATCGAATCCGAGTGTTTTAATATAGCCCTGCTGATCCGATTGTGAAAATTCACTAATAAGAAGCTATCCCGAGTGTTACAGGCCAAGGTAAGTGAACCCGCGGGGGACAGCTAGTATGTTACACTGGAAAGAGAAAGTGACATAAGTATGGTACCTCATCGGGGTGCTCCTTCCTGTAGTCCTCCTTCTGCTGGTCGAGCTTCTTCTGGTAGTCCTGGTACTCCTGCGACAGCTTCTGCTGCTCGTCCGAGCTGATCTGCTGACCTCCTGACACAAACAACAACTTCTAACGACACACATCTTGATTTTTTTATTTTTTTTTAACAACTATGTAGGTAAACAAGCATACGGCCCGCCTGATGGTAAGCGGTTACCGTAGCCATATGGACGCTTGCAACACAAGAAGAATCGCTCACGCGTTACCGTCCTTTCCCCCCTCCCCTATGAGCTCTGGCGACCTTACTCACGCGCAGGAACACAACTTTACACAACATAAAGTTATTTGGCTGCGGTATTCTGTAAGGTGGAGGTACTTCCCCAGTCGAGCTGCTCTTTGAGCGAATAAACGCTATGCTCTACCTCTCTAAAAATATCTAAATTATGTTTAATGACTATTTTAAAGTAGCATGTGCTATGTTTGACCGACATCACACCATGGTATAGTAGTACCCAACTGATATGGCGCGTCGTGAATCTTCGTTCGCACAGAAAAGAAAGTATGGCCCGAAGATTAACGAAAGAATGCTTAAAACTTACAATCAACATTAGATCACTACTATAAGGTTCATAATACAGTGCAGCTGTTAGTTCCGTCTCACACGTAAGTCGCACACATGGCGGCAGCTGCCGACCAATAGCATTTCCCGCGCTTTGAAAATGTATCTTCTGCGCAGGTACATCGGTAAGCCATATTAGTTGGGTACTACTGTAAGTGATGATGTGGCCTGCATGTGGTATCCATACAAAGCCTAGAAGGAACTGGCTCTCAAGTGCAGCCGTCGGAACACCCCGATAGGTGCTTGGCGACAGATTTTCCAGATTTTACTACAAAGTACTCTAACACCGTGATATAGTTTCCTCACGATTTTTTCCTTCACCGAAAGCTCAAGCTCATTGTAGGATTCGAACCCGGGACCTTTGTATCGGCATCTGACGTCATTACCATTAAGCTATCATCGCCTTAATTTGAATATAGTCCAAGAGCTGATATGTGACATGGGTCTCGTCATTGTTGACAATATAAATAAATAAATATCCTGTGACATTCCTCACACACGGTCATCTGATCCCAAACTAAGCAGAGCTTGTACTATGGAAACCAGACAACTGATATAATACATATACTACTTTTTGTTTGTAAATACATACTTAAATACATAATTACACCCAGACTCAGGACATACAGACATGTTCATGCACACAAATGCATGTCCTGTGCGGGAATCGAACCCACGACCTGCGTGATAGGTGTAATCTTAACCAACTGCGCCACCTGGCCCGTATATTGATTAATAGGCCTAGGATTCATACAGAAATGGGCATAGTCCTTCAACAAACATCCTTAAAGCCATTACAGAGTTGGTTAGAAACATACTTTTATTTATTTATTTATTTATTTATTTAACATGATATTACACAGCATTTAACAAAAAAATTATAAAACATAGAACTTACATTACTAATACATTTGCCAATAATGAATATCCACTCTGTAAAATTATTTAACAAAACTACTGGTGGGTAGGAAACTATATTACTTTAAAGAAACTACAAACTAAAGCAAACGGTGGTCGTCGCATCATGTGGGGGTGTGTGTGTGAGTGTGTGTGAGAAGCGTTGAGTGAAGAGTAGCTGCCTGAGCACGACATAGTAGGTTCTTTGTTCACAATAAATAAATAAAGCACAGTTTACATGTCGATTTATTTTTATTTACTTTTTTATTAAAAAGTTTACCAATAAAAAATATGTTGAATAATAATCATGTATAACAAACTAAAATGAAGAAATAAAAATATTAATAAATCAGGGGTTTATTTGCAACCACTTTGCAGTTTGATGTTAATTTTATTTTTAAAAACTTGTTTCGTGGTACAAAAGGGGTCTATGTCACCAAATAACTTATTGTAGGTACGTGGGATGCGAATTGATAGTCTGTTAGCGGAATAATTGGTACGCGATGTAGGGACATTAAAAAGTTGTGTATGCCTCGTGCGACTACCTGGTGCTCTCAAACATAACATTTTTTCGATAAGTGCAGAACAATCGAGCGCGCCGGAACAAATGTCATGTAATAATTGCATATCCCGCAAAATTCGTCGATTACGTAGGGTTGGTAGTTTGTGATTTTGACAAGATACTTCATAATCATCGCAAACAAAAAGTGACCGGAAATTAAGAAATTTTATAAACTTTCTTTGTATACGTTCAATCCCGTGCTCATAAATTACATATTGAGGGTTCCAAATGGAACTGCAGTACTCAAGAACGCTACGCACGTAAGCAAAGTATAGTATCTTGATACATGTCACGTCATTGAATGGTTTGGTGACTCGGAGTATGAAACCCAGATTTTTATATGACCTGTTGACAATGTGTTCAACGTGTGCCGAAAACGTCAGTTTCTTATCTAAAATTACGCCAAGATCCTTAACAGTGTCTGTTTTTTCAATAATATTGTTACTGAGGCTGTAATTAAATTCAACAGGTTTGTACCCACGAGTAAAAGTCATATGGGAACATTTGGCGATATTGACACCAATTCGGTTGGCAACATAGAACTCAGTGAGTCTATCCAAATCTTCCTGTAAATTAACACAATCGTGTAGGGAACCAATTTTCATATATATTTTTTTGTCGTCGGCGTATAACAAGAACTTAGCGTGACGAAAGCACGATACAATATCATATAAATATGCTGTATATAAGAGAGGACCGAGCAACGATCCTTGAGGAACGCCCGAAGGGATGCTTATAAAGCTTGAGCGCTTACCTCCTATTACCACTGCTTGTGTTCGATTTCTTATATAAGATTCTAACCATCTTAAGAGATCACCCTGAACTCCGAGTTCATATAACTTGCGTAACAGGATGACATGATCCACACGATCAAATGCCTTCTCAAAATCCGTGTAGATCACATCAACCTGCGAGTGCGATTCCATACTGTGTAGCACGTCATCAATAAAGACAGATAAATTTGTCGATGTCGATCGCCCTTTTACAAATCCATGTTGCTCCTCCGGTATGCCTTGATGTATTACAGGGTAAATCAATTCGTAAATAATCTTTTCGAATAATTTACTTAACACATTCAAAATTGAAATTGGCCTATAATGTTCTACGTTAGTTTTAGACCCTTTCTTATGCAATGGTATAATATGAGCTTGTTTCCACACAGTCGGAAAGGTTCCTTCTCTTATTGAGCGATTTAATACCACAGTGATTGGACTTGAAAGTGAATGTGCACATTTACGTAAAAACACTGGAGGAATCCCATCGCTACCAGGACCTTTCCTTTCATCTAAGGTTTGAAGTAGTTTAAGAACTTGGCTTTCACTAACAACGGTAGTGTCAATGACTCGACTAAAAGATACGTTTGAGAATGTTACTGTTGGATATTCATTCAAAGGCTCCACAAACGTACGCTCGAAATAGTTGTTAAAAGCCTCAGATATATCATCTACACTTACCAGTTTACTGTCACCGTAAATCATACAGCTGGGATATCCGGTCTCAGACCTGCGTTTAGAGTTAATATAACACCATAGCTGCTTAGGGTTGGACTTAATCGCTTCCTGAGACCGAGTGATATAAATCTTATAACAATTGTCTTGCATTACTTTCTGCCTAGATCTGAGAAGGGAAAATGCATCATAATCGAGAGGATTTTTATAACGTTTCCATGTTTTATGAAATTTTTCCTTTTCTCTTATTAAATTAATTAGGGCTTTGCTATACCAAACGGGGTAGTGGCGAGAACCTTGAATGGTGATTTGCGGCACATACTTCCGTATTGTATCGTTCACAACTGTATAGAAAATTGAAGCTGCATCATCGACCGTTCCTAAATAAAGGTTCGACCAATCGACCCTCTGAAACTCAGCATTAATGTCAGAATAATTGCATTTCCTAAATAAATATTTTCGACGAAGAACTTTGGGTATGGGCACAATGAATATATCCGAGGCGTCAATGTCTAAGGTTGTGTGATGACTGTCTTCCACGACAAGAGGAGTTTTAGAATGAGTGACATGCACATGAAAATTACAAAATATTAAATCAAGAGTATTACCAGTGCCATTGCGAAATGTATTGTATTGCTTTAACCCTATAAAATTAGTGTTGTTAATAAGGCCAATACCCGAGTTCTGAAGTTCAACACTACCCTTCTTTGCGTGTGTCGGTCCAGTCATGTCCCACAATATGTGAGGCAGATTAAAATCTCCAGCTAACATTAAAAAGTCATTGGGCACTAAAGCAGCTATATCACGCATCCAACCAGTGAATTCATGTATACGTTGAGCTAGTAACGCGCCCGGCGGCATGTAAACCAATGCGATGTGAATGTCCTGCGCCGAGTTAATCGACCGCCCCTCTACCGTAATCCACAGACACTCGACGTCGGACCGATCTCGCTGCCATTCTGGACGTACGCGTACACTGAGACGTTCTGAACATAATATCATTATCCCACCTCCATTAGAACCGCGGTCACGACGAAATACCTGGTATCTCCCGTCAGTCAACTCCGAGTTTAGTACACCATCGTTTAGCCAAGTTTCTGTTACCAAGATAATATCATGTTCCATTGTTAAAATATTGTTACTGAAATCTAAAGTTTTAGTTCGGAGGCCTCGGACATTTTGATACAAAAGCTTTAATTTGTTATTAACCATTGATGAAGTTGTTACAGTTACCAGTGCATAAAAGAACAGTACTAGTAAAAATGGATTTAAGGTATACCATGGAGTCTACTTCATAAAGTTTGATTGGAGTGGTGATTGAACAGAATTTAAGATTATTAATCAACATCTTATAGCGGATTGATACAGTTTTTCTGCAAAAAATGTGTCCATGAACGTGCGATTTAGGCAGTGAGCTACATGTAACTGTATATGAGTGTTTAGTGAATGTGCTTGTATAGTGTCTGTAAATGTGATACAAACAAACAACAATATGCGTTTATAGTAATATTTTTTTTCGATATCCAACACATACCACATAAGAAATAAAATAAAACTCACCTGACTGTGGTTGCTGTGTGGAGTACAGTGAGGAAGTGAGGAGATGTATGACGTCATGATCGTCGGCGAGTCCCCCGGTGGCGGCCGACAGACCGAAGTACCCTCCCCGGGGAAGTACCACGTTCTCCGCGCGGAAACACAGCTCGTAGTCCGACTCGTCCTTAGTCATACCTGCGGGGGTAAACAACTGTTCGATAATCTACCTACTTGAGTGTCTATAGTTATGAATAGAGAAAGAGAGAGAGATGGAGAGTGAGATATAGAGGGTGGGAGGCAGATAGAGTGAGATATTATGAATGAGAGAAAGAGAGACATATTGTGTACCTACTATTCTGACTGTATCTTTATTCTGCTATGGTTTTACTCGGACGATCAGTTCCTGCTTGGTCAAAAAAACTTTTTTTTTTTTATTGTTTTTTATTTTTCTAATTTTTTTATTATTTGACATGTTTTCATTTATTATGTAATTTTTTGACTTTAAAATAATTTCTATTAATTTGCTATTAGTTTATTTTTCTCATTTAATTTATTTTATTTTGTGTGATTTTATTTTGTACGCCTATTAGGCAAGTCTCAGTGACACAATCTATTTTATAATACCATTATTTGACCTGTGACTGACAAATAAAGAAATTTGAATTTGAGAGAAGGTAAGATGTAGATATAGGATGAAAGACAGAGACAGATATAAATAAAGGGTTAAATACAGAGAATTATATAGAAAGGGTAAAAAACAGTGTTATATGTTGTTATTTAGACATAATTTACCACCAAATACAGAATTTGAATATAGAAAAGTTGAAAACAATGAGAGATATATATATAGAAAGGGTGAAAAAACAGAGAGAGATATAGTGAAAGTGGGATATAGAGAAAGGGTGAAAATCAAAGAGATATACAAAAAAAAGTTATAAAGTCAGAGAGAGATATACAAAAAGGGTGGGAGACAGAGAGAGACTTACCGTTGTGGAAATAGACAGTAAGAGTGTTCATGTAGTACTCGACGCGGGCGCGGGTCGGGAACGGCTTGTTGCGGAAGTCTCGCAGACAACCAGACAACAGCTGGGTCGTGCCATCACTGTAACATACACACGAACGCTTTATACATTACTAGCCGCCCGGTTTCACCCGCGTTGTTGGGTCAAAAGTAGCCTATAACACTGGGATGATGAAGTTTCAGAATCAGATCAGAGTTCCGGAGATTTCTTCCTAAATCCAAACTTAACCACTTTATAATATTTGTATACAATATGAGCAGACATTAACCCTGTCACCATGTTAACATGATCACCATTTTGGATCCACAAAAGTGCGGTCTACAACAGATGCTGGTGCTACACTTTTAATGTATATCTGGGAGAACTATCAACAGTTTGGAATATTTTGTGATCTTTCCTAGGTATTTGATTACGAAGATCATCACACCCTAATATAAAACTTCAACAGTATAGAGTTCATTGAGTGGCATTTGATCTTGTATCATCTTATGTATCTAATTACCAACGAGAAATAGGTATTAGCGGTACTACTTCCCAAGAGACTTTAGTTAATACGGGCGTTCCGCAAGGATCAATTTTAGGCCCATTTTTGTTTCTTAGCATATGTTAATGATCTGCCCTATGTGGATAATGAATTCTCATTACGTGGAAGAAAGGAATATATGGTTGTAGTAGCTTCTCTCTGCACTTGCATCCCCCCTGGCTAAGTGACAATTGTATGAATAAGCATAATAATTATATGGTATATTGTATAAGTATTTGGAAAAAAAGCTGTAATATGAAAAGATCTTCCACGATAAAATAAAAATAAAAAAAAAGCTTTGCTGAGTTTCTTGCCGGAGTCTTCTCAGTATAAGTTTATTTCGAACCGGTCGTAAATTCAACTGTATGTTACGTTCATAAGTGCCTTACCAGGGCCTAAACCGAATAAATTATTTTTTGATTTTGATTCGATATAGTTTTGATAGTATCAAATTAACTTAAAAAAAAAGAAAATACACATTCCTCGGAGTTCAAAACTTATCAATGTGTAACATTGTTTCTATGGTTGTGAACACACACTGTGTGTAAAGATTCAACCAATTTCATGTGACCGTGACATACGGACCGCAAGACAAAGAGACAGCAGTCTGACCTAAAAAAAAATTGTTACAAACCTCTTATGATCAAAGACCTTAGTGCCATCGTTGAGGACAGCCATGATGTAGGGGTTGTTGTGCTTGTTGTCGTTGTCGAACGAGTCGAAGATGATGGCGAGCCCGTTCCAGCGGTCCGAGGAGCCGAACACCTCGCCCGTGTACTCGCCGCGCTGCGTCGTGTACCAGAACGCCTGGGGGAAACGTGGTTACTTTTGAAACAGTTTTCGGCACACAGACACAGAGTCCTACTAAGAGGGGTAGAGCATAACGTTTATCCGCTCAAAGAGCAGCTCGACTGGGGAAGTACCTCCACATTACAGAATACCGCAGCCAAATAACTTGACGTTGTGTTCCTGCGCGTGAGTAAGGTCGCCAGAGCTAATTGGGGAGGGGGCGCGGATCGGTAAAGCATGAGTGATGCCCCGTGTGTTTTAAGCGTCCATATGGCTACGGTAACCGCTTACCGTCTGACGGGCCGTATGGTTAACCGACATCGTCGTAGAAAAAAACATACCTATATAATGTTAGGATGCGAAAGTTTGTGAGGATGCACGTCTATTAATCTTTTATGCAAAAACTATTGAACGGATTTGGATCAAACTATTCACACGGTATATTTTCTGGATTAACACATGGTTTTTATCCTTGGAAAATAAGTGGTCCCTCGCGAACGCGATATGTATTAGTAAGATGACACTTACCAGGCCGTCAGCCCCTATCCTTCCCCTGCCGGTGACCTTGAACATGACGTCCACCTCCCACCAGTCGAAGTTGATCGGCTGCTTCGTCCAGATGGCGCCCTTCTGGCTCCGGAGCGAAGGAGCGAGACGGACGCTCTCGCCTGACGCTATCGCATCTGTGGGGGAGAGAGAGGGAGAGTTTAGCTTAGGTTGTAACTTAGTAGGAAATCAATCAAATCACCATCATCAGATAATCTATCAATGTCTATGTATCTGTTTGTAACGCATGCATTCCTATACCATTCGATTATGAAACTTTTGTGAGTTGTTCTGCGCAGACCGAAGAAGGTTCAGGTTCGAAGAGTTTCAAACACTATTGGAACCTTAATTCTAAAGCCATAAATTTAATTTTCCTTTGACATTTCTAAACGCCACAAGTTAACTTAAGATTTATTTCACTGCAGTTACACTTACAAATAGTCCTGATAAAATCGTGTTTGAAAAAAAAACCCATTCGTTTAATTAACGTTTCTATTGTAAGTACTGTATTGATTATGATAATAGAACAAGTATGACTGTTTAACAGTGTAGTGTAATGTTTAAAGTGTATATTGTACTGTGTAGTCAATTGATTATTTATGCACTAATATTTTACAGTGGCTTTGGACTAATAACATTCAATTGTATTAAGAAATATGACTTTAGTATAGCGACCTCCACCTCACAGAATACCGCAGAAAAATAGCTTAATGTTGTGTTGCGCGTGAGTAATCTCACTACTTAGGACATTAACTGTTCTAACTGCGATTACACCTTCCTATTTCCTAGTTAGGAACCTAAAAATAGGAGAGTGTAATAATAGACCGGGAGATACTGGCACAAATTCCTGGTCATTTGTACCAGTATGACGATTATTCGAGTATGGCGAGTAGTCATTCATGAAAATCACCATGCCCTACTTTTCCGACGATTCCAAATGGCCGCCATACCACCGCAAATGTGCGATTAACGCCCACGCGATTGGGTCGTCGGTACCAGCGCTTGACCATCATTTTCCTTTTCGTCATTACGTCATTAGACCCCTGAAGGGTCGCCATACTGGTACAAATAACCAGGAAATTTATGCCAGTATCTCTCGGTCTATAAGTGCTTAAGGTCGCCAGAGCTCACTGGGAATGGTCGATAACACTTACGGAGGCACAGTACTTACTAATAAGACTGTGGCGGAGGTCAACCAGTGTCGAGATATGGAGCCTTTTATGTTGTAAAAACTGTTTCCATTTGTGCTTGGCTGTTCATATATAGATCCCCTATGCGTATTTATTTATTTATTGACACCCTCCCGCCCCGGGCAGAGCTACTCCCTTATTCAGCTAAACAACTTTTTTTTTCTTCTCAGCAAATGCAACCTTCCGAACCGGTATTAGAGTATTAGAGTCAGACTTTTCATAAGTGCCTGCGAAGGTCTATTTGAATAAGTGATTTTGAATTTTGAATTTTTTCTTTTATGTATTTTAGATTTGCACACACATTTCTAAAAATATTTTAGGCACTTAACATAAATTACGACGTGTATGCGGGCGTAAAGTAAAATGTGGGATCGTTTGCATAAACTAAATTAAAGAAATCAAGTTACGTATAATTTTATAAAACCAGAAATACGAATTACAATTCAATGAATAAAATTATCTAATTATCATAAAAACTTAATGATAAAAGAAGGAATGCATATTTTTTTACCGACTTCAAAAAAAAAGAGGAGGTTCTCAATTCTCTCCGTCATTTATTAACTGATTTGGAAAAATATTTTTCGTTTGGTAGGGTACACTTCCCCTTTGGTCCCATTGTCATCAGATCAGGATTTGATTACTTCTTAGTGTACTTTGAAGTTGGTTTAAGTTTTTTGTAATGTAAAACTGTTTTTAATTATTATCAAAAACAGTACAATGTGGCTCTGTGTGTCAGTGTGTCTTCTGCAGTCGGAATTAGGAAAGCTTTGAAAAGATTCGAAGATGTTGGCATAACTCCTTTTGAACTAATTATGTCATTGTGTGCAAACCTTAGTGTGGTAGGACTTAGTATGTAAACTAGGGCATGCTAGTAAGTCATATTTGACAAGACGGTGTCTCACCTTGCCGCTATATGTTTGTCTCTTTTTGACACATGGATGTATATGGGCTGTCAAGTGACCTAATACCTATAATAGTTCCTTCATAATAGGAAGGCACTATTAGGTACTACCCTACCGTCTGGCTGCCGATGTGTTCTGATAGTTGCACATCATGTAACACATTCATAAATAGTGTTGATAACATGATCCCTCGCAATAAAGATTAGTTACGTCCCACCGTTTCAAATAATTTTCAATTTTTAATGGCACGCTTATCTTATCTAACTCCTATTATAGCTATTTCAAAAAGTGTATACATATTTATGTCCTCGACTGTACATTGTTATACCGAAAATATTCTGGGGAATACTGCATGAATGACATTTTCAGTTAGATGTACTTTTAGTTCGTTCAATAGATTCGGGGCTATGTGCCCAATGTTTCTAGGTTGAGAAAATAGTGATCTAGATCTTGACAAAAGCTAAGCACAGGTAGACCATAATGATTTTTCGCTCAGCGAGCAGCTTGACTTGGGATGTACGCAAGCATACGTAGACCAACTCTAACTGCTTACAATCAGGTGGATTCCTGATTTAGTAGTATAAATAAATTGTATGTTGGATCTCATCTGCTCATAGTCTTCATGACTGATCGCAAGAAACAATTAATTAAAAAAAAGTTTTTCATTTAAACAAAATCTGGCTTTTCAAATATACAGGGTGTTTAAATTTGCTATAAAATTATTTTATAATAGGTACATATAAATTATATGTATTAAGTATTCCGATTCAGTTGATTAAAACACTGTAGCAAATATGTAGGGCAGACATGGCAACTATGTTGTACAGTAAAAATAGCAACCAATGCAGTTTATAAACATAATACAAGTGCAATCAAATCTATGTTATAATAATTCACTTATAGAGTTCAATATCTACTGTATATGTGATTGCTCACTCATTATTATTTAATTAGAACACCAAACAATGCTTACTGCAGGAAAATTGCAATTGTTTGGAAATGTTTTTTTTTTCTGTATTATTTTTGGAAATTACCGAAATGGTTAAAGCTCATGCTCAAGTACTAGGCCCCACGTGTGGTATGTGAGAGGCAGGAGGGGAGAGGCCAATTCCTCACTAGCCCTCTCTCCACCCCCATAACTCAGGTGGTATACTACCCCTTACCGGACTAAAGCACTACATCTGCCTTTTAATTTGACTCCGCCGTCATTATTTTTATTATGAAGATTCTTATGCTCACAATTATATTAAGGTATGTGATAATGTGACCTAATGGGCTCATTAAGCGTAGATCTAGTTCCCAAATGCAGCGGCCTGGTAACATTGCTAGGTTCTCAGGGTCAGATTTTCAACATGATGGTGGTAGCCAGCCGGTTGGGTACTATAAAGTACCCTACTACCATATGGTGAATGTTTAAAATGAAACCATGGCCTGCGTTCCAGCCTACTGCAGATATTTTCATAGTTACTATTAAATGGAATGTACCTAGATATGAATTATCTCTTGTAGCAGAACCTAAGCTATGTCGAATTAAGTTTTTTGGGATAATGATCATTTCTATAAGATTTTTTCATTCATAATTCGATTCTAACAACATTTTGTCTTCAAACACCATGTCGACTGCCGTCGTGGAACCAAAAAACACGATTTTGACAACCCTCGCACCTCTCCCTCTAGCACCAAGCATGGTAATATAACCCCATCTCTATCTATCATGACAGATATCACTGACGTGTCGCTGTCAGCCGCAAAAATCGGAACAACAAACGGTAATAATTAATTTTACTCTATTTTTATAACACAACATTCACATTTAATAATTTAAACACTTAGTTAAGAATATATTCTACACAATAAAGTGCTATAAAATGATATAACAACTGAATTAAAAGCTAAAATAAGGCTTTACTTACTTCCACCGTACTGCCAGAAAGGAACTGATCCATCTTTTTGGGCTAAATATGGTGGTTTAAATGAATATTTATATTCAAAACGTCTGTGCACCGATTGACTATTGGCACGCACTAATATGCATAACAAAGCACACACAATTAATTTCATATTTAACAATTTCATCTCGACGGCGACTGCACTAACTCGCACACGTCAATCCAATCCACAAACTACCAAAGGTGCGTTCGAATTGGGGTATGGTAGCAAAAATAACAGTCCAAAATGCCAAAAACGATCACAACTGGCGTTCGATTTGGAAAGTTGTGGGCGAAATTGGCGTTTTGAACTGTTTTCGTTCACCGTTCGTTTTGCATGGAAACAGTTAAAAACGACATCGTGAACTGCAAATTTTGACCCACCTCCGAGGCAGGGTCGTTTGTGATCATATTTTGACATCTTTGAATCTGACAGATAAGTTTCGGAAAATTCATACGGGAAGCGAAAATTCTAATTTTTATTGTAAAATTTTGTAGAAATACTAACAGGCAAGAGAATAATTTGTTAGATTAACTTTGTTTAATGATTAACTGAAGGAAAAAGGTAGTTTGAGACAAGTGACAAGCAGGCGATGAGCATGCAAATGTCATTTTTGTATCTAATCGTTCGATTTGGGACATATCGTTTGTGGCAAAAGTTGCAAAATTGTTGAAATTTTCCAATTCGAACGCTTAAACAAAAATGCCCATTTTGAAACTGTTAAAAACGACATCACTCCAATTCGAACGCACTACAAGAGAACTAAAGTTATCCAATCCAATCCAAACGTCAATCAAAAAATTTTTGTTCGTGAATTATAGTGGTGCCAGATGTTAAAGACAATTTCGGCCGAAAACTTATTAAAATATTAATGGCTTTTACGATGTCGAGGGAAACAGTTTATAAACTCTTTCAGGGGCACTTTCATATAGTTTACAATACACGTTTTTATGTTGTTTCTAGTTATATTTAGGATAGTTTAATAGTAAAACAAAGGTTAAAAAAAGATCACAAAATGAAGGCTTTTGAGGAATACCATGTTTAGCTCACGTTTAGCTACGGTAACTACTGGCGCTCTAGAACAAAAACGACACTATGAAAAATCATGTTTCTTTTTATCAGACACTTCTTTCTTTTTACTAGCTATTGACTTCTTTTACCATAAAAGAAGATGTAATTCTAAGGACATGTATAAGATGTCAAAATGCGTCAAATTAAACAATTACAGTAATAAAAATTAATCATAATGATATAATTCAAGACATATACCGCGACATTTTGCTATTACTTCACTACTACGCGCCACATGAACTACTACGATCGTAATGGATATAATTTGTACTTAGCTGAATGTAGAAACAATTAGCTTATGAGTTAAACATTGTTACTCTAACTTTATGTATTATTGCAGCTGTTTGTTTCTCAATAAATATAAAATAAAAGTAAATAAAATAATTAAATCCCTGAAATATTTAGACATTATTCTACCAAGGTAAAAATCAAGGAAATCTTTAAATATTTAAATTTTCTGCCTCATGCACACGTCATATTCATCTTTTATATCATCTTTTTTAGTTTTTTAATGGTTTTTTTAAATAATTACACAATGATTTTGAAAATGTTCAATTTTTTTTGGTTGCCTTCTTACAAATAATATGACTATATTTTTCTTAAAAACGTCTGGCAGCCTTGCTGGTCAGGCAAGAGAGACTGTCAAAAATCAGTAGAAAATATAAGGAATTTTTATACTACGCAAGGATATTGTATAATACTTACAGGGATGTTATATACTAGTTACGTAGTATATAAATTCGTTGAATAGGTACGTAACATACTACGTAACCAAATTTATCAGTCAGATAGATACTTTTTGGTGGGAACTTGCAGTATGACGTTGAGAATTCGGGTTTTTTGAGTTTTATTGCATTTTATCGGTGGTCTTTTATCCAATAAAGATCAATCCATGTGCACATGTGCATGTGTATCGTGACTTTTCAAGTTGTCGCAAGAAGTCCGTGAAAAGTTTATGTACTATTTACCACCATTGTACTAAAACATGACTTTTAAGGACGGTGACTGACATTGCGGACTATATGAAGTGATTTATTTTGTGTACAACTCGATAAAACTGAAATATGACAAGCCTGTATAGCTTAGACCTTTGCCTGCCTTTTGGCGAATAAGACAAATAACAACAACAGTCAGACAGAAAGACTGTCACTTAGTGCGTTCGAATTGGAGTGATGTCGTTTTTAACAGTTTCAAAATGGGCATTTTTGTTTATGCGTTCGAATTGGAAAATTTCAACAATTTTGCAACTTTTGCCACAAACGATATTTCCCAAATCGAACGATTAGATACAAAAATGACATTTCCATGCTGATCGCCTGCTTGTCACTTATCTCAACCTACCTTTTTCCTTCAGTTAATCATTAAACAAAGTTAATCTAACAAATTATTCTCTTGCCTGTTAGAATTTCTATAAAAGTTTACAATAAAAATTAGAATTTTCACTTCCCGTATGAATTTTCCGAAACTTATCTGTCAGATTCAGGATGTCAAAATATGATCACAAACGACCATGCCTCGGAGGTGGGTCAAAATTTGCAGTTCACGATGTCGTTTTTAACTGTTTCCAAGCAAAACGAACGGTGAACGAAAACTGTTCAAAACGCCAATTTCGCCCACAACTTTCCAAATCGAACGCCAGTTGTGATCGTTTTTGGCATTTTGGACTGTTATTTTTGCTACCATACCCCAATTCGAACGCACCTACTGTCAGTAGTCAAGCAGTGTTGCCACCTTAGCCCTTTTCGGGCTAGATATATCCGCTTTTACAGTACTAGAACTCCTTTTCTGCAGTTTAGCCCAAAAAGGGTAATCTAGCCCTATTTGAAAATCCCTTAAAATCTCATTCACACACAACTACAAGAAAACAGTACTTAGCAATAAACTAAATATAAATATAATCTCATATAAATAAACATTATTTTTTACGACGAGTGCAATTTTTTTGGCCCTTTCTAAAACCCGATTTAAGCTAATCTAACCCTTTTTAGCTCCGTCGTTAAGCCCTTTTATCAAAAAAGAGGTGGCAGCATTGCAGTCAAGTCGTCATTTCGTTCGACCAGCACTTGACCAGCATTGCCAGAATGTTACTTTTGTAACATTTTACGTTACTTTTGACCAATTCATGTTACCTCCATGTTACACACGACTCAAAATGTTACTTTTACGCACAGATTACAGAATACTCAGATGTAATGTACGGGACAAGCACTGTGAGGCTCATATTTAGCTATGTGTGCGTGAGAGCACTGTAGGAACACGTGTGACAGTGTGCGTTTAGGGATGCCAGGCTGCGTTTAGGGCTGCCAGGCTGCGTGTAGGGCTGCCAGGATAATGAAGAAAAAACTCCCACGTTTTTTATTGGATAGTTATTATCAACTTAAAACTATACTTTCAAATAAATAAATTCTGAAAAGGCTTGTGATTTGAGAATGGATTAAGTCAATAAAAATATGACCAAACCAGCATTATACTAATAATCCATGTAAAAAAATAAAGAATTTGCCAAGTTCAATTAAGAAAAAAAAGAAATGAATACAGAGGTGTCATCATTTATTAAAATAGAAATAGGTAACATACATTATAGTGGATTTCAAATAGCATGACTTCGGTGACACATGGTATTTTATTAGATTTCTCAATGGTTAATGTTCATTTCGATATAATAAAGGAATACTATACTATGATAGAGCGAGGTTTCATGAAATATTGAGAGTACTATATCAGAGTAATCAAATGGAATTTCACAAGATATTGGTAAAAAGCCCTTGACCTTGACGACTCATCATATGTGAAATTGAGTTTAACAGCCTTTATTCTGCACTAACTTCTTAAAATATTGCCTTTTGTCCTATAATTCTAGCATTCGTTTCTAATTTTGCTATATAATGAAATCTTATATTAGTATATATTTTTCTATTACTATTTTTATTAAGCTCGATAAAATGTATGTATGTTTAATAAAATGATATTTTATATTTTACTAGCTGACCTGACAAACGTTTTTCTGCCATATCGGCTCGACTTCGTTTGCGTGATGCCCTACTCTATACCCTAACCTACTCTACTCCACTATTACGGTTTTTTATTTTTATTATTTTTCATCATAATTCGAATACATAATTTCGGCACCTTATACAAAAAAACATGTTTCATATTCAATATGTTTGAGTAAGCAATATTTAAAACTTATCTTCAATACCAAAATCATTAGTGGTTGCTGAAATGTAACGCTGTGATAGACGAACAGACGGACGGAGTCACAACATAAGGATTCCTTTTTATTTTTTCGGTTCTATTCGGAAGCATTCAAAAAATGGCGTTTGGAATCAGAGTCATCATCAATAACCTATAAATTCTAATATTCAGCCCGTTCAAATAAACTATAAGCGCCATTTATTTTTTCATATGGTACCAATAAATTTCTCTTGCCTATTTATTTTTGTTAAATCGATCGATCTTACAAGGCCCCATAATACCACGACTTCAAGGAAAATACTTTCGATGTAACCTAGCAACACCAACTGATTTTTGTTGAGGTTTTGTGTTCCTAGTGATCAGTGACAAATACACGAAAAAATAATACAAATAAGTGAAAATATCTATAATTACCTATGAAACGACATTCCGTCTTCCTTTTTTTGTTTTTGGGAACAATTTTTACAATATTTCAAAATGCAGGACGGCATAATTTTTAAGAACAATTTTGCCACTAGTGACGTACTTACAATACGAAGCTTTGTTTCGTACTGCCTCAAGTTTGTATTTACTTTTGAATCTGTATTTGGTGTGTTGGCCTCACGCCCGTGTTCCGCGCGCTCGATCTGAAGTATTCTGTAATCTGTGCTTTTACGTTACTTTTGACTTAATAAAAAATATTCAAATATTTTCTAGCATACATAAAATAACCGTGAAACAGTCCTAAGGAAATTCTAGTTCGTCGCGTTGGTGGACTTGATTTTTAGCCGTCGTCTATTTTCTTTCTGTTTATCGCAAGAAGATAGCAATAGCATGAATGTTTGGATTTCTTATTTATTTTCTTACTTAGGGAATTAATACAATTGTAACGATTTTTGGAATCTTAACAAATAGAACTGAAGATTTTTATGTGAAATAAAGTGCCATTTACATTATTAGTTTCGTTTTCTACCTAAAATAAGATAAAGATAATGTTACTTTTCTCGTGATAATGTTACTTTTTGAGCTGTCTCATGTTGCTTTTGACTATCGGCCACTGGCAACACTGCGTTCGACAAAGTCCGACAAACTATCGATATTTATCGTATCGATATTTTTCAAATATATCGATATATATCACCCAAGAAATATCGATATTTTTTGCCCAATTTGCAATTATTTATAAAAATTGCCTAAATTATCGAAATTTAAAAGCAAATACACATCTGGCTGTTTCAACATATTGCATATTTTCTAAATTTAAGAAATCGGATTAGTCAAAATCATGATGTGACGCATGAGCAGACAGCAGAGCTTTAAAAATATATCGATTTTGATATCTGAAAATAAATATCGAAAATTGATATATCGCGGGAAAAAATATCGCTAATTAATATCGATATTTTTCTGAAAAAATATCGATATTTTGTTATATCGATATTTTTTACCCATCCCTACGACAAACAAACAATTTTTTACTGATGGGAGGAACATGAATTCTGCCACAAACTACCAAGAGAACTAAAGTTCAGACCGCCATCTGACGAACATTGGTGATAAACCGTATGCAGAGTTTGAACATGACGTTTTTTTTTTTTTAATATTCCCATACTATTGTACAATGAAAAATAGTCATACAGCCTATGATATGTAGGGCCCCGGGGCTTTAGGGTAAATACAATTATTTTTTATTTCAAAAGTTCTTATGGTATAATAATAAATGAAACACAATTATTTAGTTATAAATTATTTATTTAAATTTTAATTTTTAAGTCTATCTGTAGTGACGGTCTAGATGGGTCTGGACAGCTGTTGGCATCATTAAAATATCTGCAAACAAAGTATAAAGTAACTGTAAATGAGTGCGAAGATTTTCGATCGGAGCCTAGCTTAATCTTCAGGATCCATATTGTTTTTTTTTTTTTTTTCAAATATTGGCCTACGATGAATCCTATATACATCGATTGGAGATACCCATGCAAACAAAAAATACTAGGGTGTCTTTGTCCTAAAACGTCACAAAAAATATCAAAAAGGTGGCCGAAAATAATGACAAAATCTTTGAAATGTTTTATTTTTTATGTACAAGATAGTCGAAGGATTTGAAGATTTTAGTATGGAGACTGGCATTCCTATCATCTGCCTTTTTTGTATATATAATTTATTGGTAAAGATTTTGGGTGTAGTAATTAATTATGCATTAAAAATATTATATTTTTATGTCAGCTATAAATTTTACATAGAAATAGCCTACACAAATGGAACACTGCTGGAGATACTGAGCCAGCACTTAATCTAATACAAAGGGGACAGGGGAACACATTACTAGATAAGATTATATTAAATGACAAAAAATTACCTGAGTTCATTTGCATTGTGTTATTCAGAGACACACATGTGGCATTACTTTGATGGCTCGCAGCTGATGGTTGGACAGAGGTATCTGAAAATTTGTATGAGCTGTTATTATTTTACAACCTAAACGTACATGTATCATCAATATGGACAGAATGTTAAATATTCTTGTGTAAAGTGGAAACAGCCTCATCATGCTCTAGTCCAGTGAGTAAAGATCTATAAATGGCATGTCCATTACCCATAGTAGTATTTTATAATCAAAGTAAACTTTTAATTTAATTTAATTTTACTTTTATATTATTTCTTTTAATTTATTCAAAAAGTGCTGGATGTTGTATACATACCAAAAACTTCTGTTCTTGCGACTTTCATTGGTAATATGAATGATCATTGTGGCGCTTCTTTGACTAACTATGATCACCGCATACAGTTTTCTTGTTATCTGAAAAAATGCAATTTATCTCTGTAACTATATATAAATATCCTGGGACATTCCTCACACACAGTCATCTGATCCCAACTTAAGCAGAGCTTGTACTATGGAAACCAGATAACTGATATACTACATATTGGTGCCGATTCTGTTGGCACAAACTAAACTATTCTTAACTAAAATTTAGTTAAGTCCTGTCAAATCGACGTTTCCTATTCAGTTGGCGTACGATTAAACTAAATTTTAGTTTGACAGCACTAATATCGTTTTAGTTACTCAATTTAGTTAAGTGTGTAATTTTTCTATTCTGTTGGTCACGTTTTACGTCAAATTATGTCTAAAATTAGAAATGTCAAACTAAAATTAGTCGTCACCTAATTAGATGTGGATTAAATTTAGTCTTAGAGAAATAGTGTTGGAAATTGGATATTTTGATCTGGATTATTCATAATTCTAAATATTTGCATAGGATAAGGACAAAGCAAGATAGGGATATGTTACATACGTACACTGGACTACAAAAATATGTGAAAATCGTAGTTTTATTTTAATTGTTTTCACTTCCAATGATATACCAATATAGTGCCACAAGCTAATTTGGCCCGGTGAGAGAGTCGCTGTTATCAAATTTGGTTGAGCAAACAACCAATGAACGTAGAGTTCATATTCTCTTTGATCAATGGCGATTGACATTTCGAAATGACTGATGAATTCCTCTTTTGACCACCGGGTCAGATAAGTTTGTAGGACTATAATTAGATTGTAAAATGGGTTTCAATGAAATCACAAACGCACAAAGAATGGACAAAAAAAATGGACTTTAAACTTACTTTATAATATAACTCGACACTGGCAGAAATAAGTCCTAATTTGGATTTGATTGCCAATCTTAAAACTAAGAATAAGAAACAACGAAAACTCGACCACCATACAGTCGAAATTGACAAGACTGAATATTCAAAGATATAACATCATATGAAAAGGCTGTATGGTTGAATAACCCTTGCCTATCATTTTAAGGATTAAAAAACTACATACTAGGTACTAAACTCGCCAGGTTAAAAATATATTTATTATGCCTGTATACCACAGGTAATCAAGATATTCAACTGACTTTATTACGCGTTATTGGAAAATAACACAAATATATACTCATTTCTGGACATAATTATATTTTTTTTAATGATATTTATGAACTAAATGTTTATTTTTTATTATTTTTCCATTAAAATGTATATCATTCGTTCATTATTTTTATTTGATGGTAGCACCCATCAGTTCAATTTAGGGGCTGTCAAAATCAAAATTAATCCTGTCATTTCTAAATTTAAATTTAGTTCGATGTGACAACAGAATAGCGTTTAGAAAATCCTTAATTAAAATAAGTAAAATTTTAATTTAGTTTAGTTTAGTCTGATGCACAACAGAATCGGCACCATTATTATACTACTTTTAGTTTGTAAATACATAATTAATCAATCTTAATATACATAATTACACCCAGACTCAGGACATGTAGACATGTTCATGCACACAAATGCATGTCCTGTGTGGGAATCAAGCCCACGACCTGCGGTGCAACAGGTGGAATCTTAACCAACTGGCCCGTCAACCTATGTATAAATAAGGAATAAGGGTGAACTAACCGTATAAAACAATAGATTTCTAACTCTGGTGGAGCCATGGTTATTAATGTGTTATATATATATATCTCAATATAACTGCATTTGCCAGGCATTTATTTTGGGTTAGACTTAATATGCCTTCACAACCACAAAGGTTGGGTTATAGCTTTAAATGTTATGAGTTGACTAGGAATAATACATATAATAATAAGATATTATATTATTACAGTCAACTTGTAGATCGATAGTTGTTTACCTGCTTCAAAAAAGATATTTGTCGGGTTCCCTGAAGAAATCTCCAAGCTTCGATATGCGCCACTCTTCAGGTGACAAACATATAATTTGCGTGGATCGCTGTTAAGTTATTGTCTCACAATTAATACACTTTATCCACTGTCTCTTATTTTCCTCACTTATAGAAAACTGATGTAGTTTAACGTCTTGGCGTAAACTGTTGCACTTGGGCATACAACATTTTCGAAACTTAAAAATTCCGAAATCACTGTATTGAAATGTTGTTAAAGTGGCGGAAATTTATCAATACAACACATCTCGTCATACAAATACGGAAAACACTGAATTTATGGATTAAAAGAGGTGGAAATAAATCGACATAAGAACTTAAGTTCTCATCAAAACAAACACGTGTTTGATGACAGGTAGGTGCATATTGATTGCATATTGACGAATGGAATTGCTAGGTAGTTATAAAAAGTACTCTGTGGAATGGAATGAAAATAAAATGGCCGGCATGGGTCATGGCGGGGGCGAAGGAAGGAAGAGAGGGGCGAGAACGTCGAGTAAGAACTTTGCACTGTCATTCGATACAGTGGGTTATTTTGATTAGAACATTGCCAGGCGTGAATTCTGCTGAATTTCGTTTACTTATTTTAACTAGTGTATCAGCGAAATTTGTAAGTATAATTGACAAAACACTTTAGTTAAAAAATAATAATGAAATGAGAACGCATGTCTGGTGCCATAAAAAAGAAACAAATACGAATAATTTTTATCTTGATAATGCAACCTATTTGGCTGTATTGAGTAAATTTCTTTCGTTATTGATGTATCTGAACCTTACCCTGTAAGTTTTAAATATATATGATTCGTTTCCATTCCTAAATACCATGTAGCTCTCAACAACAACTCAGAAATTCTTTATTCTACCCAGCTACAAATGAAAAACACAACTTATTGATATTGGTTTTTATAACGTAATTATCTCCTTACTTCCAGCAATTCACACCATGAACGAGGAGCTATCAGAACTGAACTACAGACGTCAAATCTCCCGGCAACACCTGGACATCCTGGCGGAGTACATGGAACGGTACCCCTCGATAGCTCTGGCCAGTGCTCGCTCACGGGAAGGTCATATTCAGTCTAAGAGGATGTGGGAGAGGATAGCTCGGACGTTGAATAAGATTGATGAGGCAGTCACGAAGAGCGGCCGCTGCTGGGCTAGGGTAGGTATGTTTTGATGTACAAAGAGCTGCAAATATTTGTCTTCTCAGTAGAATGCCAAGTTCCAACCTTTGGCCACATCATTACTAACCATGGTTATTGTAGTCAAATACACACGGTGACAAAGGTTGCGCAGCTTGTATATTTGGTGATTGAAACCGTAGATGGAACACGCCAACTCCAAGCAACTCTACCACGTAACTTTGGTGGTAATCGTAACGATTCCCACTAAGTTGGTGAAACGGAGGTAGAGAAATCTAGTCTATACTAATATTATAAAGAGGAAAGATTTGATTGTTTGTTTGTTTGTTTGTTTGCATTGAATAGGCTCCGAAAGTACTGAACCGATTTGAAAAATTCTTTCACTGTTGGGAAGCTACACTATCCCCGGGTGACATAGGCTATATTATATTTTCAAAAACATTAGGGATCCTTACTAAAACTCCAATAATGTAACCCAAGGTGTAAAAAAATTACCTAAAATATTCATTACATCGCGTGCGCTGCGAAAACTATTGATGATAGAATAAAATAATGTACTACGACTTTGCAGAACACATTATTATTTACAAAAAGTGTCGCGATACCATATGTCTAACTATTATAGTTATGCCACAATAAGTGATTTTCTATTTTAAAAATTTTATTGAAATGCCGCCGCTAGAAATGGCTCTCTATTTGTATCTTGGTATTATTCCTTATCAAAATAAATTACTTCATATTCAAGACTGCTTCAATACCTTTATATAACTTTTTGAATTATTCAATTCGGACATACAATTCAAAAGATATCACGAGTTTAAAAATATAAGTATTAGCAGAAAAATCACGTCACGGGTACGGGCCGTACGGGAGGGAGTCAATCTCTGCGTGTGGCTCAGTGTTTGTAAAAAAAAGGTTGACGGTAGGGTAGGGTAGGGTAGGGTAGGATAGGGCAGGATAGGGCAGGGCAGGGCATGGCAGGGTAGGGCAGGGCAGGGCAGGGTAAGGTAGGGTAGGGTAGGGTAGCACCACAGGGTAGGGTAACACCACAGGGTAGGGTAGCACCACGCGAACGAAGTCGCGCCGGGCAGCTAGTTATTAATAAATACCAAATACAATATCTATAAATAAATTATTTTTGAAATTTTCAGTATTGGGCGGACCTAAAATTCAAGATACGTCGCAAATATGCCGTAGTGCAGAGATGTCGAAGTGAGGGCACGCACTGCTCCATACACCTGAACCCTCTAGAACAGAGGCTGGTCAAAGTGCTGACTGATGAGGAAGGGAACCTTCTCCCCACTTCATCAGTGTATCATCAGTTGAGATATGGACACCAGATGAGCACTGATAGAAAATATAATGGGGTGAGGATATGTAATTAATTTTTAACTATGGATAGGCATTTTTAGGGTTCCTCAAAAGAAAAAAAAAACCCTTATATGATTACTTTTTTGTCTGTCTGTCCGTTTTTAAGACCCTTTCTCAGTTACGCGTGGAGGTTATTACTTCCACCTACAGCTGAAATTAATATCCAAAATTCAGGTCTGCAATCCCTTGAAGTAGTGAGAAAATCAAACTTCGTTTAAGCCACATTTTTTGACGCTCGCAAGGCAATCAATACCTATCATAGGGTACTTCCTGTTGATCTAGCACTAAGGGAAGAAATCCGGAAGCTGTAAATTTGTAGTTACATTACAAAAAAATAACATAATCGGAAAAAGGGGAAAAATCTTCCAAGACTCGATCCTCGTTATGAATGAACTATTTACAGAGGTACCTACAAGTTTGTACCCCCCAGTGCACGTTACTTTGGGATCAGATAGCCGTGTGATAGAATGTTCTAGGATATTTATGTATTTAGACATTAACTACCAATAAGGTGCAGCTGTAGGAAGCGATATGCTTGTTAGATTAACAATTTGGGGGTGGTAAATTCTACAAAATATCCAAAAACTATCATAATGTAAATGTAGATGAGTTTTCATATCTAACAAATGAAATCTTTTATCCCCAGAACACCCGCATAAAATCTAAAGTTCAAAACGTTGACAACGATAAGCTAGAAGACAGTGGGGGCGATGCCCCGGACGACTGCCCGGAAGACTGCGCAGACGACTACTTAACACTAAACAACCTGATAGACTTACACGAAGTCAAACCAAATGTCAAGATGGACTGTCAAGTGCCAGATCCAATATGTATAGTGGTGCCCGGAGAAGAGAGGAAGAGTATAGACGAGTTGAGAAGAGAACTAGTGGAATTTGAATTGAGAAAGCAGAAGGAGTTGTTTGAGATAGAGAAACAGCATCGGAGGGAGAAGCACGAGTTAGAGGTAGCTATACTGAGGCTTCGTAAGCAAGTTATGATGAAGGAATTAAAAAAGTTTTAATCTTACAATTTTGTTTTATTTGGTGGGGCGACTTGTTTATGCTATCGGTACTTGCTAGTGACTACAGTGAAATATTTTCCACTAGCAACGCTGTTTGAATGTTCATACATTCACCGCAAACGCTATTGTATATACCCTTTATAAATAAATATCCTGGGACGTGAATTCCTCACACACGGTCATCTGATCCCAAACTAAGCATAGCTTGTACTATGGAAATCAGACAACTGATATACTACTTTTTGTTTGTAACATACTTAATATACATAATTACACCCAGACTCAGGACATACAGTACAGACATGTTCATGCACACAAATGCATGTCCTGTGTGGGAATCGAACCCAAGACCTGCGACGCGATAGGTGGAATCTTAACCAGAGCCCGCCAGCTGGCCCGTCATGTCACTGTGCAATGAAAAATGAAACTACCTAACTAAAATAGTCTTCCTTATGAAATTCACTGATTAAAAACCGCTACAGTCCGCGCAACAGTTCCTGAATTTATAAATCATTAAAGTACAATCTATTTATCGATTCTGATATAATTAAACGGAGATTTTTTTGGTTGTTTATAAGGGCTAATCTCTGATACAATTAGTCACACTCGTTTTTTTTTTTTCACTAATAAGAAGTTACACTATCCCCGAGTGTTATAGGCTACTTTTTATCCCGGGAATACGGGTGAAATCGCGGGGGACAGCTAGTACATAAATAAGTACCTACTGACAGTAAATATTCTTTTAAAAAAACTGAAAGCAAATGATGTGTCGAAAATTAAGTAGACGACTCTATTTCACTTATTTATTTATAAATCATACATTTCAATTAATCAAATCAGTTTTATTTTTTTCGAACGGGTAATACGGATGTTCGTACCATTTATATTGAGGTAGGATTCTGTAGTTCTTATCATATCCCTGGAGTAAGGCCTTGTCTTCATCACTCAACTGGAAGTCGAAAACATCGAAATTTTGTTCAATGCGTGACTTGGTGAGGGATTTAGGGAGCGGGATCACTTTTATTTGTATCTGGAATTAAATAATTGTGAATAAAATAAAAATAATACAATTTAGTTAAACGCCATCTAGTGGATTATCATTATAAAATTATCACATTTGACGCCATCTATTGTCAAGTGGCATTACTATTTACATCTCTAAAACTTAGTTACGCAATCTAACAGAAGTTGGCGTTATAAAAATATTTCAAGAAGGGCGGAAATTGCGTTCATTGCCATCTATTGTCAAGTAGGATTACTATTTAACATAAAAAACTTCGATTTAGTTAAACTATCTCACTAAAGATGGCGTTAAAATATATTTAATTAGTCCTTGAATGCTATGAAACTTACCAGATATCTCAAAACAATTTGCGGTACAGTCTTATTGTATTTATCAGCTAAATCCTTGAGTTGTTTGTCATCGACCCTCGGTGGTGGAGCGTCGGCCTTTGCCTTGTTAGGGAACAGCGAGCCAAACGGAGAATAGCCCATAACTACGATGTTGTGATCCTCGCAGTATTGGATGAGGTCTTTCTGTTGCATGTTTAAGTTCACCTTAAATAATAAAAGGTTGTATTAATTAAAATGGTTCATACAACGGTTCTCAACCAGCCTCCTACCAACGGCAAAAAGGGGTGTTGGGTTGGAGATCAACAAAATACTTACCTAGTTTGAAAAGCTAGCAGAACGTCGCCGCGTCATCGACTCAGGACACCATTATATGGTGCTAAAGTACTTAATATAGTAGGTTCTTGCAAGGGCGGATCCAGACCCTCACCATGACCCCCATGACCCCCCCCCCCCCTGGGCCTCGGCCGTCTAGGTCAGTCAGAGGTTTTTTTTTTCAGTTTTAAGTATGAGTTTTTCGCTCTGCGAACTAATGGACCGGTTTTGAAAATTCTTACAAATGTACTCTATTTTCGTGTGAATCTGCGGGTACCTAGCAACAGCTATAGTATTATGTATTTTGAAACCCATCCAAGCTGGATATAAGTGTGTGACCCCCCCCCCCACCCCTGACATGAAGGCTGGATCCGCCCTTGAGTTCTTCTCTATAAGAGGAACACTCACCTCAACTTGCAGAGCTGAAGGTTGTTCGAGCCCACTATCCAGGATTCTCTGTATCTGTTCCTTGTTGAAGTTGGATAAGCCGATGCTCTTAGCCAGGCCCAAGGTCTTCGCTTCGATCATACCACGCCACGTATCTAGGTAGTCTGTAGTATCGAATGTACCGTTATCCTGGAAAATATGAAACTATTTAGCCAAGAATATTGTCTGCAGTTTTGGAACTTTCACTCAACATAAGAAAAAAGATTTTCAATTACTAATTTTGAAGAACTGTCACTTTATTCCAACAATTCTGTCGTCTTTTGAGTTTAATCGAGAGTTGCTACTCACAAACTGTCCAACTGGCCAGTGTATAAGGTAGAGGTCCACATATTCCAGGTTCAGTTTCGTCAGTGACTCCCGGAGAGCTGGCACCACTGAGCTTCTTGCATGTGCGTTGTTCCATAACTGTAATGTAAACACAATATTTTCGTTGTCTTTTTATCTGGAACGTTGGAACACAATCGGTACCTAAACAAGCATATAGCCCGCCTGTTGGTAAGCGATTATCGAAGCTTAGGTATCACTCTCGCGTAGCCGATCCTGAAGATCACTTCACACACAGAGTGCGAGAGTCGAGAGGAGTGATAAAGCGCTATGTTATTTAGTATACTAAACCGCTCGTCCTGCAAGTGCCAGCGCCTCCTCGTGGAGCACTGGCGACCTTCCTCACCAGGAACCCACGATAAAGTAGGTAATGTTATTTGGCTGCGATAATCTATAAAGTGGAGGTCCCCAGTCGGTCAGCTCCTAATTTTTAAACTCTAAAAATAGCATATTACGATACGTGTGCCTTAAGTAGTACACTTTACAGCCCTTGCTGCGCTCGTGCAAAAGTCACGAGTATCGTTTAACATTTTATAGCACGTGTGTAAAAAATACTCATTCTTTCTTCATCTATATATTAAACGTACTTTGGTAGTGATGAACAGCTCTTCTCTCTTCAGACCTTCAGCTATTTTCCTGGTGAGAGCTCTCCCGACCTGGTCTTCGACTTTGTACACGGCAGCAGTGTCAATGTGCCGGTAGCCGGCGTCTATAGCCCAGGATACTGATTGTTCCACCTCCCCACCAATGGGCTCCACTCGACCCTGCTGGAGGCAGTACAAAATTAGCATCACTATAAGTCAGTAAACAATCATAGATCATCCTGGTGTTAAGCGGTTGACTTAAGTTGCTGAAGATTTCGACGAAGTTCTCGGCCCGCACGGCCCGCTTGATGGTAAGCAGTTACCGGAGACTATGGACGCTTGCAACACCAGGGGTATCACTCGCGCGTTGCCGACCCTGAAGAAACCTCTTCAGACCCTTTTTGAAGAACCCCATGCTGTACTCCTTTGGGTGCACCACAGCGGGGAGCTCATTCCACAGTCCGAGCGTCCGCGGAAGAAAACTCCTTTTAGCCCGCACAGTTCGAAACGTTTTTTTTATCATATCGGTATACAATCCATCCATCTCTTTTTTGGTCGTCGTCTTCCCGAATACTATCTATTACTTTCATATTCAGAACTCGCTTTCATCCCTCCTCATACATATATGTCCTTAGTTTGTAAACTTTTAGGAACCTTAAATAGAAATACTAAAGGTATACCTTTTCAGTGTTACCGAGCCATGTCCCGAGAGCGAGTGCAGGTATTTGTTTGCCATTGTTCAATCTCAATGTTGGTGCTAGTTTGCAGTGCTGAAATTTTTCAAAATATAAATGTATTACTTTCAGAACATAGGACTCCCGGTCCCTCGACAGTTTCAGCGAAAAGGTACATTTATAAGGGTATCGGGGTTTAAGGTATGTAGCCCTAAAAATACGACAGCGGTTACAAAAACTCAACAAAAAAAAAAACAACGGGTTGCACTCCGGGAGTGCCGGCAGAAGTGAAAATTTTATTATTAACATTGTGCATTTTTAATATTTTGGAATGGAAAAAAAAAAAAAACTTAATAAACTTTATTTTACTTTAAGTTATTCTATTTAATAACTTTAACGTTAATTTAGGTATTAGTTGTACGTAGTATTTATCTACTCTGAGGTATTAGTAATTAGCTTTAATTATCAGTATAAAAGTACTATCATTTATATGGTAAAATACAATATTCATTTATTGCGCTATCGTACACAAATGTTAGCATTAACATTATATTATTTGAATATTATTACATTTCATAGCATTGAATATTGATTAATTATAATTAATTGTCAGCATTATTTATTATGAAAGTGTAAAACGGTTTATTTTGATATTGTGTATTTGAATATCGAGGAATGGCAACACCAGAAAAGTATAATCGTAACAATGGCGGCCATTGGAGAAAGTGTTTTAATTCATTTTGTGGTAATTACCAAGTTTACCAACGGGGTAAATACGGATTTAGCTTGTTTAAGCCAACTTCTTTTCAGTAAATAAGACATGACAATTTATATTACATTGAAAAATTTACGTACAGATTACTATATACTATTTGGCACACTGTAACACTCCACCCTCCGTCTTATGAATTTTCGATCAGGTCACGTGTCCTCCTGACTGTGGTCCTGATGCGAGTTTAACATTTTTAGCCATCACAAAAAAAGTTCACCCCGCTAAAGAAGTTTTCACTTCAATAATGGTCAAAATGTTTGCTCTATTATACAATACATATCTAACTCAGGCTCTGGGAGAGGCCTACATATGTCCAGCGGTGGACTCAAAAAAGGCTGATGACCATTTAATTATTACACAATAATTCGTAATAGCTATATTCCTAATATTCATTGCGTAATAGTTCAATGCTAATGACATTTGATGACATAATTGGACTGTTTTACAAAAAACTTCAACCGACCTCAAAGTACACTAAGAAGTAATCAAATCCTGATCTGATGACAATGGGACCAAACGGGAAGTATACCCTTCCAGCCAAAAAAATAATTTTCCAAATCCGTTAATAAATGACGGAGTTATGAGGTAACAAACATTAAAAAAAAAAACTCACCGAATTGAGAATCTCCTCCCTTTTTTGAAGTCGGTTAAAAATAGAAATTGTATTTTTGTAGTATTTGTGTGTGATTATAGGCTACCGAGGCTACCTATTATTCTACCATGCCCTGTCACCTGACATTACATTATACTTACTAAGCTAACAATTTATTTCATTTAACAAGTTTTTATTTGATCGCGCTAATCTCTGTACGTACCAGTCCAATTCTAGCTACATTACTAAGGAAGCTACATTACAGCGGGTGAAACAGCGGGATACAGCTAGTGGAAAGTAAATATTTACTTACAGAAGAGCAAATCGTAATAACAAGCACAATAAACACACATCTGGCCGCCATGTTCTGACCGGTTTGATTACCGAATGATTATAAATTCTATTTCTTGCTCGTTATATGCGAACTTAAGATAACGGTGTAGTGCCATAGCATAGCTGTGTCACATGCCGTGTGTTGACACAGTGCCTACAACTTAAATACTAGATAAAATACTGACCTTTAGTCCTCAACCGACAAAATGTACATTGTTTCGGTCCAATATGACAGTGTAGTCTGACGACTTCATTTTGCTAGGTACCTAGGTACTCTTTCATTGCGGATTGACCGAGTGCAGAAGACGTTTGTGCGGCGTCTGGCGTACCTACTCCTGGTGCTGGTGTGTCCTGGCTCCTGGCGTATTCTTACAGCGAATTCTGCGAAATAATATATTATTGATAGAGAGGTAGAGCGTATCGTTTATTCGCTCATAGAGCAGCTCGACCACAGAATATTTAATAGTACTACATAGCTCGACTGGAGAAGTATTTCCACCTTACAGAATACCGCAGCCAAATAACTTTATATATATTGTGTAAAGTTGTGCTCCTGCGAGTGGGTAAGGTCGCCAGAGCTCTTAGGGGAGGTGGGAAAGGTCAGTAACCCGTGAGCGCTGCTTCGTGTCTTGCAAGCGTCCATATGGCTACGGTAACCGCTTACCATCAGGCGGACCGTATGCTTGTTTACCGGCTAAGTCGTATAAAAAAAAGACCCAATTGCTGGAATTTGGTTGATCGACGGGGCAATTATATCAGGCGAAATTACGCCATTAACTTGCGACGAAGACAGTTGGCGCCGATAAATTTACGGGTGAGTATATTCCCTTCTGTATAACTAGTTATTATATACCTGTATATATTTCAAAAGTAACGCTCGTGGTGTAGCATGATAAGCCGTTCTTAATCGATCGGCAAGTTTAGCTACCACCGTCGTAGTCGGTACCTGGATGGATGGCCTAGTGGTATTTCAACTCGAGCGCTTCCGTGCTTCGGAAGGCACGTAAAGCCGTTGGTCCCGGTTATCACTTAATTGTGATAGTCGTTAAGTTAGTTGGAGGCCTTCTAGGCGGCTTGACAACTCCAACAGTAGGTTGACCACTAGCCTACCTCCACTGATCTGACTGATACAGTCCTTTCACCCTGATTTGTGAAAAGAGGCTTGTGCTCAGCAGTGGGACATTATAGAACAATAATAAAAAAAACAAATCAAGCATTCCATCAATATATTACAAAAACAACACTGTTATTTCAAGAGACACCATTCAAATAATGTCATACATTTACATTACATAATCAATAGTTTGATAATAAACATGAGTATCGCTGTGGGCGTCATCAAAGGCTGGTGTACTTCGCCAGTGTTGCACCAGCTGCCAGTACATACGCAGGCATGGAACCTCGCGAATAAGGATACACCTCGGGAGAAGGGCACCAGGGTCGCTATTGGACTCACTATGCAACCGTTGTCTATACCCTGCAAAGAAGAACTGCTTTAGGTTTTCTGAGACTGGGGAAGTACCTCCTCACAGACTCGAGCGCTTCCGTGCTTCGGAAGGCACGTAAAGCCGTTGGTCTCGGTTATCACTTAATTGTGATAGTCGTTAAGCTAGTTGGGAGGCCTACTAGGCGGGTTGACAACTGCAACTGACAGTAGGTTGACTACTGTAGGTGTAGTAGGTGGGTACGCGTGGTGGAGTATCTGCCCACTCCTTTCACCCTCATTTGTGTGCAGGAGGCCTGTGCTCAGAAGTGGGTCATTATAGGCTGATGACATTTCATTTCCCCACCACCCTATGCTCTGATTGGCTAACTCAAGGATACATGCGCTCTGATTGGCCAAGTCAAGAACACACGATGCAGTGATTGGCCCTTACTGTTCAAAACCACTGACAATATAGTTACGAAGGGATTTTTCCTCGATGACTGATGACGTAGCATTGTGAACGTGGCGTGAGGTCCGTCGCGTGAGCTACAAAACTTACCATCAAAGACAGTTCGAGCTTAGCCATCCTCTTGCTGACGTAGTGCATGCCGAGCACGGGCCGCTCCTGGTTGCGGCAGGTGCGCTGCGTGTAGATGCCGCTCAGGTCCACCCACCGCACGGAGCACCCGCCCGTCCACCGCCCATACATCGAGCGGGGCTGCGAAGCGTTCATCATGTAGTGATCGCTGGGAAGAAAGCATCTCAACTCACTACAATCCTACGAATATTAAATGAAACTTTGGATTCAGTTGTGTTCCAAAGGTCACGCAAAAACTACTCAATGGATTTGGAGGAAATTGGCACATAGATAGATCATACCCTGGATATAGGATGCTTTTTGTCACGGACAAACATTATGATCCTTTGGGAACAGCGGGTTCGGAGTCTAGTTTACTATAAATCAAAGGCAGCGCTGACTCCTATCAACTCCACTTGAAACTACTTCTGGTTGTGAAGAGTTTGTTGGTTTGGAGACGCTCTTTGCAAGCGTCTTATCATCTGACGAACCGTATGCTTATTTGCCACATTAGTCAAAGTCAGGGCCATTTATTCAATTTAGGCCCTAGAAGGGCACCTATGAAGGTCAAAGCTACTGAAGTTACCGCCAGTTCGTAAGTCGGCCTTCAACTGAGAAGAACAGGCAAGAAACTCAGCCAGGTTAATATTTTTCTGACTATATTAGCATTATTGGCAAAACATTGAAATATTTTTTATTTAAGTGATTTAAAAATACTTGTACTGTAGCAACCATTTTTGTTTTATTGGCACGTAGATGTCGGTCCAAAATTTAGCCTATCACTTGTACGCAGAAAAATTGGCGAGCAAGCTCTCAACCAGGGTTGTAGCTACCAGTTATCGGCTACATACAGAAGTTCACTCTCCATGAATAGATGGCGCCAACAAATCCTGCATCGCGCTAATGAAGTTCAGCAGTTCACTGCATATTTATGTAAGCATTCATTGCCAATCTCTCAGATTGGCGATAACACGTGTGTGGGTGTCTCATACTGTGCCAAAGGTTCTCTCAAGCTCAAAAGATGCACCCAAGGGAGAACAGCATGGAGTTCTTCAAGAATGGTGTGAAGAGATTTTTGCAGGTTCGACACCGCGCAAATGATACAGCGGTTATGCAAGCGACAGGTGGGTGGACAAGTCAGGTAACAAAAGTAAAGTACAGTAGTACCCAACTGATAAGGCACGTGGTGAATCTTCGTTCGCACAGAAAAGAAAGTATGGACGAAAAATAGCTTAAAACTTACAATCAACCTTAGAACACCACTATAAAGTTCATAATACAGTGCAGCTGTTAGTTCCGTCTCACTCGCAACTACTCGCAAGTGACGCCCCTCCGCACACATGGCGGCAGCTGCCGACCAATAGCATGTCCCGCGCTTTGAAAATGTATCTTCTGCGCAGGTAAAAAAATTCAAAAAAAAATTCAAAAAATTCAAAATCATTTATTCAAATGGACCTTCGCAGGCACTTATGAAAAGTCTGACTCTAATACTCTAATACCGGTTCGGAAGGTTGCATTTGCTGAGAAGAGCCGGCAATAAACTCAGCAATTACTCTTTTCAAAACAGGCTTAGATTAATTACATAATATTTACATTCTAATCGCACTGAAAACAATTGCGTGCCCCGGCGCGGCGGCAAAATTACAAAGTAGACTGAAAAAATATTTAATAAGTAAATAAATAGCAAACTTAAGCAGACCAGCCCCCACAAGCAGCACCTGTTCACAAGTATGACGCGTGTGGCAGCCATCGCCCTCCTCGCCATATTGGAGGGAAGTGAGCGACCCGTCACACGACGCCGCCGCAAGCAAAGGCCTTAAAGTGAGCATGACTTACTTAAGTCTGCCTTAGAAATAAAAAATAACTAAAGGGAAACACTAAACACACAATTTGTTATCACTGTGACTATTGACAAGCTTAGACTAAATATCACAAAATAAAAAAATATAACAATTAGACAGACATAATAAATCGATGCATTTATATCAAACTAAATAAATGAAGAACATTGAATTGAATTAATTTAATTACAATAGGTAATATAAACTGTAACCTAAAAATATAACTTACATTAGGTACATCGGTAAGCCATATCAGTTGGGTACTACTGTACACTTACATCAGGTAACACAAGGTAACACATACTAAGGGTGGGCAAGATGGCCATTATATAAAATCTCAGTAGTTCGATAAGGGTTTGTACACTTACATGTCTCGATATCGACAATATTTCCTGAAGTTGGCGATCTGGCCCTTAGCTCGAGTGTCGACGGGCGTCAGCGGTATGAAGTCTCCGGCGAACGCGTCCGCGCAGTGCGCGAAGTTGGGCACCCGCAGCGTGTCCAGACCGCACACGAAGCACTGACACACATTATTATAAGCTCCTTCTAACTTATCTATCGTGCTTTTGAGAGAGACTGTACAGGTACAGGTCGTAACCATTTAGACAAATAATGTTTTTTTGCATGAAGCTTTGACGAGCTTGCTCCGCGCTGCTTAATGTGATAATTCAAAAATTCTGAGTTTGTAATTAACTAAAATTATCGTTGGTAGGTAAAATATTTAGGTCAAAGTTAAATTCAAAACCATTTATTCAATGTAGGCCCCAGATGGGAACTTATGAAGGTCACATTTGCTGAAGTTACCACCGGTTCGGAACTCGGCCTTCAACTGAGAAGAATCCGGCAAGAAACTCAAAAATATATTTTTTAAATATTTTTTCGTCAATCTGACTATGTTTATAGGTTTAGACAGCCTGGCTGACCGATCGAGTCGGGTTATCGAGACTGCACGGACCACGAAACAGAAAAATCAACAGAAAAATCAATTTTCTGTTCTGTGGCACGGACCTACGTTAGTACCAGAACCTGGTTAATAGTATTATCTCTTCTGTGAGTGCACGCGGTCATTCACATTGCAGGTAAGTAGTGTGGCCGTACTACGGAATATGATTCCTTTATTTTCATGAATTTTACGTTCATCCCTCAAAAGCACCGTTACTTAGATGTGCTTAGATCACATACATAAATCTAAATAGACGCAAGTCCCTCCATCCGTATGAAAACCAAGCGTGTCACTTTTTTCTAACTGCCATAATGACAAAAGAGCTATTCAGTTAGGCTGGAATTAGTACTATAACGTGAAAATGAAGCTATCTTATTTGTCAGCTTAACATATCCCTCGCTACACATGTGTGTTGGACATGCAGCCTTATGCGAGTTGTCTGTCCACAAGAAACAGTTTCAAAAGAAGAGCATTGCTCTCCTTTTTGGCACACCTTTTTGTACGCGATGTAGGTACATAACCTGGCGTCATCTATTTAGATCTATATATGTGGCTATAAAATACAAGGAGAATACATAAATCTGCAACATAGAGTAATTTTATTCCGGAAAAACATTGGATAGGTACAAAGAGATAAAGTATTAATAGAGTGATTGTTCTAGAGTATGACCCTTGACACGGGTATGATAAACGCAGCCCCAACACAAACTGCGCGTTCACGCTTTGAACGAGTAAATACATATTATGAAAATACTGATACGGGAAGAGGAGGACCGAAAAAGAGAGGGATGGATTGTGTGAAAGATGACATTTGTAAGAAGGGAGTAGATGCTGGTATGACGGGTAGAAGAGACGAATGGAAGAAGCGTACATTTTTCGCCGACCCCCAATTATTGGGAACAGGGCAGGCAGATGATAATGAATACGTGAAAAAACGAGAAACCGTACTCATTTTTAAACGACTTCAAAAAACGGAGGAGGTTCTCAATTCGTTTGGTTTGAAAAGGTAAACTTCCCGTTTGGTCCGGATCAGCAGGGCTATTTTAAAACGTCGGATTCGATATCGGAAACGGATTCAAAAATTTCCGAGGCAAATTTCAGCAATTGCTATTTTAATTTCGGAATTCAGGTCAGGATTTGATTGCTTTTTAGTGTACTTTATAGTCGGTTTAAGTTTTTGTAAAACAGGAACTCTTATCGTAATTTTTTCTGACAGTAAATCACTACAGTGCGATATATCTATGAATGCATCTATATGTAAACTGCTCACGCTTCCCACAAGGTAGACAATGCAGTTAACTCAATCACTCTACTTGTATTCTATCTCTATGATTAGATCCCTCAGAAACGCGGACAAAGAAGCAGTGAAAGTTTGGATGTTTGGACGTTTAAATGTTTGTGTCTCAAATACACAAATAGCTGTTGCGGATTTGGATGATATTTGTCACACAGATAGAAAATATTCTGGAGAAACATATAGTATACTTATTAGGTGCAGCGCAAACGACGGACTTGGTTTGCGGCACACAAAAAGTCTATATGAAAACAAAGGTTTGTGTGCCGGACTTTTTGCGCGTCGTGCGCTGTGTTACTACTTAGAATTGTATAGGTTCTATTTTCACAGACTAAAAAGTCCGGCGCGGTGCGATCTGTCGTCTGCGCTGCACCTTATCCTGAGAAAAACAATCTCTCGAGAAAGCGGGTGAAACCACGAGACAGAGACTATAGTGAGTACATCAAAATACAAACCTTTCCCATGACCGTAGCATTGACGAGAGAATAATCTGGTAGAGGCGGTGGTGGTTCCGGCGTGGTGGTGGTGGTGGCGGTGGTGCTTGTGGCGGTTATGGTGTTGATAGTAGTCGTCATTATGGTAGTGGTCACGTCGCTCTTCTCTGTGGTCGTCTGTACAACGTGTACGGGACAATCAATACTAAAGGCGATGACAGTACAGTGGTAGTGACGACGGATGTCGAGACGAAGGTCCGGATTCGAAAACATTGTGATAGACAGAAAACCTAGTACGGTGGTAGGATACTTTGTAGTACCCACCTGGATGGCTACCACTCTAAGTTGAAACTGTGTCACCAAGCACCTATCGGGGTGTTCCAACAACTACACTTGAGAGCCAGTTCCTTCTAGGCTTATTGAATAGAGACTACGTTAAGGTATGGTCAAATAGCGGCAAGGTCTGACTCAGCGCTGGGACGTCGATGTATTCTACTGTCACCAGTACAACCCGTCAAACAGTGTGCTGTAGAGGTTAAAGCACTTCCAATTTGACCAGACCATTATCTTTAAAGTTATTGAATTGAAAAACAGAAATTGTATGATGCAGCGTGCTTTGAAATGTCTTTTTTAGCTCTGGCGACTTCACACATGTGCAGAAATACAACATTCAGTTATCTGTCTGCGGTATTCTGTAAGATCGAGTTTCTTCCCCAGTGGAGCTGCTCTTTGAGAGAAAAAACGCTCTACCTTTTTTATTTCTATTTCAATGAACACTTACCGTATCGTCTCTCAGAGCACCATGATGTTTGATCTTAGGTGTTCTCATAATCAGCATGGTGCCATCCACATCGCCCGTGGGGTCTTCAGTATCTGTAAGGTCACTTGATGATACGGAACTACTTCCGTGTGTCATCTTATCTATGTACTTCACCAATATGTTTTTTAAGTCGTGATGAGTCAGGACCTGGTAAGGAAAAATATTGTTTAATTGTGATTAACTCAGCGAAAATTTACCTACTGGCTGCAGATATTTTTTTTGGGTATCAAAAGTATGAGGTCTCTCAAAATTTCTTGAGATTGAACTCTATCACAAATCTGTAATATCTACCACCAGGTCGGCTCAGCTAATCAGGCCATTTCTAAAAACAAAACCCTCAGTAGCCGGCAATTCGGTTTTTTGCTTGTGTATGCCACACATCTATGGCCATACTAGGAAGCACTTGCCGCTCAGCTCTCTCTTGATAGCTACAAGGCTTTCGGTAGGATGTGGCACCTTAGCCTTTTAAGCAAACTTCTTTCATACGCAATATCTGTTGACGGTGATTCTACACGTGTGTAGTCATAGATGGATGCATATTTGACCAATCGGCAAATTACGCCGGAGTTCCTCAGGGATCAGTTCTCTCCGCAAACTTATTCCTGCTGCATAGCAATGATCTCCTAAGGTCTCCTAGTATCTTTGAGTACACAATGAACCGCACTGTTTCGTAGCGATACTTTTTCGCACACGAGGATCTAAGGACGGGTCCCGTCCCGGGTCAATTTGACGTTAATGATTGTGAACTAGACTTAGGAGTCTATAATTGTAGCGAAGCTAATCAGTTATAGTTCAATGCCTCCAAGACGCAGGCCTATCCTTTCACCTAAAAATTTCATTTTTTTCTGTCCTTAGCACCTAAAATAGATTTCAGGAGTTCTTTTAAAGCAGAAACCGCTGCTAGAAAACTTTGGGAACTACAACTATACAAAGCACCCAATAACTTTGCTATGAGATATGAGTCTTTAACTTACCTGGCCTAGAGTAGATTTTGCTGCAAGAACTTGGTGATCTTTTGTCTGTCTTGTTCTCATCCTCAACATGATATTCTCTGCATCGACTACATTGCCCGTCGGGTATTCAGAGTCCTCAAGATTACTTGATGTAAATTCTGAACTACTTTCTTCAGTCACATCATCTTTGTGCATATCGACTGTTCGGGACGGGAGAGTCTGTGAAGAGACATGAACATTTAATGTTACACACAGTTTTGAAATTGTGCATACGGGATAACTTCGATCGATTTATAAAAAGCTCTTGAGCTTTGCGCACTTGGGGCAACATGGGTTATCTTAATAACACAGAGTTAGTTGCTTTCCTGGGGACTGGTGTGTAATATAAGCCCAGGTAAGCAACTAACAATGCGCTAGTAAGATAACCCCGGTTGACGCAATTGGGTCTTAATGGACTAGCTGTTTCATTCCTATTGATATATATTATGCCTGTATCTATTGATTCGATTAAAATGGCAGTTGGTTTCTCTGACGGATCCAGTGGGGAGTGGATCCGCTTGCACTTTTTAGAGAGTATGTGGCGAGGAACTAATACATTCTGGAAAAAATTAAGTGAGAATTCGCGTCTCTCTCTCTCATGTGAGTAGAGTGTACGGTTTGGCAGAGAGACCTACAGCAGATGGTCCTTGATGCCTTGTAAAATGTGCCAGGAATAGTACCTTTGTGTAAATTAATCTCATTAGACGGAGGGGTTGTATGTTCCTAGAGACATATACTATAAATACTTACTGGATGACTGCGACTCGGAGCCTGATGATCTTTGATCTGATATGTCCTCATACTCAGCATGATGTCTTCTACATCACCCGTCGGATACTCGGTATCTTTGAGGACACTTAATGATTCCGAACTGCTTCCATCTGTCACATTATCTTTGTACATCACTAATGTAGGTTTCGAGATGTTTATAGTCATCACCTGGTAAGGGACAAGATTCATGTATGAATAACTCTTTCACTAATAACTGTGCTAATAGGAAGCTTAATTATCCCCGATATAGGCTACTTTTCGTCTCGGGAGAAGCTAGTAAAGAATATGGTCGTAGATAGACCAAAGAGATGCAAAGCAAGCTGTGCATTAGCTTGCATGATTGAATGAGCGAACACGAGATGGTTTTGTTCCGAAGTCATTTGGAAGACAAGGTTAAGCTGGCATCCAAAAAGCTTGGAGTGCTCAACAGAGCGAGGCAGTACTTCACATCGGGGCAAAGGCTGCAACTTTATAAGTCGCAGGTCCGGCCTCATATGGAGTACTGCTGTCATCTATGGGCGGGAGCACCGGGATACCAGCTTGGGCCTTTAGACTCGGTCCAGCGACGTGCCGCCAGAATTGTTGACGATCCCGAGCTCACAAGCGGTTTAGAGCCCCTCAGTCTGAGGAGAGACTTTGCCTCCTTATGTGTGTTCTACCGCTTGTACAACGGAGAGTGTTCTAAGGAATTGTTTGACTTGATGCCCACGGCTACCTTCCACCATCGCAACTCTCGCCATCGACGGGGAATCCATTCACACACATTGAAACCAGAACTGTTTCGAACTGTGCGGGCTAAAAGGAGTTTTCTTCCGTGGACGCTCGGACTGTGGAATTAGCTCCCCGCCGTGGTTTTCCCAATGGAGTACAGCATGGGGTTCTTCAAAAAGGGTGTGAAAAGATTTTCTTCAGGGTCGGCAACCCGCGATTGATACCCCTGGTGTTGCAAGCGTCCATAGGCTACGGTAACTGCTTACCATCAGGCGGGCCGTAATGGCCGTATGCTTGTTTGCCACCTCAGTGGTATAAAAAAAAACCGGCCAAGTGCGAGTCAGACTCGCGCACCGAGGGTTCCGTACAAACCTGTAGGTATATAAGTAAATGGTAGTATAGACCTGAGTATTTGATATTAATTTCAATTTATGACCTATTAAAAAAAAACTACTTACTAGATCTCGTTCAAACCAATTTTCAGTGGAAGTTTGCACCGTAATGTACATCATATATTTTTTATAGATTTATCATTCTCTTATTTTAGAAGTTACAGGGGGGGGGACACACATTTTACCACTTTGGAAGTGTCTCTCGCGCAAACTATTCAGTTTAGAAAAAAATGATATTAGAAACCTCAATATCATTTTTGAAGACCTATCCATAGACACCCCACACTTATGGGTTTGATGAAAAAAAAAATGTTGAGTTTCAGTTCTAAGTATGGGGAACCCCCTAAAATTATTGTTTCTTTTCTATTTTTGTGTGAAAATCTTAATGCGGTTCACAGAATACATCTACTTACCAAGTTTCAACATTATAGTTCTTATAGTTTCGGAAATAAATGGCTGTGACATACACGGACAGACAGACAGACAGACAGACAGACAGACAGACAGACAGACAGACAGACAGACAGACAGACAGACAGACATGACGAATCTATAAGGGTTCCGTTTTTTGCCATTTGGCTACGGAACCCTAAAAACGAAGCGTCTCCGTTTCAACTTGGGCAAAAATGCTTTCGTATGTCTGTCCAGATGTCCAGATGTCCGGCTGTTCTCTTCTACAGGTCGTATTTCTCAACCAAAAAAGCCTTGCTCGGAGTCTTCTCAGTTTAAGTGTATTTCGAACTTGTGGTAAATTCAACTGTGTGTAATATTCATAAGTGCCTTACCAGGGCCTAAATTGAATAAATGACTTTTTGTTTTTGATTTTGAATTCTCGTGAAGATTTGTGTGCAGGTTACATACATTATAAATTATTATTATTAATATTTTTGTAGTGTTGTGTGTATTTTTCAAAATAAATATATTTTCATTTAAATATATTTTCATTATACGGGTTTTTTTGTCGATTCAGTTGTTGGAATTTTTCAAAATGGTGTAGTCATGGGTTTGACATAAGGGGTGCATGTGTGGTGATAATATATTCGGTTTTAATCTACAGCTAAGTCTACAGCTCACAGAGCCAAGTATACTTACGCGGGTAGGTAAAACCAAATTTCGGTCCAGGAAAATTTGTTTCAGCATGTCTGAAATTTCAATATATTTGATAAGACAGAACATATTAATACAAAAGTTGCGCATAAGGCCCCTGGGGTGGCCAGGTGAACCTGACGACCTGAGTGGCTAATTAACATTCCCAGCTTCATTAATAAGCTTGACATACAATCCCATAAACAAAATAATATGATTATGGAGGAGCGAGGAGCGACTTGTACAGGCCGGTTAACTTAGGCTGCTTTTCCACCAGAGACGTGCTATGCTACGTTTGAAATACACCAATCATATTAATTGGTGCACATAGCTTAGCACTGGTGGAAACGGATTCAACTAAGATATGTTTTTTATATGGAAGGATGCGTGCTATGGATGCGTGAGCGCGTCTCCCCACAGCGCGCCGCCCTCGCCGCTTCCCTACTATCGATACATCGCATAGCTCGAGCTTGCATCTTCCTCGCGCAGCTACTTTGCGGCGGCGCATCTTCATAGCACATCTTACTCGCACAGGTACATAGCTTCGTATCAGTGGAAACGGTCACATAGTTTCACAGCTTAGCTATTACATCCTTGCAGCATAGCTGCATAGCACATCTCTGGTGGAAAAGCAGCCTAAAGCTGGCACTTTCACAGTACTCACACATATTTATGCAATTCACGATACAGTACCTATGTTTTATTACATTATTGCTTCTAATCAGTCAGTCAATTCTAATGGAGGAATGCAAAAAAAAACACTATATTTATGAGCAGTAGCAAAAGCGAAACAATAACTGTTTCCTTCATACTCAGAAGCTTGACCGTGCGCGAGAGAGACGGACAGACTTTTCATGATGCGCATGAAGTGCGACGTCACGCCTGGCGCTTATTCACAGACACTACACAAGCGCAACGTGTACATGTGTGCCAGCTTTAGTTAACCGAGCTGTACAAGTAGACTTCTCCATTGAAACGTGAAGATTTTCCGGCAGGGTCCGTCACTATGCCTGCAGAGCGTGGTCCAATTGTAGAGTGCTGAGACAACATCGACAATAAAAAAAAAACATTTATTTTCTCCCACATATAGACAATGGAACAAATTTTTAAATTATAACAAGTACATTTAACTGTGGGAGACAGGAGCTCAAACAAGGTCATAGATAATACACGTAGTATTTATATACTCTGAGATAATACACTATACAACTAGGTTTCCCTGTGCTATGAGTCTCCTGGGGAGCCAGGAGACTCATAGCACTCTTAGAGCCTCTTGGTAGGGTCTAGTTACAGTTTCAATTAAACATTTTACATGAGAAATCAAAAGAATATAACTAAGAAAAAAGATAATTACGCCTCTATGGCACAAACAGCTATGATGACATGTTGGCATTCAGGTAGCCTATGGCATAGAGAGGAACATATACAATAAGGATAAGAAGATTTTAAGAGGTAGAGCATAGCGTTATTTCTCTCAAAGAGCAGCTCGACGTAACTTACAGAATACCGCAGCCAAATAACTTTATGTTGCAACCTTCCGAACCAGTATTAGAGTATTAGAGTCAGACTTTTCATAAGTGCCTGCGAAGGTCTATTTGAATAAATGATTTTGAATTTGAAGTTGTCGTTCTGCGCGTGAGTAAGGTCGCCAGAGCTCATTGGAGCCGTAATCGGCCGTATGCTTGTTTACCGACTTCGTAGAATAAAAAAGAAAATATGCGCATACAATTTAAGAGCCTAGATATTTTAGCTATTCTATTGGTTATTATATCAAAAAGATGAAATTACTATCGTGTATTATAAAACGAACCTTCAACTTCTTGGCTTGAATCAAATCTCCTGACCCTGGTGAGTACGTCAACCGGCGATGTTTCAGATACTGTCAAACAATAATCTGAATTATTTGAAAGAAAGAAAGAAAAAACATTTATTTGCTACACCTTAAAATTAACAACATAACATGAAAACGTACTTATAAAAACGGGAATTTGTGTGCAGACAAATTGGCCACCAGCTCAGCATAATGCTGTGTACAGTCAGCACACAGCGCTGAATTTCAGCCGGCGCCAGTGGGACGTTTTGGCCATACGTCCAGTTTTGCAGTTTGTTTTATTTCAAGGCAGCGTTGTACATACCCGTGCTCACGGTACATACTCTAGTACTGTCACTCTATCAATATTCTATGTCTTTGCTGTACTCGGTAGGTGTGGCTCAGCGTTAGGAGACGCTATAGCGCGCTTTATTTACGGGCCAGTTATAGACGGGCCAGTTGGCGCAGTTGGTTAAGACTCTGGTATAGATTCCACCTATTGCGCCGCAAGTCGTGGGTTCGATTCCCGCACAGGACATGCATTTGTGTGCATGAACATGTCTGTATGTCTTGAGTCTGGGTGTAATTATGTATATTAAGTATTTATTTACAAACAAAAAGTAGTATATGTATTATATCAGTTATCTGGTTTCCATAGTACAAGCTATCAGATCAAGAAGGATCAGATGACCGTGTGTGAGGAAAGTCCCAGGATATTTATTTATTTATATTTTATGAGCAAGCTTAGGTATGATATGAGGTGCCAGCATGGCCATGATAGCTTGCCACTTCAAATAATGATGATTAAAGAACCTTCGTCATAATTATCGCTGAAGTCCACGTCTTCTTCATTGTAGTCGTAGCTAGTAGCAAGCTGCACGCCCGCGCCGGCCAGCGACACCACCACCCGCCACCACGCTACCAACTGCATCGCCTGCCTGCCGCAGAGAACCTTATGTGTTTCAGCCAGTTCCACACAGTCGCTTTATGTTACTAAATATAAAGTAAATAAAGACGAGTAGGTTATCTTCATACATATTTTTTTTATACCATTAAGGTGACAAACAAGCATACGGCCCGTCTGATGGTAAGCGGTTGCCGTAGCCTTGCAACACTAGGGGTATCACTCGCGCGTTGCCGACCCTGCAGAAATCTCTTGCTGTATGCCCATGCTGTACTCCATTGGAAAAACCACGGCAGGGAGCTCATTCCACAGTCTGAGCGTCCGCGGAAGGAAGCACCGTTGAGCCCGCACAGTTCGAAACAATTCTGGTTTCAATGTGTGAGGATGGCCTCCCTGTCGATGGCGAGAGTTGCGATGGTGGAAGGTAGCCGTGTGTAAGTCGACAATTCTTTAGAACAATCTCCGTTGTACAAGCGGTAGAACACACATAAGGAGGCAAAGTCTCTCCTCAGACTGAGGAGCTCTAAACCGCTTGTGAGCTCGGGATCGTCAACAATTCTGATGGCACGTCGTTGAACCGAGTCTAAAGGCCCAAGCTGGAATCCAGGTGCTCCACAATGGTACCGAACGGCTTATATGTGGGCGCGCCATTACATACGCACCTTGGCAGCTTGGCACGCACACAAAGATAACAATATTCTACTAACTAGCTGTCCCTCGCGGTTTCACCTGCGTTCTCGGGATAAAAATTAGCCTATAATACTCGGGGATAATGTTTCTGATTTTTTCGAATCCGACTGGTAGTTAAGTAGTTCTCAGGTTAAACGAGCATATCTCTGGAGAGTTCGGAGGTCCTTTTAAACAATAAACTCTTCCACTTTATTACATGATTATATATGTGTGCAATTATTTTTTTATAAATGTTGCAAAAGCCACAGCACTATACAATATTAAAATTAGTCAGACAGTTGTAACATACTTGAAAAATAATTAAAAGCAATCTAAATACTAATGTAAACCTATTTGTGTGCGTGCATATGATGTAAGTGGTAAAAATGTTTTTGTTATGTAGACCATGTTTGCTAAAACAAAAAAGTTGATTTTCGAGTGTTATTAAACTATTTTGTTCTTTTTTAAACTTTTTTTTTAGTATGCGACTCTAAACAGGTCACGATGAACTAGAAATACTGGCTTTCAAGGGCAGCTGCCGGATAAACCTTGCTTGGTATCTATAGACATGTTCTAAATTGTTCCAGAAAGTGATGTCATCAATATAAATACAGGTACCGAACCGAAAACTGGCACCTTCACAGTACTCACACATATGCATTTCACGGAACAGTCATGTTCTATTACATTATTGCTTCTAAACAGTCAGACAATACTAACGGACGAATGCAAAAAAAAGACCACTCTATATTTATGAGCAGTAGCAAAAGCAAAACAATAACTGTCTCCTTCATACTCATAAGCTTGACTGCGCGAGAGAGACGGACAGACTATTCATGATGCGCATGCAGTGCGACGTCTCGCCGCGCGCTTATTTACAGAAACTATCCAAGCGCCACGTGTAAATGCATTGAACGTGCCAGCTTCAGTTAACCGACTGTAGTCTGTAGCTGCCAGTGCGACGTATCGCCATGCGCTTATTTACAGAAACGATCCAAGCGCCACGTGTAAATGCATTGAACGTGCCAGCTTCAGTTAACCGACTGTAGACTGTAGCTGCCAGTGCGACGTATCGCCGCGCGCTTATTTACAGAAACTATCCAAGCGCCACGTGTAAATGCATTGAACGTGCCAGCTTCAGTTAACCGACTGTAGACTGTAGCTGCCAGTGCGACGTCTCACCGCGCGCTTATTTACAGAAACTATCCAAGCGCCACGTGTAAATGTATTGAACGTGCCAGATTTAGTTAACCGACCTGTAGCTGCCTTACACTTAATACACCACTGTAGACCTGTGTAGAAGGCCTATCTTATGTCGTAACAGTTACGAAACTGCGACGACACTTATAAGACCAGAAATGGCTACATATATATGGGAGCCTGCTATATCATCATCAGAATCTGGCGAAGATTTATGAATAGACTAACCAATAAAGTGTCCTTAATCCAGAGGAATAGGGAATAATTTACGTTCCAGTTTAAAACGGTATCATTTTCATATATATTTTGAATCTAAAATAAATATTATAAAAAATAACCTACTCTAAGAACATTCTAAAAACTAAAACTACATCTGTGTATCTGACAGAAGATTTTTTATTTTTTTACGGTTGTTTTTTTAAACAAAGCAGTATTTAATTTTCTTAAGAACCTGTTTAGTTCATGCACACGTACATAATCAAAGCTAAATCACAGACATATAAGAACAAGGTGTTATTTGGAAATAAACTTTATAATCATAAGTCCTGGTGCCAAACTCAATTGTTTCACTCTCTACTAATACCTAGACTGGAGCTGAATCAATGAGGGTTGAGATTTAAAGATCTTCCAGGATTGAAAGAAAAAAAAAAAAAAAAAGCCTTGCTGAGTTCCTTGCCGGAGTCTTCTCAGTTTAAGTGTATTTCGAACCGGTGGTAAATTCAACTGTATGTACCAACTTAACTTTCATAAGCGCCTTACCAGAGCCTACATTGAATAAAAAACATTTTGATTTTTGATTTTGATTCGGCGACGATTTTGCGTTTCAAGCACAAATCAGTTTTTTTTTTTTTTATGTCAACATGTTGACAAGCAGGCAGACGGGCCACCTGATGGTAAGTGGTCACCGCCGCCTATGGACATTTGCAATATCAGGGGGATTGCCAATGTGTTGTCGACCTTGTAGAGCTCTTTTTACGCCTTTTTTGAAGAACCCCATATCGTAGCGCTGACGGAAAACCGTAATGGGGAGCTCATTCCACATCCTAATGGTCCGCAATAAGAAAGTCCGACTAAAACGTTGTGTGGACGATCGAGGCGGCTCGAGGATGTGAGGATGAACTCCACATCTCCGGCGAGCAGTGCGATGGTGGCACTAGATCAAAAGTTCACGAGAACACTATTATACAGGCGGTAGAATACACAGAGAGAGCCTATATCTCTCCGAAGGCTAAGAGGTTCTAAACCGCCAGTGATTATGGGATCGTCAACGATACGAGTGGCCCGTCTTTGCACCGAGGCAAGTGGGTTGAGCTGACAAGCGGGTGCGCCTGCCCAGAGGTGCGAGCATGTGTATTCAATACATAATATAACCGATCGATAGACTAATTTTAATGGAACTGATTTAAAAAGAATATAATAATATCTCCTAGCCCCATACAGATTTATAACCCCACTAGCTGTCCCCCGCGGTTTCACCCGCGTTCCTGGGATGAAAATTAGCCAAATGAAGTACTACGGTCACTAATCACTGAAATATTTAGCCATATTGTTCTACAAAGGTTAAAAAAAGCTTGAAAAAATAAAAACCGGCTTGAATTATTGAAGTTGCCAAAAGTTGTAAGCACACCCTTGGCACACCCTAACTAGAAGGACAAACCAGTATGAAAATTCTTGGAAGTAAGTTACCTACTAAGGGTCGGTTGCATGATGCGTGGTTGTAGTTGGGTTAAGGTTAATAAACGGTTAAAGTTAAATTTAACCATCGGAAGAATGCAAACTTGGTTGCACATGTCAGAGTTCGTTAACTTTTAAGCGGGCGATCGGTCAACGTTAAGTAAAATTTATCTCTTAGCATTTTTAGCTTTAATATTTCAGCGGTTGTAAAATTTGACTTCGCTTTTGATTTCGCACTTCCATTGACGGGCCAGTTGGCGCAGTTGGTTAAGAGTCTGGTAAAGATTCCACCTATTGCGCCGCAGGTCGTGGGTTCGATTCCCGCACAGGACATGCATTTGTGGGCATGAACATGTCTGTATGTCCTGAGTCTGGGTGTAATTATGTATATTAAGTATGTATTTACAAACAAAAAGTAGTATATGTATTATATCAGTTATCTGGTTTCCATAGTACAAGCTCTGCTTAGTTTGGGATCAGATGACCGTGTGTGAGGAATGTCCCAGGATATTTTTTTTTATTTTTATTTTATTGTTTTTTTTGTTCTGTGGAAATTTGGTGTACGATTGACGAGAGTTACAGTTTACATTGTGCAACCCAAAATACATCTTGACATTTGCTTCGGTCAAAGCTTGGTAATGGTTATAGTAAAGTTAAAGTTGACGCAGGTTACAACGTTTACCAACAACAGACCCTAACTACGCAACTACAGGGCCTACATTAGTACTATTATTTATTCTGTGCCTCCAGCTACTTAAATAAACCTCATGTAACCGCCCTATAACCAGATAAAAGTTATAAGAGAGTTACCCTCTCCTATAACACTAAATTATCCAACATAATGGGCTAAGAAACTCGGAAGCAGGATCTGTGGCAGGATGAACGAACTAATGTCTTTGCCTCAGCCGCCATTCTCGTAGAAAAAAAATACCAAAATGGCGCCGGACCGTCTGGCGCCAAAATATCTTAATCTGGCGACTTCATAACGTCAGAACTCTGAACTTCATGAACAGTCAAAATTGGACTTTGTATTCTTACCTTCAAAGTCCAATTTCCTTCGTATGTTTTATGCATTTTCAGTTATTGACTTTTTAATATACGCTATGTAAGTGCGTTTCGCGATAGTATCAATTTATCTGCTTCAGGAATATCGGCTGTAGTGCAAAGGGATAGAGTTGATTTTAGAGTGTTTATTAACCAAAATTCGTCTATTGACTAATACACATTTCGTTGGCGAAGCGTTGTCTGGGTGGCGCCAAGAACTTGGAAACAATAGTGGTATTAAATTAGCAACTTATGTCTAGGGTATAGGGTTGCTTTTGAATTGTATTTTATTGGCAAAGGGCAGCCCTCAGCGTCCCTCATGAAAGTAACTTTCAGGATATTTATCTACATTATTTTCGTCTGCATCTTTATTTACGGAGATCTCTTTATGCCTTTGTGTTTGTTTGAATCAAGTAAGTATAATTCATGAAGCGCTCGTGGTGTAGCATGATTAGCCGTTCTTAATCGATCGGCAAAGTTAAGCTATGTCTGTCGTGGTCGGTACCTGGAGTGGTATTTTAAATCGAACGATTCCGTGCTTCGGAAGGCACGTAAAGCCGTTGGTCCCGGTTATCACTTAATTGTGATAGTCGTTAAGCTAGTTGGATGCCTCCTAGGCGGCTTGAAAAATTCCAACAGTAGGTAGACCACTAGCCTACCTCCACCGATCCGCAGTGGGCACGCGTGGTGGAGTATCGCCCAGTCCCTTTCACCCTCATTTGTGAAAGGAGGCCTGTGCTCAGCAGTGGGACATTATAGGCTGATGATGATGATGAAGTATAATTAAATAATGCCCTATTGTAGCTTTTGGTACGTAGATGTAGGTACAAATAGACTGAAGACTTTTATATTTATTGTACAATCAATTTGGTTCATGAAGCTAAATTAAAAATAAGAAACTTGATGAATCCTTCCCATCTTTATATATAAAATTCTACTGTACGTGTGTATGTCACTGAATTCCTCCTAAACGGCTTGGCTGATTTGAATGATTTTTTTTGTATGCGTTTGGGTGGCGCCCTGGGTGGTTTAGATTCACAAATCAGCCCGGCAGATGGCGCTGCAGTCGATAATATAACCTAGATATCGACTTTGTCAATTTACATTAGCATGCACTCATAAATTAGTCCAGAAATATTTCCACCAGGTTAGCTAAAAAAACACTCTGTATGTGACAACTATTTTTATTAAGTAATTATCTTATTCTTTTAAAAGGGGTAATACGGTGATTCAGCCCAGAACTTGACATCAATAGTCCTGTAGTTCCTGTCGTAGCTCTTGAGCAGTTCCCGCTCCTGCGGCGTCAGGGCTGTGTCGAACACGGCGAGGTTCTGCGCAATGCGCGACGTGGTCACTGACTTAGGGATCGGGATCACTCCAAGCTCCACCTAGAGACATGGGGCAGTTAGTGCTGTCGAAGTTTTACCCACGTTGCCGGGATAAAAAGGTTATTAAGACAGCTAACAAGCCTACGACCTGATGGTAAGCAGCTATCGCTTGCATCACCAGGAGAATCACTCGCGCTTTGCTGACCCTGAAATAGTCTCTTCACACCAGAAGAAGAGGGGTTAAGAGTTGAGTACTAGTTGTCTGGTCCCAGGTACTGCACAGCCAGCATAGCGCCTCCTCATGGAGCTCTGGCGACCTTACTCACCGCAGGAACAACACCACATTCATGTTATTAGGCTGCGATCTTCTCTAACTGGTATTTACGCCGTGGTTTTCCCAAGGATTTTTGCAGGGTCAGCAACGCGTGAGTGATACTGCTAGTATGCAAGCGTCAATTGGCCACGGGATCCGCTTACCATTAGGTAGCCCTATTCTAGTTTGCTACCTTAGTAGATTAAATAATAAAATGTTACCAGATATTTAAGCACGATCTGTGGTACAGTCTTGTTGTGTTTGTTGGCAATATCCACCAGCGCCTGGTCATCCACGCGTGGAAGAGGAGCACTAGGAGTTGCTTTGCTGGGGAACAAGGAGCCGAAGGGCGTGTAGCCCATCACTGTGATGTTGTTCTGCCGGCAGTAGGCCAGGAGAGACGGCTGTTGGAGGTTCAGGTTCACCTGGGGAACATTGGGTTGTAAATGTATTGTGATATTATTCGCACATGGTCATCTGATTCCAAACTATAGTCCAAAGCTCAAATAGTCGCAATTATTGATCAAAATGAATCCAACATGATCCTGTAAAATGTTAACATGCATAAACCATATCTTCATGATCAATATTAAATAAACCTCCAATATGTGTCTACTTCTATCCGTCGACGCTCCCCTCGCGACTGATTGTGATCCTCTTAAGACACTGCTCATGCAGCTGCCACACAAAAAAAGTGTTCAAGTTTAATATACCTCAACTTGCAAGACTGCAGGTTTTACAGAGCTCGAAGATATGAGCCGCTCCAACTGCTCCTGGTTGAAGTTACAGACTCCGATGGACTTGGTAAGGCCAAGGTTGAGAGCCTCGACCATGCCCTGCCAGGTGTCCAGGTAGTCAATGTTGTTTAGGGTCTGATCGGCCTGAGAATAAATAATATAAGATTATAAGAAATATATATGATATCTGCTGACCCCAGAAATTTCACCAATCCAGGATCAAAGAATCCTATGACCATCTCTAATGTCAAGCTCTCCTCTGCCAAGGTTTTGTTTAGTAGTTTGGTCTGGAAAACGTAGCAAATAGACAGATAATAAGAACATCGCCTTAACATATGACCTGGTTTGACTTTATCAACCTTAAATGAGTGTACTTTGCAAGTCCAGATTATGAGACTCAATAATTCTTTAGTGAGAATACGTTCCTTGACATTAGAACAGAATTTATAATAATATACTATGTACAAAAGTTACCATTTGAGACACAAACTAAAAAATCACAAATACTTAATTGTCTTCGCATTTAAATCATGATAAGATACTCACATTAGTTCCAAACGGCCAGTGGATCAGGTACAAGTCCAAGTAGTCCAAATTAAGATTCTTCAAAGAGTTTCTGATAGCTGGCACCACCTGGTCTTTGGCGTGGCGGTCGTTCCATAGCTAGAAGGTACACATTAGAACATAAGGTGGTAACTTCAGTTTCTTCGACCTTCATAAGATCAGTGGCTGTAGCTTACAATTTAATACAAGAGCAGTTCTTAAAGCTCAATGGTGCTCCAATTCATCGAGGAAAATCATTTTTGATTGGCAATACCTAGAAATCTAATTTCACAACTAGTAAGTGTTTTTGCACTGATTAAAAAACATCAAACACTGCATCTAAATGTTAAGTGTGTCCTTGACCTTGCTGGCTACCACTCAATTTGAAAAACTGTCGCCAAGCACCTACCGTTGTTTCGGGTGTTGGATGTGAGTGCAGCATTCTAGGCGTTGTAAATGTCAGCAAAACATTGTCAATAACCCTTTAATCGCCAATATAATAGGCGACAAGTCATGTAAACATCGAATAATGATCAAACCTTAGTAGTTACGAATATTTCTTCTCTCTTCACAACGCCATCTGCTATTTTCTTTTTGATTGCTCGCCCCACCTTTAAAAACAAATCAGAATTACTGTGGAGCTTACCACTCAAAATAAGATCTAATACTTTTTAATCTGCCACTGCAATATAAGCCGTGAAGTCTGAAGGAGAACTGAAGAACCTTACCTGATCCTCAGTGTCGTAAATATGAGCTGTATCGATAAGTCTATAGCCGGCGTCAATGGCGAATTCCACCGCCTTCTCCATGTCGTTATTCTTGACTGGCTCAAGGCCGCCCTGCAATAATCATTATCATCATCATCATTATTATCAAGCTTACGTTTAAGGAACATACGGTACTATAACCGTGTGTGAGACAGTGAAACTACACTGACGATCAATATAAAAAAGCCAGTAACTTTTTTTTTTATACCACTTAGGTGGCATACAAATTCAAATTCAAATTCAAATTCAAATTCAAAATCATTTATTCAAATAGACCTTCGCAGGCACTTATGAAAAGTCTGACTCTAATACTCTAATACCGGTTCGGAAGGTTGCATTTGCTGAGAAGAGCCGGCAATAAACTCAGCAATTACTCTTTTCAAAACAGGCTTAGATTAATTACATAATATTTACATTCTAATCGCACTGAAAACAATTGCGTGCCCCGGCGCGGCGGCAAAATTACAAAGTAGACTGAAAAAATATTTAATAAGTAAATAAATAGAAGCATACGGCCCGCCTGATGGTAAGCGGTTACTCTAGCCTATGGACGCTTACAACACCAGGGGTATCACGCGCGCGTTGCCGACCCTGCAGAAATCTCTCCACACCACTTATGAAGAACCCCATGCTGTACTCCATTGGGAAAACCACTACGAAACTTATCATGAAATATTTCTGAAACCACGCAAGAAAGGTTTTTTGAATATGGAGGTGCAAGCAAGTTGGATGACAAATCCATTTAAAAGGAAAGATCTTCCGCCAGGCTGGGGCATCGTGCCACAGAGACCGCGGTCCAACTGTACATGTCGGACAGATTGACAATCATGCAGATTCTCGAGAAAACTTCTTTAGCGCGATGCAGGATGTAGTGGCTTTGTAGGCGCGATGCAGGATAATGTGGCGCCACGCCATCTATCTTTCAGTGTGTGAACTATCTCGATAGATGGGTGATAGATGTCGCTACATGAAAAACAAGTATCTTACCTCTTTGGTGAAGCCCAGCCAGGTTCCAAGTCCAAGGTTTGGAATGTGTCTGCCGTCCCTCAGAGCTACCCAGGGAGCCACGCCTGATGCTGGAGTCACATCCTAGAAACAGAACAAGATTATAATGTTAGGAGATAATGGTTCATACACCTCTACGACACCCTAAGCACTACAATAATATAGAAGTGACTTCATATAGTGACCTACCTGTTGAGGCCGTTGATTGAGGAGTAATATCTCGTCATTAGGTTTCAAGAGAGGTAGAGCATAGCGTTTATTCACTCAAAGAGCAGCTCGACTGGGGAAGTACCTCCACCTTACAGAATACCGCAGCCGAATAACTTTATGTTGTGTAAAGTTGTGTTCCTGCGCGTGAGTAAGGTCGCCAGAGCTCATTGGGGAGGGGGGAAAGGTCGGTAACGCGTGAGCGATACTTCGTGTGTTGCAAGCGTCCATATGGCTACGGTAACCGCTTACCATCAGGCGGGCCGTATGCCCGGTACACAACTTTACACAACATAAAGTTATTTGGCTGCGGTATTATGTAAGGTCGGTACTTCCCCAGTCGAGCTGCTCTTTGAGCGAATAAACGCTATGCTCTACCTCTCACACTTCAACATTGTTTAAAAAAATTACATCTACTTTTAATTAATTAAGTAGTTTTATTGATGAAGCCAAATAATTGGTTTGGTTTTCCTCTACACAGAAGTGGCTATAAGTTTTTCCTTATAAAAATAAGTACATTTAACAATAGACGCGTAGTTCAATAAATGAAGTAGGATGCAATAAAAGGCATTGAATATGACCATGTACATATGTTGTGCGTATGTTGGTCTACAGTTGCATCGATTGTATATTAAAACGTTCGATAACCTTGCCATTGTTCTTTTTAAACAACATATTTACAAAAAAAAAACGTACACGCTTCGTACGTCTTTCCCAAAGGAACGCGGAATTAAAGTTTTTACGCGCTTATCTCTGAAACTACCAGTCGGTTTTGAAAAATTCTTTCAGTAATAAGAAGCTACTTTATCCCCGAGTATTATAGGCTACTTTTTACCCCAGGAACACGGGGGGTTCCAGGGATAAAATGTAGCCTATAGCAACAACAACAGGAAGTGTTTAATATTAGTGAGATGATATGAGATAAGATCTAGAAATAGTGAATACCGTTGAATGGGCTAGATGAGTAGAAAAATTTATTTAGTCCGACATTATCAAAAAATATTAGACACGTATTTCCTTTTTTGTCAATAAAAAAAAATACGAACATATCGTGTGTTGAAGTTCCGCCGTTCAGCGTGACGTCACACTTTTTACTCTAGAGTGACGTCACGAGCAAAAAGCAAAAAATACGTGTCCAATGTTTTTTAATAATCTAACTGAGGGACTAATTAGAAATATATTTTTTTTACCTAGGAATCATCCCTATAGTAATAATTCAATGGTGAATACATTTGAAATACAAATAAAACTTCTACGTTACGTATTAAGGTGGTTAACTTACAGAACTCACAGCGGCAACAAACAATATTAATATATACTGAATCATGTTTTCTCGAGACGAGTTGTAGTAGGAGCCAGTGACACCACACTGAGATGGGAGGTCTTCGACGCCTCGCACGCAGCAACTTAAATACCTACGCTACCAAGATGTGGATATTGACAGAGGTGACAGTGTTGGTACCTAGTCATCTGTTGTAATTATGACTACTAGTGCTACTGGTAAAATTCATATGTCACGTTCATATCGGCTACGCATATAATTCGCTCTATAAAATAGAACAAGACACTTCTAACAGTCTTTGTATGATAAATGTGTGTAATTTGATAAGGGGTAATAGTGGAAATGTTATCTCCTTTGTTATCTCCATGAAAAAGTCGAAATAAAGACTGGGCTGGTCGGAGGTGATGTTTGATAATTCATGTGATATGCGTGTGGTCGCCTCCTAGACGTGCGGCTTTTCACTGTTTTTCAATTGGCAGCCTGTGGCTTTTGGGGATTGTCTGAGTCCCCCCTTTTTTATATATAAAGGGCATAAAACGGTGCTTGAATTATTTTGTCATTTATTGTCATATACAGTGACAACAGTAACTAGACCTTGAACTAGACTTTGATACAAGTCATCCTATTGGCCGGCAATTGACATCTCCTGGGCGACGACAAAACGACGGCTGCGCACAGCCGTTGTATTCCTGCCACGTCAAACTAGTGCCAGTGTCAGACAATTTTTGTTGTTATTTTTATGTTTTTTATTATGCTTTGTTTTTATGCACTATATCTTTTATTTTGGTAAGTTAAGTGTGGATGCAGGCAGCGACCCAACCTGGTGATAGCACGTCGCTCAATCACTCGTGTAGTCTATGCCACAAATCATTTAAAAGTTTAAGAGGACGGAATATACATTTTTCAAAATCACATAGAAATTGCCTAAGTCAGGATGCGACTCTTTCTAATACTGTTTCCTGCATTCCACCTTCCTCCTCTTCGGCCTCTAACTCATCAGCTATTCCTTTTCACATATATATCAGCAATCTCAAAAATAGTGTATCAATAGTTAAAAGAATTCCCCGTGGTGCCAGAATCTCTGTGGCAACTCATCTATACAAACTCATTGACAAATGTATCGACAATAACAGTATTGGAGATTGGCACAACCTTTTTGTATTTTCATACCGCACCCTTCATGTTCGGAATGATAACACAAACATCTCACTCACACAAAAAATCAAAAACAACTGCTTTATCCAATCATATGTTCTACCCACAGCACAGACAGTGAAAAGACAAACCAACGGGCCCTTCAATCGCGTCAAGAACATAGAGACCAAAATAAGTGACGGAGATTTGAAGGGCGCCGCCCGTCTTCTCTTTTCGAGTGATGTGCTATCACCAGATACTCCAGACACCCTTTTGGCTCTACAGACAAAACATCCCCCAGCTCCTTCAACCCCCTACTTCTTCGACCCATCATCTAACCAGGCTTGTTTAGAAATCAATAGCAAAGACATCTCTGCTGCTATTTTTTCATTCAAAACCGGTTCCGCAGCTGGCCTGGATGGTATCTCACCCCAACACCTAAAAGACTTAACGTCTCACTCAGCGGGCGATGCAGGCGAGCAACTCATTAATTCTATTACTAAATTAGTTAATACAATGTTTGCTGGCAAAATTAATCCCGAAATTGTTCCCATTTTGTACGGTGCAAACCTCATCGCCCTCACCAAAAAAGACGGTGGGGTGAGACCAATAGCTGTTGGTTCTACACTTCGACGTCTGGCATCGAAAATAGCAGTCCGACACATCATATCCAAATTACAACCACAGTTCGAACCGGTACAGCTAGGTTTTGGCACAAAAGGAGGATGCGAGGCAGCTGTCCATTCCCTGCGCACATACCTCTCTAATGCATCGTGCGAAGTTTTAGTTAAAATCGACGTAAAAAATGCCTTCAATTCAATAAATAGAGACACTTTGCTGACAGAAATAAAACACAACGTTCCGGAAATTTACAACTATCTCCTCCATTGTTACGCAGATCCTACACATCTGTTATACCGTGAAAACGTTTTATCATCAGAAGTCGGCTGTCAGCAGGGAGATCCTCTCGGGCCAGCAATTTTTAGTTTAGCTATAAACCCTATTATACAAAATTTAAAATCAAAATTCAATGTGTGGTATTTAGACGACGGAACCCTAGGGGGCGATGTGGAAACCGTTCTTTCCGACCTCTTAAACATTCAGTCAAAATTCAAAAATATTGGTTTAGAATTAAATTTCAGCAAATGCGAACTTTACATTCATAACTCTATATGTAACCCTTTAGACATTATTCAAAAGTTTGATAGTTTGGCACCGAACATTAAATTAGTAAACAAAAATTCCCTTTACCTCCTAGGGTCCCCTATTTTTGAAGATTCTTTTTCCGATTACATACTTAATTCTATTTCCAAATTTCAAAACTACGCAGATCGCCTTCTTGAATTAAGCCCTCATTTTGCACTAACAATACTTAAATTCTGCTTTTTCGTTCCTAAATTGACCTATGTGCTCCGCTGTTGCCCCTTTTGGAAATTTCAAAATCTTTTGTTACCATTGGACGACCTCATCAGATCAAATTTAGAGTCAATTTTAAACATACAGTTCAACGACCAGTCCTGGACACAGGCATCCCTACCCATTCGTTATGGTGGTTTAGGGATCCGCAAAATTACTAGTATTTCCTTACCAGCCTTTTTGTCCTCTACCCATAGCTCAGCTAGTCTCATAGGTAAAATCCTAAGGGCTTTTCCCTCAAACTATGAGACTGCTAGTTTGGATGAGGCCATAGACTTTTGGTTAATTGCTTGCGCGAGACAGGATGTCCCTGACCACCCAAATTCCCAAAGGAGCTGGGATGACATAGTATGTAAAATGACATATGATTCTCTCTTAAGCCGAAGCACGGGGCCAGAACGGGCTACATTACTGGCGTCAGCCACCGCGGAGGCCGGTCTTTGGCTACATGCCAACCCCTCGCCAAACATCGGCACTTTCTTAATGCCCGACACACTTCGCCTGGCAACGTGTCTGCGGCTTGGGGTTCGTGTCTGCATTCCACATAGGTGCCCCTGCGGCAGTGAAGTCGACCCATTGGGACACCACGGGCTGTCATGCCAGAAGAGTGCCGGCAGATTCTCTAGGCACGCTGCGCTGAACGACATCATCCGCCGCTCTCTTGCTACCGTCAACGTGCCGGCTCTACTGGAGCCAACCGGCATTGCTAGGGACGACGGCAAGAGACCGGACGGGATGTCCCTGATTCCGTGGAGTTTGGGAAGGGCGCTGGTATGGGACGCTACCTGCGTAGACACATTGGCCCCTTCTCACCTCCATGGAACCTGCAACCAAGCAGGAGCGGCGGCCGAAGCGGCCGAGACTATAAAAAAACATAAATATAGGGGTCTCGGCGCCGAATATAATTTCATTCCTTTTGGTGTCGAGACCCTAGGTCCATGGGGTTCCGGTGCTCGCAAGTTATATAAAGAACTGGCGAAAAGATTAGTGGTCACCACTGGGGACCGAAGAGCTGGCAGCTTCTTCGCACAACGCATCAGCATTGCGATACAGCGAGGAAATGCTGCCAGCATCTTCGGAACAATGCCGAGGGGGCCTAATTTTATAAATTTATTTTAAACTTTTTTGTAATTTCAACTTATAAAATTAATGGATGTTTAATTATGAAAATATATTACCTATTTTTTGTAAACTTTACATGTGTCTTCTAAAATTTTTTTTTTTTTTTTCTTCTTTTGTTGGAGTTGTTCGACGTTTATGACGTACTTTATAATTCATTAGTTTTAAAATGTAGTGCCATTATTAAGTAGCATATTTTCGTGGATAACGGTGGTGGTTATACAATTACTCTTTTTGTTTACTATCTGTTTTTATGTTTATGCGTTATTGTAAAATTGTTTGTTATCCTGAATAAATAAAAATAAATAAATAGTGGTCGTTCAGTAGTTGAAATTCGACGGTAATTCATAAATGTCATCATCATCAGCCTGTAATATCCCACTGCTGAGCACAGGCCTCCTTTCACAAATCAGGGTGAAAGGGAATAGGCAGATACGCCACCACGCGTGCCCACTGCGGATCGGTGGAGTAAGGCTAGTGGTCAACCTACTGTTGAGTTTTCAAGCTTCCTAAAAGGCCTCCAACTGGCTAAACGACTATCACAATTAAGTGATAACAGGGACCAACGGCTTTACGTGCCTTCCGAAGCACGGAAACACTCGATTTGAAATACCACTATGCGGTCACCCATTCAGGTACCGACCACGACGGTAGTAGCTTAACTTGCCGATCAATTAAGAACGGCTTATCATGCTACACCACGAGTGCTTCATAAAAGTTAACCATGCTAAATCTAACACTCTTTCGTGCGCGTTATAAGTTAGTGTTTATTAAAGTCACACCATTATAAATGGCCGAAATAGCAAGTAAAGAAACTATAGAAGTGAATTTAGTTACTAGTAGTTTTATTTAGCATTTGAGACGATGATAGCTTCAGTGGTAGTGGAACAACAGCACGCGCAAATTTCAGGCATGTTTATTTTATCAGAAAAGTGTTATTTTATGTCAAAAACATGTGTTTAAACAGAGTTTATTTGTTTATTTGTGTCTTTAGTCAACTTCGCTTCCTTTGTTATTTCTGATAATAAATGTTACCATCGAAATTCTGTTTTCTATATTTAGGTTGTCATGGCCTGGAACCCACGACCTGCGGCGTGATAGGTGGAGTCACAAAGGAAAACATCGTGAGGAAACCATGGCACGGTGGAAGAGTACCATGTATTACCCGTCTGGTTGGCAACCACTCTCGTGTTTAAAATCTGTCGCCAAGCAACGTGTGTTTTGGTTGCACTTGACAACCAGATCCCTCGCAGGCGTCTAAAACTAATATAAAAATAAAAAATAGGCATATATTTTGCAAAGAATTTAAAACGTCCAGAAGGATAGTCGCCTCTATGGGAACATGAAATAAACAAGCCAGAATTGACAGTATTTGACAGCCGTGCGCAGTACGAACTGAGAGCGATTTGCTCAGGGAGCCCCTCAAGCGGAGTGAAATTAAATGTCATGCTTTAGTAAGGCGGATTATCCATCTGGGTAGAGGCACGATGCCCTATGAAAATCTTTGATATTTTGATTCAAAATTCAAAAAAATACGCATCGATTGGACCCAATTATATTTTTATGCCTTTTGCGGTCGAGACCTTGGGACCGTGGGGGTCCGAAGCTCGCCGTTTTGCTCGCACCTTGTCATCAAAATTGATCGAGACCTTCGGAGACCAGCGGGCGGGGAGCTTTTTCCACCAACGCGTCAGTTTGGCTATCCAAAGAGGAAACGCTGCCAGCTTTCTGGGAACCTTGCCGTTAATCGGAAGCAGCGGCAGGCTTGAGGAAATTGTCTATATGTAGATTGTATATTTTGTACTTACATACACGTATAATTTAATGTATTTACAACAAATATTGTTGTAAATACATTAAATTATAATGATTTAGGCATATATTGTTTTAAAAATGTGATATCTACGCAATAATCTTTGCCCCAATAAATGTTATTAAGAATTTACTGTTTACCTTTACCAATTCAAAACAGGTTTTGCAATTCTAGCTGACCAGTTAAGCATGGACTCCACTTACAAGGTCTTCACCTTCTACCACATGTCTAGTAACAATGGTGATGTCAATATATATTATTAAGTTTTTTAGCTTGAGATGTGATCACATAAAGATGTCAAATCACTAAGTATTCGTTATAAAAGATGTATACTTTTTGCGATTATTAATATTAAGAGCAGTCAATCCGCCATACTTTTCATACAAAAGCTCTGTACTGATGATGGCGTTGTTAAACATTTTTCGTTAGATGTTTCAAACAAATTGGTATCTTGTGCACAATATCTAGCCGTGTATCTAAGAAAAAATAAAAAAAGTGTGAAACAAATTCAGTAAAAGCCTCCGAAAAACAGCATTTTTGCACAAATTTTACCTGAACTTTGGCCATATCTAATGTACCTATAAATTGAAAAAGTAAAGAAAAGTTCTAGATACCAGGCTTGCGAATGTATTGGAGATTCTGAATAACTAACTTGTAAGGTTTTTTCACAAGAAGTACTCCTCGAACAAGTTTTATGGTATGCGAAATCATCACGACCTAGCGAAGCGGCCGGCTCTGATGGTGTCTCTCTTTTTTGCAGTCAAACATTACGTTGGATGAAAGTACAGGCTATGCTTGCGTTTAAGTTGCGTTGGACACGAAAGGCCCCCTTAATTAAAAACCTTGGCAAAAAAAACTATACGTATATTATAATAAATAATAATATGGTAAGTACACCTAGTAATCAAATGTAAAAGATTAACTATTTACAACCGGCAACCGTGCGAGTCTGAGTTTGAATAGCGCAACGAGGGTTCCGACCTTCCTTGGACGTATATTTATTGGTTTGGGTCATAACAGAATAAAAAAACCGGACCACATAATTAAGTTTGTACTGTTGTTGCAAACAACGTTCCTGTAATATTTACATCAATCTATCTGTTATTATTAAAAAATGTTGGCTTTGCGAACTTCGAAGACAAGGGGAATGATCGAAGATGTTAATTTATTAATAATAATAATATAATAATATTTATTCACGACATTTATTTGTTGTGGTGTGTGCTTTGAATCTGTGAAAAATCCGAGACGGACTTTTTTGTGTGCCGCAGACAAAAAATCTGTCTAAAGAGTCTCCGGCACACAAAACGTCTAATGTCTACTGTCTAAGTAGACTTTTTGTTTGCCGCAGACAAGGAGTCTGCGGCAAACAAAAAGTCTAATGTCTATGCTGCACCTTAACGGCATGGTATAAAAACATTTTTTTAGTAACATCATAATTATTTTATTCAAACAGACCTTCAACACTTATGAAAAGTCTGACTCTTATACTCTAATACCGGTTCGGAAGGTTGCATTTGCTGAGAACAGCCGCCAATAAACTCAGCAATTAACAATCATAACAGCTTATTTCATTTAATAAAAAACATAATTTAAGTTTTTATCTCACTGAAAATTGCGTGCCCGTGCTTAGTTGTTTATATATCTGATAAGTTGTTCTAACTGTATTTATTAAATCCAAGCGAAGCTGCGAGCGGAATATAGTCTATTAAAATATCTGTATACCTACTTTAAAAACCCTATTTAATTTCAGTTTCATGATACAAAATGGCGGATTCGCGCCCACCTGTTTGCTCGCCCTCACGATTGGTTGAAATTAAATGAGAGGGAACCTCCCCACGGAGGTGCAAGGGTTCGCCCTCAGAGGGCTGGGGAGGAAAAAAACATACTACTGTTATTACATTTTTAGATGCAGGTATACTGAAGAATGTGTTCCTATTTGTACCTATTTGAGATGGTAGTAAAAGCCAGGTGTTAAGATACTCTCTCTCTTTCTGTTATATGCCGTTAGAGAGTGACGAATATTTAAAACCTGGGTTCCATCCATACCATGTCATGTAATTAGGGGGCTAGGGCACCCAACTTTTTTTGGAAGTTAGTATCAGAGAGGGTAAATAAAGATTAGGATTATGACTTAATTACTAGCTATCCCCCGCGGCTTCACCCGCGTTCCCGAAGAATAGATATATTGCTCTCTCGGGACATATTCTATCTGTGTGCCAAATTTCATCCAAATGCATTCAGTAGTTTTTTCGTGAAATTCATATAGTTACAAACATAAATCTTGACAGTACTATACTGCCTGATCTTACATGACCCCGAGATCGAGTTATATCATGCAAAAGACTGCTATACTGGCTATACTAATAGAAACAAGTTTAAACGATTACAAAACTACATATAATGAGTTCATTAACATTCACATGAAAAAAAAACCGGCCAAGTGCGAGTCAGACTCGCGCTCAATATCATTTTTGAAGACCTATCCATAGACACCCCACACTTATGGGTTTGATGAAAAAAAAAAAATGAGTTTCAGTTCTAAGTATGGGGAACCCCCAAAATTTATTGTTTTTTTTCTATTTTTGTGTAAAAATCTTAATGCGGTTCACAGAATACATCTACTTACCAAGTTTCAACATTATAGTTCTTATAGTTTCGGAAATAAATGGCTGTGACATACACGGACAGACAGACAGACAGACAGACAGACAGACAGACAGACAGACGGACAGACAGACATGACGAATCTATAAGGGTTCCGTTTTTTGCCATTTGTCTACGGAACCCTAAAAATGACATATTTTTCTACAACAATAAAAGAAAACAAAACAAAATAACTTAATCCCGCTTCCAGGGTGGAATTATTAAAAACGCTGAGACACGAATAAATTAATTTTCTATCTATAGCCTATACACAAAATTTGAAGACCCTATCTTCGAAACTGACGGACTTCCATACAAACTTTCATCCCCTATTTTACCCCCTTAGGGGTGGAATTTCGAAAAACCCTTTCTTAGTGGATACCTACTCTTCACAAAGAATATACCCTCTAAATTTTAAGTCTCTAGGACCAGTGGTTTAGGCTGTGCGTTGATATATCAGTCAGTCAGGACTTTGAATTTTATATATATAAGATTATTTCTTCAACCCCTTAAAAGGATGGTTTGTCTGGAAGCCTTTAATCCGAATCTGAAAACAGCGAAAAAGTAGCACGTATTCCGTAGAAAATGTTAAATTCTACGAAAACTATTGGAACCGCAGATATTTTTCGTTGACGTCTTGAAGACACTAACGGACCAACAGACGCTGCGTGTAATATGTAAGGATTTATGGATATAGCAGTAAGTGATACATTTGTTTGTAGCCGGGATTATCACCCTACTCGGTGAGGTCGGGGATGGGTGGCCGAGGGTGGTGGGCGCTCACAAATAAACCAGAGCTAAGTGCGCGACTCGTAAATGTCATAACTTGTGGAGGGACGGCCACTTTGCTTGATTAATCCGCGTATTGAGTTGAACCATTTACAAGGTTGCAAAGTACTAGTAAGTGTATCTCTAAATAGGAGAGAGGGCGAGATTCCATACACTGATTTATTAAAAAAACCGACCAAGTGCGAGTCAGACTCGCGCACCGAGGGTTCCGTACAAACCTGTAGGTATATAAGTAAATGCCTATAGACCTGAGTATTTGATATGAATTTCAATTTATGACGTATTAAAAAAAAAACTACTTACTAGATCTCGTTCAAATCAATTTTCGTTGGAAGTTTGCACCGTAATGTACATCATATATTTTTTATAGATTTATCATTCTCTTATTTTAGAAGTTACAGGGGGGGGGGGACACAGATTTTACCACTTTGGAAGTGTCTCTCGCGCAAATTATTCAGTTTAGAAAAAAATGATATTAGAAACCTCAATATAATTTTTGAAGACCTATCCATAGACAACCAACACTTATGGGTTTTATGAAAAAAAAAAAAGAGTTTCAGTTCTGAGTATGGGGAACCCCCAAAATTTATTGTTTTTTTTTCTATTTTTGTGTGAAAATCTTAATGCGGTTCACAGAATACATCTACTTACCAAGTTTCAACATTATAGTTATTATAGTTTCGGAAAAAAATGGCTGTGACATACGGACGGACAGACAGACAGACATGACGAATCTATAAGGGTTCCGTTTTTTGCCATTTGGCTACGGAACCCTAAAAATGAAATATTTTGAGTGTTTCGAATGTTTTTAGGATTCTGTATCAAAAGGCCCTTAGGTGCAAGTGCGACTTCGTCCGTCTGTCTGACTGTATGTCACAGCGGCTTATTTCAGTTACTAATGCTATAGACTTGAAAATAGTAGTTTACACGACCTTATTGCAAATTGAGTAATTATTTTTAGTTTCTATCCAAAAGGGTCCGAAAATTTCAAAACACTAACTAGTACGAGAGTTCTAACTAAGTTAGATTGTAGTAAGCAATGTAACTAAACAGTTGACTATTGTTAAAAATCATAACTCTATACAGCTTGTTTTTATTTACAACAAATATATAATATATAAAATACAATCTATATATAGAAAATTTCCTCAAGCCTGCCGCTGCTTCCGATTAACGGCAAGGTTCCCAGAAGGCTGGCAGCGTTTCCTCTTTGGATAGCCAAGCTGACGCGTTGGCGGAAAAAGCTCCCCGCCCGCTGGTCTCCGGAGTTCTCGATCAATTTTGATGACAAAGGTGCGAGCAAAACGGCGAGCTTCGGACGCCCAAGGTCCCAAGGTCTCAACCTCTTGTTTTGAACTTTTTTGCAACGGCAGTCATGATTTTATTTTATAATCATCGGTGTGATTAATACTGCAAAGAGGCAATGGGCATCCCTGAGACACTGCTAGTGTGTCAATCATCTCTGTAGAAACCTATATACATCTTTTTTGAAATGTATCCATTTTTATTGTATGCCTTTTATTGACCCTTTCACCCGGAAAGACATAAGGCCCCCTAAAAAAGAAGCTAAGCAATATTGCGTTGCTTAGCTTTAAGTGAAATCACTTAGGATCTGCCGAGAATTCGAAAAAATGAATTGCGTAGCAATATTGCTTCAGCTTCCTTTTTAGCCTCCAAGGACTCTAACAATACCTCAGTCAAGCATTTAGAAGTTATTTGAATAAAAACTTACGAACCTACATAAATTAAACCTGAAAACATTACACTTTATTTTGGGCTGACGTGAAATTCGAGTTCTCCACAACATATAGATATTTTATATAGTAGATCGCATCTCCCTCAAAATACAATAAATCAGGACAATCGAACCAGTTTTATTACTAACATATCTACCCTTACATCTTGCTATCTACGAGTATAACTGTCGAATTCTGTATGCAATTTAGAATTGTTAGATATTGAGTAAAACACTCGATATTAATCACATATACAACAAATACTTATGTACAAAATACAATCTATATAAAAAATATAGTCTTCTTCTGTATATTGACTTGTGTATGATTTATGTTGATATTTAATATTGCTTTTTTGTTCCCGCTCCTAGCCCGCTCCATCTTAACGTGTGTCTTAACTTTTTTTTTCTTATACGCAACTTGCTACACACGAAGCATCGCTCACGCGATACCGACCTTTCTCCCCTCCCCTATGAGCTCTGGCTCTCAGCAAATGCAACCTTCCGAACCGGTATTAGAGTATTAGAGTCAGACTTTTCATAAGTGCCTGCGAAGGTCTATTTGAATAAATGATTTTGAATTGAATTTTGAATTTTGAATTTTGACCTTACTCACGCGCAGGAACACAACTTTACACAAAATAAAGTTATTTGGCTGTGGTTCTGTAAGGTGGAGGTACTTCCCCAGTCGAGCTGCTCTTTGAGCGAATAAACGCTTTGCTCTACCTCTCTCAAAATCTCAGTGGAAAAGGGCGAAGGGTCGATAACAAGATAGACTGAGTTGCATAAAAAAAACAAACAGAAATGATGATGACTCATTTTTAATTGCCATAAGAAACTTGCTATGTGAAAAACGCCATTTGCAAAAACAATAACAATGTCCTTAAAGCAATTAACAATAACGTTAACAATAGTTTTTCGGCGGGGTGCGTCCATTGTAACTTATAATTATTGTAATCACCAAACTTCTTAATAAACATGTAAAAAGAAGGGAATGCTTTGATGGTTAAGTTCTTGTAAATGTTGTTGCATTTGATACTACTAACAAAAATAAAAAGCTTTCTTGTTTTCGAAGTCCGATTAAAATCATACGGCCCGCCTGGTGGTAAACGGTTACCGTAGCCATATGGATGCTTGCATTGTCGACCCTTCCCCCACCCGAGCTAAGGCGATCTTATTCACGCGCAGGATCACATTATGAGGTTAAACCTACAGCCGCGGTATTCTGTAAGGTACTTCCTCAGCTGATCGTCGAAAAAACGCTACGCTCTACCTCTCTCAACTCTGCTCTATCTACCTCTCATACGAACGCTTAATGCTAAAGTTAAACGCCGAAGTATTGTTCTGAAACTGTACATTTCTTTGCAAATGAATTAATGAGATTGAAGCCGTTTAAATACTCATGAATATGTAGACATATCTTTTAATTAATAAAAATATAGTTCACGCTCAGTAGTATCTAATCCAAATGTTATACACAGAATATCTCAACCCCAAATCGGCATCCCCAACGATCAAGCGCCCCTCGGGACGCATAACATTTGTTATTTTAACCATTAACATCAGTTTAATTGTCACCGCATTTAATGTCGTCTCGCGTCGCCACCCTCCCGCATCCTCCACCCCCCCGCATCCACCGCCCGCGCCGCATCGTCGCAGACAAGGAATTATTGTTTTAGCTGAGTGCCAAACGTGACTGGCGTATTGGGAAGACACAAATAGTGCTTTCTTTTGGTAAGGATAAAGGGTTTGATTTTTCAAGAAGCTGGCGGTCGTAAAGAAAGCTTGGATTGTTTTCATACTCTGCTAAGTCAGTACCCATTTTTACGGTCTTCGCATGCTAACCAGTCAGGGCCGTCATAAGCCATACCGGGGCCTTTGGGCACCAAAGAATTTGAGGCCCCTTTGGAAAGTAAAAAAGTGAATAGCAAAAAACATTTTGCTGCTATAATTTTATATTTTTATTAAATTAAAAACTGATCTAGTGTCTCATGAAAATTTTAATTACGAATGTGGAAGCTAATTCTTATAATATATCTAAAATAGAAAAATGTTTTGTAGTGTAAGCGAATTTATCGGCATTTCGAGGCCCCCGTGAGTAGGGCCTTTAGTTTTTACTAGTTCGGGACCCAATGGATAAAAATAAGCTGTAATAAGTTGTATGTCAATAAATATCCTGGGAAATTCCTCACACAGGGTCATCTGATCCCAAACTAAGCAGAGCTTGTACTATGGAAACCAGACAACTGATATAATACATATAGTACTTTTTGTTTGTAAATACATACTTAATATACATAATTACACCCAGACTCAGGACATACAGACATGTTCATGCACACAAATGCATAAATGAATAATAAATTAATTTGTTTTTTTTTCCGTCCTTCAATACGCCCTTTAGTAGGCTGCCTACGTTACATACGGAACCTGTGTGCAAGTTTTTAGTTCCCGCTGTGCGTTCATCTGTCAATAAGTCAGTATCTCCAGAAGATAGATTGATGGACCCATCTTTGCTTACTATTTTCTCTGAACCATATATTTTTTTATCAAATTGACTACAATCAATCTATATACAACAATGGACGATGACTCGCAAAGATCTCCCTAATGCAGACAGTCAGACTAGCACAAATATTATATTATATCGTGAACAATAAAAGTTTACGAGCCGACTTACAAAAGGAAGCTTCGCTAACAAATTGTTACTGTTATTTAGGGTGTATAGGTCTTTGAGAAAATTGGGATATTTTATGTGGTTTTAGGACCTTAGTACTGAAACCTGGAAAGCAACTTTCGAAGCACATGTGCTCAGCGACAGACTTTCAACTTGAGGGTGGTAGCCAGCCAGATGGTGGTATGGTTTCCTCACCAAAAGCTTATGTTCATTGCAGCATTCAAATCCATTACCTTAGACAAGGCATTTTGTTGAATTATAATTAGACTGTTTTACAAAAAACTTAAACCGACTTCAAAGTACACTAAGAAGTAATCAAATCCTGATCTGATGACAATGGGACCAAACGGGAAGTGTACCCTTCCAGACAAAAAAGAATTTTCCAAATCGGTTCATAAATGACGGAGTTATGAGGTAACAAACATAAAAAAAAAAAAAAAAAAAAAAAAAAAAAAAAACAAAAAAAAACATACAACCGAATTGAGAACCTCCTCCTTTTTTTGAAGTCGGTTAAAAATCATAACTAACGCAGTCAGCGCTCTGAAGGTCGATCTTTTCAGGTCACTCGCTAATATTATTATAAAATGTTCTCTTTGGCGATCTGTGCGCCTCGTATCAAAGAAGTCGTCTACGTTGTATGGTGTATACAAATAAATAAGACTTTATTTACCTAAAAGAAAATAACGGAAAGAATCAAAAACAACATATGTACTTAAAAATAAGACAAAGGGAAATATATTTTATAATTTAATACAATAATAGAAAAAGACAACTGTAAAATAAGACTTATCCCAAGAATGACCGAAACCATGTGCACCCAACATCCTGCCCGGGTACAAAGAGGGCCTCCCCGGTAGTGACGTCACGCCGGAAGCACACAACCGGAAGCCGTGATCTGCCGGCTGTCACAAGAGATGTTGTTTATTCGCTGACATTGCACTTTTGTGCATTTTCTTGGGTATTCTGGGTACCCTGGGGTGGTGGGGGTTTTTGTACAGTTAGGTATACTTAGTATAAGTTTCAGAGATCAATCGAAGATGTTATAATAATAGTAAATAAATATCCCGGGACATTCCTCACACACGGTTATCTGATCCCAAACTAAGCAGAGCTTGTACTATGGAAACCAGATAACTGTGGTTCGATTCTCGTAACAAAACTTCAACGATGTCGTAGCGACTTCGACGAATAAACTGTGTTTTTTACAATTATATTTATGTTATTATATTATTAAAGTTTTTTTACAAAATATTTTTGATCGTTTGGAGTGTCGGCAAGTCGCTGGTGTGGGATGCCACATGTGTCGATACACTCGCGCCATCTCACTTACCGGCGACTTGTAAAGCTGCAGGGGCAGCGGCGGTTAGTGCGGAAAATTCAAAATTCAAAAAATATGCATCGATTGGACCCAATTATATTTTTATGCCTTTTGCGGTCGAGACCTTGGGACCATGGGGTTCAGAAGCTCGCCGTTTTGCTCGCACTTTGTCTTCAAAATTGATCGAGACCTCCGGAGACCAGCGGGCGGGGAGCTTTTTCCGCCAACGCGTCAGCTTGGCTATCCAAAGAGGAAACGCTGCCAGCCTTCTGGGAACCTTGCCGTTAATCGGAAGCAACGGCAGGCTTGAGGAAATTTTCTATATATAGATTGTATTTTGTAAATATAGATTGTATTTTGTACATATTTGTTGTTACTAAAAAGAGTTAATTTTGTTTTTTTTTAAATAGTTTCCTAAAATCATAAAAATGATTATCGCACTCTATCGCATTCTACTCGAATATTCATTCAACGATTCAACGTGTTGATGACTCGTAGACGTGCTACGAGCTACGTACGACTGTAGCACTCTGTAGCCCGTCGTAGGACTCATCTTTTCGGGTACGGGAGTTGCTATTTTATGCATGGGTTTTATATTGAAAAATTCAAACATGTATTCATATTTTCAATTGAAGCGCTCTTGGTGTAGCATGAAAAGCCGTTATTAATCGATTGGCAAGTTAAGCTACCACCGTCGTGTTCGGTACCTGGATGGGTGACAGCCTAGTGGTATTTCAAATCGAACGCTTCCCTGCTTCGGAAGGCACGTAAAGCCGTTGGTCCCGGTTATCACTTAAAATTGTAATAGTCGTTAAGCTATTTGGAGCCCTCCAAATAGCTTCTAGGCGGCTTGAAAACTCCAACAGTAGGTTGACCACTAGCCTACCTCCATCGATCCGCAGTGGGCACGCGTGGTGCAGTATCTGCCCATTCCCTTTCACCCTGATTTGTGTGCAGGAGGCCTGTGCTCAGCAGTGGGACATTATAAGCTGATGATGATGATTCATATTAATTTATGTAAATAAATTAGTACTCAGTGTATCGAAGTATTTATTTACCCTCGAGGCTCTACAAATATGAAGGTATTTAGTACCGCTTTCTAGAAACAATATTTTTTAGGCTAGGGCTAGTCTAGTCTAGTTTAGATAGTATACACACCCTAGACTAATCAGGTTATTTTTCCATGGAAAATTGCCAATTCCATTCCGAGTATTATACTATACTAGTTTTCCCCGCGGTTTCACCCTCATTCCCGTGGGATTGTAAGTTTTCTCGGGATAAAAATTATCCTATATGTTATTCCAGGTTATGGTCTATCTGTGTGGCAAATTACATCACGATCGGTTGAGCCATTGAAGCGTCAAGATGTAACAAACAAATAAGGAAAGAAAATTTCCTAAAATATCATCATTTCTGAAATGAAAAGAAATAATAATATTTAGCTTCTTATTTTGTATACAGACATCGCTTAAAAATAAGAATGTGTATAATAAATCACGAGGACAGCCCCTCGGCCCTCCCCAGCGATCAGGGAGGGCCTCTCGTCTCATTGACTTCAGCCCTTCACAGATTTACATACATACGTTACGCTCTTTCTGGAACATTCGCTTCCATTGGGATACTTCAGAGATCATGGTCCTTACAAATAAGTGACATGAGAAACGAATGGCAAAAAAAATACTATAGAAGACTCGTCCTTTATTTTTTTATTTTTTTTTATTCAACTTAGTCGGTAAACAAGCATACGGCCACCCTGATGGTAAGCGGTTACCGTAGCCATATGGACGCTTGCAACACACGAAGCATTGCTCACGCGTTACCGACCTTTCCCCCCTCCCCTATGAGCTCTGGCGACCTTACTCACGCGCAGGAACACAACTTTACACAACATAAAGTTATTTGTCTGCGGTATTCTGTAAGGTGGAGGTACTTCCCCAGTCGAGCTGCTCTTTGAGCGAATAAACGCTATGCTCTACCTCTCTTAAGACCGTCCTACTGACACGAATGTGTTTTTTACTAATTGCACCTAATAGTAAGCTACATGCATTGTCTCCAAATCATAAAATAATTACAAAGATAAAGCGCGACAAAGCTCGGGAATGTGGCTCGGCCAAGTGCGAGTCAGACTCGCGCACTGAGGGTTCCGTACAAACATGTAGGTATATAAGTAAATGGTAGTATAGACCTGAGTATTTGATATGAATTTCAATTTATGACGTATTCAAAAAAACTACTTACTAGATCTCGTTCAAACCAATTTTCGGTGGAAGTTTGCATCATAATGTACATCATATATTTTTTCATCATATATTTTATAGATTTATCATTCTCTTATTTTAGAAGTTACAGGGGGGGGGGCACACATATTTTATCACTTTGGAAGTGTCTCTCGCGCAAACTATAAGGTTTAGAAAAAAAATATATTAGAAACATCAATATCATTTTTGAAGACCTATCCATAGACACCCCACACTTACAGGTTTTATTAAAAAAATAAAAGAGCTTCAGTTCTAAGTATGGGGAACCCCAAAATTTATTGTTTTTTTTCTATTATTGTATGAAAATCTTAATGCGGGTCACAGAATACATCTACTTACCAAGTTTCAATATTATAGTTCTTATAGTTTCGGAAAAAAGTGGCTGTGACATACGGACGGACAGACAGACAGATAGACGTACATGACGAATCTATAATCCCATATCTTCGTATATTTTGTTTAAATGACAAGAGAAAAAATACGTGTCTAATATTTATTTCAGATGGAGTTTTCGAGATGGCATATTTTCGAAACCTATGTTGGGTTACTCATGCTCACAGAGAAAAGAAATATAAATTTGTGTATTCTCTTTTCCGTGCTCATGCTGAACAACTTTTACTATAACAAACACTGAATTCTCAAACAATATTTTTTATTTTTCCTACATTGTGATCGAGCAAGGTTGACATTTTGTAAGAAAAATAAAAAAAAAATTTGGAATTCGCTATTGGTCCCATAGTAAAAGTTGTTCAGCATGACTAACCCGACATACGTTTCAAAAATATGCCATCTTGTAATCTCTCTCTAATATAAAAATTAATGCCTTTTTTTATACCACTAAGGTGGCAAACAAGCATACGGTCCACCTGATGGTAAGCAGTTACCGTAGCCTATGGACGCTTGCAACACCAGGGGTATCACTCGCGCGTTGCCGACCCTGAAGAAATATCTTCACGCCCTTTTTGAAGTCGTGTGTACTTTTTTATATTTAATTGGTTTGCGCTTGACCGCAATCCCGCCTGATGGTAAGCGAAGATGTAGTCTAGGGTGGACCGCGCGACCCAGAAGATGCCTGTTCACTCTGGCCTTGAATAGACCCATGTTATAAGTGTCTGGAAACACGTTTTCCCACACTGACATCACGCTCAGGTTGCACGTTGTATAGGGTATTGGGTAGGTATTATATAGGGCCGTGGACAGCTAGTCTTCAATGCAGTAAAAACTTTCACCGTCGACAACTGAATAGGCGATTAGAAAAACCTTTTGACTGGAATCACCCATTAAGCCAAATGTATCTAAATCGTACGTAATTTAATAAAAGTGTACATAAATACTGGTTAAGGTTAAATGAATTACAACCCCTCGATGAAAAGTGTTTACGCGTCAATGGATTTACACAGTTGTGACTAAGATTAGAGGGATGTATTTAGTAACTAGCTGTCCCCCGCGGTTTCACCCGCATAAAAAAGTAGCCTATGTCCTTCTCCATACCATAGGCTATCTGCATGCCAAATTTCATGATGATCCGTTGAGTATCTAAGGCTAACAAACAAACAAACACACTTTCGCATTTGTAATATTATATAGGTAGTTAGGATAGCGAAAATGTCCGAAACGAAGATACTCCTAGTGTAGACGGACACAGGCGACTGATATAGCTTGTCAATTCGGTAAGCTGAATTGCCGATAACCGATAGGTAAGGTTCTCATTGGCACGTACTGGGGGGCGCCGAGTTGGACGACCTTCGACTGATGGACTGACGACCTGGTCAGAATCGCTGGGCGCCGAAAATAAAAGTTCCAGTGGTTTTTTTATACATTGTGGTGGTGGCCTCCTGATGGTCAGCGGTTACCGTAGCCATCAGACCCTTGCATCACACGGGGCATCACGCATTACCGACCCTTCGCCTCTTCCCCTGGTGACCTTACTCACGCGCAGGAACACGACATAAAGTTATTTGGCTGCGGTATTCTGTAAGGTGGAGAACTTCCCCAGTTCAGCTCCTTGAGCGAATAAACGTCAGTTGCCTTCAGGTTGGCAGCACATTGATCTAGGATTTGCTACTGTACCACAGATTACTAAATAGTTACAACTGTACTAAGGCGACTGTCTGCCTGCTTATCTCATCTCACAAATATAAATGTGACAGTTTGAACGTATAGACGTATAGATGACTCACGCATAACGGACTGAACGGATTCGGATGAAATTTGACACACAGATAGAATATGTTCTGGATTAACACATAGGGTACTTTTTATCTGGGAAAAACAATAGGGAACGCGGGTGAAACCGCAGGGCGGAAGTTAGTATAAAGTTTTTTTTTTAACTTATTCTCTATTTTCATGTCTACAATATTTGCAAGGCGATGATAGCTCAGTGGTAGCGTCGAATGCCGTGATGAAGGTTCCGGGTTCGAATCCTACTATAAGCTTGAGCTGGTAAAGGAAAACATCGTGAGGAAACCATAGCACGGTGGTAAAGTTGAAGTTGAAAGTCACAAGTTGAAAATCAGTCGCCAAGCACTGACAGATGTGTTGATCTTGAGAGCAGGTGATGCAGGAGCCAGTTCCTTTTAGGCTTTGTGTGTGCACCACCCTCGGCCACATCATCACTTACCATGGTGAGATTGTGGACTTGACGGGCCAGTTGGCGCAGTTGGTTAAGATTCCACCTATCGCACCGTAGGTCGTGGGTTCGATTCCCACACAGGAATGTCTGCATGTCCTGAGTCTGGGTGTAATTATGTATATAAAGTATGTATGTACAAACAAAAACTATATGTATCATATCAGTTATCTGGTTTCCATAGTACACTCTGCTTAGTTTGGGATCAGATGACCGTGCGTGAGGAATGTCCCAGGATATTTATTAATACATTTATTTTATTGTAGTCAAACACAGAATAAAAAAAAATTAAGATTGCATCTGCAGTTAACTGCCATCTTATCTTTATCAGATCTCATCCCCATCTATCGAAGGGTCATCGTCCCGAGCCCTTAGGGTGAAGTGACCACTAGATATCTTATTTTATAGTCTGTTAATTAGCAGACGAGCTCCGGTTGCTGTTTTATTGCATGGGGTACTGCAGATGGCGAGTTGATTTAATTTAGACCCTTATAGTGGGGGCGCCCGGGCTCACTCGTGATCCCAGAAAAAAAAGCAGCCTATGTATCTCTCCATAACATGGTATCTGCGTGTAGGGCTACCAGACGACAGGATTTTTCATGACATATCAGGAATTGAAGCCTTCCGTCAGGAAAACAGGAAAAATCTACATTTGTCAGGAATTTTTGAATTAGAAATATAAATTCTATTATATCCTTAAATTTACATTATCAAAAACTATTAGTCTCGTATTTTTTCTTTTGTCAATTAAACAAAAAAATACGAAGATATGGTTTGTTGAAGTTCCGCGTGACGTCACGGTGTGGTACACTTTTTAGTTACAAGTGACGTCACCAAATTCCCGAGCTTTGTCGCTCTTTATCTTTGTAATAGTTTTATGATTTGGTAAAGGAAGAAAATACGTGTCCAATAATTTTTGATAATCTTAACCTAGGAATCATCCCTATCATCTCATCATCAACTGTAGAAACTTCATCATTTACTTATATACCTACAAGTTTGTACGGAACCTCTTGTACTTTGTACTTTGTCTGACTCGCACTTGGCCGGTTTTTTCATTATGGACCCCAATGAATAAACCCCAATGTTGCGCAATCCCGTTTTGTTCCGATGAAAAAGGAATTAAGAAGGAAGGAAGGAATTTCCGAAAACTTGCCTTAAACAGTGTTTGGCAGCAGTGGCGGTGTAAGGCGTGGGCGACGTGGGCCACCGCCTACGGCCTCGCGACCCAGGAGGCCTCGTGCCCCGAAAATTTATGCATTAATTCATCATCATCATCATCAGCCTATAATGTCCCACTGCTGAGAACAGAGCTCCTTTCACAAATAAGGGTGAAAGGGAATAGGCAGATACTCCACCACGCGTGCCCACTGCGGATTGGTGGAGGTAGGCTAGTGATCAACCTACTGTTGGAATTTTTCAATCCGCCTAGGAGGCATCCAAATAGCTTAACGACTATCACAATTAAGTGATAACCGGGACCAACGGCTTTACGTGCCTTCCGAAGCACGGAAACGCTCGATTTGAAATACCACTAGACGGTTACCCATCCAGGTACCGACCACGACAGAAGTAGCTTAACTTTGCCGATCGATTAAGAACGGCTAATCATGCTACACCACGAGCGATTGCATATGATTGATATGCATTAATTAAAAAATATTTTTCGCAATTTTTTTATTAATACAATAAGTATGTTTTTATTCACTTTTGCAATAATAGTTTGAGTTATCTTTATTGTTTGGTGTTGTTTTTGCACGAATAAAAATTTATTTTCTTTTTCATTATATACAATCCGTCTTCTTGAGCTGGCATTGGGCCCCGCAAAATGAATCTTGCCCACATAAAATTTAGGTCTTACGCCGCCGCGCCGCCGCTGTTTGGCAACGATACAAGCATGGCACAGTTTAAAAAATTCATGAAATAATTATTAGAAATCCGCAATGAATAACTCGCAAAGAGCTCGCAAACAAGTATACCTAAGTTCAGTATCATTTCTAGAGACCTACCCACACTACACAAGCGCCTCTCGCGGATAATTCATGCGTGTTAGCCTTCATTAAAACAAATGCAGAGTTATTTAGATCCCTCCGTCGCGGAATATCATATTCTCAAGGGGGCCAACCACAAGCTCTTAAACCAATATAATAATAACCTTATTTGTCTTTTGTCCTGTTTTGACATAATTGGACTGTTTTACAAAAAAACTTAAACCGACTTCAAAGTACACTAAGAAGTAATCAAATCCTGATCTGATGACAATGGGACCAAACGGGAAGTATACCCTTCCAGACAAAAAAAGAATTTTCCAAATCGGTTAATAAATGACGGAGTTATGAGGTAACAAACATAAAAAAAAAAACAACCGAATTGAGAACCTCCTCCTTTTTTTGAAGTCAGGTAAAAAAGACAAATGAGGAACAGAAGACACCTAGTAACTTTTTCTTAAATCTTACCTCTTTAATAAGTTAAATAGAAGTAGGTGGTTAAAGGGAGACGCAGTAGGTATTTATTATTATTTATGCCCACCATCCAACTCGCATCCAAAGCTCTCTGTAACATGAAACTTCACTAATTCGCGAACAAACAAACCAATATTTGCACCACATTCGCGTATATTGAAACATTAACAAGGGTTGATGTGACAGAAACGTTACAATTATTTGCTCACTTGTTTTCGCCCCGCGGTTTCCTTCGCGTACTCTATTTTTCCTTCGTGGTTGAATTTTGGAAATTCCTACGTTATACATGACGAAAAGAGTATAATCTATCTGAAAGGGATGAAGATAGACTATCAATAAAAAAAATCAGCTCTAAATAAATTACTAAAAAATTAATAAATTTTTAACCGACTTTAAAAAAAGGAGGAGGTTCTCAATTCGGCTGTTTTTTTTATGTTTGTTACTTCATAACTCCGTCATTTATTAACCGATTTGAAATACTCTTTTTTTGTCTGGAAGGGTACTTCCCGTTTGGTCCTATTGTCATCAGATCAGGATTTGATTACTTTTTAGTTTAGTTTGAAGTCGGTTTAAGTTTTTTTGTAAAACAGTCCAATTATTGCTTCCAAGTTTATTGAATAAAAACATAACGCAGCGTTGTCACCGCTCAATGACGGTGATAGATTACAGAACAAAAGTTGGATACGGTCTCATCTCTTGGAAAACACGTTATTCAGGAACGGCTGAGATCTGTTATTTCACTGCAGCATGTACAAGCTATAGCCAAGTAGTCTAAGCGTAAGAATTCCGTGGATTCGATCGGGAATTATTAAAAGTACACCGAGCTATGCGGTCAACCAGGTACTATTGAATAAGATTTTGAAAGTTGAAGGAGTCTTATATTTGTTTATCCTCTTTGCTCAAAATACCTGTCAAACTGTTGATAATTCGTACCAATTTGAAACTTAAGTGCAGTTGTGACAGATATTTTGACCGTAGAGGCACAGATTAAAGACGTAAAAGGTAGGTATCATAAGAAAACTCATTGGACCTTGCAATGTTGCAATGCTAGAAGATGGATACCTGCACCAAAATATTTACCTACATAAGGTGCGTTCGAATTGGGGTATGGTAGCAAAAATAACAGTCATAAATGCCAAAAAAGATCACATCTGGCGTTCGATTTGGAAAGTTGTGGGCGAAATTGGCGTTTTGAACTGTTTTCGTTCACCGTTCGTTTTACTTGGAAACAGTTAAAAACGACATCGTGAACTGCAAATTTTGACCCACCGCCGAGGCAAGGTCGTTTGTGATCATATTTTAAAATCTTTGAATCTGACAGATAAGTTTTGGAAAATTCAAACGGGAAGCGAAAATTCTATTTTTTATTAAAGATAAAGATAAAGATAAAGATAATTTATTGCAGGGAACATGGTACATTTGGATGACAAGTATTCATAAAATATCTACATGTTTCGCCTTAACATAATGTAGGCATGCAATTATATAAATTGAATTGAATTATAATATAACAAGTAATAATTTTACTAAAAATAAAAAATATGACTAATTAAACCTTAGGATGTCAACTGATCATAAAATAATTAATCCATAGTGACAAATTACATACCTATTAGAAATTATGAATAAATAAAATAAAAAAAAATCAAATTATTGTAAAATTTGATAGAAATAGTAACAGGCAAGAGAATAATTTGTCAGATTAACTTTATTTAAAGATTAACTGAAGGAAAGGTAGGTTGAGACAAGTGATAAGCAGGCGATGAGCATGGAAATGTCATTTTTGTATCTAACTGTTCGAATTGGGAAATATCGTTTGTGGCAAAAGTTGCAAAATTGTTAAAATTTTACAATTCGAACGCATACACAAAAATGACCATTTTAAAATCGACATCACTCCAATTCTAGCGCACCTGAAGTCACACCGCTCTTTGATGAAACATCATGAAGAACTACAAATAACAAGTTTATAACCTAATGTTGCAAGTATTTATTATCATCTCCCCTTTACAGCATCCTATAAGGTTTATAATCGCATATCAAGACATTTACTGTAAGTTATATTGCAAAAGTTAGTTTCGGTTTGTAATAAATGATGCGTGGAGTGAAGTTTTGTATTAAATAACAATAAATCTATCATAATAGATAGATATTTGTTAGGAGATATGTATTTCAATAAATATAGACTAGGGGAGTTCTATTTAGGGAGATTATAACTCAGTAATGCGGAATGCCGTGACGAAAGAAGCAGGTTCGAATCCTTTTATGAGCTCGAGCTTTCGGTGAAGGAAAATATCGTGAGGAAACCATAGCACGGTGGTAGGGTACTTTGTAGTACCCGCCTGGCTGGCTACCACCCTCAAGTTGAGAACCTGCTCATATCGGTGTATTCCGACAGCTGCATTTAAAAGTTTTACTTCTGTTCTTTGTGAGCTTACCACCTTCGGCGACATTATCATCACTGACCATGATTGCGGTCAACCACAGGTCTATACCTACACAGAGCATAGAAAAATAATCCCCCTTAGAGACGCTTTGATCATGAGATTCCATATATTTAGAGAGGTAGAGCATAGCGTTTATTCGCTCAAAGAGCAGCTCGACTGGAGAAGTACCTCCACCTTACAGAATACCGCAGCCGAATAACTTTACTTGTTTACCGACTTAGTTGTAAAAAAAAAATATTCTCATTGAGCTGTTATTACTACGTATAGAGAAGCTATCATAAGCAAAGGTTATGTCCCATCTTTTTAGAGTCAACTAAAGTTCTCTTTAGCGCTGAGCCAATTATTAGTCGTCTAAGCAGACATTAGAAACACGTAGCGCTATCAGAACGCTTTTAGGAGTATTTTTCTCGCAAACACCGTGATTATCACGGCGCTCACGCGTTTCGTTCATCGTTCTACAATGAGTGTGGCCTCAATCGAACGGAACATAGTTGTGATGTGTGGCGTCTTCTCTATACGTAGTCATAAAAGCTCAATGATTATACTCGTATTCAAACGTGTCAGTGGGCGGCACCGTTTCACCAACAGATGTCATAATATTTATGTTTTCTGACTTATCATTTAGTACTGTGATATAGAGCCGATATAAGACTGACGGCCGCTCGCACTCGATTGTGCGCTAGGCGCAATTCAAGGCCACGAGATTCTCATTGTTTTCGTCTATGTTCAGGCGCGTGGGACTCTTTGCTTCGTCTATACATAGTAAAAAAACAAGCCATATAAAAATAAAAACTCCATGATCATTCTACGTCAAATTTGGCGCAGAAATGTCACTAATATAAAACTTGTACAAATAAACAAATTAAGTAATAATGAAAGCTGCTTGCCTGGTCCTCACTGTGGTAATAGGCGTGGCCATCATGGCTGTTTGCGTCATGGTGAAATTTGCCACAGATATCACAGTAGATGAGAGGAAAAGGGATAGCTTGCCAGGTGGAAGTGTCTTCCCTCTAACAAGGTCCATGGGCATCATCACAATTACTAATAACTCTTCTTTCGCGGTGTCCGAAAGATTCCCGTACGTCGCTGCTATAACGCGGAACTCGTCCACCATCTGGTCCTTCGCTTGCTTCGCCAGTGTTATACTAATGAAATGGGTGGTAACCTCTGCTCATTGTCGACAAGCTGGTTCCACACACAGAGTTCTTATTTACCACGACTTTGCAAGGAACTACAGTCACACTTACCCGATTTTGTTCTGGAGAATCCACGAGAGTTATAACGCTAGTAAACCGACCCCGAAATACGATATAGCTGTCGCAAAAATGAATGTGGATTTCTATCCATTTTCAATGAAGACCGCCATGTTTGATGTTAAAGAAGTTAGGGACGTCGATGCCAGCATTTGGAAGACAGTTTCCACGATGGACAAGAAGATGTATTTGACAAATGATTTGGAAATGTTCGATTCGAGGATTGCGACGTTTGGCAAATGTTTCGAGAGTTACGGAGTTGAAATGGACGAGAGTATGATTTGTATCGATATGTCCGATTATGAGAATGATTGTTTCCTTCATGAATTTGGACCTTTATTCCATGGAGATAAGGTCGTTGGTATCATAGCGGTTAAGCCGAGGGATTGTGATGTTAAACTGGCTATTTTTACTAATATCTCGTATTATACTGATTGGATTTTGACTACAACTCACACTGCGCGTTTCCGTTGATATGTTTGAAGTGTTTTATTTATTGAGTGATTTTTATAGCATACATTATTATTGAGTTACGTAATATACATATTTATTTTTTATTCTTCAATTAGTTCAAATGTGTAAACGTAATCTTGGCCATTACTCTTTTCCAAACAAATATATTTTGTATTACAAATATATATAGCATTGAGACTCCGTGGCAAATCGACCATGAACTCTAGCAAATTAGCATCAAACTGACCGGATTAAAAAATACTAGAGGTTTTTCCTGTTTACTCAAGGCGCGAGTGAACGCCTTGATGTTGTCGCGCGTCTATAGCAGGCGTCACGGCTGGTGGCGCGCTTAGCGTAAAATGAGAGCCGTGACGCCTGCTTGTTTGCTAGCATAGCCAGCCTTTTGGTAAGCGGTTACCGTAGCCATAGCACAGGGGGAATCACCGCATCGATCACACGTTACCGACCCACGCCCCCTCAATAAGCTGTGGCTCGCTCTACTCATGCGCGCGCGCAGGATCACAACATAAAGTTATTTGTCTGCGGTATTCTGTAAGGCGGAGGTACTTCCCCAGTCGAGCTGCTCTTTGAGCGAATAAACGCTAAGCTCTACCTCTCTTAAAATAAAATAAATAATAATAATCAATTTGACACATTAAAATTAGAATTTTTACTGTAATATGTGCCAAATTTGGTGGTAAACTTATGGTTAGCAGGAATACCTACTTGAAAATAAGTTGTAGTAAGAATACATCAGCACGAGCGGCCACGCTCTGGCAGTAGCTTATTGATTCATTTTAATATGTTATGTAGGCACTGGATGTGGTTCTTTATTATTTTTCGGGTTCTGCATCTCAAAGAAAAATAAAACCCTTATAATGATCACTTTGTTGTCCGTCGGTCAAGAGCTGCTTCTCGGGAACGGGTTGAGGAAAATTATAAGGACTACGGTACCTTGGAGGTGTAAAAAATTATAGCTTGCGACAAATCAAAAGATACGGTACATCTATGTCATATTATTTTGATTCTCGCAAACTACGTTGTAGAAAAACATCACAGGACAAAATAATGTAATAATATAATGTCCCACTGCTGAGCACAGGCCTCCTTTGACAAATCAGGGTGAAAGGGAATGGGCAGATAGGTACTCCACCACGCGTGCCCACTGCGGGTAGAGGGTGGTAGAGGCTAGTGGTCAACCTACTGTTGGAGTTTTCAAGCCGCCTAGAAGGCCTCCAACTAGCTTAACGACTATCACAATTAAGCGATAACCAACGGCTTTACGTGCCTTCCGAAGCACGGAAACGGTCGATTTGAAATACCACTAGGCGGTCACCCATCCAGGTACCGACGGTAGCTTAACCTGCCGATCGATTAAGAACGGCTTATCATGCTACTCGAGAATATTCGAAATTCGAGAGATAAAGGTTCGGGACAACCGGCCACGTGCAGCGCAAACAATGTCTCATCTAGACGACTTTCATATATGTTCGGTCTCCCCTAAACGCAAGGGATTTGTGTATATTTGTATGGATTTACACCATCGATACGGTTCAGCAGCCGACGCGTAGACACTCAATCACCGGCTCGGAAGGAGGACCTACTTCTTATGATGTCTTCGACTGAACAGAATGTTCAATTAATGTTGAATGTTATTTACCGGAGTTATCCGGTAAATAACATTCTTTAAAAATCTTTTCAAATTTCTTAAGGTTACTTAAGAAATTGGCGATGGTGAACGATTACAAATTTTGCGTTTTGAAATTAATAATAATCCTAGGTATATTAATCCAGGTTATAATCGCCCCGCGTGCCTTTAATACACACAAACAAATAATCTCACTTTTCTTTAACTATCTATATATAAAAAATTCAAAGTCCTGACTGACTGACTGATATACCTATCAACGCACAGCCTAAACCAATGTTCCTAGAGACATAAAATGTAGAGGGTATTCTTTGTGAAGAGTAAGTATCCACTAAGAAAGGGTTTTTCGAAAGTCCACCCTTAAGGGGGTAAAATAGGCTATATATGTTTAGGCTGTAGATTGAAAATTAATTTATACGTACCTCAGCGTTTTTAATAATTCCATCCTCGAAGAGGGATGAAGTTGTTTTGTTTTATTGTTGTAGAAAAATATGTCATTTGTTTCCTGTAGGCCACGCGGGCGAAGCCGCGGGCAGAAGCTAGTAATATTATAAGTAAGATACTAGGTTACGATTAAGTGTTTCTGAAAAACAAAAATACATCCTGTCCGAAAGACACCGCACGCACCGCACTATAATCGGGTATAATTGGACTGTTTTACAAAAACCTTAAACCGACTTCAAAGTACACAAAGAAGTAATCAAATCCTGATCTGATGACAATGGGACCAAACGGGAAGTGTACCCTTCCAGACAAAAAAAGAATTTTCCAAATCGGTTAATAAATGACGGAGTTATGAGGTAACAAACATAAAAAAAAAAAAAAAAGCAACCGAATTGAGAACCGAACCTCCTCCTTTTTTTGAAGTCGGTTAAAAATTGGGGAACGCGGTTAAACTTCGTAAAGCTAATCTACCTATCAACTACTAAACAACTAATCCAATAAAACTATTGTAATTTCGCCAAAATCTAGTAAAAGATTGGAAATAATATCAACATCTAATGGGAAAAGTTGAGAAAATAAAATTAACGATCGCGAAGACATTTCCGGGACGATATCTGTTATTGCTTCGGTTATCTTCGTAATTTATGGGTCTAGTATATCTTTGAATCTTGAGTTTGCGATTGTGTATGACCACAGTACTAATACGTGCTCTAAGTAATATAGATAGTGTAGTATTTGCTAACGATGGTTGAAATGGCGGTATGTTGTTAGGGTTGAACTTGGACACTAATTTCCATAGCTGCAATGGGCACCGTTAATCAAATATCGTCGCTGTTATTCCAAAATGTCGTATGTTACACTGTTTCAGGAAACACAAATACAAAGTCTTTTAAAATAAGGCTTTTTGACAATTTTACATTAAAATCTAAGATCGTCAAACACAACATATTATTAACCATACCTTATTTACTGAAAAGAAGTTGGCTTAAACAAGCTAAATCTGTATTTACACCGTTGGTGAACTTGGTAATTACCACAAAATGAATTAAAACACTTTCTCCAATGGCCGGCATTGTTACGATTATACTTTTCTGGTGTTGCCATTCCTCGATATTCAAATACACAATATCAAAATAAACCGTTTTACACTTTCATAATAAATAATGCTGATAATTAATTATAATTAATCAATATTCAATGGTATGAAATTTAATAATATTCAAATGATATAATGTAAATGCTAACAGACGGCCGTCCTGTTTAACGGAATGTCCCTGTTCCGTTTCGACCATTCGTATACTGTATGTCTAATAAATTTTTGCATTATGTGATATCACCATGTTTTATCATTTATTACTATTTTAGAGGTCGCCATACTCGCCATGAGTCGATTCGACTATATTGAGTTTTTGGTGATCACTGCATACAGCAGCATGTTTCACTTACGAGTTGTTAGTGATCACCGCATATAGCAGCATGTTTCACTTACGAGTTGTTAGTGATCACCGCATATAGCAGCATGTTTCACTTACGAGTTTTTAGTGATCACCGCATATAGCGGCATGTTTCAATACGAGTTTTTAGTGATCACCGCATATAGCAGCATGTTTCACTTACGATTTTTTAGTGATCACCGCATATAGCAGCATGTTTCACTTACGAGTTGTTAGTGATCACCGCATATTTCAGCATGTTTCACTTACGAGTTTTTAGTGATCACCGCATATAGCAGCATGTTTCACTTAGGAGTTTTTAGTGATCACCGCATATTGCAGCATGTTTCACTTACGAGTTTTTAGTGATCACCGCATATAGCAGCATGTTTCACTTACGAGTTTTTAGTGATCACCGCATATAGCAGCATGTTTCACTTAGGAGTTTTTAGTGATCACCGCATATAGCAGCATGTTTCACTTAGGAGGTTTGAGTGATCACCGCATATAGCAGCATGTTTCACTTACGAGTTGTTAGTGATCACCGCATATAGCAGCATGTTTCACTTACGAGTTGTTAGTGATCGCCGCATATAGCAGCATGTTTCACTTACAAGTTGTTAGTGATCACCGCATATAGCAGCATGTTTCACTTAGGAGTTTTTAGTGATCACCGCATATAGCAGCATGTTTCACTTAGAAGGTTTTAGTGATAAAAGATAGGTATCTCTAGGTATTTCAATAATTATTTTTCATTGTTACTTGAATAATCTATATTACATTTCGTTATTACATTTAATGTTGATATAACTTTATTTTCTTAAAATTCAAAATTCCAAAATTGTTCATTCAATATAGGCCCCAATAAGGCACCCACGAACGCCACAATTGATTTTACCACCGGTTCGTAATACACTTAAACTGAGAAGACTCCCGGCAAGAAACTCAAACTTTAATGTAGAATGATTCTATTATCAACCTTTTATTTACATAAACAACTGTTTACTTAAGATATATCAAAGAATCTTTGTTAGTGGCATCGTACTAGCCATAGTTAATTATCCGTCACGAGCAAGACACACAAAATAGAAAATAAAAAAAAATACATACTGGTGAGCTGATTTCTCCATCCCTCTTCTGATTTATTAACCATACCTTATTTACTGAAAAGAAGTTGGCTTAAACAAGCTAAATCTGTATTTACACCGTTGGTGAACTTGGTAATTACCACAAAATGAATTAAAACACTTTCTCCAATGGCCGCCATTGTTACGATTATACTTTTCTGGTGTTGCCATTCCTCGATATTCAAATACACAATATCAAAATAAACCGTTTTACACTTTCATAATAAATAATGCTGACAATTAATTATAATTAATCAATATTCAATGGTATGAAATTTAATAATATTCAAATGATATAATGTTAATGCTAACAATATAATGGTATTTTGTCACATTAAAGATTAAACGTACCAAACAGCTAATTTAAAAAAAAAATGTACATACGTGTTTTTGAAATGACAGCGACGATAATCGCTAATCCGTTACTGAAAAAGATTAATCCGTTAAACAATAGCAACATTTCGGGGGCTCAGTCCGCGCTGTGTCCTTTTGGCAAGTACCTAGTAGGTACTTACTTAAATACCGATTAACGGACTTATGTAATTTTTTTCTAAAAGTTAATCCGTTAGTACCTACTGGAAATGTTAACATCGTTAAAATAACGGCTTGCTCTACCGGCGCTTTGCTCGTGCTTTGCACTCGCTTGGTCGATGAAGAAGGCATTTCGCTTATAATGCGAGGATTATCAAAAATGGAATACCGCAGCCAAATAACAATGCAATGTTGTGTTCCTGCGCATGAGTGCCTAGTGTGTTGCAAGCGTCTAGTGGGCTACGGTAACCGCTTACCATCAGCCCCCCTAAACAAGATGGTTGTCGAGAATCGTTATCGTTAGTAAACGATCACCTTTGTATGGGATTGACATTTCAAATCGAAATATCACGTGATTTTTAACAATATCTTACGTCAATCCCATACAAAGATTCATCGATAACGATTGTCGATAACCATCTTGTCTGCTGCCCCAGGTGGGCCGTACGATACCGACTTCGTTGTATAAATAAAAATATATGTACCTGAGTACTTACAATATCCGAAGAGTTCCCTATTTTTTGTTTTTACAACGCATATCTCGCCTTGATAATTTAAAAGTTTGTAGGACGTTCCATATTTAATTTGTATTGAGCAAACCATTACAAAATCAAAACAAGAAAAAAACAATATAAACTTTTGACAATTACCAACCCCTCGAAAAAAATGGCGACCAATCTAAGTGATAGCACAATCAAGTTATTGCGCAAAACTATTCCACCCCCTACAGTAATAAAAATATTCATAACTTTCCTCCCTCCCTTTCTAACTAACCGTTGTTACGAGTGAAAGAAAAAGAGGGAAGGTAGAGAGTAATTTATCATGTCGCGAGGGTTCAGTAGTGGAATTGAGATATTTATCTGTATTAGTACAACTGTTAGAATATCTTCACGCTGGATTCCGCAAGAGGGTAAGTAAATTAAGTTGATTTTGTTATTACATTACTATTGACGAATTCGTTTCTGTAGAATTTATATGCCTCTAAGATAATAGCTATCCCCTGCCATCCCCTGCAGTGTCACCTGGGTTCCAGGTATAAATAAATATAGTACCTATATTACAGTTACATTTTATGAAATAAATAATATCCATAAGTTGCTGCCTGAAAAAAGAATAAAACAAACACAATTTCCCATTTAAAAAGATATTTTCTACTCGACAACAGATGGCGCTGTTTTAATTTTTTTAGAAATATAAGTGAAGCTAAAATTAATCAATTAAACGATACGATTTATTTTCCTTTATATAGCTGTTTATTTATAACAAACGCATACATAACAAATACTCTGTATACCAATATCAATAAATTAAATACTTAAGTACCTGCCATTACCATTAAATTGTAGTTGTAAAACTTTTTGCTAGCACAATTTGTGTAGGCGCCATCGTGGAGAACTGAACGATTACTTTCTAAACAATGTTTTTGTATTCAAATTTAAATAGCACACGTTTCCACTGCCTGGCTTTCCTTTGTTCGTGTCCGAGCGCTAATTCGATATCTACCAGCACATATAGGTGCTGTCTTTGAATAATACAGAGCGAACGCCGATAAAATGAGTTCTTGACACCTGCAATTAATGGGCTAATGATGGAAACGGCTACTCCGGTTTTTATGCGACTGTCAATTCATTATGCTTAAAAACGATATCCGAAAAATGAACCTTCTCATGAAAGATAATAATAACGAATTCTGATTAGCCGTTTCCGCGAAACACTAGCATATATTATTAAGATAAAAAAACTCCTTTCGGCTTCATTTCGGACACTCCATCATAATATGGTAACGCATCTTCTATCGTTCCACACTCAGTACATAAGGGTGAATGAACTTTACCTATCATATGTGCAAAACCATTTAGGGGAATATGGCCTGACCAAAGTCTAAAAGCTGTTACTATATCAGTATCAGTACGGTTCATACGCTGACTTTCTATCCACAAAGAACAAGATTGATTAGACGATAATAACATTTAGCCAAACTTACATATTTTAACATTACCAGTCATATTTACCTAATTAATAATATACGTTTGTAAATTTTTAATAATGACGCACCTAAGGTATCTAATGTCCGTGAATCACATCCGTAGGTAAAGAACTACGAAAGAGAAAGAACTATCAATTTGTGAATTACTTTACGCGTAATGTGTTAACGATGGTTAACGCTTCATTAACATTTACCCATGTTTAGTTAGATATAAATAAAGTAAGGGAACAAAAGTGTAAGATTACGATGTTACGACGGAGCTGACCAAACGCGGAGCTGACATAGGCTCTTCAGTATAGGCTCTAGAAAAAATAAACATTTACTTGTTGTATGTACGTCAAAGTAGCTAAGTATCTCGTAGCTATCTCTAGTTCAAGTCAAGTCAGCGCGCGTACTACGGCTACTACCCAAATTGGGTCTGAATCTTTCTAGCATATAATAACTCTTTCTAGCAGCGACTCATTCAGCGAAAAAAAAGACATTTACTTTTGATACACAAAAAAAAGCATAATGTAAAAGCGCATAATGAACTGTTTGAGTCCAAAAAGGTAAGTATCTCATTCATCAACCAGTTCACGGTTGATATGGTAGGTACAATTTGGCATGTTTCACTGACGAGAAGTAGGTGCATCACGTAGAGTGAAGATAGGTACCTATCAGGTGCATCGAATTGCATCAAATTGCCTGACACTGGACGTATTTCTTACAGTATTTAAGTAGCCTTTGCCTATGATCTGAAGTTAGTGCTATTGTCGGCAGTCATAAATAGAGGTGGGAATAAAGGCTTTAATTTGACAACGCGTTTAAATTTAAACTTTATGCTTTTTTTAAGCAGACTTTTTAAAAAGCTTAAAAGGCGCACCGCGTGGCTCTTGCTCTTACAAAAAGTATCGTAGAAACGATTCTGAAAACCAATAATTAATTAATTAATGAACTTCCCTTCGTACTTTAATTACAGGGTTACGTATAAGTAATTATAGAACTTTTCGGACTGAAAAGATATCAACGAAAAAGCTTTAAAAATTTAAAATTTTAAACGAAACGAAAGCTTTTTCTAAAAAGCTCTGCTTAGTTAAAAGCTTATCGTTTAAATGCCCAACACTAGTCATAAATAATACATCATAGACAAAACTGACACAGGAAATAAAACTGTCAACCACTTCTACTTTTGTGCCATTTTGGTGGTGATGATATAGCCACCCTTGTGATTTACCATCATCATCATCATCAACCTATATTGTCTCACTGCTGAGGACAGGCCACCTTTCACAAATTAGGTTGAAAGGGAATGGGCTGATACTCCACCACGCGTGCCCACTGCGAATAGGTGGAGGTAAGCTAGTGGTCAACCTACTGTTGGAGTTTTCAAGCCGCCTAGTAGGCCTCCAACTAGCTTAACGACTATCACAATTAAGTGATAACCGGGACCAACGGCTTTACGTGCCTTTCGAAGCACGGAAGCGCTCGATTTGAAATACCGCTAAGCGGTCATTCATCCAGGTACCGACCATGGCGGTGGTAGCTTAACTTTGCTGATCGATTAAGAACGGCTTATCATGCTATACCACGAGCACTTCATTGATTTACCACCACAGTATGGCCAGTTTTAGTTCTAATTTTAGCCGTCGTCGCCACTGTGCCCGATCATTATTCCAGGAGCATGTTTATCATCATAAAATATATAAATTACAATTATATTATCACAAAGACAGTCCTCTATCGCGAGACGATGCAAAAATAAATTTAATGGCGCCAACTACCAAGAAACAGAACGGAAGCAACTGACAGAATGAGAATAAATCAATTGATTAACTTTCCTTACATGTCGGCCCAGCCTACGCGATTGTCGACCTTCGGATTGTTGAGATATTTCAAAGTAGTTAACCACCATAAAGGCTTTGTCACCATTCTTACTTAATACCAGCAATTACAAAGAATCAAATCTGTTTACTACTTCAATAGAACTAAAATAACTGTGAGTCAAACAAGTCGATTGCGCGAAATTGGACGTGCCTTTACGTGGTGGCGTGAATCAGCTGCGAGAAAAAAATCAATACTAACACACCGTAAACGCGTCTATTTCGTTATTTTATACTGTATTGATGTAAAATGACATTTAACGTACCACCGGTATTTTTTTAACAGAGTTGCGATACGTATTTCAGTGTTTTTTCAGCCAATATTAAAGTTATCAACGAATTAATTAGTCAAGAAATTAAATTAACTTCGGTGTGAACATAGCGGCAGGTGACAGCACTGCAATTCATCGAGAACGCACCAGATGGCGCAGTTGTACTCGTGATGTTGTTACATACCGTATGGGCGTGTGAGTGCTTGTGTAAAAAATAAGTGTTTTGTGATGTTTTAAACGCTAGTGGAGAATAAAAACGGTAAGTTAAGTCATATTACGATCCACAGAATGCTATATAATATTTGCAACAATGTGAACTTTACAGAAAACTCATAGGAAATGGGAAATCCTACATCTGTCCGATCAGACGTATAACCCGACCGAATTTGGGTCGCGTCAACCTGGCTCCACTTCCTACCGCTCCCGTTCTTTTCGATTTGGTAGGGTTGTATTCCCGCCATCTTGTGGCTGGAGCTTTCAGGATTTCGTGTAAATATATCGATCGGAAGCTTACTGTAACCTAATTCCATCGTGATTCTCGTTCTACACGAAGCATTCCGTTTGTAAACTAGTGTAATTTAATTCCGTATACGATATAAGTCGTCCTAGCGGGCGCCAACAATATTTGTTGACATAAGAAATCTCGTATCTTTTGGGTAAAAATCGATTATCTAATGGTTTTCTTGAGTGGAAGTGGCTTGGAGGCGTTGTAGGGTGGATTTTTGGCTTCATATGGACGCTACTGACGCGTCTCTTTAATTGGTATTAATGTTTTGGAGTGTGAAACATAGTCGGCCTTGTTCAAGGCGCCTACATAATGGATCGTGACATCACTTATTCTAAATAGATTTTTTACTAAACTGCGATGTTTTTGGAAGCGAGGACGCGTAAAGTTGGCTGGCTCACCTTTGATATCATTGTTAATTATACGCCTTTTATAATTTCCTGGTTACTTGAACTTATTTATGCCAATCTCGTCGCCGCACCCTTTTATCAATACTATACAAATTATATTTTATTATATCTGTATGTGAGGAAGAAAGTGCTTATAAGTTATGTATAGAGCTATTACCAATCCCTAGTACCTTTAAAATATAAATATTCTTAAAATTAAAACTTACTTTATGCCTTCAACCATGAAGTGAAGGTTCCTTTTGGTATGAAGTTCAGGTATTTCCATTCATAACTGCAGAAATATATTTTTTATAGTCTGTGATATCATCATATTGCTAAAAAATTAAATCCTTAAATCTGATTCTAATCCTGTTGGCGGTTTAAGGTTCTGTTACACTTTTCCTTTTATGACATGAGATGATTTAATCCAAGTCTTGTAACCCTGTTTACACATCCCTTTCTAATGGCATATAACAAAAAGAGCCGGGGCTATCTTAAAATCTGGGTTTGAGGATGTAATAGCTAAGTTGCGAAACTATGTGACCGTTTCCACTGATACTAAGCTATGGTGCAGTGAGTAAGATGTGCTATAAAGATGTGCCGCCGCAAAGTAGCTTCGCGAGGAAGATGCGCAGCTCGAGCTATGAGATGTATAACTTTATGCTTCCACGATGGCATGTCTACTTGCAGTGACAAATGCGGGCCTACTGTGGGTACTCTGCTCTGCACATAGCTACACCACTCGCGACCATCCATAGCACGCATCCTTCCATATAAAAAACATATCTTAGTTTAATCCATTTCCACCAGTGCTAAGCTATGGGCACCAATGATTATGATTGGTGTATATCAAACGTATCCATAGCAACGTAGCATAGCACATCTCTGGTGGAAAAGCAGCCTTACAGACATGTATTCAACCATCTCATGTAATAACAGAGATTGTGTCTTAAGGACACACTGTAAGGTCTATTTTCACATAACTAGTCAACAAGGTTACTAAATATTATAGTATTATTCAACCGCATAATATGTAATCTAAAATACATTGTTTATGAATAAATATACAATTAGCTCCTCCTACCTATAATGTTATGTAAATAATTGATAATTAATTGTTTATAAAATGGTGTACAATTATTTATTTATTTCATACTCTGATAATTAAATAATTAAGGATAATTATTGTGCTTTGAGGTTTGATTATCTAATAGGTAAATGTTATTTTAATTTAACTTTTAAACAAGCTAAACTAGCTGTTCCCCATGGTTTCACCTGCTTTCCTGTCCCGAGTTATATGAAGAGTGGATACTCTTCATATAACTACTCGTTATATGAAGGAAATATTTCTCTGTCATGTTTAACCAAAATTAGTTTATGCTAAGCTGTTAAGATGGTAGAATTACTGAAGGACATTGGGTGGTGGACTGACTGACTGACGGCTCCAACCACAAGGTTTAAAATATTGGACTTTCGCACACCTTACCATTAATGTGAGAATCCACTAGAAAGGGTTTTTCAAAATTCTATCCACACAGATGTAAATAAGTTCAAATCGTTGCCATTGGCAACCTGAAGACCTGAGGCCACTTTTCTATGCATAAATGCACATCTGTGTGAATTGTTGGGGCTGAGCAGTTTTTATGCATATGTGTGAGTGGTGTACCTATATGTATAGTATACGGTAGATGAGCAGAGTTTTTTGGCATCACGGGCCGTGTTCATTCTGAATTTCTTGTTTTTTTTATTTTTACGGGATCGCGAGTGAAACCGTGGGGCGGGAAGATAGTAAAATATAGCGGTAATAATATTTTACAATGAGCTTGAGCTACCGGTGAAGGGAAACATGGTGAGGAAACCATGGCACGGTGTTAGGGTACTTTGTAGTACCCACCTGGCGGGCTACCACCCTCAACTTGAAAATCTGTCTCCAAGCACCTACCGATGTTTCCCGACAGCCTTGAGACTAGTTCTAAGACTTGTCTCCTTCGGTAAAAATGGTGGTATTATCGAAACTGCATGTTTGTTCGTGTATCGTAACAAGTAAACGGCAAAACGTTGTAATCAACTTCCTGGGTGGAACGCTCAGTTAGTTTATTTTGGTACGTTTTAACTTCGTTTCGACTCGGGTGGAAGATATTTAGCTTATTTGTACGGTTAGCATTTGAGTCAGTCATTTCCCTTCTTGGTAATCTGTAAAAATGTCTTCAAAAAACTAAAATCTTTTAGGTACCTAATCTTACCTATAAAAAATATCCTAGGGTATTCTTCACACTACACCGGAGTCGGATTCGAGCTACTTTGTCATCGATAAAAGCGATATAAATACCTATTTGGCGACATCATGCATGGCGGACTGCTGTTGACATAGACATATAAAAAAATCAAGACGGAGTGTCACCTCATAAGTGAAGCAAAAAAAATCCTACGTGTGCGTGAGTAAAATCAGTACTGCCCCAAGCAGGCACAAATGGTGCTGAGCCTTATTGTCACTGTCAACGTCTCAATACGGAATGACAACCGATCGGCTTCCTATGGTCTATATGTGTGTGTGAGGCCATGTATTTACAAGAACGCCGGCTTCCTATTACTTGCGTCACTTAAGAACACAGACCGTTCCGTCTTTAATTTTTCCTTGGTCTGAGGCTGTTGAATGTTTTTTATTTGAAAATGTTGAAGGCGTCTTGCCTATTCCCAAATTATACAGACCTTTTATTAACGAAGTAACTTATAAACACCACCAATATAATATCTGTCCTGGGTGAGAATCGAACCCTCGAGGAACCCCCACCTCCGCGCCAACCGGCCATGTGAATCGATGATCATTGCCTTGATGAATCATGGTTTGAATAACTATGGTGTAACACACGGGGAATACCCTTCTCTTGGGTTTTAACATTACCGCGTCTTCATAATTTATATGAGCAATACCTCTTGGCAAGGCATTTTATAAAAGCGTGCCAAATCATCATCTCCCTGATTTTATTCCACTGAACGGCGCTTGCGCACGTTTTATTTTTACACAACTAAGGTAGTAAAAGTACCGTAGTTTGCTGTAGACGCGCGACAACACCAGGGGGGTTCTCAATTCGTTTTTTTTAATGTTTGTTACCTCATAACTCCGTCATTTATTAACCGATTTGGAAAATTCTTTTTTTATCTGGAAGGGTACACTTCCCGTTTGGTCCCAATGTCATCAGATCAGGATTTGATTACTTCTTAGTGTACTTTGAAGTCGGTTTAAGTTTTTTGTAAAACAGTCCAATTATTTTCTATGTGACGTTTCTAGAGACCTCAGTCTACACTGTGCGCCTCTCGCGGCGAATTCAAGCGCAATACCCCAATGGGGGTGTAACAGTGCGAAGCCGAGGCGGGTAATAAGTTTACTAGTTGATTATAGCCCTTTCTTTTCTGGAGAAACTGTGGTAAAACAACTCGTTTGTCTTCCGCGCCCCCCGCCGTATCCATTAGCTAAGAACACAACGGTATTTTTGCAGGATCAACCCATATCGCATTTAGGTCGAGACACGGCCCTAACGAACTGATGACAATGAATTACTAAATTGGACGCTGATGTAATTGTTGTTTAAGTTGTAAGCGATGGCGGGATGAGTCGCGTGTAATCTGTAACCTAAGTGCACTGAGAAATAGTAGATTACTTCGCAAAAAATCACGACAGGATTTTTAAAGATGTAAATGCGTTACAATTTGATCCTTAGTGCTTAAGGATAGAACTAACTAGTGGCATTTAGAATCACGGAAAATAGATCAATAGCTGAAAGAAAGAAAGAAAGAAAATACATTTATTTGACGAAACACATTAAAGAATTTACATACAAAAATATTTAACACAAACCAGTAAGTCTGTGCCGTCAAAGAGGATCGTCAGCTCAGCATGGTGCTACTGACTATGTCAGCAGCGCTGATTTTCAGCTGACGCCTTCAGCTGCTATGTTTATTGTGAAATATTTTAATTATACACGTTTGTTTTATATTTCATGTCTGCAATAATTTTCTGGTATTGTAATCTCAATGGAAAACGTCTTTAAATCTAGTTATGATACATTTTCGGCAGGGGAATACTTGGGGCATGTGTTTTTGCTCCCAGTCAGTCGCGCACTGCATTCGAGTTTGTCGCTTCACGCGAGTCCTACCGATGCTTTCAGCTCACTATTAACAAGCGTTGGCGATCAAGGCCTTTATTCTCCTCGTTACTAGGGTCCTTAATAGCATGGCTTGAGCTGTTTATGCAACATATTCCTCAATCCCGCTTAAAGCTTACGCTAAATGCAGCCACACCGAGTCGTTCGCGAAGGTCGTCTGTCTACGTTTTGTCGATAAGCTTTGATAACCTTGCCGGATAGCCGTTTAAACTTACAAACTGTTGTGTTTAATGCAACATGGTGATCTCATTTGCGAATCAACAAGGAGAGGTAATAAGGCCACTGGAGAAATAATTCTGAATGGAATTAATTTCTTGAATTCACAGCAAATCCAATGAAATTTACCAAAGTCGTTTTGATCTGCTATAGTATTCGGAAAATGGAGGTATTCAGAAATTTTATTCGATATTCGATATTGGCCAATTAGACCTTCATGTTGTTTGAGATTTTATTTAAGTGCCTTTTTTTACCTACATCTTTCATAGAATCCTCACCAGGCTATCTACGTGAAATGAACGTTGTTGAAACGTGAAAACGTTGGTGAAATGTTTCACCATGGTCCTTCCAATAGTTTCAAGAGTGCGAAAGACCTTAACAGAAAATTTCGGGAATACCCAGAATATCTTACAGTATGTACTCCTTTGGGAAAACCACGGCGGGAATTTGTCCTGTGAAATTCTTGGATCTTTTTCGTAAGTGTCCAATATTGGATGGTAGTATTTTCAGTTTCTTAAAGCAGAAGTAGACTAGGTTTACAAAGATGCATAAGTGCCAAATGCTTGTCCTATATTAGAAACAGCTTTTGAAAGTAGTGGTGACTGCAAAGTTGTGAAACCGGTAAAGGTTGCTCGAAAGGAAAGCCACTAAAAGTGATGAATATAAAAGAAAATCAATGATGAGTTGAATGAATTCCGATGACGCTAGAAGAGATGATGGGATCATAAATGATTGAGAACAAGCTAAGTAAATGTTATTTTATTCACAATCACAATTCTACTAGTAGTCATGACAAACCTGCTGTCAACTCTAAATACAGATACATTATTGTTTATATTACCATAACAGGTAGCGATGACTCATGGTCATTGCATGAGAATAAAATTAACAACTTGTAACACACTTATAATATTTGTACAGAAACACAATTTTAATGAGGCTTCAGCAAATCAAAGGCGTTTTGAATAATTCAGCTCTGTGTACTTGAAATTGTGACCTAGTACGTAGAACTTAAAGATTAATACAGTTGTGAAGATATCGGTTCGTAAAACTGAGAAAGACAGGCACGCACTTTGTTCGGCAAACATTCAAAAACATTCTTGCAGGGTTGGTAACGCGCGAGTTACCAAGAATCTCTTGACACCCTTCCCTTGTCAGAAAGCCGTGTTTCCTTCCGATTTTATTTCTTCACTAGCATTAATTCACAACAAAAACATGAGCTCCATCTTCAAAACGCGACGTCAAAAACCATATGGCTGTCAATTTTTTTCACAAACTCACGCATAAAATAAACAATAAAGTTGAATCAACGACAGGCCCCCGTTCCATATCGTGGAATGAGTTCATCGCTCTGGCTGGCGGCCAATCGAACCATTGGGCCAATGTTTGGCCAGCAAATTAATGCTTATTATCATATGGAATGGTCGACGGGAGTTCAACCAAGGTTTCTACAAAATATCTGTGCACTTTAAGCATTTGACCGCGGCTCTTTCGCAACTGGTTTCGCTAATCGTCAGTTCTAATGATACATGTATAACCTTCTTCAATGAATCTTCTATGTCAGTGGTTCCCAAAGTTGATTCGACCGCGACCGCTTACGTAACAAATAGTTCCAAATTCTGGAATCACCAAAAACGGGCTGTTTGCTACCTAACAAAAAAGTTAATGAAGGATTTTTCAGGGCCCACCCAATATTCGCTCGCGACGCGACCCATTCTTTGGGAGCTACTGTTCTAGGTAATTATAACCTTTATACACATGACATCTCTTTCTCACAAACATTAATGGAAAAGGATAGAAACTATTTAAAGCGGTCTTTGTCGGTGACTCACAAATACAAATCAGTCTTAACCAATTTTGATGGTCACTAAATTCACGGTGAAAAAAAGCCATTGAACTTGACTTGGACTTTCTTACACCCTTTCATACGTTTAAACCCCTTATTACGTTAGATGGTTTAATTAGGAAGTCTAGCTAAATATATCCTTCACACTCTAACGTCATTTAAGAAAAAGAAACGGGGACTATTTTAAAACCTGTAATAAAACAAGAGTTTAGTTTGTAAACATTAGAATCAGTACCGTTGTCTTTGAAATCATCCGTGCTATGGAATTTTATAAACGGTTATAAATTCTTTACAATAACTAAATGCTTATGATGTCAAGGCTGCGCAGGAGTTTCTTAGAAGGAAATTGTGTTTGTGCGTAAAATTATAAAGAGATTTCAGGTCACGGATGGACGCGTCATTGTGTTGTGGCGAAATATAGGTCGTTTAATATGGTCATTATACGAGGAAAAAATATCATAATAATATCCCGGGACATAGTTACTGGGTGGAGATTTAGAGATGGCATATTTTCCAAACCTATGTTGGATTAGTCCTCTGAACAACTATTACTATGGGACCAACACTGAATTCTCAAAAAAATATTTTTACTTTTCATACATTATGATCGAGCAAGGTTGACATTATATAAGAAAAGTTTAATTATTTTTTGAGAATTCTGCATGAATAACCCAACGTAGGTTCCGAATATATGCCATCTCGAAATCTTCACCAGTTATAGATAGATAGAAACTCTTTATTGTACACCAACAAGTATAAAAATAACAATAACAATAAATTCTTAATATTAAAAATACTGTACAATGGGCGGTCTTATCGCTGAGAAGCGATTTCTTCCAGACAACCATTGGATGGAGAGGAATTAAAACACGTTAATAGACGGTGGTTATAGTTTGATTTGAGGTAGAGTATAGCATTTTTTTGTCCTATGAGCAGCTCGACTAGGGAAGTACCTCCACGTTACAGAATACCGAAGCCATATCACAATGTTGTGTTCTTGCGTGTGAGGTTGCCAGAGCTCATTGGGGAGCTAGGGTTGATAACGCGTGATAGATGCCCCGCGTGTTTCAAACGTCCCTTGTGATGTGGAATTCCCTTCTTGAGTCGATTCCTATTGTATAAAAGGAATACTTGTGCTCAAAACGTCACGTTTCTTCTACGGTTTGAGCTATGCGTTTGTCAGTGAGTCTATAGATTAGGGTGACCGCTTTCCATCAAGTGGGCCGAATGCTTGTTAGCGTCGATTGTAGTTAGGATAGTTGACACATAAACGGAAAAACTGACTGTTCAGTAAAAATCAACTAAGGAAAGGCTTTCCATAATTCTTCCCCTAAAGGGGTACAATAGGGGGGATGGAAAGCTAGTACCTTCACAATTAAAAGCTTTCTTATAAGACGTTTTTTTTTCACATCAACTGGTTGACAAGCAGGGAGACTATTTCTTGAAACTTAACGTTCCCATACCATATTGGTTGCTTGTCACATTGTAGGGATTCTTCGCCATCTGGGTGGCTTCGAGGTTTCAAATGCCAAGGGATTCTGGACCTTATACATGATAGTAATGCAGGAAATATTAATTTAAAATACCCGTTTCGGTTAGCTATATTTCCGACGGATAGATAGGAACAGATAGTTTCGGAGAAAAACTTACAAGCTTTTTTTTACTCTTTGTAATATTAGTATACATGAATTTTGATGACGAATTATAGCTAAGGGTAATTGATGATGTCATGACTAATTCCACGTGGTGGGCAGAGGAGGAAGTTCTTCTATCAGCCCATGATCCGTGAGTCATCTGTGCAGATCAATTATGAGTCATAATTATTTTGACAGAGAAACGGTTTACGCGATTTGGATGATTTAAACTGTATTATATCGATGGATATAATTAAATTATTACTGGATTTAAACTGTCGATGACGATTGTCGATAACCATCTTGTCTACTGGCCCTGGTAGGTCCCAAGTTTTCGAACGAGCTGGTGGAAACAGCGCTTTATTCAATATACATCTTAAATCAATCACATCTTCGGTCAGTGACAAAATTAGAGGAGTATTGAAAGCACATGAAACTCAAAATTGAATAATAGTCAGCGAAAGAGCACGACGTGGTCCTTAGAAAATATTTCGGTGACTTCAAAACAGTGTCACAGAGTTATTTCATTCTTTTTAGTTTACGTTGAAGGCGGTTTTTTTTCTGTTCATAAAAAAATTATAACACTGTTTGTATAGCACCTTGTATATAACCATAGAGTTCTAAAGGAATGGAACACTGTAGATATATACCACCTATACATAACTTTTTTTTTATGCAACTAAGTCGGTAAACAAGCATAAGGCCCGCCTGATGGAAAGCGGTTACCGTAGCCATATGGACGCTTGCAACACAAAAAGCATTGCTCACGCGTTACCGACCTTTCACCCCTCCCCTATGAGCTCTGGCGACCTTACTCACGCGCAGGAACACAACTTAACACAACGTAAAGTTATTTGGCTGCGGTATTCTGCAAAGTGGAGGTACTTCCCCAGTCGAGCTGCTCTTTGAGCGAGTTAACGCTATGCTCTACCTCTCTCACTATTGTACTATTATGTTCAGTTGTTGAATCGGTGAAGACTGAATGCAAAATAGAGCAGAGTGAATGGGGAGACGTTTCGTTTCTCTAGAGTTATAAGTACACTAACAGATGTCGCACAGTGGAACGAATGTATGGGAGGAGTTGGACATAGGCATTTCTGAGAAAAAAATGTCTAATTTTGAAAAACTAGTAATGCTATCATATTAGGTTATCAAAGTTCTTCAAAACTTGTTCTGACAAATTTCTTTCTATCTCTCGTATTTTGGGAGTTATTTGAGAAAATATGAAATTTTAGTATGAAAATGACAGTATCTAACTCTCTGACGCCTGATTCCGGCCTCGTTTCAAGTTGTGGATATTACTATCGTATTACGCGTAGTAAAAGCTACATTTTCTGCTAAGACACATGGTGCGCCAAACGTGCACCTTCGGATATATAGGCTGATGTATTTTTTTACTCAATCGAGCTCTTTGCCTCCTGAATCTGGTCCTGTTTTAAGTTGTGGTCTTTACTATCTTAATACACATACCAAGAGCTGCATTTACTGCTAAAACACTTGGCACCCCAAATGTTCTCCTTCTGACATACATATTGATTTATATATTTTTACAAAAACGACATTTTCTCTTTATCATTTTATGTATACTGTTTTTTTTAGACTTATAATAACATGATTCACACATGGACTATATTGTGGTATAGACATTAAGAGTATCAATATAAAATATAACTTTTAGAGAACCCGAGATCCTAATTAAAGGAGATATAGGTTATTAAGAAAATTATTTTGCTAAATGGACACAAACTGGAAGAAGCACGGATAAGACCCGCAAGAAATACGAAGAGTGGCTGCAAGATGTAATTCAGTGGCCAGAATGTCCAACGAAACAAAACGAAAATATAGTCCCTTCTACAGAAAATGTAAGGGAAGATATCGAACACACGATTTTCCCGGCTAAATCAGATGCGTCAACCTGTACAAATCCTAGTCCTCGTAAATCCTTTGAGGATCTTAGTAACCGGCAAAAAAGAAGACGAACTGAAGATGCTATTGGATGCAGTGGTAGCAGCAGCAGCAGCGCTGAAATCGTGTTTTCGGCTGAAAGGGCGCATAGAAAAGCAGGAGAAATCGACACAGCTGATGTAATGATGAAATACATAATGGAAAATCCAGAAGATGCCTTTAAAATCAAAGCCTTTATTCATGGAATTACAATTAAGGTTAGGGAAATTACACCTTTGAAAGCATTGGCTCTGTATGTCTCGATGAACGTATCAAAATGGCCCTACAAAATACTTCGAGATTTTAACAATCAAGAAGTAATTTTAAAATACCCCAGTTACTACATGCTAGTTCAAGAAAAAGTGAAGTGTTATCCAGGCAAAGAAGATCTAACAGTTACAGAAAACTGCAAAAATAAAATTGCAAGCTTTGTTGGACGTGACACGAGAAGACTTATAAGATCTTTAAAAGCTTCTGTTCATTCCAATTAACAGCTCGTTTTGACTAGCAAATGGGGATTTGATGGATCATCCAGCCGAAGCGAGTATCATCAAAATACAAGTAGAAGTGAGCTAAGTAGCCTGGATAGTAACTTCATGATAAGTCTTGTGCCTCTGCGACTCGTCTCTTAACGATTTTATAATTTGGGAAAACGACCGACCATCCTCAATGTAATTTTACCGCCCCATAATGTTTAAATTTATGAAAGAATCCAAAGAAAATGTACAGACAGAGTTGGCTGCAATTGAAGCTGAAATTAAGGCCTTAATTCCATCTACCTTTACTGATGGAATTAGTGTTACACACCAGCTGCTATTGACAATGATTGATGGTAAAATTCATTCTATTATATCAGATACAGCAGCTTCAGTGTGTGACATATGCAAGGCTAGTCCTAAAGAAATAAATAATTTGGAGTTAGTAAAAGGGAAACCAGTAAACGAGGATATGTACAAATACGGCTTAAGCTCTCTTCACGCTTGGATTCGATCAATGGAATGTTTTCTATACATTTCCTTTAAATTAGACATAAAGTCGTGGCAAGCGAAGGTTGATGTAGCAAAAAGGGAAGTTGATGAGAGGAAAAGAAGGATCCAAGAGGCTGTAAGAAGAGAAACGGGCTTACTTCTCGATTTTATGAAACAAGGTAGTGGATCTACCAACAATGGCAACTCGGCAAGAAGATTTTTTGAAAACTACGCTAAATCTGCTGAACTTAAGGGAATAGACGCAGAGCTGTTGAGAAAACCTGTGTGATCTTGCAGTGTATTTCATCAGGGCGGAAGCTAACTTTACGTAGATTTGTACCCATGGTATTACATGCCTTCTTCTCTTCATAAACTTCTTATACACGGGCCAGACATCGTTCAAAATTTGTCAATTATGCCCATTCGATTTATATCTGAAGAAGCATCTGAGGCTAGAAACAAAGATTTTCGAAAATACAGAGAGGGGCAGTCTCGAAAATGCAGCAGTATCTCATGCAATAAAGATATTATGCACAATCTTTTATTATCGTCGGATCCACTGCTTACAAGCATTCGTCCAATAATAAATAAGTCCGTAAAAGCATCTTCTTTTAAGGAATTTTATGATCTAACGGATTCCGAAAATAATGACACCGAATTTGTTGATGTCAATGATTTAACAAATATAGATTCCGAATCTGAATCGAATAAGGATGACGAAGATGATGATGAGGAGGATGATTAAAATTTAAATGTTCTTAGTTTGTAGTTACTATAATAATAATGTGTACATAAAGTTAATAAATAAACAAAACTGGAGTTTTTTTTTATTATATTATATATCACCCTACATATCGGGTGTGCGTTTATCGCACCATGTGTCTTATCACTAAATGCAACTCTTGGTATGTGTATTAAGATAGTAAAGACCACAACTTAAAACAGGAACAGATTCAGGAGGCAAAGAGCTCGATTAAGTAAAAAAATACATCAGCCTATATATCCGAAGGTGCACGTTTGGCGCACCATGTGTCTTAGCAGAAAATGTAGCTTTTACTACGCGTAATACGATAGTAATACCCACAACTTGAAACGAGGCCGGAATCAGGCGTCAGAGAGCTAGACACTGTCATTTTCATACTAAAATTTCACATTTTCTCCAATAACTCCCAAAATACGAGAGATAGAAAGAAATTTGTCAGAACAAGTTTTGAAGAACTTTGAAAACCTAAAAAGATAGCATTACTAGTTTTTCAAAATTAGACCTTTTTTTTCAGAAATGCCTATGTCCAACCTCTCCCATACATTCGTTCCACTGTGTGTCGTGAAACAATAACAAAATCACTGCCAAGTCTTACCATTCATCACCGCGTGGTCACCGTATCAGCCGGCATCTATAAAGGTGGACGCACACTTATCAGGGCCGAACGCGGCGAACGAATCGAAGTCAAGGAGGGCTCGCACACATATCCGCACCGAAAGAATCGACCGAAGAAATCATTTCTATTGTCTTTACGCCTGTCGCACAATATTTATAAACAACTCGCGTGTTGCTACGCAACTGATTGAATGCGATGCGAGCGCATCGGTCGAGTCGACCGCATAAGCCGCGCCGAATCTGATGACGTCATCCGAATTCGTCTAGTATTTCTGGGGTTCTTCCAGATTCGGACGATTCGACGCGTGCAAGTGTGCGAGCTTTCATAAGATTTCATGTACAGAATTCTAAAATTCGTTTCGTTCGATGCGTTCGGCGCGTTCGGCTCGGATAAGTGTGCGTTCACCTTTAATGTCGTATCGCGTAATTGTATTGCTACTATGTTGTCATCAACGTGGGCTTGTAAACATAGCGGTGACTTCTCGACAATAAGTGCGAAAGCGAAGAACTTTGGCTTTTTCTTAGACTCACTTAGAATTTGTGCCTTCGTTCGTTTTTGAACACAGACACTTCAAATTCGAATTTAAAGAAAAGAAAGAAAGAAATAGATTTTATTTATCCACCACCAATCATATAACTAGGTGACATGTAATAATACAAAAAATAATAATTAAAAATAAAATAGACACATAATACAGAGAAAAATAATAATATTAAAAACAAAAGAAAAAACTTAAACATAAAAAATAAATAACACGAGTGGTGGACAAATAGGGCCTACAGCTCAGCATTATGCTGCAGCACGTGACTGTACCACAGCGCTGATCTTCCGCTGAGGCCAGTTAAATGATGGATATCTTGGCCTGAGCAAATTTAATTGTATATCTTGTAACGCAAGAGTATATCTATCCGAAATGGTAAAAACCACCAAGTGCCAAACTGATAAGACGCGTCGTGAATCTTCGTTCGCTCAGAAAAGAAAGTATGGCCCGAATATTAACGAAAGAATGCCTAAAACTTACAATCAACCTTAGACCACTACTATAAGGTTCATAATACAGTGCAGCTGTTAGTTCCGTCTCACTCGCAAGTGACGCCCCACCGCACACATGGCGCATGGCGGCAGCTGCCGACCAATAGTGTTTCCCGCGCTTTGAAAATGTATCTTCTACGCAAGTACATCGGTAAGCCATATCAGTTGGGTACTACTGTACTCTCTTATACTTACTTTCCTGGATAGAAAGTAGAGGGCTACCCGTTGGATTAGTTTTCCGGCAACCCAGCTGTAGGCATTGGGTAGTTACGATGATACGTATTGTGAAGTGAGCGCGCATGACAGCTCCGGTACCATTCATGGAGAAATGGAAGTCGGCTTCTCTGGCGTCCCATGCGGGGATTGAATCCGCGAGCACACTAGGGTGTGTTTGTGCTAGTGCTTGCGCTTGTGTAAGTACTGGCACAGACGCAGGTAGTGGGGTGCGCGTGGTGAGCGACTTTAAACAGCTCCGGTACCATTCTAGACAAATGGTAGTGAGTGATCACGGTGTGACTCACATTTTCTCAAGAGCACCAGGGGCGAGTACTTTGGCGGCGTGACCTACCGCAGAGGGTCCCTGACGCTTCGTAAAGGGTTGCCAGGTATACTGTGCCGTCTTTTATGACCGACAGGTTGGTAGAGGTGGCCACTAGAAAGCATTCTGGCACTCAAGTGCCGGAACACCTGTATGTGCTTGGCGACAGATTTTCAACTTGAGGGTGGTAGCCACCCAGGTGGTTACTACGTGCTATGGCAATGATGAACAGACTATCATTAATTTATTAGATTATAAACGACAAAAAACTGTCAAAACGTTAATACGGTTTGAAGTCGGAGTAACGATTGTCATACTTATGTCTTTCAAATTAGAATCCATAATTGAACGCATGCAAACATTACGGAATACGGACATATAAAGTGCCCCAAACGTTACCGTAAATGCGATGACGCATCAATGGTATAATTGTATCATGACGTAATGACGTAATGCGGTGCGTCATTCATTCATTCGTTCATTCATTCTAAACTTGAGGAAAATCGTTTTGTTATTTACTTAAATACATTTATAGTCCCTACATATTATAAAACAAACAATGGTGCCGATTCTTTTTTAAATCGCGCTAAACTAATTTAAGTCACATCTCATCTCTTTCTTACGAACATTATTGAAAAAGGATAGAACATATTTTAAGTTGTGAAATTAATCTTTGCCGTCTTATTTTGCGTGTATTTAGGCGTAACCGCGATAAATTTCTAAATTTAAGATTAAATTTCTCACATTCTTTTCTTATGTTCTTTGTTAGAAAGAGACATAGTGAGATTAAAATTAGTTTAGTTGTAAACATGAAGCAATTTTGCTTCATGGTTGTAAACAACAGAATCAGGGCCAATATCAAAACGGACCAACGACTTTATGGTGTGCTCAAGATACTACACCATCATTGAAATGTCGCCAAACTCCCCGATGTTGCAAGTATTTAAATACAACTTTCTCCTTACAGCACAACCGCGTCGCCCTACAACCTTTACGTTATTCGCGTGGGTATGCGCCTACGCAGGTACGCACCGGATGTCTGATGCAACTGATCTGACCGTATGACAGGCTGTTGATTTTCTTGATCACGTATTGAGATATCTTTGGAGATATTTGATTGTTATCCCTGATCTTTCTATATATTTGTCCTATAGACAGAAACTAGCGTCTTTAACCGACTTCAAAAAAGGAGGTCCTCAATTCGGTTGTATTTTTTTGTTTGTTTTTTTTTATCATGATACTATTTTATTTATATGAAATATTGTTGAATAAGTCTTTTCTTTGAACATTTCATAATCATCATCAGCCTATAATGTCCCACTGCTGAGTACAGGCCTCCTTTCACAAATCAGGGTGAAATGGGAATAGGCAGATACTCCACCGCGCGTGCCCACTGCGGATCGGTGGAGGTAGGCTAGTGGTCAACCTACTGTTGGAATTTTTCAAGTCGCCTAGGAGGCATCCAACTAGCTTAACGACTATCACAATTAAGTGATAACCGGGACCAACGGCTTTACGTGCCTTCCGAAGCACGGAAACGCTCGATTTGAAATACCACTAGGCGGTCACCCATCCAGGTACCGACCACGACAGACGTAGCTTAACTTTGCCGATCGATTAAGAACGGCTAATCATGCTACACCACGAGCGCTTCATAAATATAAAACGAAGCGAATCTCTTTTCAAGTCAGGAACACATAATAAATGTATGATCTCTGAAATGCAAGTGAAAACGTGGGATGATACTAATGCCTTCAAATACTACAAATCTCGTTATTTCATCGATGAGTCATCAAAGCTATAGCATAAAGCCTATAATGGTCTGGGATAATGTAGCTTCCTAGTAGTGAATTTTTCGATTGAGAATGGTAGTTCCTGAGATCAGTGCGTTTATGATAATAAGATAATTTATATGGATTTTTGTATAAAGAAATAGCAAAAAAAAGCATAAAAAATGCAATAAATAGCATGCATAAAAAAGCATGAAATGAATACTGAAACCCACCAAAAACATTTTTATGTAAAATGTTGCCAAGACATATGGCTCGAACTGTCAAAAAGTTATCAGATCTCATGTAGAGCCAAGTTCATAACTCTACAAGCCCTAACTACAGAAACTCTACACCTTAGTCAAAATATGTGGCTTGGCCGTTTCGGTTAGGTTAGGCGCGGTTTGCTGTAATACAGGCGTCAAGCCTAGCTCAGCAACTGAGGTCTCAAGACGGCTGTGTGCTTTATTTTAATTATATAAATAAAATAAATTAAGTTATGCAGTAAAATTTAATTGAAAATCATAAAATTGAGAAAATTCAGATTTTTCATTGTTTTTTTTTCTGTGTATTTTATTATTTTCACTCATTAGACAGATTATTTATATTTAATGCGGGAATTATCCCTATTCCTTAATTCTTCAATATTACGACACTGATTACAAGAAAGAAAGAACTGGAGCAAACTTAGGCAAAAGTTAAACAAACATTACTAATCCCACATTATGCTACACATACAATGCCGCAGCCGACAAACACGCCGGCAGCGGCGCGTGCCATCGGCGCGTGCGCACACATGTGCTCAATTACTCATAGTTTATACGACCCTCTTGTCTCAAGTCTGGCCCATTGATTGACGATCGGCTAGAGTTGATTGTTTAACGTAATGTGATAGAAGTGGGATCTAAATTGTAGTCTGCTGCTGTAGACTATACCTCAGCTGTAGTAATTTCTCCAGATTCTTACCATTTCTTGTCCTGACATAGATGTATTTTTAGGCGTCTTGGTCTACTCGCACTACAAATTTTTTGTTTTAACTACAGCGTTACTAAAAGGATATAGCCTGCCTGGTGGTAATCGGTTTCCGTAGCCTATAGACGTTTGCGACACCGGGGGTATCGCTAGCGCGTTGCCGATCCTGCATAAATCTTCAGACCCAGAGGGGGGTTGTAGAGAGGCTAAGAGGAGAGGAGTCGCTGTGCCGGCAGTAGAATGGACAAATTTAAGTTCATTTCATCCGTACCAAAGGTGTAATTATATATAACAATGGTTTTCCCAATGGAGTACAGCATGGGGTTCTTCAAAAGGGGTGTGAAGAGATTTCTGCAGGGTCGGCAACGCGCGCGTGATACCCCTGGTGTTGCAAGCGTCCATAGGCTACGGTAACCGCTTACCATCAGGCGGGCCGTATGCTTGTTTGCCACCTAAGTGGTATAAAAAAAAAAAAAAAAAAAAAATAACATACAGCAAGAAAAAGTTTGTTTACATTCTTTATCTCGTCTCATTGGCCTTACTTAAGTTTCATTAGTGGACGCTATGGGCCAGAATGCCCATTGTCCTTTCTGCCTTGTGTCATTCAGTAAATTTGACAGTGATAGCTCAGACGTGTCACCTCACTGCCAGTTTTAGAGAATGGAACTCCGACAGAACTCGCGTTCTCTTGAACGCCGAGTTCTCTGTGTGCAATGATCAAAGGCGCCGCATAAATAGATTACAGTGAACGCGAACGAACCTGGAACTCTAGAACTCTCTCTGTGGGATCGGCGTCTATAAACTTGGAAAAATTTGGTATTTATTTTTGAGTAATTAATTTTGTTTTTTTTTAATAGAGAGTGTGATACCTGATGTAGTCTTCATATCCCTTTCGGATAGATACACCATTTCCGTAACAGGTTGTATACAAGAATATAAATATAGTATAAAGACAATGCTTTTCTGTTACGGATGCTACCAGCTTATCTGCCCACACAATACGTAATCAAATCAGCAAGCACACATGTTCACAACGCCGCTACTGTACAATCAGCTCAGCTCGTTAAAATAGGACTCTAGCAGACTATTAATAAGTTTGAATATTAATTACAACATAATTACCTGTCCTCATTGATATTCAATAGTGAACTGTGTGCGGTATCGTTTTGAATTCATGTTGCATTGCAGTTTAAAAGACATTAGAATTCGTGCATGGAATTGTGAGACGTTATGTAAAGTTTTATGTTGTAGTCGTTAAGGTTTGTTTTCGTTTGTTGTTAATTGATTTATTAATTAAAATGATTGACTTCTGATGGTCGGTAGTGACGTCTGCATACCGATCTGGTGCTCAGACGCAATAGAGTATAGTGATGGTGATCTTCACAGAATCTAAGTATCATTTTCTCATCCAAGGCTGAATTAAGTGATACTCTAATTTGACTCGTCCACTCATCACGTTTTGTATATACTAAAAAGCGTACGGCCCGCTTGATGATAAGCAGTGACCGTACCCTTTTTGAAGAACCCCATGCTGTACTCTCTTGGGAAAATCCGGGCGGAGTGCTGATTCCACTACCTGAGCGTCCGCGATAGGAAACTCCTTTTAAATCGCACAGTACCAGACCATTTTGGTTCCAATGTATGAGGATGGACTCCCTGTCGTTGGCGAAAAGGTGCGCACCTGCCCATTAGTAAAAGTTCGGCAAAACATTGTTAAGCTCCTGGTCTTAAGACGACGTGTACTTCCCATTAGGACCGCTTTGCCTACTAGACATATCCTTCTGAATAATTAAAAGGGTATGAAGTCTTAATTAGGTCTTATTATTGACTTGTCTAACACAAGTCATTTCTCTGTTACAAATCGACAATAAATCTCCAACGCAACAAAAACTTCGTTTCACATTTCCAAAATCACGCACAATAAACCTCCCTAATATTTCGCCAAGCCATTTACATCTGAAACTAGTGTTATTTCATAAAATGCGGCAAGTCACTCACCCATTCCATTTCTCGTGGCATTGTATCATCTACATAATGTGTTCAGCCGAATTTTCACTCGCGAATCCCCGGGCCCTGAGGCTGTGCCGTGTTATGTAAGAGGCTCCAGGTCGGCGGCAGACGACCGCCAGACGGCGCCGGCCCGACTGGCGCCTAGAGCGAGACGGTGATATATTCCCGTCCGTTGGGCGTTGGGCGCCAGCAGAACGTTGGCGCCCAACGTGGGCCTCTAAGTTTGTCGACTTCTTCGGGGAAGATTGTTATTTTTATAGCTTTTTGATTTGTTAGAATTTATTGGATTGTTTTTTTGGTTTGATATAGAATTATGATGCGTTTTACGGAATTTATTTTTTGAGATTACGATCTTGAAATAAAAATTCGCCATGTTGTTCTTACTTTCGTACGAATGCCAGCTCAGTAGAAACACGGGTTGCATTATTTATTGATATATTATGATAAGTTTGATAAAATCTAAAAAGGGAGAAACTTCCACAAGTACGCACGGCTACACATCAAGCTATACATTTCCAGTATAAGCTGATCTCGCATTGTATAGGATTTCAGTACAATGAGAGGTCAGCTTGTATCTGTATAGCTTGATTCCATACCTAATTAAATGCTTCTTCAGTCCAATAGCAACCACGTGTTTAGTCCTTAACCCCCTTCTTAATAAATAAGGTGTAAGTCAAGTATATTAATACCTAGGTTTTAAATATATCCGTCACTTTCTAATGTCATATAAACAAAAAAGGATGGGGCTATCTTAATACCTGGGTGTTACAAGACTGACTTACACCTTATTTATTATTATTAATAAGGGGGTTAACGATTACTTTTTTTTTTTTTATATCTATGGTTCCGTAAGTTTGTCATCACTACATTCTTACCCGACGACAGATGCCAAGTTACTAATAAAGTTGTATAAATTCAAATGAGACACAATTTAATTTACCATCTCCCTCTTCCCCAGGTATGAAGACTGCGATGTGAAAGAGACAACAAACACACAACGAGTGCCTTAAACAATCAAAGCCAACGAACAAGTGCCTGTATAGTATAGCTGTATGATAAGATAACGAAACGAACGCAACGACAAACGAAACAAAACATATATTGGTAAGTAATCTGTTAATATTGCTTTTATTCAAAAATAAAAAATGAAAGACTAAAAAAAAATACTGAAAAATAAAAAAGACAAGACGCCGGGAAAATTTTCACCCGTACGTTGTTGATATACCGAAAATACGGACAGCGTTTTGCATCCTCATTTATAATGCGGACAGCAAGGGAGTTTAACTTGCTTCCGGCGTCTGTGTTTCCTGACGCCTACAATCTAGGAACTTTCAAGGCCAGAGTGAATAGGTTTCTTCTGGGTAAGCGTGTTTCATCTTAGGCTTCGTCATCGCCCCTTATGGGCGGGCCAGTGGCGAATCGCAAGCCCATTTAATTAAAAAAAAAAAAAAAAATATGTTTCAAAATATAACTCAAAACTATAGTCTCTGACGAACGTTACAATTGACTACCATCGATAAGTAATCGTAACAAAATAAAACAACTCCATAAATTGAAGTCAGCGAAAAAGAGGCAAGTGTTCTGGAACAAATTACAAATTCTACCAAGTTGATAGGGTTGAGGAACTCCGTAAAGAAATCTAAAATCCATGCTCATAATAAATTGGTATGAAAAAAATTGCTTTCCAACAGCAAATAATAATTGTATACAAGTTCGGCAAAGTTAAGCTACGTCTGTCGTGGTCGGTACCTGGATGGGTGACCGTCTAGTGGTATTTCAAATCGTGCGTTTCCGTGCTTTGGAAGGCACGTAAAGCCGTTGGTCCCGGTTATCACTTAATTATGATAGTCGTTAAGCTAGTTGGATGCCTCCTAGACGGCTTTAAAAAAAAAAAAAAAAAAATTGAAAAATTCCAACAGTAGGTTGGCCACTAGCCTACCTCCACCGATCCGCAGTGGGCACGCGTGGTGGAGTATCTGCCCAATCCCTTTCACCCTGATTTTTGAAAGGAGGCCTGAGCTCAGCAGTGGGACATTATAGGCTGATGATGATGATGATGATGATGTATGGGAACTATAATACTGCTACTTACACCTTTTTAGTGTATTTTAAAGGCGATTTTTTTTTTTTTAATTACTTTTTTTTACGATTGTGGATCGATATTTGACACTAATTATGAGTAATTTAAATTTAATGTCAAATTTTGTCATACTTAGTGTCAAATATCTAGATCGAGTATAAAAACCAGCAGTAAAGCAACTTCCGAAAGGCTTCGCGGAGATTCACTTGTTTTAGCTATACATAGTAAATTCTCGACTATCGATCAAGATTCACCCACACATGCACATGAGTTTTTTATTGATATAAATTTCAGGGCTCCCAAGTGTAAGGGAGTTAGGAACATTCTAACTGAAATGTTTTTTCGATGCGGCCCAGCGGGGTACCCGTGTCCCTTAGAGTAGGCGATTTGGTGGGTAAAAAGAAATATTGGTTTTAGAGATGGTGTTTTGGTTTCTTGGCGGTGTTTAGTTCCTATATATAATCCTGTTTGATAATCTCATCGTTGTCATGATGTGACTGAAGGGAAGTGCCTCACATCAAGCGGGTACTAGAAAGTAGCCTACTACCGTGTATACAAGGTTTAAGTTTAAATGTACGAACCGGTGGTAGATTCAACTGTAACGTTCATAAGTGCCTTATCAGGGCCTGAACTAAATAAATGAGTTTGATGTTGATACTTCAAAGGTACAGTAGTAGCAGTTACAAAGGCTAAGGAGTCCTTTCCTTTACCTACATTTGCGCTTTTTATCTAGGTAGGCTACAGGCGTAAAAAAAACAATCATTTCAACCAACGTAAAAACGATATCCTCAAACAATAATCAAAGTGGTTAACGTTTTAAAACCTCCATGTCGTTCCGTCTGCCATCTAGCGATGAAAAACAGTACTCCCTACTAAATTACCCCAAGCATTCATCTTAGATCTGATGTAGTCTCCTCGACAAGTGTTAAATGTTTATCTTCATTAGACATAAGCTCTTAACTATCTTATATGTGTGATAAACTTCATTCAATCAAGTGTTTTGTCTACTTGTTGAATTATAATTGCAATCATGATACCGATCTATTGTGATAATATTAACAGAGCATTGTCCCTGTTGGTTGATGTATCTTGATCTGCTAGGTCTGCGGTTCCTCACACGTACAATTTGGACTCCTTCAACTATTGCTTCTAGCTAGGCTATTTCTGAGCATTTGTGTAACCTTCTCAGCTTCGATATCGTTCGCCTGTTAGTCTGAAGCCAAAGGAAAGCACATTCTATTAAAAAAAAGGTTCTATGCTTCATCATCATCATCATTTTATGTTGTCTTGTAAATAAGCCCATTGTACAATAAATACTTTCAATTATTAAATTGGAAAATTAGATAATCTTCTTTGTTAACAAAGGAATCTCCGCGCATAAAACCTACACAAGTGATTAAGATAACGCACTCCACGCTGAAAGAAGAGACTGTAGCAACCTAGTGAGCCTAACCTATTATTATAGCTATGTTACCGCTCAATTCCCAATTTGATATAGCGTCAACACCGTCGACTTAACGACACGCATCATCAATACTTGTAACAATCCAATCGTCAACAACAGCTCCCGTCGGCACAACATAACAACCCTTCGCGTCCGCACCCATTACTTCTGTGCCATCGCCCCGTGCACTCCGCTGCGTAAATATTCATAATTGTTCTCTATGCTGCCGCATTTTTATTGTTACATTTCATACAATATCAGTTTTCAATCATTTTAAACCCTCACACTTTAACTTAGGAGTTGTTTTTGAATATCGCGTGTTTATTTTTTAAATTGAGCATCAATCAGTACTCTTTTGTTGAGCACAAGTGGCCGCAGGTGTATTTTTAACTCAACCCTTATTATGATTTAATGCTGTCTTTATCGGATCGAGTCGTACAATACAATTGGTTACGTTACCGAAAATGTTTGGGGGAATAAATACATCGAGTGAACTGATGGTTGTAAAAAAAACTTTTATTAGTCCTGATAAAGGACATCGCGCACTAAATCTTGTAGTGACATGATATGGGGATTAATAACTCCAACGGCCCCAGAAAGCGTACCATCGTTTTCTTCCCGATGCGAATCAATAAACAAAATCACGAGCGCCGGAAATCCGAGCGGAGTCCGAGATGCATTTCCATCTTTCACCGTCTTTTCACCCTCCTAATATCATCCCTAAAGTTGTCCCCCATCTCTATTTTGCGTTGAGTGCAAGAGGGATGGAAGATTCACAGGGCGCAGGCGCGGATCAACCCCTCATGAGCGTTGGAGAAGGTTGATAGTGGCAAGCGCGAGATCCTGGCGCGTTGCCGGGGTCGCGGAACATTCCTCCGTGGACCGTCCGCGGAGGCGGAGGTCCCGCTCTCTCACCCCCGGGGAAAGACTTCTGCAATACTGCACTAGTGATAACACTATTTGGTGCACTGCAGGCAGCCACACTTGGTCTTACGTTCATTTTATCATATACTCTTGACTTGACAATATCCCATTCAATATTCTACAGTTTAGTCTACATTGTCCAAATCCAAAACCAGGGCGTGAGAGAGCGAGAGGGTTTAGTATAATAATTTAAAGTGGGAACGAGACGACGCGATGGCACGCCGCTCGCGGTCGAGGTAAGTGCCACTTGTCCAGCCACGTGTTCAAACTTTTAGTTTTCAGTTTTAGGTGGTTCATGAGTTCAGTTGTTCTGTTCTGTTTGTTTCATTGTTTCGGCGATTGGTATTGTTACCCTTTTGAGGTATATTTCCTGTGATGTTATGTACATGTGGTCTTATTGATCTTTGATAAGTTTCTCTTTAATCTGTAGCTAAACTTCGTAATCGGGTACTGCTCCTATCGGGTACGGGGACTGCTCCTGCTGTTTAATCATGCTAATTTCAACTTATCCTATTATTAATCTAATCACTGCCCGAATTTGTGATTCAGTAGAGTTTCTTTCTATTTTCTACCACTGGGTTTTTCAGTATCCATTTAAAAGCCAATTACTGTAGACAGTTATCAATAATCACAATCCCAAAACATTGTTTCTACCTTTTGTGATTCCTCATTAAGTTTTTCTACCTTAAATGGTTGTAGTCTTTTTCGTACGACATTCGATAGAACTATTAAAACCAAATCTTGAAGACCTAGATCATGTTATAAATCGTCTCCACATTCTGTTTCGTCAACATTGCCTCTATTCGATTTCTATGTTCTGAAATACATTTGCTGTAATACTTTTGTTACCTCTCACCAACGTTAATTTACGATCCAAACGACCCTTCATTCACCACCATTGATATATTTAATTAAAATACCTACGTTGCGTTTAATCTTCGTATTTGTCCCGTATCAACCCTCTGATATAATTACGTTTGTAAACATCTGCCTGCATCGGCCTGTCATTATACCTCGTTAGGGCTCCTTTAAGACCTTCATGCAGATTGGCGTTTGCATTCAATTTATCTAATTATACGTCTGAATCAAACCAACGAGCTTTTTGAAAAAATGACGCTATATCTGCGAGCTCTTTGTCTTTTTCATCCAATATTTTAATGATATTTATGATTTCTCTTATGTTATATTGGTCTTTATTAAAAGAGGCTTTGATAGAAATTATAGTATTGAATACTATAAAAAGTAGAAAAAGTTACATTTGATAAGTACGCGAAGAATTCACTCAAGTTTCGATGAAATATACGTTTCGAGTGATATATTTTTTTTTAAATATAGACGAAGTTTTCAGATTGACCGACCTGTGTCCCTTGCACAGGTCGGTCAATCTGAAAACTTCTAGGGCTTGAAATGCATTTTACCTTCGCTTTATCTGATTATAATCGAACGTCAGCCTATTTAAATGTAAAATTATCCATACAAACTTCGAAATGTGATTTTCGAAAATTTTGTTTTCGTAAAACTAAATTCATTGAATCATTAATATCTTATTTAAAATTGAAATCCTCGATAATAAGTAATTCTCATTCAACAACATCTAACAAATTTACAAAGTCATTCATTAAGTCTAGCCTTTCTTAATACACTTCGTTAGCCCCCATTCTATCACCGTAGGGGTCCCTATCTCCAAGGTGTCCTGCGGTGATGATTGCTTCATCCGCCTCGCTAAGCTGATTGGTACTGATGGATGAATGCTAATCAGGTTCACTTGCTTGTCTTGGATTACGTTCGATTATTTAAAAGCTGTTTAGTCGAATGATTGATGTGTTGTTCCTTTGCTGAGTTGACTCGCAAGTTATTGTTGAACATTCACTTCTTTTTAATTTCACTTTTAATGTAAACTTCAGATTTATTTGTGTTTGACCTAAGAACTGTTTTGATAGACTAATTAGTCATGTTATAGCCGACCGCGAAGTTTTCTTGTCACAAAACTGCTTTTTCTTACATTAATATTCATCTCAATGTAATTTGAATAAATTTTACCTACTCTTATTTAATCTGCATAATTATCGTGCAAATTTTCTAAGTTTGAAAAATATTGTTTGGCATATTCCTACAAACTTCCTGTAATCAATTTGTAGTTCCGTCCTTAATCAACAAATCCCATGAACATTAACTTTCCCATAAACATGTACTATCTCATGACCCCAATCGAATCTAGTCTCTATATTAACCTCATTAAGATCCTCAAAAGCTGAGCGAATATTTTCGCACACTCAAGTAAAATCATGCCCTAAACAATATAATCCCCCCAATATTGTGTTAAAATCACTAACATGTAGCCTTACACCGCCCGATGTCCGTTCTGCGTCCACTTCAAGATCCCCTAATTCGCTAATAGAAAACAGACTATCGTATTTCCCCTGTCGGAGAAGTCGGACACTGTGACGACTTCCGGCAGCGTCAGGCGACCGGATGTCCAATATGGCGTTCACCAGATTTAGCTGATTTTTATCTCCATTTCTTTTATGTTTATTCTAGTTGATATATGGGTCTATTACCTAATGGTATATGTTTTAGTTTTTTGTTTAGTCTTGCTATCACGTATCTCCTCTTTCATTATTTTAGTTTAATATGATGGTTATCTTGTCTAGGATCTTTGAGATTGGATTTACTTATTCTTAAATAAAATCATTCTAAATTATACCGCCCGTTAGTTTTCTTAAATTTGTTACTAGGACTTGGTACTTTCAGAATTTTCAAAAAACCTTATCTCAAATCTGTTCATAGATGTGAGATGTACGTAAATTGCTTTCGATTTGGTTAAAGCTAATCCCGATAAATTAGATTACGAGATTCGTTTAGGCAAGCACTTGGTTCATTTAGTTAGAATGTGATAGATTAATTACCTAAAGTAAAATTGATATCGCACCTTGAGAAACACCACACCCATAAGCTGTAACAGTCCCTTTTTCATCAAGAGAGAAAGAGATAAGTGCTCCCGGGCGCCAGACATGTCGGCGCCTGAGTTCATCGATTCCACCCCTCCCTTCCATAATGTCTGAAAGGTGGGGAGTAGCGCCTGCGCGTTCGTTGTTTGCTAAGATTTCTTAAGATTATAGATTTTCTCCATTTATGGGTTTATGGGCTTTTAGTTTTATTGCTGTTTGCTGTGTCGTTAAATTATGACTTGATTAATTATTGGTATGTTGCCATTAGGGATTGCAAAATCCGGATTTTTTTCAAATCCGGATTCAATGTTTATCATCACATATAAATCCGGATTATCCGGATTTTTCGGATTTTTGTATTTTTTTGCAATAATTTGTAATTTTAAACTGTACGCGTAGTTTATGCTTAATTATTAGTAGTTTGAAGATAGATGTTCTATTTATTGTATTTCCATTGCTTGCTTTTGAATAAAAATTCAATTAAACTGCAAGTAATATTTAAAAAAAATGGGCTTGTATTTGGCTACTGACCCGTACATAAAGGATAATGACGAAGCCTAAGGTGGAGCACGCTAACCCAAATGGAACCTATTCATTCTGGCCGTGAAAGTCCCTAGATTCTAAGAGTCAGGAACTACAGTCGCCGTAAGCAAGTTCCACTCCCTTGCTGTCCGCATTATAATTGAGGATACAAAAGAAAAAAAATCCCCTTGTCTTGTGGTTCGGAGTAAAAATAGGGATGGTGATTGGAATAAGGTTGAGCAATTCCTGCACACACTCTCAAAAATATATCCTGTACAAAACCGATAAGGCAAGCAACCTTTCTTCGATGGTCGAGCCTCGTGTGTTTCGTCATAATTAGTCTCATATTCGATGAGTCTTCTGGCTCGGCGGTTTATTGAGTCGAGGGCGAGAGCCTGGTGGAAAGGGCTCCGTTTGGTGGTGAAAAGACACACCTGCGTCTTGGTGGCATTAAGAGTGACCAGATTGGCATTGCCCCAATCGAAGACTGCCTGTAATGTTACGTTCAAACGCTCTACCATGGCCTCTCGCAACAATTGGATCTATGACAACGGTGCTATCGTCTACGTACCCATAGATACCGGGCTTCACCAGATCGTTAATATGCAGCAGAAATAAGGTTGCAGAGAGAACTGAATCTGATCTCTGTGGAATTGATTGCGAAAAGGTCCGACGAACACCCGTCTATTACTACATGAATAGACCGTTCGCTCAGGAAATTGGAAATCCAAGCGCACAAACTACCAGAGATTTCATATGAAGGAAGCTTGCTTAGAAAGCGGGTGTGTCAGACCCTTTCAAAAGTAAAAAAAATTCTGAGATCAGCCGATGTACAAAATGCTTTCAGCGGTAACCCGACTATATATAACTATCATTCTTGATATTACGTTGTGCAAAGAGTTGTTACTCGCGCTGCGCGCGCATCGCCTCCATCTAAGACTCACTGGCCGACTTAAATAACATAACTTAAATCATAAAAAACATGCTTTGGTTTTATTTATTGACTTCTCGCGGGCTTTTGATACTTTACAGCATGAACAACTTGTTGAAAAACTAAATAACTGTGGTGTACGCGGTCCCCTACTTAAGTGGTGTGAAAACTACCTAAAAAATCGAGCATATAATGTCAGGATAAATGACACTAACAGTGAACCTGTTAAAGTAACTGAGGGCACGGCTCAAGGTTCCGTATTAGGACCACTGCATTTTCTCTCTTACGTAAATGATATGTGTAACTGCATTAATCACTGCACGTGTTACCAGTTCGCAGATGATACATGCTTAGTAGCTTATGACAAAGACCCACTAAAAGCTCGTGATGTATTACAGTCTGATTTTAATGTCCTTGCAAAATGGTGTCATGACGCTGGTCTTGTCCTGAATTCAAATAAAACTAAAATGTTAATTATAAAATCTCCATATGTTCAAAATCATCAACCAATAAAAGGTATAGTATCCCACGATCACAAATGTTTACACGAGAACAATGCCGTATGTAACTGTCCTTGCGTTGAAGTTGTAGACACCATGACGTACCTTGGGTTACAAATAGATCGTAAATTTAATTGGAAATCGCACATTGAATATGTTTGCACAAAACTACGACAGTTTCTAGCTAATATAATTATACTTAAGAATCGTATCCCCTACAAAGTTAAATTAATGTTATACAACTCGTTGGCTGAATCGTATATACAGTATGGGCTCAGCAGCTACGGCCGAACTTACAACACCTATCTAAATCAAATTTATAAATTGCAAGTTAGAATTTTGAAAAATATTGTATCAAATAAAACCAAATACCAGTTCCTTAATGATGATATTGCACTCTTCAAGCATTGTAAAATCTTACCTACTCATACTCAAGTTAAATACATGTTACTAAAAAAATACTATTTTAAAGACGATCTTAAAAAAGAAATGAAACATTCTGTATACACGAGAGCGGTCGCTCAAAACCGGCTTTGTACGACTCGCGCAAACAATATGTATGGCGAAAGAACTGCTACTTATCTTGTTCCTCGGCTAATCAACAACCTACCCTCAAATGTACGTGATGATTTAACTTCTAAAAATATTAAAGTTAAGTTAAAATCTTACTTCTTAACTACATTACAGAACTATAATCATAATTGATAATTATGTCTTATGTACTAAAAATTGTATAATAGCTTGTTCGAACGTTATACCTATTTTAAAAGTTTGTATAAATTAGATTACCATTTATATTAATTTAGATGTAGACTAAATTCAGCATTGCTACAAACCTTTGTGGTTTTCAAATGCTGTCTAATAATGTTTGTTATTGATTTATATTTTTTAAACGGTAATAAATAAATAAAAAAAAAAACTTAACTATTAGCTAGATGGATGAGCGGTAGCAGCTAGCCGCGTGTGAGCCGAGCGATGCATAGATTTCAGAGTAATACTGACCTAAATGTACTGGATATTTAATGAAAAGTTTTAGTTAAACATCAATTATTATCAATTAAGATTAAAATTCGAAAAAACCGGATTTTATTCTCAATATTCGGATTTCTAATAGGACCCTAAAATCCGGATTTTTCAGTCATTTTCGGATTTCGAAGTATCCGGATTGCAATCCCTAGTTGCCATTTTACGATCATAGTTATTTGATATTTAATGTATACTTGCTATATTGTTATCGTCGTTATTCGACCCATTTAAATTATTTTAAAGTGTTAAATTACCTCGGATTATAAATAAGATATTCGGATTTGGATCTTTTGTAAATTAATTGAAATGGGATATCGTTTAGACTTAAGATTTTAATGCAAAATTTGACGATGCTGGAGATATAGCTTTGTTGCTGAGAGCATCTGTTCATTCTTAGTTACACAACAAGCCTATAGAACTCAGCGCATCCTCCTATATATTCCCTTTAGAAACAAATACATGCACTAACAATATGTAACGGTAGTTCCACTTGAGAGCTGTTCTAGTCTATTCCGTTATTACTTACACCTTTGACCACTTCAACACTAACTACAGTAAGACTATTATTTTTATTTTATTTATTTTATTTATTTATTTTTAAGAGATCGAACAGCATTACAGTTTATATTATAGTTACAAAATAATTGAGCTTATTATAACAGCTAAAAAAGATCTCCTCAATTAAGCATACAAATTAGTAAAAACAAGAAAAAAGAGAAGAATATAGTAAGCATATATATTTATTTATTTACCACTTACTCATAAAAACGCCACCAATACCCTGTTTAAATGGTCACGCAAACAACGTCATCTGACTATGACAATAGAGTGACGCTATTTATGTGACCCTTCAAACAGTACACAAGCTATATAACGCTTTACAAGTAAGGGGGTTAGTGAGAAAGTGTTGTGAGTGTGTGTGTGTTTATGTGGGGGTGGGTGTATGTGTAAGAGACGTAAAAAATTTGTAACATGAGCGAGGCCGATAACAAACGCTTGCTATATTATATATATTATTCGAAGCAGCATTACCTACCTTCGATTATTTGCCATCTAAGAGCTTGTTTTATATATATATATATTTTTTTTTTTTTTTTTTTACTCGTGTTGTGTAATTTGAGTGATGAGATTTTTCCGATAACCATTCCTATCTTGTGCGAACGGGTCAACATTACTAAATAAAGTATTATAAGTTTTGGTGATTCTCGAAAATACAGAGTTCTTCCCATAGTTTGTACGATGGAAAGGGGCTTCAAACAGTGCGGTCACTCTCGTGCGACGCTTCGGGACACTAAAATTAATAGAACGCAGCATGGAAGGGGAGTCAAGACGACCTGTTACAACATCATAAAGAAGCATAGCATCCATAATAGTTCGTCTTTGTTCTAAAGTTAGGAGATTATAGTATCTGCAACCCTCTTCGTAATTATCAAAGGTATTCCTAGTTTTGAAGTTCAGAAACTTTAGGTAACGGCTTTGAATACGTTCTATACGTTCTTTGTATGTTACGTATTGTGGTGCCCATATAGTGCTTGCATACTCCAGCACGCTACGAACATACGCATAATATATGGACTTTAGGCAATTAATATTCGCAAATGGTTTGCAGACTCGCTGGACAAACCCCAAATTCTTATATGCCCTTAACGTTATAGCATCTATATGCTCATCAAATAAAAATTTACTGTCTAGGTACACGCCAAGGTCTCGCACACCTCGGACTCGTTCGATTTGAATACCGTCAATAGCATAACAAAAGTTTATTGGTTTATTGATGCGACTAAAGGTGATACATTGACACTTAGACAGATTTACTTTAATGTTATTAAGTTTGTAGTAGTTGGATAGGGCATACAAATCACTTTGAAGGTTATGACAGTCTGATACATTTTTAACGGATATATAAACCTTTTTATCGTCAGCATATAGGAGGTGCTCAGAGTAAGCAAAGCACTTATGGATATCATACAAGAACGCATTGTAAAACAATGGAGCGAGGAGGGATCCTTGAGGAACTCCAGATGGGATGCTAATAAAATCAGACTTAAATCCGCCTAGTACCACAGCCTGCGATCTATTAGAGAGGTAGGAAGTTATCCATCTAAGTAGGTCTCCGTGGATTCCAAGACACTGTAGCTTGCGAAGGAGGATGATATGATCCACCCGATCGAACGCTTTTTCAAAGTCTGTATAGATCACATCAACCTGCCTTCTCTCCTCCATATTCTTGAGTACAAATGAACTGAAAACTGCTAAGTTTGTTATAGTTGATCTTCCCCTCAGAAAACCATGCTGCCTATCTGAAATGCTATGAGAGATTGTAGGATAAATTCTTTTATATACAATTTTTTCCGCCAGCTTGCTGAAACAATTCAAGATGGAGATCGGTCTATAATTGTCAATTCTACTTTTTGATCCTTTTTTGTGTATAGGAACTATATGCGCCTGTTTCCAGATATTGGGAAACACTCCTTCTTTAAAGGATCTATTAAAGAGGATCGTTAGTGGTGCTGTAAGTTGCTTTGCACATTGTTTTATAAAAAGTGGGTGAACTCGATCACTACCAGCTCCTTTCGTTGCGTCAATTGCTTCCAGTAACTTCAACACGTGTTCCTCCATAATGTAAATTTCACTTATGATTTCTGTACTATTTGGAGGCGAGGATAAGTCGAGATCTTTACTACGAGAATTTGGAGATTGGGGAATAAAGACATTTCTGAAAAATTTATTGAAGCCCTCCACTATTTCACCCCCATTTGTATACTGAGTTGTGCCCAGAGTGAAATTCTGTGGGTATCCCGTACCACCCCTTCTTGACTTTATATAGCGCCACAGTAATTTAGGATTAGAAGATATTAATTTTTCTGATGATTTTGTATACTGTTCAAAGCATTTTTTCTCAATACGCCGAAATCTAGTTCTTAATAAGGAGAATTCATCGTAGTCGCGGTTGTTTTTGTATTGTTTCCACTTTTTATGGCATTTTATCTTTTCTTTTAGTATTTTAATTAACGCTTTACTATACCACACTGGATAACCTAATATGTACTATGATGTACTTGTATTATCAAATACAAGTACATCTATGGTATTCAATTTGGCCAAGGCATCTGACACTCTATTGTCATCTGATAGGGCTTATTTTCAATTTGTCGGACATTATCGACAAATAACTACTGCAAACAGTAACCCAACACTATAATAGACTTGACATGTGACAATGTATCAACGGGGGTGCCAATGTTATCCAACCCTTTGTGTTCGGCGCTTTGTTTCTTGGCTTTATGCTTTTAGTATCTTTTACTTGGTTTGGTATCCTTATGTATCTATTGGTATGGGTTACTCGAGTTAATTGTAGATTGAGAGGAACAACCTCCAAAGGCTAGCTAGATGTAACCGGCTTGAAGAGGTACATTGTGGAAATCTATCTTGTGACATAAGCATTCCCTTATGTTTAAGACTAGACATCTCCTAACTGAACATAATGATGAAGTACAGTAATGTTATAATTTTTCAAAAACAGTCCAGATTTAACAGCTTATGCCCGCCCGAACCTTACATCCAAGGGCCAACAACAATTTTACGAAGAGTCATATCAATCTGATAAGCTATGCGCGAACTCGTCTCAAACGAAGACGAATGCTTTTGCGCAATACCATCATAAAGATCACTACGAGCAATAAAACGTTGGCCATGTAACCGATAAGACACGTTAAGGCTGCTTTTCCACAAGAGATGTGCTATGCAGCTATGCTGCGAGGATCTAATAGCTAAGCTGTGAAACTATGTGACCGTTTCCACTGATACTAAGCTATGTAGCGGTGCGAGTAAGATGTGCTATGAAGATGCGCCACCGCAATGTAGTTGCGCGAGGAAACCACGAGCACCACTCGCGACCATCGTACATAGCACGCATCCATAGCACGCATCCATAGCACGCATCCTTCCATATAAAAAACATATCTTAGTTGAATCTGTTTCCATTCCACCAGTGCTAAGCTATTTGCACCAATGAATATGATTGGTGGATATTAAAAGCACCATAGCAACGTAGCATAGCACATATCTGGTGGAAAAGCAGCTTTATACCCTATTTCAAATGTGAGGTTAAATTATACGTGGTTTTCTACGATAATCCCGTTGCCAAGCAACCGCTCGACGCCGTCCTGGCACCCTATATCCTGTAATTCAGCCGATGACGACACTGTCGCGCTTCAGCGACTTGCAAACAGTTTGCGTGGGAGTTCATCGTTACTATGTATTTAGTTTATAAATCAAGATTGTAATTTTTATCATCGTTAGGCTTTGTGTGTTCATTAATATCAGCTACATTATCATTAACTATCCTGATAATGTGGCCAAACAAGCATAGTAGAAAAACGTTTGTTATCTTCTAACTAGCTCTTCTATTTTCTCTCGCATTTCCGGGAGAAAATGTCTTTTATGCTCATTGCAGGGTTCACGCTACCCCTGGCAATCCTTATACAAATTCATAGTTAGCAGTGAAGATTTGGCAACCAGACAGACGGACAAATTATCATTATCTTTTATAATATAAGCGTGAAACGAAACTAAAAATATTGTGCCTACTTATTACTACTTCCTAAAAATATTTATTAGTTCTACGGCAAAATATAGTTGACACTATACACCAAAATGTTGTAACATCTCTCATTTTATATGACCTATGTGTAACATATAATATGTTATATTCTATTCAGTATTATCATAAAAAATAATACATATAACTTAAACACTGAGTCACTTAATAATTAAAAATTCACGGGATTTTTACGGCTCGACATGTTTCCGTACATTATATTTACCACTACTGCGATGAATTATTAATTTAGCCGCATTAGAAAATAATTAAATCCTCGACTTAAAATACCATCACCGGCGTGACTACAAACCCAAACGGTCTTATTACAAAACGTGGACTAAATTTCGTACCTGGATTAAACATGGTAATAAACCATGTACTAAAATATTTCGTATTACAAAACGTAGACTATCTCAAATTCGTGGATTAATTATGGTACTAAAGATAAACCAACAGCACCCCTAGTTTGTCTTTGGACTATCGCACGACAGAGGACTAAAGTCACTAGCAAACGTCAAATTGCACAGTGAGGTTAAGTTTTATTGTTTTACTTTTGTTTTCTGATTACAAGAAGAATGGATAATATTGATTTAATTTATTGATCTAGATGATATGGACGATTTAGATTTATTAGGGGTGCCCCGGCGACCTTTAAGACTTCGTTATTGGCTGAACCCTTTTGTTGAGTTGTGTGACGAAGAATTTCGATATAAATACACGTTCACGAAGCGTTTCGGCTTAAAAATAGTGGACCTGGTAAAAGCTGAAATATCCCAGGATCCCCGAGAATGCCGAATACCCCCTGAAGTTCAAGTGGCTTGCCCATAACGGAGCTGGGCTCGCATTGCTCGCAATGAAGTAAGTGCTTTATAAACCTTGTCTAATAATAGCAAAACAATATGCAATATAACTTTCTAATGTATTATTATTGTTTTACTCATAGATTCAAGACAACACAGCCGATTTGCACGGTGTGTCTCAGCCAGTTGTCAGCCAAATATATGTAAGAAAGTAGCAGGAACCATTGCACAGATGTCACACAGGTTCATCACGCATCAAAAAGATAGATGCTGATGGGGGCAGTTATATATTAACAGAAAAGGATATCCATCTATAAATGTGCAGGTATATAATTTGAAATTTCAACTTTCTTGAATCATTTTGTAATGTGAAATAAAACAAGCATTTGTTTTTAGGTGGTCTGTGATGCTGATCTCAGAATAATGGATGTAGTAACCAGGTGGCATGGCAGTGTATGTACATGATTCCAGAATATTCCGGGAATGTAGACTGAAACAGTGATTTGCAAATAAAAGTAGCGGCTGGTGCTTTCTCTGGAATATTACTGGGTGACAGTTGCTATCCTTGCACCCCATATTTATTTACACCAGTTCTGAACCCTACAACACCTGCAGAAGAAAGGTATAACCAGTCTCACATGCGTACAAGGAACACAGTGGAGAGATGTTACGGGTTATGGAAACAATGTTTCCGCTGCCTACTAAGAGGCATGTGTTGTGATATTTAAAGTGCCAAAAAAACTATAGTAGCATGTGCAGTTCTTCATAATATAGCCATTGACATGAGAGAGGAGATATTTTCTGGTTAAAATGATAGCAGCCTGACACCATCCGCTAGAGAAACATTTTCACAATCAAGAGTTGAAAACACAGTTCGTGGAAGGCAGTTCATTGAAACTTATATTCATTGATAATATTTATTTATTTATAAAATTAAGTTACAGTACTTAGCACTTTTATTATTTTCAATTTTGAAATTTATATACTAATATAATTTCTAACATTCTCACATTATGTTTTGTAAAATTAAGACATTTCATTGATTATTATTTATTACTGTTGTGGTTGACCTGAAAAAAAAAAGAGATATTAGTTTATTTTTATGAAAGCTGCTCTTGTTTTGCATAGGTTTATTTAATTTGCTTTGAATTTGTTTTACTAACATTTTATTCATTAGTGTGTTTCTTGCTTTCTATTTCTAATAAATCTATTTCTAAATCCAGTTTTTTCATTCTTGATTCTGCAATTATATTATAAGAATGTTCAATCTCCAACTTTTGTAAAGTCTCCTATGTTTTATCCATACCATAGGCTGTCTGCATGCCAAATTTCATCGAGATTGGTTCATTACTTTTTGAGAGATGCTTGAACAAACAAACATCATTTTTAAAAGCAAGCTGTCTCCTGCGGTTTCACCCTGAGATTCCATACATAATTATAAACATGAAAGTAACTTGTGTCTGTTAACTTTTCACACCTAAACTGCTGGACAGGTATAAAGAGGGACATGGGCTACTTTTTACCCTAGGACCAGGAGAAACCATGGGGACTAGTAATTATATGTACTTACATGTGTTGAGAACCTTTTTTAGTTTTCTTTGATCGAATTCTATATCAATTTGTTCTGGCCTGCTTGTCACTAAGAATATAATATATTTTGATAATATATCCTAGAATGGTTGAAATTAGAGTTATCATAAAGAATGTTATGTGTATCGCACAGTTTTAACATCAAAACAAACTTTCTCTTCGGCACTCCAATTTTCACCCCTTCCTTTCTTCTGATCATCTATTGTAGAGTTTTTATTATAATATAAGCACTTTTTATTGCTTAATGTTAGTAGTAGCAGTTTCGTATTTATAATACGCGCGAGAACTTCATTTATTCCGTTACGCGCAAGAGTTGTTGCTAATATGTAATATTGACGGGTAATATTACATTATTATACGTGAAAACAACGCCAAAAACAAAATTATAGTTGATAATTTAGTTGCACCAGCAAAATCTTTTCAAAAATCAATATTTGAATTTATATCTTAATAGTATATACTATTTTAAATGTTAATCATTTATAGAATTAATCAGCTATGTAGATAAATGGAACGGTGCGAACGAATGATGTCAGATTCAATGAATGTTTTCTATAGATAATCTGTGGATATTATTTAATCATGGACTAGCTTGTGGTACTAACACATCCTCCGTTAGTCTGCGATTTGTAATAAGATCGAATTTTAGTCATAGGACCAACGTTAGTACCGTAACAATCCAAGACTTGTAAGTTATGGTTTAATCCAGGATGAAGATCGTTTTTTGTAATAAGACCGAAATAGATCAATTACTTCTTCTCTCAACAGACAAAAGTCCATCGATCTGTTAAATATTTGTCTCGACAAGCCAAACGCGCAGACGATAAATAATTTGACACATCAACGTTTATATGCACCCTACGCCCCACCCTATATTGTTTAATGGACGAGAAAAGACGTGACAGCAAGTTGTTAAACGAAAATCATATGTCTAGTTGTCATGAGGCCTTTTTATAATAGGGTGCTAAAGTATGTTCTAGTAGGACTTTCCATTCTAGTAAGACTTTAAGAGTAAGGCATAATGTGTCCTTTCTTTCTCACAAGTATCCAATCTTATCTTAAAATTTAATTAGAGATAGACACATGATCATCATCAGCCTAAAATGACACACTGCTGAGCACAGGCCTCCTTTCACAAATCAGAGAGAAAGGGAATGAGAAGATACTCCACCACGCTTGTCCACTGCGGATCGGATGGAGTTAGGCTAGTGGTCAATCTAATGTTGGAGTTTTCAAGCCGCATAGAAGTTCAACTAAATGCAGTCATGGAAAATAGTTTACCTTGTGGTGTAATACAATCCTGATCAGTATATTTGTTTAATCTTTTTTGTTTCCGTTCTTCTTTTCAATACTTTCTCCAATGTCCTGATTCACTCAATATGCTTTAATAAACCAATTATAAGCATTCCTGTTTTTGTAATAACTTAAATCATGTACAATCATGTAAAATGCATCTCGGTAAAGAGCGTAACGTTATATTACGGCCTGTCCACTTACTTGAAAATAAAATGAAAATTCTCTAGATATTTCAGTGTATATGCAATAACAATAAAATCATCCAAATAACTTAACCACTCACTCATATTGAACTATTAAAATTCCTCTACACTTCGTCAACTCGCCTCGGCGATGCGAAAGGGCCATCCGTAGGCCCTTTTTATGCAAAACTGCATGCAATAACTCCCAACCGTTATGACTATGGGCTTTTTAATGAGTCCATACGAATTCGGGTAGTATGCCGAGCGTATATCCAACTATGATCCTTACACCAAACGCTTAAGGTAGAGGTTTGAGTGGTTGGATTATAGTGATAATCTGACATTTGGAAATGCTATTTCGCCAGTTTTTATTGCGTTTTAGTTGATTTACAGACTGACGGACTGAATACGTTGGGTAGGATTCTTATTTGGTAGTGCCTCGTAACTTTCATTATGAGGTAATATAATTTACTTCTACGATGTAATTGAGTCAGATATGTTGTAAAAATATGTATTTTATAGCTGTATATGTGATTGCTGAATGCTTTGATATTTTCCTTCCATATAATACTAGATGTCCTCCGCGGATTCACCTGTTTTCCCGGGGTCATAAGTACCTATGTTTATTTTCGTGAATCAACCTACCAGCCAAATATGAAAATCGGTCCAATTGTTTAGGACTTAGGAGTGTAATTTTAAAAAGGGTTTATCAGAAGACATACTAACTAATAAGTAAGGATTGATTGTTCATATGCTATATTATCTTTTATGATTTTAGCCAAAAACAAATTGTGTCAATTAATATATGACTTTTAACGGAATGTACCGAGAATCAAGTCAAACTATATGCCTGAGTGACAGGCGCCAGCCGATGTTCCGTACGACCGAAATTGAACGTGCGTGTCCATTCAAGTCCCCGACTAATGTATATTTTTAACTTGCCGTCCGTCTTTAAAGTTTCCAAAACTGTCTTATTACGAGTTGGTATTATTAGAAAAAGAAAATTCATTGATGTAGTTTACATAACATCTTGTAGCTGTCAACATTTGTTGCACTTGTATGAGATCGAATAACGAGCGGTATTTCTTTAAACTTTGAGTTAAAATTTATCTGGAAACTTATTTTGGGTTTTATTTGTCATAAGACTGGTTTGTTTGACCATAATGTCACCGTGGTAAATGTAGAAAATCACCACTTTCTGCCGTCTGCTTCTGCCGTGGTAACTTCAGTCAGTGGCTTTATACTTCATAAGTGCCCTACTTGGGTTAAATTGAATAAATGGCTTTGACTTTGGCTTAGGAAGTTGAAGAATTAAAGGACTTAAGAAGGCCATAATTTATGAAGGTTAGAGCTGCTGAAGTAACCACCGGTCGGCAACTAGCCATTAATTCGGGAATCAATGAAGCTTGAAGTATCCCATCCTTTGTTACTTTGTTCTCGGCATTAACTCTTTTCCTCTTCCACTCCTTCCCATATCGGATCCATCTTCGGTTCTAATATCGATTACCTTATTCTTCGTATCTTTAAGCATTATGGCTTTCATCTCTCCTAATAGCATGTCCATAGGTCTTTAAACATGAATCAATAAATTAGCTAAAGATATAACAGTTTGTTGAAGCAAACCGTAAACATTATACAAAAAATTCTCTAAAAGTAAACTTAGTAATTTATACTAGGATAGTCCAAAATACTTTCGTATGCCACATGGCGCCTCGCCATCCACCTGTACTGATGTATTCCTGTAACTTTATTTATAGAACTGGTCTCATCCAGAGGTTTGGGAGATGGTTGACAGATTGTTGTCATAGTAGTTTTTAGTATAAGTTGCTAAAACACAATTTTTTTGGTGCTGACATTTCAGCTTTCGAGTCATCGTTTTTGTTGACGTTTTCTGAAACATATTTTGATAGCTTAGTAAATAGAACTAATTCTTTAGATGTCAATTTTATCCTCATTAATAACCTGATCATGAAATATCTTAGAACTTCACATGTCGAACAATGCGACTCTAAATTCGGTCAACGATTTGTGCCCGTTTACGCTAAGACTGATGCAAATATCAGACATTGTGTTCTAGACTTTTTCTGACCGATTATAGTCGTTGCTCCTTGGGTTGATACCAATGATCTAAATATAAACGTCTTGCAAACACGATCACAGATAAACGAAATCCCAAAAGTTCTGCCAACACCCGACGTAAATCAAATGAAACCTTAAAACACACACATCTACAACATTGTGCAACCTAACTTTACAAAATGGTGCAAGTGTTTCGTGGAAAGCATCAGATTTGGCCATTAAACCCATTCCACTATTGACCGCCGAGTGAAATGTTTGCGCTGCTCTATTTCTAGTACCGTATGATGCAAACAGCGATGCGGGTGTTATTATGATAATTATTATTTTGTTCAGTTGATGGTCATGCATAAAGATAGCATCTAATTGTAAACTAAGCAGATCTTGTATGATATACTACTTTTTTAATAGTTATATGATCGGACAAACATGCCGTCACTCTCAATGATTTTCAAGTTAGCCAGCAAGCCAAACGAGTACTACAAAGTACCCTTACTTACTATGGTGTCCTCACGATGTTTTCCATCACAGAAACTTCAAGCTCATTGAAGCACCGCACTATTTAACAAAATTTCGTGTCTTAGTCACCATTCCTTGCACTTAAGTAGTTTATTTAATTTTTTGATGTCAAAGCGCATAATAATGTTAATATTAAAATGGCGGCTACAACAATATTATCACCGATGATAAATACGTGAGGGCAGTCGGCCAAGGCTGGTGCATGCGACGCACACCCTGACCGACTGGTGAAAGGCGTCAGATTAAGCGATCCACGTTTAAACCTTCATTTATTTGAGTCGACTGTCCGACAAGAAAGTTTGCGGAAACTTGCAAGAGGTGAAATAAAATCAATGATAGCTATGAGAATTTACAATTACTAAATGCTACAAACACACACATTCACATGACATGGAGTTGTTTTGACTTATGACTTCGTTTTTTCGGAGGAATGTTATTTTCAAGGTTGTATAAGGAAAGGAAATATGTTTATTTTAAAGATACACAATACAACATTACATATCCAGTTCACAAAACATTTTAAAAAATGTGTGACATCATAGTTGCTCAGCTCTTAGTAAAACACTGTCCTTCCGCTGTCAGCACAGTGACTCCTATCAACCGCCTTCCAGGTGTTACCCCGTCCTAAGCTACGGTAACTGCGACGCCATTAGGTATGTTAGAATGATCATGGCTATACATCCTTTCATGAAGTCTTCCTGTAGACAATGATCCCCAGCCCCATGCTAACATACATTATGTATTGTTCAGGTACAGAGTGAAAGCCCACCGCAAGCACCGACACCGGCGGCCCCGCCACAGGCCGCGTGACGCAGCCTGCGCGAGCGCATCGACCACGCACTACACGACCACTGGGCACGGCTGATACGACCACGCGCTGTAAGTTAATAGTGTTTTGAGGTGATGACGTCGTGAAGATTTCCAATCCCTTTTAATATTGAATGGTGTGAAGAGAGGCTCGGCAACGTGCGGGTCGCATAAGAAATAGGTCGAATTCATTGAATTTAAGTCACATTTCGTTTCATGGATTTTCTTCATTGCCACGACGGGTTGTTTCGCTGTGTAGTCTTTCTATGATTGCCACAACACGTCGCTTTATAAAAGCCGCGATATTTTTAAATTAATATCGCGATTAGGATGTTTTTAAAAAACAAAAATAACGGTAGTTGAAATAAGGGTCCACCCCTCCCCCAGGGTTCGTTCCAGAGCAGGGACCGCGCGCGCTCGTTCAGCCAGGAGCGGCCGCGACGCCGGGCCAGTGCGCACTCCTTAGACCTTCAGGAGGTTGACGACAGACCCTCACATACTGCTACCATACACAGGTGTGAATAATATCTTAGGACATTTATCAAACTTTAAATGAACTAAGCATTATGGAGAAGCATTACCTCCTATATCCAAATTTACAAACATTACAGTATTACCCAACTGATAAGGCGCGTCGTGAATCTTCGTTCGCACAGAAAAGAAAGTATGGCCCGAAGATTAACGAAAGAATGCTTAAAACATACAATCAACCTTAGATCACTGCTATAAGGTTAATAATACAGTGCAGCTGTTAGTTCCGTCTCACTCGCAAGTCACGCCCCTCCGCACACATGGCGACAGCTGCCATATCAGTTGGGTACTACTGTACCTGTGGGTACTACTGTGCGGTGATTCGGAAGGCAAGTAAATCCGTCGCAAAGCTAGTTGGGGGCCTCCTAAGCGGCTTGAGAACTCCAACAGTAGGTTGACCACTAGCCTATCTCAACTGATCCCCAGTGCCCTCATTTGTGAGAGGACGCCAGTGGGATATTATAGGCTGATATCGAAAGAAAGAAGATAAACTTCTTTAAATATTTTAATCATTCCTGTTAATTTCCAGAGCCCGTTCCCTGACCAAGATGGCAGCTCTATCACTGAAGATATCCCTCGACGGCGGGCAGGTGGTGAAGACGATACAGTTCGACCCCTCCACGACGGTGTACGATGCCTGTCGTATCATCAGGGAGAAGATTCTGGAAGCTAGCGCTGGTGATCGTAAGTACTGCCATCAACGCTTCATGGGGTTCTTCAAAATAGCTTGAAAAGAAATGTTTAGTCTGATGTTGTTATTGTTTAGAGGTGACAGTGAAACTTTTTATAAAAAGCTATTGAGTCCCTTCCCAAGTAGCATAACAAGCTGTTTAAAGGCTGTATTAAAGTTCGTTCTTATACTAAAAGCTGAATATTCAGGCTGTAAAAAGGCTGTATAAGCGCTTACACAGACCTTATAAGTGTAAAAAGGGCCCACATTACACAGCTTATTTCGTTATTGGAGCTGTATAGAGGCTGTATAAACAAAAGACAAGTATAAAAGCTGTATTAGAGCTGTTATTAGGTGTATAGAGCAGCCTATACTCTACGGATATCCTCTTGTAAGTATCTTGTAAGAATAAGAGTTCTAAATAGGTTGTTGAAGAGAATTATGTGAGAATAAAATAAATAAAACTATTTACGATGCCATACTGAATGGCGACATAATCTATACATATAAAATGCTTTGTCCTGAATGACTGACTGACAATCAACGCACAGGCTAAACCGCTGATCGTAGAGACCTGAAACTTGGAGGGTGTGTTCTTTGTATGACGTAGGCATCAGATAAGAAAGGATTTTCCGAAATTCTACCCCTAAGGGGGTGAAAAACGGGGGCAAAGTTTGTATGGGACAACGTGATTCCTTGGTCCGATCTACTTCAAATTTTGCATAAACATTCTTTAAACTAATTGATGGAAGTGGTGTTTCATATTTTATTGAAACTCATCGCCAAACGGGGTTAAAAAGGGGTAGAAAGTTATTTTAGGGGTGATTTGCATCGAAGTTGATATCAACTCCTTAGTATTTTTGATTTAAATATTCTTTGATATTTGACATTCCAATTTTAAAGAGTATCGCATTGCACCGTAGACGGAGAATTACAGGTAGACAGGCCAAGATACGCATATGTCAAAACGTGTATGTGTGAGCAGGACTAAACGTATTTTTTGTCCCTATCTAGCGTATAGAGGTTGTTATCATGCAAATTGTACAGATAATTTCGTCTAAATGCGATAAAAATCCAAATATATGTAATTACGTCGAACTATCGCTATCTTCTTCGCTATACGCTGACAACCTATCTCCCTACAAATCTCTATCTACGCATTGCATCAAGCTTTTATGTGAGTTCACCTTTTTTTTTATAAAATCGGATTGAGTTTTTAAACATTTTTAACCGACTTCAAAAAAGGAGGAGGTTCTCAATTCGGTAGTATGTTTTTTTTTTAATCTGTCTGTTCCGGTTCATAGGTGTACTTTTATTTTTGAAAAATAAATAGTGTTCCGCGCTAATCACGCCGGGCACAGGATTCACTTGTGGCCGTTGATATGCGCTGATCTCGCGGGAATCGATGTAATTGAGGCCTTATAGCTATCACTTACCCAAGTTGCGGAGATGTTTGCACTGCACTTACACCGTAGTTAAAATGTAGTGTAATGTTGTTAAATTGTGTTACTGTATGTTATCTGTGTGTAGGTGGTGTTTGGCGATATATTTCTCATGAATTTAAATAAAATTATATTAAAAAAGCGCGGGATAATTATATGCGGGTCAGGCTCAAGAGCGAAGCGAAAAAGAGAAAAAAAAACAAAAGAAAATCATCATAAAGAAAAAAGATTGAAAATTCGTACCAATTAAAAAAATAAAGATTGAACTGCCAGCGCTATTGAGAACTTGAGTGAACGGCGCAATTACGCGCAAAAAAAACAAACCGTTCGCGGGTGAAACCGCGGGGGTCTGCTAGTATTTAATAAATGGAAAGGCTAAAATCTTGAACATGGATATCTGATGCTGTTAATTGATGAATTCAATGTGCAAATTTTAATTTATTGTGAACCTGTGTATGTTTTCCATCAAAATATTCACGCGCCAACAAAATAATCAAGCCAAAGTAAAGAAATTATACTAAATACAGTAAATAAGTGTTTGTTTTTAAGGTTAGAATAAAAATATATTTACAAATAATAGATATGAGTCTACATGATCATTATTCTAGCTGATAACCATGATACGGCTATAGTTATTATCAAATATTCCTTTAATTGTAATTTAAATATTGTTATTGTAAATGTAAAAATGTCGACAATTTGCTATACAGCCTAGACGATTTTTGGAGTGTGTTATAAGTCTTAGTAGCTGTACTAAGTAAGTTATGAACGTTTATTGCTGTATTAAGTAAGTGAACACGTGCTTAATACAGCCTGTATACAGCTTTAACGATAAAACCAGTTTGAAGTGTCAGAAAACACTTAACGCTGTATTATAGAGTTATAATATCTGTTTCAGAACCCTAAGCTGACGCGGATCCCTTTATACAGCCTATATACAGCTTTAACGATAAAACCAGCTTGAAGTGTTATAAAATTCTTAACGCTGTATAGTAGAGTTTTGATATTCTGTTTAAGAACCCTAAGCCGACGCGGATCCCTTACTAAGAATTTTATACAGCTAGAGCTGTATAATATCTCATAAATCACTCTTATAAGTATTTAAACTGTTCTTTACACTCTTGTAAGTGTCTAAAAGAACTCTAAGTTCTAAATAGGCTGGTTTATTGATGTAGAATACGCTTGCGTGCTGCTTGGGTTGTGTTCATATTTTTTCTGTCTATTCGTTTTTGAATGTCCAATGTTGATCAATCACAAATGTTTTAAAAGTTGCAGTTTCTTTTCTCGTTTTGACCATCGTATAATTGTATATACAAAGAATTTCATATTTTTAAGGGTCAATTTTCATAATTTCAACTGGACTAAAGTCTAATCTTTCTGTGTCTACCTCTGGAATTCAGATTGACACTACTTCTAGGGACAACCTGAACAAAAAAACCGACTAAATCATCCCATCTCTTTCCAACAGCAAAAGAGTTCGGCCTGTTCCTGGCGTCAGAGGAGGACAACAAGAAGGGTATCTGGCTGGAAGCGTCGCGAAGCCTCGACTACTACATGCTGAGGAACGGAGATCTGCTCGAGTATAATAAGAAGACCAGGAATCTCAGGGTGCGGATGCTTGATGGTAAGATATTGAACTTTATGGGGGTTGGTTTAGGGTTGAATTTAGTATGCGAGAAGTAGTTAATGTATATTCCATTAATCATATTCTGGGTTAAATAGTTTTATTTCGTTAAGTTATTCTAGATTTTTTTAAGTGACCGCATCGACTTTAAAAAGAACAAGTCAAAGATAATAAAACATTTTTACATACAAAAAACGTTCTACATAAAATCGGTACTAAAAAATCATGTGCACCAATAAAATTAAATGAATTATGTATATTGTGATGTGACATCAAGTTTTCTCAAAAAGTCCGTGATTTTTTTTAGTACAATTGTGCCGATTCTGTTGTAAATCGCACTTTACTAATTTTAGTCACATCACATCTCTTTCCTATGAAGATATTTAAAACTGTCAAATTAATCTTTGCCGTCTTATTTTGACGTAACCGCGATAGATGGCGACTAAATTTATATTGAAAACATTGGACAAATTTGACAGGACTAAATTTCTTACATCCTTTTCTTATGTTCTTTGTTAGAAAGAGAAATAGTGAGATTAAAATGAGTTTAATTGTAAACAACAGAATCAGGCCCAATTACCTCCATTTTACTAAGACATGACTTTTATGGACCATGACTGACAGTGTGGACTATATGAAAGCGATTTAATTTGTGAGTAGAACTTACAATTAAACCCGACAAAACTCAAATAAGAGTAGGATATATTGCTCACACCTTTGCCTGCCTTATGGCGAATATTATAAACAACAACAAGAACTACATAAAAAATGCAGTTCAATAATTACATCGAGGAACAATCCCTTGGAGAAGTAATACCGAGCAATCCGATTCCGAAACTAGTCAGTGATTTGTCACTGATTTTGAACAGTAAGGACCAATCACTGCATCGTGTGTTCTTGACTTGGCCAATCAGAGCGCATGAGTCCTTGTCTTAGCCAATCAGAGCGCATTGTCGATGGTGGCAAATTGGCGGAATAGATTGCAAGCAAAATCAACGTCATTACGCTTCTTTGGGTTAATTTTTCGATGTATAATTAGTATGCTGCTATACTTTTTTGGCTAGTTCTATTCAAAGCGGTGGATCACGGTGGTAGAATCAATTTGTAACGTTCATAAGTGCCTAATTAGGGCCTAAATTGAATAAAGGTTATTTGAATTTGAATCTGACATATAATTCTTGTGCAGGTACGGTGAAGACGTTGCTGGTGGACGACAGTCAGATAGTGGCCAATCTGATGGTGGTGATCTGCACCAAGATCGGCATCACCAACTATGATGAATACGGACTGGTGGGTGCAGTCTACAATAATTTGAATGTTTTACAAAAAAACTTAACTGACTTCAAAGTACACTAAGAAGTAATCAAATACTAATCTAATCCAGACAAAAAAATATTTTCCAAATCGGGAGATTGAGGGAATAAACATTTAAAAAAAACAACCGAATTGAGAACCTCCTCCTTTTTATGAAGTCTGTTATAAATAATAACATTGTCTAATATTCAATCACTTTTTGGAAACAAATTCTATTCAAATATCATTTCGAGTTTGCAACATAAATTCTTGTAATGAGAGGATATCCACTACTCTGACTTGAGTATAGAAGAAGACTAAATAAGAGTACATTATGATACATGTGTGCGAATTTGATTATTAACACTCGAGGCGGTATTAAGCGCGTTAGGCGCAAGCGAACGCGATAAGGGAGCCGAGAGTGTAATAAATCAATGCACACGATTCATACGACATTTTTCAACACACTTTCGAGGATAAAAATAGACTTCAAACTTAAAACGACAATACCCCACTTTTTAATACTAATAGAGTTGTAAACTTCCTGATGGTAAGTGGTGAAATAACTGATATCCCACCCAGGTCCGCGAAGAGCAGAAAGACGAGCCGGATCCATGCGAGAAGCCCAACTACGGCACCCTCACGCTGAAGAGGAAACACCAGGAGAAGGAGCGAGACGCCAAAATGGAACAGCTCCGGAAGAAGCTGCGGACTGATGATGAAGGTATGTAGATGGATGATGGGTTTTAGAGATGGTACCATTACGTTGTGGCCACAGACCGCTAAGAAACCTGGATACCCACGTTCATCAAGTACTGGGCGCGGACTGACTACTATTTGGACAGGATTCGTTCTTCACTGGAATAGGGTTGAAAATAGTAAATCATAAATGTGTCGACTCTATGAAATGCACATTTATTTACGGGTTTTCTTTAGATTACACAGAATGTACACATTAAATTGTATAAGTGTCCGGTTAACACTCTAATATAATTCTGTATCTAATATATTCCTAAAAATAAAATTGTTGTCATCCCTGAAAATACGGAGAATATGGACGCGAAAGATTTTTTTTGAGACGTTCATTACGATTTTTTTTTGGGAATATCAAAGTTCTTTTTAATATTCTATTCGGTTAAAAAATTTCTCAAAACCCTCGTCTGTCCACAATTTTTTTGTATGCCAGAATAAAAGACTGCTTGTCATACAAAAAGTACATGTCTCCTTGGCAAAAATTTATGATAAGCTGTATTTTTTTTTTGCGATTTCGAAGTTTGTCCCATGAAACAACTGAAACTACACACTACTGTCCTGTATGTTTATAACATAATTGTCGTGTCCAGTAAACTGGGTGGAGCCGGGCAAGACGCTGCGGGAGCAGGGCATCGAGGTGCGCGAGACGCTGCTGCTGCGCCGCAAGCTGTTCTTCTCCGACCGCAACGTGGACTCGCGCGACCCCGTGCAGCTCAACCTGCTCTACGTGCAGGCGCGCGACGCCATCCTGGACGGCACGCACCCCGTCACACACGACAAAGGTCACACACACACACACATACACAATAGAGTTACCACCCGCTCGGAAGGCTTACACTGAAAACTACTAAGAAACTCAGTATGGTTCAGGTGGAGATTTCAAGATGGCATATATTCGAAATCTATGTTTGGTTAGTCATGCTGAACAACTTTTACTGTAGGACCAATAGTGAATCATAAAAAAAAAAAACTTTTCTTACAAAATGTCGACCTTTCTCGATCATAATGTATGAAAAGTAAAAATTTTTTTTTGAGAATTCCGTGTTGGTCCCATTGTAAAAGTTGTTCAGAAGGACTAAACCAACATAGGTTTCAAAAATATGCCATCTAGAAATCTCCACCCAGTATAGGCTATTTTTTTTTAACTCATAACTTTTGTGACTTGTCCAAGGCTTTTGATCATGTCCATCATGAATCACTGATCGGTAAATTACATCACTATAGCGTATGAGATATTGTCACTTAGTCTTATGAATTCGTACTAATGTGATATAATCCAGAAGTTTTATGTTAATGGTAAAGTATCCCCTGGGTCATTGGAGTTTCACAAGGTTCCATTCTTGGACCTTTTCTTTTTCTCATTTACATTAAAGACTTGCCTTTGTAATGTTTACTGGTGACATTCCTTTACCAAGAATTGCGAAATAACCCCTATTACTACTCAGCCAAGGTATATTTTAAAATATAAACTTTTGTCCAACAGCGTGCGAGTTCGCCGGTATTCAGTGTCAGATACAATTCGGTGACCACAAAGAAGACAAACACACACCAGGATTCTTAGAGTGAGTTTATTTACTTTAGTATTAGCGTGCGAAGCCATCTGCATCAAAATTTAAAACAAAATCAAAATCAAAAAGTTTTTTATTCAATTGGCTACTTGACAGTTTTCGGAAACATATTTTAAAATTTACATACGTGTATTTTATACCTCTGACAATTATCTTTTTATCAAAAAAATGTTATTTCCAAGGAAAAAAAATATTTTTTAACATTTCATTTGAATTTCGCGCAAAAACACCCGTGACATTTGTCAGGAGTGACGTGACGTCTCTATAAACAAAACTAGAGGTGTGTAACTAAACAAAAATACGCGAGCTGCATAACAGCTCACGGCTCAGGTGTGTGTACCTATAGTCCACGATGTAACGCGTACCGCGTGTCGAATCGAGCCGATACGCAGTGAGCGTGCGCGCTTATCGTGGACTATAGGTACACACACCTGAGCCGTGAGCTGTTATGCAGCTCGCGTATTTTTGATGAGTTTCACACCTCTAGTTAAATTTGACGTCACAAACCTCACAAACAAACCATAGATGCTCAATCCCGGCCGCCCGCGTTTCGGTTCTTGTAATCCACAGATAAAAAAACTCACTTTTTATTTCCTAAAATAAAATATTAAAAAATTATTATTATGCAAAAAACATATTGTGTAATTATTGTTAACCTATTAGCTATCATATCTAACATATTTCATATTTTTTCATTATAACTGTCAAGTATCCAATTTAGGCCCTGGGAAGGCGCTTTTGAACGTTGAATTTACCACCGGTTCGAAATACACTTAAACTGAGAAGACTCCGGAAAGAAACTCAGCAAGGCTTCTTTTTTTTTTCTGTTGTGGAAGATCTTTTCATACTACAGTTTTTTTTTCCAAATATACAATATACCATATAATTATTATGCTTATTCATACAATTGTCACTTGGCCAGGGGGGATGCAAGTGCAGAGAGAAGCTACTACAACCATATATTCTTGTCTTCCACGTAATGAGCCACCTTATAGTAGGCTTTGTCAATTAACCTCTGCTTTATGAAATCTTTGAATTTATTATAACACATTTTAGCTACTTCAAGTGGGATTTTATTATAGAATCGAACGCAATTTCCGAGAAAAGACTTATTAAACATTTTACAACTATCTATCACACCACAAGTCCTGGGTTCGATTCCCACTTGAACTATGTATACTAAATAACGTGTCCCCATCAGTCTGAAGGAGTTCCTGCCGGCCTCCTACGTGAAAGTAAAGGGAATAGAAAAGAAAGTGTTGAGGGAACACAAGAAACACATCTCACTTACGGAGCTGGACGCTAAGGTTCTGTACACGAAGAGTGCACGGGACCTTAACACTTATGGCGTCGCTTTCTTTCTCGTCAAGGTATGAATATTTTCCTATATTAGCTTCTGAATGGCAAAAAGATTTTTTATTTTAAACTAGCTGCCCGGCACGACTTCGTTCGCGTGGTGTCCTAGTAACATATACCCTAACACCGCAACTTTCTTAATTTTAACTTTCATAAGAACCTTCTCCTGACAATAACAAACACAACAAAAAAAGAATTAGCGAAATCGGTCGAGCCGTTCACGCGTGATGTCGTGACAAAGGGAAATTGGGATTCATTTTTATATTATAGATTAAAGTCATGTTAAATCACTGCGTGACGGCAACCATTTAGACCTTCGCAGGCACTTATGAAAAGTCTGACTCTAATACTCTAATACCGGTTCGGAAGGTTGCATTTGCTGAGAAGAGCCGGCAATAAACTCAGCAATTACTCTTTTCAAAACAAGCTTAGATTAATTACATAATATTTACATTCTAATCGCACTGAAAACAATAGGGTGCCCCGGCGCGGCGGCAAAACTACAAAGTAGACTGAATAATTATTTAATAAGTAAATAAATATAAATAAAAGGATAGGCATGGGTCAATCAACCATACAGCCTTTTCATGTTTGTTATTTCTTTGAATATTCTGTTTTGTTTGTGTCGTTCATATACCGCAATGTCACCAAATTGTTTGAAATGGTTCTTTATAACTTACCTTATAACGCCATCTCCCTCGATCCCGTAGGAGAAGATGAAAGGCAAGAACAAGCTGGTGCCGCGGCTGCTGGGCGTGACGAAGGACTCGGTCCTCCGGCTGGACGAGAAGACCAAGGAGACGCTGCAGACTTGGCCGCTCACTACCGTGCGCCGGTGGTGCGCCAGCCCCAACACCTTCACATTGGACTTTGGGGACTACAGGTTCATATTCTATGTATTATTTTTATAGCCAGATAAAGGCATATAACAGGTGGAGATTTCGAGATGGCATATTTTCGAAACCTATGTTGGATTAGTCATGCTGAACAACTTTTACTATATACTATTACATTCTTTTCTTAACGAAAGAGACATAGTGAGATTAAAATTAGTTAAGTTGTGAACAAGAGAATCAGGGCCATTGTAGTTTTAACATAACGTTAACATTGTGATGAACAGTGACCAGTACTACTCGGTGCAGACGACGGAGGCGGAGCAGATCCTGCAGGTGATCGCCGGGTACATCGACATCATCGTGCGCAAGCAGCGCGCCAAGGAGCACCTGGGCATCGAGGGCGACGAGGGGTCCGCCATGCTCGAGGATTCCGTCTCGCCTTCCAAGTTAGTGCTACCTCCTCAACTGTCATGCCAGCCCCATGGGGGAACAGATCCTGCAGGTGATCGCCGGGTACATCGACATCATCGTGCGCAAGCAGCGCGCCAAGGAGCACCTGGGCATCGAGGGCGACGAGGGGTCCGCCATGCTCGAGGATTCCGTCTCGCCTTCCAAGTTAGTGCTACCTCCTCAACTGTCATGCCAGCCCCATGGGGGAACAGATCCTGCAGGTGATCGCCGGGTACATCGACATCATCGTGCGCAAGCAGCGCGCCAAGGAGCACCTGGGCATCGAGGGCGACGAGGGGTCCGCCATGCTCGAGGATTCCGTCTCGCCTTCCAAGTTAGTGCTACCTCCTCAACTGTCATGCCAGCCCCATGGGGGAACAGATCCTGCAGGTGATCGCCGGGTACATCGACATCATCGTGCGCAAGCAGCGCGCCAAGGAGCACCTGGGCATCGAGGGCGACGAGGGGTCCGCCATGCTCGAGGATTCCGTCTCGCCTTCCAAGTTAGTGCTACCTCCTCAACTGTCATGCCAGCCCCATGGGGGAACAGATCCTGCAGGTGATCGCCGGGTACATCGACATCATCGTGCGCAAGCAGCGCGCCAAGGAGCACCTGGGCATCGAGGGCGACGAGGGGTCCGCCATGCTCGAGGATTCCGTCTCGCCTTCCAAGTTAGTGCTACCTCCTCAACTGTCATGCCAGCCCCATGGGGGAACAGATCCTGCAGGTGATCGCCGGGTACATCGACATCATCGTGCGCAAGCAGCGCGCCAAGGAGCACCTGGGCATCGAGGGCGACGAGGGGTCCGCCATGCTCGAGGATTCCGTCTCGCCTTCCAAGTTAGTGCTACCTCCTCAACTGTCATGCCAGCCCCATGGGGGAACAGATCCTGCAGGTGATCGCCGGGTACATCGACATCATCGTGCGCAAGCAGCGCGCCAAGGAGCACCTGGGCATCGAGGGCGACGAGGGGTCCGCCATGCTCGAGGATTCCGTCTCGCCTTCCAAGTTAGTGCTACCTCCTCAACTGTCATGCCAGCCCCATGGGGGAACAGATCCTGCAGGTGATCGCCGGGTACATCGACATCATCGTGCGCAAGCAGCGCGCCAAGGAGCACCTGGGCATCGAGGGCGACGAGGGGTCCGCCATGCTCGAGGATTCCGTCTCGCCTTCCAAGTTAGTGCTACCTCCTCAACTGTCATGCCAGCCCCATGGGGGAACAGATCCTGCAGGTGATCGCCGGGTACATCGACATCATCGTGCGCAAGCAGCGCGCCAAGGAGCACCTGGGCATCGAGGGCGACGAGGGGTCCGCCATGCTCGAGGATTCCGTCTCGCCTTCCAAGTTAGTGCTACCTCCTCAACTGTCATGCCAGCCCCATGGGGGAACAGATCCTGCAGGTGATCGCCGGGTACATCGACATCATCGTGCGCAAGCAGCGCGCCAAGGAGCACCTGGGCATCGAGGGCGACGAGGGGTCCGCCATGCTCGAGGATTCCGTCTCGCCTTCCAAGTTAGTGCTACCTCCTCAACTGTCATGCCAGCCCCATGGGGGAACAGATCCTGCAGGTGATCGCCGGGTACATCGACATCATCGTGCGCAAGCAGCGCGCCAAGGAGCACCTGGGTATCGAGGGCGACGAGGGGTCCGCCATGCTCGAGGATTCCGTCTCGCCTTCCAAGTTAGTGCTACCTCCTCAACTGTCATGCCAGCCCCATGGGGGAACAGATCCTGCAGGTGATCGCCGGGTACATCGACATCATCGTGCGCAAGCAGCGCGCCAAGGAGCACCTGGGCATCGAGGGCGACGAGGGGTCCGCCATGCTCGAGGATTCCGTCTCGCCTTCCAAGTTAGTGCTACCTCCTCAACTGTCATGCCAGCCCCATGGGGGAACAGATCCTGCAGGTGATCGCCGGGTACATCGACATCATCGTGCGCAAGCAGCGCGCCAAGGAGCACCTGGGCATCGAGGGCGACGAGGGGTCCGCCATGCTCGAGGATTCCGTCTCGCCTTCCAAGTTAGTGCTACCTCCTCAACTGTCATGCCAGCCCCATGGGGGAACAGATCCTGCAGGTGATCGCCGGGTACATCGACATCATCGTGCGCAAGCAGCGCGCCAAGGAGCACCTGGGCATCGAGGGCGACGAGGGGTCCGCCATGCTCGAGGATTCCGTCTCGCCTTCCAAGTTAGTGCTACCTCCTCAACTGTCATGCCAGCCCCATGGGGGAACAGATCCTGCAGGTGATCGCCGGGTACATCGACATCATCGTGCGCAAGCAGCGCGCCAAGGAGCACCTGGGCATCGAGGGCGACGAGGGGTCCGCCATGCTCGAGGATTCCGTCTCGCCTTCCAAGTTAGTGCTACCTCCTCAACTGTCATGCCAGCCCCATGGGGGAACAGATCCTGCAGGTGATCGCCGGGTACATCGACATCATCGTGCGCAAGCAGCGCGCCAAGGAGCACCTGGGCATCGAGGGCGACGAGGGGTCCGCCATGCTCGAGGATTCCGTCTCGCCTTCCAAGTTAGTGCTACCTCCTCAACTGTCATGCCAGCCCCATGGGGGAACAGATCCTGCAGGTGATCGCCGGGTACATCGACATCATCGTGCGCAAGCAGCGCGCCAAGGAGCACCTGGGCATCGAGGGCGACGAGGGGTCCGCCATGCTCGAGGATTCCGTCTCGCCTTCCAAGTTAGTGCTACCTCCTCAACTGTCATGCCAGCCCCATGGGGGAATACGTGGGGAGACGAGAGAAGCCATAGCACGGTGCGAGGGTACTTTGTAGTACCTCACTGGCTGGCTCCCTCAAGTGGAAAATTTGGAAATGTGAATGTTAGACTTATCTCGCTGACTGTACAGCGAACAAGTCTGAACTTGGAACCCAGTCTAACGCACCCATAAGCAATGACGCGCGATGAAGCGCTCGTGGTGTAGCATGATTAGCCATTCTTAATCGATCGGCAAAGTTAAGCTACGTCTGGCGTGGTCGGTACCTGGATGGGTCTCGGTTATCAGTTAATTGTGATAGTCGTTAAGCTATTTGGAAGCCTCCTAGGCGGCTTGAAAAATTCCAACAGTAGGTTGACCCTAGCCTGACTCCACCAATCTGCAGTGGGCACGCGTGGTGCAGTATCTGCCCATTCCCGCCCACATACATTTGTGTGCAGGAGGCCTGTGCTCAGCAGTGGGATATTATTGGCTGATGATGAGATGAGTACCCAACTGATATGACTTACCGATGTACCTGCGCAGAAGATACATTTTCAAATGCTATTGGTCGGCAGCTGCCGCCATGTGTGCGGAGGGGTGTCACTTGCGAGTGAGACGGAAATAACAGTTGCACTGTATTATGAACCTTATAGTAGGTTGATTGTAAGTTTTAAGCATTCTTTCGTTAATCTTCGGGCCATAATTTCTTTTCTGTGCGAACGCAGATTCACGACGCGCCTTATCAGTTGGGTACTACTGTAAACATTGGCGATTTTTAATCTATTTCGTATATTGTCCACACAGAGCGAACATAATACAACACGACACGTTCAAGTCGGGTAAAGTGAACACGGAATCAGTCGCCAAGCCCGCAGTACATAGACCAGGAGCTGAAGGTAACATATTGTATTTTACGTTTTTACTTTACCTGCTTTTGCACAGTTTGTTTTTTTTTTTTTGTAAATAATATTTAATAAAAAACTGGCTGACTGACTTCAAAGCAAATCTCAAACTGCAAATCTATTTTTGAAATGTTGGTAAGGTATGGTTTGACGGTCCTGTTGGGGTGATTGGATAAGATTCCACCTATCGCGCCGCTGGTCGTGGGTTCGATTCCCACACAGGAAATGCATTTGTGTGCATGAACATGTCTGTATGTCCTGTGTCTGGGTGTAATTATGTATATTAAGTATGTATTTACAAACAAAAAGTATATGTATTATATCAGTTATCTGGTTTCCAAAGTACAGTGGCGGAATTAAAAAGTTCGTCAGTTTTCAACTTGATTCATTCAACATATCACGAGCACATATTACCTTTTGAAACTGAATAGACAGAAAACAATGAATTAGAGTTTTTTTTTATTATTTATTTATTTATTTTTTAGAAACAAACGGTCTTACACAAAATTAAATATATATCATAGTATTAAATATAAATAGACCAATAGTTTCATTACTTTACATACTCAAAATATATCGATTATAAGTGCTTCGTTCCAAATTCAAATCTAAACAGAACTACCATACCATACCATATAATAAAATTGATTCTTACAATCTGGTGCAAGCGAAAACCAACTCTAAGGTGACGAACCTTTTCATACCGCGACTGTACAAGCTCTGCGTAGTTTGGGATGAGATGACCGTGTGAAAAAAACAATATATGTGTGCCAAATTTCATCCAAATTCGTTCAGTAGTTTTTGCGTGACAGAGTAACAACCATACCTGCGTGAAACACGTACTTTTACATTGATTTATTATATGTATAGATTGTTTATTTTTGTTTTTTTTTACGAATAATTTGCGAGCTTTTTGTTGTATTGTGTAGGCGCTAAGCCGTTCGCAGTGGGGCACTTGACTGGGGCACAGCAGACCACGGTCTCCGGGCAGATCATCACGGGGCACACGCCGCCTTCTGTTCGTATACCATGCTTATTTATTAGTTTTAGCTTGATTTCGCTTATAGTTGTAGTAATTAATAGAGTACATTCGCGCACAGATCGCTATCAAAATTGAATTCACTGGTGACTTCGTTTTTTTTTTCTTTTTTTATTATTTGGTCTACAGAACTGTGTACATTAAATCTTATTCTATAAGGCATACTAATTAAAAAAAAAAGGACTTAAATGTACTCTTCTTGACGTAGACACAGCTTGCTTATCATTGTAGGTATAATACTTAAACTAACTGATTACTTACTAATACTTAACTAGGGTAAAAAATATTGAGTACATAGGTTACCGACTAATAGCAGTCAGAACCTTATTCTTAATTGAGGTCACAGAACCGGTAAACAAATCGACCTCCGAGCGCAAAGAGTTTGATGATGAAAAAATGCGATAAATGGGTGAATGTTGACCAAGAACAGTCATACAGAATGGAAGGTTAAAGGTAGTGCGGTTCTGGAGACGGCTACCGGAACGCGGTACTGAAAGAGACAATGCTACTTGGTCAGGACGTTGAGATTGTTGGAACAGTAGGTTGTCCACTAGCCTACCGAGCACCGATCCGCAGTGGGCACGCGTGGTGCAGTATCTGCACATTCCCGCCCACACACATTTGTTTTGGAGGCCTGTGCTCAGCTGTGGGACATTATAGGCTGATGATGATGATGACTAACATATATATTTTTGTTCCATGCTTATTTTTGGATATCATCAGTCGTCGAAGTACACTGTGTAGGTACATGTTCTATTATTGATGAACTGTTATAGTTTTATGATACTTAGTTTAGTATCTATATCTCTTTCTAACAAAGAACATATGAATAGGATATAAGACATTTAGACTTGTCAAATTGGTCCAATTGCTTTAAACCTGAATGTCGTTCTCGTAATTGACAAAAGCTCAACTCTATAAAGGATTATTGGTTAATACTAACAACAAGTAAGATGGTAAGTAACATTATAAACAACAACTTTGTTTCAAGATTTCGTTGTTCTATCTAACACATTTTTATGTTTATTCGTTTTGATGATTGTATATTTAATTTTGTAAAATAAAAAGTATGTATGTATAACCTTTTAATGTTTTGGAAAAATTAGCCAATATAATTATAGTCAGATTGTTAAATAAGAAAATATTTTAAAAAGGTAACCATGCTGAGTTTCTTGCCTGTTCTTCTCAGTTGAAGGCCGACTTACGAACTGGCGGTAACTTCAGTAGCTTTGACCTTCATAGGTGCCCTTCTAGGGCCTAAATTGAATAAATGGCTTTGACTTTATTTCAATTCTCTATATTTTTGTACAGTAGTACCCAACTGATAAGGCGCGTCGTAAATCTTCGTTCGCACAGAAAAGAAAGTATGGCCCCGAAGATGAACAAAGGAATTCTTAAACTTACAATCAACCTTAGATCACTGCTATAAGGTTCATAATACAGTGCAGCTGTTAGTTCCGTCTCACTCGCAAGTCGCACACATGGCGGCAGCTGCCGACCAATAGCATTTCCCGCGCTTTGAAAATGTATCTTCTGCGCAGGTACATCGGTAAGCCATATTAGTTGGGTACTACTGTAGCTAGTCTACGTCTCCCGGCGGGCACTCAGTCTTTTGCTACGCGTAGAGTTTGTAACATTTAGAGCGGTTGATTTTATTTTTGGATGAAAGTGTGATGAATTATTAAAAGTCATAGAGCCAAAGTTGTTGTTTATGATATTAGTAATACAGTCTTGAGATTTTGTTCGTGTTTTTTTGACCGACTGACTATCAACGAAGAGCCCAATCCGCTGGGAACTTAAACTTGAACTTTTGCACACAGGAATCAGGATCCTTTTATAACGTAGCCATATTAGAAATTCCACTTGTTTTTGTCTATAAATGTTTTCCATCCCTTTTCAATAATGTGTGTTAGAAAGAGGCACAGTGTAGTGCGACAGAGTCAGCAATATGTGTGTTGACAGGCGTCCCAAGTGCAGCAGACTAGAGTGACGTCGATACTGACGGAGCCGCAGCGCGCTCTGTTGTCGAGCATCACTACCGGCCGGGAGATCATCAAGCAAACCGAGGAGGGGCTGACTAGGGTATGTATGACATTATATATTACTTTTCAGGTAATAATGCAATAATTATCATATAAGAGGAAGAGAAAGTAATTTTGTATAACCCAAAGAAGCTTATTGACGTTGATTTTGCTTGCAACCTATTCCGCCAATCTCCCACTATCGACAATGCGCTCTGATTAGCTAATACAAGGACTCATGCGCTCTGATTGGCCAAGTCAAGAACACACGATGCAGTGATTGGTCCTTACTGTTCAAAATCAGTGACAAATCACTGACTAGTTTCGGAATCGGATTGCTCGGTATTACTACTTACTCTAAGTGATTGTTCCTCGATGTTTTACATCAAAGATAGTCAGTGACTCAATAAAAACACTGTTAGCTCGTTTCTGCACTGATTCCTTGATCTAATTTCTCATAAAAATCTTAACTGAGCGTGGATGGCCAAATCTAAAAGTATAGGGAACAGCAAAAAAATTGCTAAAAGGTCTCCGAGACGATTTTGATAAAAACAATGATAGACGTTTTTATCCAGCATTTTATTTCTCTTACGAAACGAATTCTAATCACAATTCTTTTATCGCAAAACATTCTAGATCGCTCATTTTTTTTTAATGTCATCAAAGTTAACCAAATAAATATCCCCAGGCAACCCTACCGGCCCTCGGTCAAGACGCGGCTTCAGTGAAGTGGAAGCAAGTTACCATGGATACCAACAAACAAGTGGTGACGTCACAGATAGCCGCCATGAACGCCGCCACCGCGCAAGTCGTCACCTTGACCTCTGGTATGTATCTTATGTGGATAGAAATAAAGGTTATATTGGTTCAGCTTTGAGTCGATATGGAGTTTTCACGGAGGTATTTTTGGTCCACATATGTTTCTTATATATATTGGTGACCTTCCAAATTTGTTTGGGTTCATATTCTGTGCGCAACATCCGTAAAATTCTTCATGATATGCAATAAAGATGTTTCATTTTATCGTAGACTAGCAGTCCCCGCGGTTTCACCCGCGTTCCCCGGATAAAAAAGAGCCTATACTCGGGGATAATGTAGCCTACTATTAGTGAAAGATTTTTTCTAATCCGGCTGGTAGTTCCAGAGATTGGCAAAGTTTAAATAAACAATCAAGCGTACAAGATATCTTTCTTAATCTATCCTAATTATCTACCAGGAACGATAGAAGAAGTGGACCACACAGCAGTAGGTGCGGCGATCACCACAATAACAAGTAACTTGCCAGAAATGACGAAAGGCGTCCAAATGATAGCCGCTCTCATGGATGACGATGGCAATGGAGACAGACTCCTGGATGCTACCAGGAAACTGTGCAGCGCCTTCACTGATCTGCTGAAGGCTGCTGAACCTGATACTAAAGAGGTGAGACTTTAAATAGTTTTTTTATTTATTTTTTATTCGACTAAGTCGATAAACAAGCGTCCGGCCCGCCTGATGGTAAGCGGTTACCGTAGCCATATGGACGCTTGCAACACACGAAGCATCGCTCACGCGTTATCGACCTTTTTCCCCTCCCCTATGAACTCTGGCGTCCTACTCACGCGCAGAAACACAACTTTACACAACATAAAGTTATTTGGCTGCGGTATTCTGTAAGGTTATGCTCTACCTCTCTTAAAGTTAAGTAGAGACGAGAGGTAGTGACGTCGTATGCCGAGAAGGTCCCGGATTCGAATCCTGCAGCGAGCTTGAGTCAAGGAAAACATCGTGAGGAGACCATAGCACGGTAGGTTACTTTGTAGTACCCACCTGAGTGGCCAGCTTCAAGTTGAAAATCTGTCGCCAAGCACCTGCTTGTGTGTTCCGACAGCTGCACTTGAGAGCCAGTTCCATCTAGGCTTTGCGTGTGCACCACCTTCGGCCACATCATCACTTACCATGGTGAGATTGTGGGCAAACACAGCTGGAGTTTCCAGTGATGGAAAATGTCGACTGGAAACCATAGGCACCAACTAACATAAACTTACCATAGTCAACCGTAACACATACCATATCAAGTTATTGACTTTCAAGTTAAATCTTAAGGAAGCAAGCTCCAAAGAGTCAAAAACAAAAGACTTAAAATTTCCAAAATAATTAGCCCAGACTATACTGAACCTTACACCATTTCAGCCGCGTCAAAACCTCCTCAACGCCGCCTCACGCGTCGGAGAAGCATCCACATCAGTTCTCCACACCATCGGAGAAGAATCTGAAGAAGATAAGGAGACCCAGGTAAATGACACAGCGGACACCCGCTCCAGAACTAGCAAAAAATCATTTCTGTACAGAAAACTTAACTACTGTTATGATAATTTTTACAAAGTGTTCTTCGGGAATAAAGATAAGGAGTATGATGATTTTGAGAGCATCGAAATTGGTGATAAAGTGAAGCATGATGATGAAGGCATATATGAGGATATTGATACTAGTCGTAATTGGGGAGCTCTAGATGTAATACAGGAGGAGTCAGACAGCGATTACTATAGAAGTGTAGATTATTGTAACACCCTGTTTAAAAACGGCAAAGTTACCATCAATGATATTAATCAAGCAAAGTCCAAAGATGATAATGTTAATCAAAGTGATTTGCAGTCGATTGTTGAAAATTGCGAAGGGTATTTAGATGATACGGACCCCAAAACGTACCCGAAAACGATTGTCGATAAAATATACGATTTCAAAAAGGATTTCTCTAACCATCACTACGCTAATGTCAACTTTGACAAATCGAATGTCAATATTGACAAATCCAATGGCAGCTTTGACAAATGCAACGTCAAATTTGACAAATCTGATAACACAACTCACAATTTGGATAGGCGAACTAAAAACGATATTTTACGGGAGCGTTTCTTTTTAGCGGACAATTTTAATGACAAAAACGACATTAATGATAGATTCAATAGGTTCAACGATAAAAAAATCGAATGTCACAGCATAATCAATGACGTCACTAAAACCGGACCGGATGTCAAAGTGTCCGGTTCTTTAAACATGAAAATACTTAATCTAGATAAATACAATCGTGTTCTTACTACAACAGAGACGTTTACAGAGAATGCCGTAGCAAGTTTTACTAAGAACGAAATTAGTAAGATGAAGTATGATAATTTTGAGAATTTCATTAAAAAAAGCGAAAAATACTACACGTCTGAATCAAGGGATAGACAGACGACAGTTGAGTTAAATAATACAAAAGATACGCCCAAAGGCAAAACTGAAATACGTATATTTTACAATCCCACTTTCAAATCGACCGGCCGTGAGTTTATTAAAGGTTTCTGTCAATTCTGCAAACGTAGGTGTCCTAGAACTGAGGACAAATGCTGTTCTAAATGTGTGTGCCTAGAATTAGAACTGAAAATTATTTGGAAAGAGAATTGGTTGAACATTTTGTTCTTTATATCGTTGATATTTGTTTTCTTAGCACTGTTGTTACAGTGTTTGATGCCTAATAATGATTGTGTGGGAAGGAATGGGACGCAAAGCGATGGGCAGTGTTTTGAAATGATTTAGGTTCGAACAATTGAATTTAAATCTTGATTGTTTGACATGAAGGCTTATAATCGCTTAACACAATTATTGAGATCTTTGAAGTTTTGATTCCGAAATATGACGGGCCTAGAAATTATCTCTATCAAGCACAATTTATGGTTCAAAATTGCCTAGAAAACTACATTCATCACATTTTTTTTTTAATATCATTTGTCGACTGCTATCTTTTCCACACTAAAACGTTCCTATACAATCGATAGTTGATGACACCTTGCCACTGCCAAGTATGTTAAGATGATTTGTTACTGTGTTCACAATGTGGGTTTGCATGTCTGAAGTTACCTACTAATGGCTGCGCATTTTTGATAAAATTTGGAGGACGTAGTAGAACTACTGCTACGTGCTAGAACTTAGAATACAGTTTATTCTAAGTTCTTAGACTAGACTCAATTTCATACAAAAACGTACCTATGATAAGTTAACTAAAATTTTCTTACTCGGCAATGTCAAGAGAATTTAGTAATATCGATCATATGGATTTATTATGATCCATATTACAAAGTTAAAATAAATAAAAAAAAAAACTTCCAGGACATGTCGAGAAAATTACTTGGAATACCGTTTTCTATGAAATTTAGAGGAACTTCTCAAAGATTTCCTAGATTGGGTACGTAAAGTGAACGTTGAGATTAATACACTTGAATTTGGAGCCTGCTCCAATGATATTAGGTTTATTTTCGATTAACACGATCTATTCTTAAGACTCCTTTTGAGTTTTGATCTCGTTCGATAGTTACCGAAAAGATTCTTCTTAAAATATATTTCAAAACTAACTTCAGACAAGCAAATTCACGCCAGAACAGTCGTATGTATGAAAGACAAAATTAATAATGGGAAAAGACTGCGTAATGACAATTATATTAGTTTGTAAGTTGTTTTGTTTATCGGCAAGATTTTGTATGATTACTGACTTTGAGAGATTTCTGTCTCTCACTTCACTAAAATGATCTCTGCTCAGTTCCTTTTGGTCGCAGCGAAATGATAAATATACTATAACCTTCTTTATGAAACCACCTATGTTACTGTAAAAACCGCATCAAAATCGGTGTATGGGTTCTTGAGATATCAGCTAACTAAAGGAGAGTCGTATTCGTTTGTATGTTTCGAAGGCAAGATGAGTTACTCGAGTAGAAATACCGAGTTTAATTCACGTGTGAATGCATGCAATGAATGGTTTTCATAGTACTTTTGGCCATAAAAAAAAAAATAAAAAAACTCAGTATTTTTTAACTCAGTTTTTTTTTGTTTATATGTATTTAATTTGGTAATTTGTGAGAGATCGCGATAATGTCCACCATATATCTCGCTGCGTTTAAAAGTATCTTAGATGGATGATTGCACTTAGTGATAAAATACGGATTAGCGTGAAGTTTTAAAAAAGTCATTAATGATACAAAGTTTAAACTATTCACACTACGGAGTTTAAATAAAGCTAATTTAATATTAGCATGATTTAATCTCACCAATTTTACTTACTACATCACTAAAATATCGTGGAATAACGGCCACGTTCTACAATGACCAGAAACTGGTCAATAAATACGTGATCACATTTTTAATCTGTAAGTAGAGTCTACAAATCGGCAGCAATTAATACTAATTAACCAAAATGGGTGCTAATTTTTGTTAGTACATTTCTATTTTGTTTTCTGTAGACTATGGTAGTGTGTTTGGGTCTCTTGTCTATGGAAACTCGTATAGAAATATTTTATACCACACAAAATATGAACAGAAACGGATGCCGTAGGAGAGAGCTGACGACTTTTAGGCCAGATTGTCGCCATAAGACAAAGAATTATGACAGTATTATTACGGTAAAAAATTTTTTTTTGGGTTGTAATGACGCACAGACCAGAACACACGATGGTTGTCGACAATCGTCGTCGTTAGTAAACGATCAACCTTTGTATGGGGTTGACATTCAAATCGAAATATGATGTGATTTTTAACAATCTCTTATGGCAATCCTATACAAAGGTTGATCGTTTACTAACGATAACAATGTTCGATAACCATCTTGTCTACTGGCCTTTTGTCTTGTAGACAAAATGGTTGTCGACAATCGTCATCGTTAGTAAACGATCAACCGTTGTATGGGGTTGACATGCAAATCGAAATATGACGTGATTCTTAACAATCTCTTATGTCAATCCCGTTAATCGTTTACTAACGATGACGATTGTCGACAACCATCTTGTCTAGTGAGGCAGATTGACTTAAGACTCCTATAATTGACGATTATAGATAGATAGACGATTGCCAGGAGTATGCATTAGTATTTCGTCTTTCCTTACACGTGTTTTCGTGCAAATATTCTTTAATGTGGTGTCTAAAGACTACCTTGTCTATAATTACGTTACAATTGGTGCCTATGGAATGATTTGAGCCGTTTAATACTTAGGACCCGGTATTGGTAGACATTTACAAACCGCCATTTTGATTTAATTTCATATCCAATAGAAGTCTGTGTATATTTATTTCTACACGAGTTTTCCAACGGTATAGGTTAGGTATTTTATTTTTGTGTTGTATTTTTTTTTATTTTTTTTGTTAACAAATGATATTGCTTACTAATCTAGTCGTTTACTTTTTTAATTTTAATATTATTTATATTTCTAAGCATTAAAGTCGTATGGCAGCTAAGATCTGATTTTACATATAACATGAACCTAACAGTTTCACAGCTTAAAAGCCTCTTACATCTGTATCACGGGGGGCCAACTACCATTCCTTAAAACAATAATATTTCCAACCTTATTTGTCTTCTGTCCTTTTTTGACGTCGGATGTTAAAGAAGGACGTAACACAAGTATAGCGCAACAAACATATCTGGCCCGGTGGCCAAAAGAGGAACTAACTTCGCCAGTTTGAAATGTCAATCTGCCTGCCATTTGTCATAGGTTGTTTGTTCCACCAAGCCAGATAAGTTTGTGGGACTATATAATAATAAGTTGGCTACCTCCAAGAAAAACAATTAAATCTGATAAATCAGTATTATAATTTGTTTGGGCGTTCTTTTTATTTTATTTTTGTTTGTACATTGTCGAACATATTTTTTTATTTGTTAAATCCACACTGACGCCTCGAGGATATAACATTTGATTTGACATGACTTGCGAAACGTATATCCATACACTTTCATATTCTTAACTTTTTAGTCATGTGGTTTTCATCTGCCCATAACATGTCCAACCACGAAAACTGTTCCCTCTAAATATTTCAGTCGCTGGCGCTACTTTCAAGCTTCCCTTTATGTGCTCATTCCTTATCTTATCCAAGCTTCTACTTCCGTCAATTCTAATGGGGTTTTTCAACGGTTCTCAAAATCGGTGACACTTTGCCACTGAGAGTGTAAAATAGGGGCGGGCTTCTATACAAATACTTCAAGGTTTCGTTGCATGGGACGCGTCCGGCGTGGACTATGTGCGATCAGTTTTAATCAATCTAATATTTCTTTCATTAATATCTTTATAAGGGGTCGTCAGTGTGGGTTGCCATGACGTCAACTTAGCCATTTGTAAGTATAACCGTGAATGTTGCCATTTATTGTTGTATATGATCTTGGGTGATTAAATAACTTAAGAACTGTTTGAGGGTATTTTAAGATCAGTTAAAAATAAAATGTTATTGGGCTGTTTTAAGACTTTGAGAAACAAGAACGCAAGATGTATCTAGTGCCTTTATTTTGAAGTAGAAAGAATTTAGTAAAAGAGTTTGATTATCGTTTTCGGTAAACGGTTGGAAACAATGACCAGCTATAACTTATCGTTTTATGGAGTATATACACCCTCTAGTTCTTGAATTCATTTATTCACCTATGTTTTGACATAGTTTTTTTTCTTATATCTACGAATAGGATACTGTACCCAATATATTTATAAAGTACAGTATCTTATTCGTATCTCTATAGTTTATTTTTGGTTGTGGTATTTTAACTGACACTGCCAGACATGTGAAAGTTATTTTTGTTAATTACATTTGCTTTTTGGAAATTTTGTTGAGTTTTTATTTACGACTAACTGTCCGATAAAGTGAATGTAGTGGCAAAGATAACTTGTACTAATATACCCCTTAATGGATGGATAGGATGATAAATATTATGTTTCACCGCTAGAGGCGCCACCAGCACTGGTGGTGCTTACATGGCCTTAAGAGCTTGGAAATTCTGTGATAAAGAGACAATTATAAAGGTGGAAAAAAGGCGGGTGGTTAAAGAAAGTTAGGCTTGTATTCATGTCTCCACGTCTTGGGGACAGAAACCGTCAGGGTCCAACCCTATTTTCACAATCTGTTTGGTAATTATAATGGAAAGAATAACATAACAAATAGTAAGACATTACTTTTGTAGGGATGACAGATCTCTGGTATAGACATGGCAGTGGCATTAGACTCTTTCATTTTAGTTCGGAACTTATAGGTAAACAGACAGAAAAAAAACAACGGGTTGCACTCCGGTAGTGCCGGCAGAAGTGAAAACTTGAATATTAATGTTGTGCATTTTTGACACTAGAAATTTTTCACATAGTGTTTTTATACAAGGGAAAGCTAGTTCAAGATACATGTACATATAATACTTTTGAAAAAGATATTTTTTTTAACTTAAAATGGGAACAAAAATGGTAGCTACCTTCCGGCTAGCTAGAGAACATTATAATAATTTGAACATAACCCCAGTATAAATACAGTCTAATTTGCAACTACTCTCCCTCCGTCTTACGAATTTTCGATCAGGTCACGTGACACCTGACGCGAGTTTAACATTTTTTACCCATCCCAAAAAAAGTGCACAACGCCGCTAAAGAAGTTTTCACTTCAAAAAATGGATATAAGAATTGAATTGATAGTGGGCAATGTGTTTTTTTTTTTTTTTTTTTTTTTTTTTTATACAACTTAGTCATTAAACAAGCATACGGCCCGCCTGATGGTAAGCGGTTACCGTAGCCATATAGAAGCATGGAACACACGAAGCATCGCTCACGCGTTATCGACTTATCCCCCACCCCTATGAGCTCTGGCAACCTTACTCACGCGCATGAACACAACTTTACACAACATAAAGTTATTTGGCTGCGGTATTCTGTAAGGTGGAGGTACTTCCCCAGTCGAGCTGCTCTTTGAGCGAATAAACACTATGCTCTACCTCTCTTAAAAGAGATGGTATGAGAGACCGATAGCGTCGACAGACAGTAAAATGAATAAACCGCATTCATTATCAAATAAATGAATCATTGTTAACATAGGTTAAACATGAATCGCTATAAAATAGGCGGTTAAAGTCGCCCTGGGGGAGCAGCCAGGTTATGCTGAACGGGTGCTGGGGAAAACCACATGATAGTTGCAACCTGCACTGTAGAAGGAGTCGAATTTTCGCACAGAAACGGTACCAGAGCCCTGGGCTATATATCGACTGGCATTTCAATGTCTTTCGAAATCGAATATTAATGCGAAGTGGGAAAGAGAAAGCACTTTTACCACACGCCCAAACAGAAAGAGATAATGAATGAATGAATGAAATATTCTTTATTGTATACACTGACATATTACAAATAACAAAATACACATTAAGGAAGTTATACTATATAAGGTCCTAATAAATTAGTGAACTTTCTCTTGAGGGATGAATGACCTATACATTCATCCCTCAAGAGGAAGTTCATTAATTTATTAGGACCTTATATAGGCGGCCTTATCGCTTAAGCGATCTCTTTCAAAATTCAAAATTCAAAATCATTTATTCAAATAGACCTTCGCAGGCACTTATGAAAAGTCTGACTCTAATACTCTAATACCGGTTCGGAAGGTTGCATTTGCTGAGAAGAGCCGGCAATAAACTCAGCAATTACTCTTTTCAAAACAGGCTTAGATTAATTACATAATATTTACATTCTAATCGCACTGAAAACAATTGCGTGCCCCGGCGCGGCGGCAAAATTACAAAGTAGACTGAAAAAATATTTAATAAGTAAATAAATAGCAAACTTAAGCAGACCAGCCCCCACAAGCAGCACCTGTTCACAAGTATGACGCGTGTGGCAGCCATCGCCCTCCTCGCCATATTGGAGGGAAGTGAGCGACCCGTCACACGACGCCGCCGCAAGCAAAGGCCTTAAAGTGAGCATGACTTACTTAAGTCTGCCTTAGAAATAAAAAATAACTAAAGGGAAACACTAAACACACAATTTGTTATCACTGTGACTATTGACAAGCTTAGACTAAATATCACAAAATAAAAAAATATAACAATTAGACAGACATAATAAATCGATGCATTTATATCAAACTAAATAAATGAAGAACATTGAATTGAATTTATTTAATTACAATAGGTAATATAATCTGTAACCTAAAAATATAACTTATAATAATAATAGCATACTTTGAATTAAAATGGACCTTGAACTATCTGCTCAGTGAGGCAGGTGCAGAGAGAAGCTACTTCCATACATCCTTGTCGTCAATATAATGAGACACTTTATAATAAGCCCTACTCAACAGCCGCTTTTTGATATGTTCCTTAAATTTAAAAAAGGACATACTGGTCACGCTATGAGGAATTTTATTGTAAAATTTAATACAATTCCCAAGAAAGGACTTATTTACTTTAGCTAATCTAAATCTAGGTACAGTTATTTTGTCTTTGTTTCTAGTGTTTCTATCATGATAGTCACTATTGACTGGAAACAAATTAATGTTCTTGCGGACATACATAATATTTTCAAAAATGTACTGAGAGGGCAAAGTTAGTATATTAATATCCGGAAATATATTTCGTAGAGACTCGCGAGAACCCAAACAGTAGATGGCGCGAATTGCCCTTTTTTGTAATACAAAAATTGATTCCAAGTCTGCGGCAGAGCCCCACAGCAAAAGGCCGTAAGACATAAGACTATGAAAATATGCAAAATAAATTAATCTGGCTGTATTAATGTCCGTCAGTTGCCTTATTTTGCTGACTGCAAACGCAGCGGAGCTCAGTTTACCACCTAAGGCTTCCAGGTGAGCACCCCACTGCAATCTACAGTCTATAGTCAGACCAAGAAAAACAGTCTTATCTACTACATTAAGTTTATTACCATCCACAATAACACTGGTATCAACTTTTGGTACATTTGGTAATGAAAATCTTATACATTTTGTTTTTTTTGAGTTTAACATAAGATTGTTGGCAGCAAACCATTGAGACACAGTCTTCAGAGCGTAGTTAACTTTTAAAAGATCTTTGTCTTTTCTATCTACTTTAAATATCAGAGACGTATCATCTGCAAACAAAACGACATCTGATAGTTCTTTCACCATATAAGGTAGGTCATTTATATAAACTAGAAACAGAAATGGGCCTAAAATCGAGCCTTGAGGTACGCCTAATTTGACTAAGGAGCCCGATGACACACTACCATTGATTCCTACTTTTTGTTGGCGCCCTGAAAGATAGGAAACCACAAGATCGAGAGCCACTCCGCGAATTCCGTATAACTTAAGTTTAAGAGCTAGCGTTTGGTGATCTACGCAATCAAATGCCTTGGAGAGATCACAAAAGATACCAATAGCATCGTGTGAGCACTCCCAGGCCTGAAAAATATGCTTAATAAGTTTAGCTCCCGCATCCGTAGTGGACTTACCTCTCGTAAAACCGAACTGATCATCATGGAGTATCTTGTGGTTATTAAAATGCCTTAACATTTGGTTTAGCACAATCTTTTCAAAAATCTTACTTAATGCAGGAAGTACTGAGACCGGTCTGTAATCTGAGGGATTGTTTTTACATCCCGATTTAAAAATCGGAACAATTTTGCTGTATTTCATTAAATCAGGAAAGTTGCCCTGTTCGAGACATTGGTTAAAAATTAGGGCTAAAATAGGGGCAATATTAAAAATAATTGACTGTATAACTTTAACTGACAAACCCCATAAGTCTTCTGTATTTTTCATATTTAGTGACTTGAAAGCCGTGATAATGTCATAGTCACTAACCTGGGTGAATGCGAAGTCTGGAATGTTTCGTTGAAAAGTCTTCTGTAAAATCGATTCTGCTAACGTGGAAGACGAAGCAAGATTTTTAGTAGCCTCCATAGGTATATTTGAGAAAAAAGTTTCAAAAGCAGATGCTACTTCTAATTTATCTGATATTAGTTTATCATTAATTTTAAGACAAAAAGTATTATCTTTGATTTTATTTTTACCAGTCTCTGTATTAATAATCTGCCACACTGTTTTAATTTTATTATTAGAATTATTTACCCTATTGCCTATGTAGATGGCCTTAGCTCGAATGCATACCTGTTTAAATAACTTGGAATAGTTCCTAACATATGTATGAAAGTTTTCATTACTATTGTAAGATCTCTGATGGTAAAGATCATACATGTTATCCCTACTCTTCCTGATTCCTTTAGTTGCCCAGTTACAGAATTGAAGTTTATTATTTACCTTTTTAGTTTTGATTGGACAAGATACATTAAATTCGTTGCAAATATCTCTAAATATTTTGTCATAGTTTACATTTGGATCATCAGAAATATACATAGTGTTACTAATTTTATAATCCATATTAACGCTGAAATTATTTAATCTTGTTTGATTAACTGACCTAAATGTTTTCGTTATGGATGACCTAAGTTTTTTACACGGTAATTTTACCAATTGTGCCAAATGATCCGAACGGACGCCACCTATTATGGACTTCTCTAAAACGTTACCGTTAGTAATTATGTTATCAATACAAGACGAACTAGTAGCCGTTACTCTCGTGGGCTCATTAAATAGAAGAGACATATTAAATGATTTAAATAAAGTAATAAAGTTATTTCTATCTAATGAGGGTATCAGGATGTCAATATTAAAGTCACCACAAATAATTATTGACTTATTACACCTAGATAATTTACTAAGTATTTGTTCCATTATAGAACAAAACAACGAAAAATTAGACGCGGGAGGCCTATACACACATATAATGATGGAGCTTTCAATCTCTGCACAAGCCACCTCGCATACGCGTTCCACAGAGTGACAAGTAATATCAGAACGATTCTTAAATTTAATATTATTATTTAGCAAAATGAGGGTGCCGCCACCCTGAGCAGTCACTCTGTTGAACGCGCTGGCAACAGTAAAGTTATTAACATTAAAAAGCATTGTATCTGGTTTGAGCCATGTTTCCGTAAAACATAATATATCAATTATCATTTCATCACATAATAATTCAACGTCAAGTATTTTGCCAGAGAAGCGATTTATATTCTGGTGTAGTATAGTTATGCTATTAGTGTGCTTCTCTGTTGTCGGAGTTATAAGTTTAAACAACTAATCACAGTATTGTTGTTCTTCCAGGCAACCATTGGGTACAGGATATAATTTCTAAAGTTGGCAGGTTGAGCATCTACCTACAAATACTACAATATATACGAAATAAACTAATACTATATATACACAAATACTTTGAGAAATATTAAAGCTATATACTAATAGAGATAGCACTCGTCGAGCCACCAAATTACTTTCAAACCGGTTTCATTCAAATCCAAGTCTGCACTGTCGACATATATAATACTACGATTCCGCCAAGCAGCTAGCTGATTGTTTACCCCCCATCTCCTAGGACATTCTCCTCTCCCTGGCCAAGGCTGTGGCCAATACGACAGCAGCACTGGTCCTCAAGGCCAAGAACGTAGCGGCCCAATGTCGCGACGACCAACAACTGCAGAATACTATCATAGCAGCCGCCACTCACTGCGCGTTGGCTACCAGTCAACTTGTCGCTTGTGCTAAGGTATGTTGTAGTTTATGTTATATGGTGCTTTATTTGTATTTGAATAAAGTACTGTTTATATTGTCACTTAAATAATGGTCGATAAGCGATCATCTACTTAAAGTAAGAGCAAGGGCTGTTGTTTCGGTTTATGTTGACTCAATTTAAAGTCTAAATATCATTGGAGGTATTTTATTTGGCATAATTGGACTGTTTTACAAAAAACTTAAACCGACTTCTAAGTACACTAAGAAGTAATCAAATCCTAAACTGATGACAATGGGACCAAACGGGAAGTGTACCCTTCCAGACAAAACAAGAATTTTCCAAATCGGTTAACAAATGACGGAGTTATGAGGTAACAAACATAAAAAAAAATACGACCGAATTGAGAACCTCCTCCTTTTTTTGAAGTCGGTTAAAAAGCGATGATAGTTCAATTCGATTACTACGATTAGCCGCTATCGGGACAGGAACATATCGTGGGACCATAGCATTATTAAAAGAAATTTGTTAGTACCGCCTTACTGGCTTTCACCACGTTGGAGACATACTGGTATACCAACAGCTGTACTTGAGAATTGAGAGCTTTTACTTTCTAGAATTTTCGATCTTTGAGTCCGTCAGCTTACGAGGGATTTACTTGCCATCTACAACCAAATCATTCCTCCAGGTGGTAGCCCCAACAATCCATAACCCAGCATGTAGGGAGCAGCTAATGAGCGCGGCGCGACAAGTCGGTGAATCTGTTGACCGACTAGTCGACGCATGCGCGCCAGTCCCCGCGCGGGCCGCGCCTCTCGACCAACTCAACGTCGCCGCTCAACGCGTCTCTGACGAGCTTGAGAGACTCATCGCGCATTGTGATTTTGGTAAGTTGGAGTGGTTGAGTCGGGTTTGTGTTGAAGGAATAGTACAGGTTAAAAATAGGTGCCTTGAGGAACTCTTTTTGTGATAGGTTGATTTTTTACAATTTACGACGCAATTTAACAATCAGTTTGCAACTCGTAAGGTGGACAACAATGTCCTAGGAAACCTCAAACCCTCAATTATAGTAGTTAAAAGTGATCAACTATATCAAAAGCCTTACGAAAATACTTTATACAGTCAATTTAAAAATTGATCTCACATACTAATTTGTAGTTCAATATGGAGAACCCAAAATAGGTTTTGATGAGATGTAATTCTGAATAATCCTTCTAATTTCGATCTTCATGAAACTGTGCTATATTTTGCTGTCTGTTTTTATACATTGAAAGCTTTTCGACATTAATAACTATATCTCCTGTTACTTTGAACAGAGCGTCGCCTACAACCGACAGTGACAGAGCGTTCAGTTGAGAGCGTGATGTCTGCGAGTGAGCGTGTAGTAGCGGCAGGGGAAGCGGGGGACGCCACGGACATGGTGCGGCATGCGCGCGCGCTGGGCCAGGCCACCGCGCATCTCATCACTAATATTAAGGTACGTGTGTCCCCGTGTGGCAACCCCGTGCCCACCTGTGGCTGGCCACATGAACCGAAACTCATGTTCCAAGGAACGTGACAGTCATGTGGCCTCGTATAGCAGTTTTGTGACCAAGTGTGGCTAGCCACATGGACTGAAAATCATGTAATAAGGTACGTGCCAGTCATGTGGCCCCGTGTGGCAACCTTGTGGCTAATTGTGGCCAGCCACATGAATTTTAAAAGATGTAACAAACTTTTCTCCGCAATTGAACATTAACCGTATATTATTATCAACAGACGGAAGCAGAAAAACAGCCTTCAGATTCTCAACGCAAGCTGCTAGCGGCCGCTAAGCTGTTGGCCGACGCTACAGCTCGAATGGTGGAGGCTGCCAGACAATGTGCTTCCTCACCACAGGTAAATAATACCAAGTCAGCCAAAACATCTCGAGGTCTCATAATTTTTGATTAAATATGCTAACACACACTTTTTTGTAGGTCTTTGTAAGATCAACTAAACAATCTTACGAAATTGTCTAAATGATAGAAGTTTTAAAGAATTAAGATATCAAACATATGGATAGTAATAAATAAATATCCTGGGACATTCCTCACACACGGTCATCTGATCCCAAACTAAGCAGAGCTTGTACTATGGAAACCAGATAACTGATATAATACATATACTACTTTTTGTTTGTAAATACATACTTAATATACATAATTACACCCAGACACGACATACAGAAATGTTCATGCACACAAATGTATGTCCTGTGTGGGAATCGAACCCACGACCTGCAGTGCGATAGGTGGAATTTTAAACAGTCTTAACCATCCACGCCAGCTGGCCCGTCTCAGTGACTTACTATTAAGAGAAGAGATTACACTAATATGTTGTTGTTACAGGACCGTGAGAAACAGGATGCACTGCGCAAGGCGGCAGAGGAACTGCGCTACATCACCGTCGACTACGCACAGGGGCAGGACATCGTGGGCTCGCAGGTCGCAAGGCTACAGGTCAATATATACACTACTAACTTACCGTGGTTTCAAGGGATATATTTTGAAAAATCCTTCCGCGAAATAATACTTTCAGAAAATATAGGGTTGCTTATTGGTTAATTCATAGTCAACCTCAACAGTTTCTGAGAAAAATAACATGAAAGTCTGAAAAAAAAAAAAAAAACATTTATTCAAATAGACCTTCGCAGGCACTTATGAAAAGTATGACTCTAATACTCTAATACCGGTTCGGATGGTTGCATTTGCTGAGAAGAGCCGCCAATAAACTCAGCAATTACTTTTTTCAAAACAAGCTTAGATTCATTACATAATATTTACATTGTAATCGCACTGACAACAATTGCGTGCCCCGCGCCGCGACAAAATTACAAAGTAGACTGAACAAATATTTAATAAGTAAATAAATAGCAAACTCGGCGCAGACCAGCCCCCACAAGCAACACCTGTTCACAAGTATGACGCGTGTGGCAGCCATCGCCTTTACGTCAAACACGTTCATGCTCACCCCTGAAATTAGTAAACAATATATTTTCAACGTCATTAATATATTTTGAGTACATTGAACTAAGTTCAATCACAGCCCCCCTAGACCAGATGGTTGTCGACAATCGTCATCGTTAGTAAACGATCAACCTTTGTATGGGATCGAACGAGCGCGATTGTCAGTTTTTTCACGAACAATGGGATTCGCATCGTTCTCGTTGTAGGTTCTTCGTTCTTCTTGCTCGTGCTCGATTCGCGTAGCATGGACGCACCATTAAGTTTATCAAATATGCAGATGTATTTATTTATTTACAGATACTAAATGCGATCATAAAGTTAAAAATACTAATTTAATTTGACTTTAAATGTGTTTACTTGTACAGGAGAGCGCCCGTCAAGCCGCTTCAAGCGCCACTCAGCTGATCACATCGGCACACAACGCGACCCAACATAACACCAATAAATACTCACAGGTAACTTGTGTAGCCTATATCTGTCCCTCTCTAAAGCTATTCAGTTTACAGCGATGGTGAAACAAAAAAGCGGGTTTCTCCGGAAAACTCCGGGAGTGCCGGCAGAAGTGAAAACTTGAATATTAACGTTGTGCATTTTTGAAACTAGATATTTTTCACTTGAGTGTTTTTATACAAGGGAAAGCTCGTTCAAGATACATGTACAGTTATGATATGTGTACATTTGAAGTTACAAAAAATTTATCCATTTAAATTACGAACCATATAATGCTATGTACGACACCTATGACACCATGTATGGCAAGAAAACAAGGGCTTCGCAAAAAATATGGCAACTTCCCACGGGCGTCACAGTTAAAATAAGTTTGAGAAGCCCTGATTTAGGACGTATTTATTGACTTTTCGACAGTTTAGTCAGTAAGGGTTAGAATGTTCCCTATCCAATAGTATAAATCTATACAAACTATAAATATACTTCTAAATTTATACAAAGCTCAAGTTCGACCTTGCATGGAGTACTGTTCTCATCTATGAGATGGCTCAGCCAAATATCAACTAGCAACTTTGGACTCGTTAGATAGACCCGCTCGAAGGATAATTGACGATAGCGACCTAACGAGCAAGAAACTGCAAAACCTGGATCATCGGCGTCAGGTTGCAAGTTTGACGGTATTCTACAGATTGTTCCACGGAGAATGCGATAAAGAACTCCATAATCTTGTCCCTCCATTCCCGTTCTTCTATCGGACCACTAGGCGTCGGGGGGCCTCTATCGCTTCGTCGTCGACATTCCGTTTCGCTTCCTCTTACCTTATAGGCACGGCCAAGTTGTGGAATGCTCTCCCGGACAACGTGTTTCCAGACACTTATAACATGGGTTTATTGAAGGCCAGAGTGAACAGGCATCTTATGGGTTCGCGCGGTCCACCCTAGACTACATCTTCGCTTACCATCAGGCGGGATTGCGGTCAAGCGCAAACCTATTAAAAAAATATAAATAAAAAAAAAATGTATGTATGTTGTTGTGCACAGGAGACGCTGGTGGAGGAGTGCAGGTCCCTGAGCGAGCAGGTGCCGCGCGTGGTGGACGCGGTGCAGGTGTCCGCCGCGCGGCCCGCGCTCACCGCGGCGCAGCTGGACCTCATCGCCGCCGCTGAGGCATTCCTGCAGGTACAGTCGAGGACATAAATATGTATACAATTAGTAAAATTCAACAACGGTTTCCTCTTAAACTACTGATTGAAATTATGAGATATTATAAAGGCAGAATCTTCTAACATATACTATTATGATTTGTGTAATAGCTTAACAATTAAATGTTACACATGCGAGAAAATCGCTTTTGAATTTCAAAAAGTGTATACATATTTATGTCCTCGACTGTACACATACTACCAACCAGCCTGGCTATTGCGTATATTACGAACACCATTAATTATTTCATCCAATGACGCGCACGCTGACCGTTCGTGGGCACTGATTGGATGAAATTCATTAATGGTGTTCGTTACGATTACCACCAAAGTTACGTGGTAGAGCCCCATATACCTCGGTTCGAAATCATTTATTCAAATAGACCTTCGCAGGCACTTATGAAAAGTCTGACTCTGATACTCTAATACCGGTTCGGAAGGCTGCACTTGCTGAGAAGAACCGGCAATAAACTCAGCAAGTAAACGTGCGATTAGAATGTAAATATTATGTAATGAATCTAAATTCATTACATAATATTTACATTCTAATCGCACTGACAAGAATTGCGTGCCCGGTGCGGCGCTATTTTGGCCCTCGCCTGGTAAAAAAACGCGTGGTGCAGTATCTGCACATTCCCGTCTGTTATATATGAAACCCGTAGGTAGGATTATTAATATTATAAATGTGATTAAGGGTAGTTATATATTTTATTAAATAAATCAGTTAGCTACTTATACTCAATGGTGTTGTATCTTTTATTGGCGACTTCGGAAAATTAATGTAATTGTGGGGATAATGGCGTCTAATATCGCGAATATTGTGTTTCCGGGTCATTTTAACCCCAAAACTGATAAGTGGTGTGATTACAAAGATCAGTTATTATGTGCTCTGGATGCTGCGGGTTACGGCGATAGTAACCTAGACAAAGCTCGTTCTCTGTTCCTGTCTCAGTGTGGCAAAGACACTTATGCCTTAATTGCATCACTTGTGGTACCAAATCGACCCACATCCATAAAATTTACGGAAATCATAAGTATTTTGGACCAGTTTTATGAACCGGAAATTAATGAAATTTTGCAAGCTGGAAAATTTCATAAACGCCAACAATTACAATCTGAAAGCGTGCAGGACTATGTTGCAGCGATAAGTTTACTCGGCTCCAAGTGTAACTTTACGGACTTAAAACGTCAATTGAGGGACAGACTTGTGTTGGGTTTATGTGATGATCGCTTGAGAAGGGATCTATTGAAGACTAAAGAGCTCACTTATGAGTCAGCTCTTCAGATGTGTCTCAATTACCAAGCAATATTCCCTGACATGTACCGAGAAAAGGTTGATATGAAGCTAACTCCGTCCAGTGTTACCGAACCAATGGACATAGGAAGAATTAACTCAAATGAGTGTTCACACTGTGCACGATTTCATAAAACTGGTGAACGCTGTCCGTTTATCAAAGCAAGGTGTTTTTATTGCAAGAAGTTTGGACATATTGCTACTGCCTGTGACAAGAAATCCAAAAAGGTGCACCAGATTGAAGAAAATAGAGAATATTGTTCTGAAAATATTACATATAGTTCAGAAAATATGATGGGTGTTTATATCTGTTCTGAAAATTATCAGCCACAGATAACAGCAGATTTAAGTATTGATGGTGCTAGATTATCCATGGAAATAGATTCGGGTGCCTCGAGATCCATTATATCAGAAGATACCTACAAGAAATTATGGCCTACACTACCTTCACTGAATTGCACCAATGTGAAACTGGTTACTTGGACTCGTGAACCATTAAAAGTTAAGGGAACATTGAATGTACGAGCTTCACTGGGAAACAAGGAAGCACAATGTGAATTGTTGGTTGTGTCCGGACATGGGCCTAGTTTATTGGGTAGAAACTGGTTCAAACCCCTGGGTATTCACATTGCTGGATTATGCTGGTCAAAAGAGGAGATAGCACCTTTTGTATGTGAATTTCCAAATTTATTTAATGAGGGATTAGGAAAATACAATGGACCTGACGTATCATTAAACATACAAGCTAATGCAGTACCTAAGTTTTTAAAAGCTCGACCTGTCCCGTTTCCGCTTAAGCAGCAAGTTATAGATGAACTTAATCGGATGATTAATGATGGTGTTTTGACACCTGTTACTTACTCTAAATGGGCTACACCCTTACGAATAGTGAAGAAAGGTGATGGCTCTTTGCGTATATGCGGTGATTACCGAGCTACAGTAAATGCCGCGATCGATGTTGAAACTTACCCGTTGCCTACATCGTCAGAAGCTTTTGTAAAATTGAGTGGAGGACGTATATTTAGTAAACTTGATCTGAGACACGCATATACGCAATTGAAAGTTGATAAAAGCACGTCAGAATTATTGACACTCAACACCCCCATTGGACTTATGAAAATGAATCGCCTAGCTTTTGGGGTGAGTGCAGCACCAGCTATCTTTCAGAGATTGATGTCTTCAGCTCTGGCAGATATGGAGGGAGTGGCGTGCCTCTTAGATGATATAGCCATAACTGGGAGAAATATAGAAGAACACAATGAGAGACTACGCCGTGTATTGGCAAAATTGAACGATATGGGTTTTCGTTTGAATTTAGATAAATGTGTTTTTGCAACAGACGGTATAACATTTCTAGGTCATAAGATTGATAGTAACGGCCTTCATCCCTGCCCTGCAAAAGTTAAGGAGATCAAGGATAAGCCAGCGCCGACAACTAAAGAAGCACTAAGGGCATTCCTGGGGCTTTATAATTTTTATGAAAAATTCCTACCAGATAAAGCTACTGTATTAGAACCTTTATATCGCTTGTTGGAGTCAAAAAGACCCTGGTCTTGGGGTGCAGCAGAGGAAGCCGCTTTTGATAAAGCAAAAAGCCTGATTACATCCGATCTCACATTAGTAGGATATGATTTGAACCGTGAGTTGATACTTATTTGTGACTCGTCCGAATATGGTTTAGGAGCTATTATAGCTCATGTCATGGATGACGGGACAGAACGTCCAGTAATGATGGCTTCTCGTACATTACAACCTCAGGAAAGGCGTTATGGGCAGATTGATAAAGAGGCTCTAGCAATTATTTTCGGATTAACGAAATTTCACGAATATTTATTAGGACGCAAATTTTGTATAATGACAGATCATAAGCCATTAGTTGGCCTCTTCAACCCAGCTAAACCAATACCAGATCAAATATCACCAAGGATGTTAAGATGGTCTTTAAAACTTGGTTGCTATAATTACAAGATCAAGTATAGGCCAGGCAAATTAATTGGCAATGCGGATGCTTTAAGTCGATGGAATATTTTGAGTTGTCCTGCTGTATCTGACGAATGTTTAAGAGATGTACTATTATTAGAAGAACGCCCGAATGGTTGGGATATGGATGCCAAAAGAATTGCAACTGAAACCAGAAAAGACCCATTGTTGCAGAAGGTTACGTTTAATGTTCTTCATGGGTGGCCGCGCACATGTACTGATCCAACCATACATCCATTTTGGACTCGCAGAGAGGCTCTTTCACTCAATAAAGATTGTTTATTGTGGAGCAATAGAGTCGTGATTCCGAAGTCTCTTCAAACAGAGGTCCTGGAACTATTACATATCCCGCATGCGGGAATTGTCCAAACTAAAGCATATGCCCGAGGTTATGTATGGTGGATGGATATGGACAAGCAAATTGAACAGATAGTTGCTGAGTGTGAGCAATGCCAGGTCGTGAGAAATAATCCGCCAAAGGATCCACAAGCATGGATACCATCTGAAAAGCCGTGGAGTCGCGTACATATAGATTTTGCAGGTCCTTTTCAAGGCAAAACATTCTTAGTTCTGATTGATAGTTGCAGTAAATGGTTTGAGGCGGAAATTGTCCTATCTATGAGCAGCTCAACGGTAATTACAGTTCTGAGAAAAATATTTTCGTCACAAGGCTTACCAGACACACTAGTCTCTGATAACGGTAGGGCTTTCAGTTCGGATGAATTTAACACATTTTTAAAAAGGAACTCTATAAAGCATCTTTATTCACCCCCTTACCACCCTGCCACTAATGGTCAAATTGAAAGGGCTATACAGACATTCAAAAATAAGCTCAAGAAACTTTCAGACACAAATTTGCCATGGGCGGAAAAACTTGCTAAAGCTCTATATTATTTACGCACTGTTCCAAATAGTAGTACTAATAAAACGCCAGCGGAAATGTTGAATGGACGTAAATATCGAACAGCAGTGTCCGCACTGCACCCAAATAATGTGACAAGTTCAGCTGATCTACAACTAGAAGCGGCAGCAGAACGATCATCTAACAGGAACTTTACAATTAATCAGCCTGTATTAATACGCATGTATGGACCTGGACAGAAATGGCAAAAGGCCATAGTAGAGGCAGTTGAAGGTCCGAGTGCATATAAGGTGAAGACGGAAGATGGAGAGCTACATCGGAGACATATAGATCAGATATTAGCCCGAAAAATATCTCCACAGCAGCCAACCAGTCAATCGCGACTAACATGGGACCAACCTGATGTGGAGTCTCACAACTCACCAGAACCACCTATAGAAATACCACATCCAGATTTATGGCCAGATATCATTGGCATACCTGATTGTTGATTTTTAATTGTGTTATTAACTTGTTGATTCTAAATATTATGTTTATTATGATTTCCATTTGTATCCAATTATGTTTTTTTATAAAATCAACTTCTTATTGTGAAAGGAAGGTATGTTATATATGAAACCCGTAGGTAGGATTATTAATATTATAAATGTGATTAAGGGTAGTTATATATTTTATTAAATAAATCAGTTAGCTACTTATACTCAATGGTGTTGTATCTTTTACCGTCCACACACATTTGTGTGCAGGAGGCCTGTGCTCAGCAGTGGGACATTATAGGATGATGATGATGATGATAGCCTAACATGCCCTCATAGCCAGCTCAAACAGTTTTCTTTGAAGAAAAACATGAATATGTTTATAATGATAATAGTTTATATAATGTTGTATGTTTGTGTGTATAGCCGAGTGGTCACGTGATCTCGGCCGCCCGCGGCGTGCTGCCCACGGTAGCGGACGCGCCCACCGCTAAACACTTAGCCGACACCACCCACCAGTTCACCACCAGCTGTGCTGACCTCAGGTAATTGATTCAATATAGATTTAGACCAAAGATCATGTACAGTTGCGGACTAAAAAGTTTAACCACCTTACGGTCTATAATCGCTTGCACATTTCTGTTTCATAAGGTTGACTAGAAATTAAATTACTATTGATAGATAGGGCCAGCTGGCGCGGTTGATTAAGACTTTCGTTAAGTTTCCACCCATCGCGCCGCAGGTCGTGGGTTCGATTCCCACACAGGACATGCATTTGTGTGCATGAACATGTCTATGTCCCGTGTCTGGGTGTAATTATGTATATTAAGTATGTATTTACAAACAAAATGTAGTATATGTATTACTAGCTGTCCCCCGCGATTTCACCCGCGTTCCCGAGATAAAAATTAGCCTATGTCCTTCTCCATACCACAGGCTATCTGCATGCCAAATGATCCGTTCAGTAGTTGAGGCGTGATGGCGTAACAAACAAACAAACAAACTCACTTTCGCATTTATAATATTAGTTAGGATATCAGTTATCTGGTTTCCATAGTACAAGCTCTGCTTAGTTTGGGATCAGATGACCGTGTGTGAGGAATGTCCCAGGATATTTATTAATTGTACCCCATCAGGTCGGCAGTCAGCCGCGCGCGCATCTCCTGCAAGGGTCTGGAGCTGGACGCCGCCGCGGAGATCATCAGGTCGCTGCAGGCTGAACTGGATGAACTGGACGAAGCTGCCCGGGCTTTCGACCTTAGACCCCTGCCTGGACAGACGGTCAGTATATCTTCTGCTAGATGTAGACCCGCCTTCCCGGGATTAAAAGCAGCATGAGTTAATCTCCGGTTCATAAACTATCACTATGCAAGAAACACCACAATAATACGACGAAATTTGAGAGAGGTAGAGCATAGCGTTTATTCGCTCAAAGAGCAGCTCGACTGGGGAAGTACCTCCACCTTACAGAATACCGCAGACAAATAACTTTATGTTGTGTAAAGTTGTGTTCCTGCGCGTGAGTAAGGTCGCCAGAGCACATAGGGGAGGGGGGAAAAGTCGATAACGCGTGAGCGATGCTTCTTGTGTTGCAAGCGTCCATATGGCTACGGTAACCGCTTACCATTAGGTGGGCCGTATGCTTGTTTAACGACTAAGTTGTATAAAAAAAAAAACGAGTAATTAATTTATGACTAAAATAGTCTGAACTACAACTAAATACATATATTTTCCCACAGCAACTGCAAAGACAAACATAAAGACATCAAGGGTGTAATACAAATTACCCTACCACTGTGCTATGGTCTCCTACAGATAGATAGATAGGATTCGAGCCCGGGACCTTGGTCTCGGTATACGATGTCACTGCCACTTTCCAGGAACCTAGTCATTTAACTATCCCCCCCTCCATATAGGCATGTATATTGAATTCATGTATATAATTGTATTTATGTATATAATGTATGTATGTATATTTATTTACCTATCTTTGTTATAAAAGTATGCACCACCGTCTAATAACGTGTCTAAATTCCTCTCCATCCCAAGGTTGTCTGGAAGAGATCGCTTCTTAGCGATAAGACCGCCTATTGTACTTACAGTAATTTTTAATTTTAAGCTTTTATTTTTATACTTTGTTAAATACTTTTCGTACAATAAAGAGTTATCTATCTATCTATAGGCGGAGTGGGCCCGCAGCACGATGTCGTCGTCCCGGCGGTCGGCTGCGTCCAGCACAGCCCAGCTGGTGTCAGCAGCTCGGCTGGGCTCGGGCACCGGCAGCGCCCGCGCCGCGCTCGACCTGGCCTCCTCGCTGAGGGACTTCGGAGCCGGCCTAAGAGCCAGCGCCGCCTTGCAGCAACATCCGCCCACCAGAGACAGGTATACACACATCATCATCATCATCATCGGCCTATAATGTCCCACTGCTGAGCACAGGCCTCCAAAACAAATGTGTGTGGGCGGGAATGTGCAGATTCTGCACCACGCGTGCCCACTGCGGCGAAGTGGAGGTGGGCTAGTGGTCAACCTACTGTTGGAGTTGTCAACCCACGTCACGTCGGCTTAGGTGACGTCACGGACGGCTTACTAGTAATATACGCTCGCGTAATTTTATGTTCTTAAAAATATAATTTGTTATTAAATCGCAAAGTCTGCGCTTTCAGTGCGTGCGCCAGGGTCTAGAGTTGCCGTGTGAGTGTTCGCGAGCACTAACGAGTTCGTAATAGTGTGATAAGGACATAAGTTTATTAGTGTATTCAGTGAATTAATGATCGATTTTATTGTGTAAAGTGGGTAGAATCGACTCCCACTTGAACACTAAGTTAATAATCGATTCCTACTTGTGCGCCATCTAGTGCAGATTTCAAGTACCATTTCACTGATTGAGATTATACGCATAAGCTGAACGACATAATTTACTATTCTGCAATGGCCAAATGTACGGGTTGCGGTCAATTTATATCGCCGTCAGGTGCCGCCACATGCACGATCTGCCCCTGTATTTATCATAAAGGGTGTGTAGCGTTACCTGATAATGTAGCTGTATCAAAAGATTGGGTTTGTCCCGAATGCAAAAAAAAACTGCGTAAGGGCGACAACAGTAGTACTCCTATAAAAGGCATTTGCGGTAAGCCCGCTCCCGCGCCCGCACTTGAGACTGTCGCTGATCACTCGCACCTACCTAAGACCGCGTTGCCTCTCTCTTCGACGAATATTTCGCCTCCGGCCGGGGACACGGACGTCCAGGAAATGCGTCGCGAACTAGCAGAGTATATGGCTGAGTTACGGGAGTTCCGCAAAGAGTTTCGTGCTTCGATGTCTAGTATGGGAACGAGAATGGACGACTTTGAGCGGAGACTCGAGGTGGTCGAGCAGAGGGAAGCGGTGATACCAGAGACGGGCGCGGAAGTTGCGGCGCTTCAAGAGACTGTGGCCCAACTAAAACAAGACCTCAATGACCGGGACCAGGATATGCTATTGTCAGACTTAGACATCGGACATCTCCCGGAGGTTAAAGGGGAAAACGTCCACCATACTGTCACCGTCCTGGCCACCAAACTGGGAGTCTCCCTGGAGGACCGCGATATCTTGTTCGCTACGCGCGTCGGCGCGGTGGACTCGAGCGGCGACACCGAAAACGGTGCGGGAGCGCGCTCGCGCCGCGTCGTCGTGCGACTGGCGCGCCCGCAGCTCCGGGACGAACTACTGCATGCCGCGCGTGTACGCCGTAATCTGAAAACGGCCGACGTCGGTCTGGCAGGGCCGCCTCGACGGCTGTACATTAATGAGCGTTTGACTCGCACCAATCGTCAATTGTTCCGTAGTGTACGGGAGGAATGTCGTAAGCGACAGTGGCGGTACTCTTGGACCAAGAGAGGCCGCATTTTCGCGCGGCAGAGTGATGGGAAGCAGGTTCACCACATTCGTTCAGAAGTTGACTTACGTCGTGTTTTTGGGACTGATACTGTTTGAGCTGTCTGGCAATTTTTTCTTGTCATGCATTTTTCAATTAAAATCTTTGGTAATTAATGCCATAATATATCTTGGTAATAGAACTAGAATGGGCATAACGATAACGATATCAATATCAAATATATATATAAAAAGCCAAATGACGTATAATTTTTATTTTAAACATTTTATACATAAACATTTTATTTCACTTGCATTAAATTATTTTAAAACGTACATTATATTTCGTGTATTTTACATTTATACTATATTGTTGTTTTTAATAGTACAAGTATGTCGTGTCTGTGGCTGTTGTTTTTATATTTTTAGCAATGGTTAATAAACTTTTAAAAATAGGTTTGTTCAATGCAGGTTCCCTCAGCACAAACCAGGATAGTTTAATAGCCTCAGTTTTGTTGAATGACTTCAATGTCTTGGCAATAAATGAGACATGGCTAAGGGCAGGTGAGGAGGGCCGCGCCCCCGTTATTCCTGGGTACCGACTGCGGCACATTCCGCGGCCGCGGGAGGTGCGCTCGCGCGGTGGTGGAGTCGGCTTTTATATCAAGCGGAGCGTGAGCGCACGCACCTGGCCTCATCCAGTAGAACCGCGACACAGTTCAGTAGAACAAATGTGGCTCACCATGACTCTTAACGGAAGAAAGCTAGCAATTGGTACGGCATACCGTCCACCTTGGATGGATGTCGACTTATTCTTTGATGCAGTGTCGGATTCTATTTGTTCAATTACCAATTACGATAATTTGATCTTGTTAGGTGATTTTAATATAAATTTATTTAATGGCGATAATATCAATACAACTAAATTTTTAACTTTCTTGACATGTTTTAATTTATCACAATATGTCACTGAGCCGACTCATTTTACTGGCAATAGTCAGACACTCATCGATGTGGTCTGTTCCGACTTGAATATAAAGAAGGTTAAATTGGAGCATGTAGGGTGTCTGTTCGGTCACTGTCTCGTGAGTTGCGAATTTAATATTAAGTGTGAGAAATGTAAGCCTTGTACCGTAACTTATAGACCGAAAAAAAATATATGTCTGGATAATTTCAACTTAGATTTGCAAAATATATGTTGGGACCAAATATCTACACTTGGTAACGTTAACGATATGGTTATCGCTTTAAACCATGGTGTTGTAACTCTATTTGACTTACACGCACCTGTGAAGTCCATCGTCATCAAGGATCGCTCTTACCCTTGGATAACTGACACGGTTAAAATTATGATGAACCTACGCGATAAGGCTGCGGCAGACTATCATAAAACCAAGACAGACAATAAAAAAATATATTATAAATCTTTAAAATCCATAGTAAATCAAGCACTATTTCATGAGAAGTCAGCATATTTTAAACATAATATAAACAACAAGATACATAATCCTAAATTATTATGGAAGAACATAAAAAACACCATTTTGCAAACAAAACATACTGAACTACCCTCTCACTTCAACAATCCAAACGTTATAAATAATCATTTTTTAAATATACCCGGAACTTCAGAAGTTAAGATTTCACAGTTATCATTTTTTGAGTTCCATACGTTTAGTGATAAAATCTTTCACATAGAACCAGTTGGTCTGGATAGCATCATAAAGATAATTAAAAGTTTAAAATCAAATGCTGAAGGGTGCGATTCTATTACTTTGGATATGTTAATTATGACTTTTCCATACACAATAGATATTATTAAAGAATTACTAAATAGGTCAATTACCACTTGCACTTTTCCTGATATGTGGAAGGTTGCTATGGTACGTCCCTTGCCTAAAGTTTCAAACCCCGTGGATCTCAAAGACCTTAGACCAATTAGTATTTTGCCATGTTTGTCTAAAATAGCCGAAAAAGCAGTATGCACACAATTAATCGATTACCTTGAAACTAATAACATCTTACCTGATGTACAGTCAGGTTTTAGAAGGGGGCGTAGTACCGTAACCGCTTTGCTTGATGTCACCGATAACATCCTGTGCTCACTGGATCAGGGTATGTGTACAATAATGGTACTATTGGATTTCTCGAGGGCTTTTGATAGTTTAAATATTAATCTGTTGATGTCCAAATTGAATTACTATGGATTTGACAATGATGCTTTGCACTGGTTTAACAGTTACCTTAGTAATCGATACCAGTTTGTAAGGTTGAGTCATATAAACGGTTCATCGTCCGTGTCTGAAAAAATGGCTGTAAAGAGGGGGGTACCTCAAGGGTCCATATTAGGGCCCGTGCTTTTTATATTGTATTCAGCTGATATTAAATCGCATATAAAGCATTGCAGATTTCATATTTACGCGGACGACATACAGGTGTACATTGCGTGTAAGCCTTCCGATATTGACAGTGCAATAATCAATCTTAATGAAGATCTTTCAGCAATAGCAAAATGGTCTACAAATAATTGCCTCTTACTGAACCCCATTAAGACAAAGTACCTTATCTTTGGTAGCAAACAACAGCTAGCTAGTATAGAGCCATCAGTGAATGTCATGCTTATGGGTGCACCTATTGAGCGTGTATATGAGGCGCGTAATTTGGGCTTGCACATGGACTGTGACCTGAGATTTGAGAAACACATTGCTTCATCAGTGAAGAATTGTTTCTACAGATTAAAAATGTTGTATAAAATTAGACCATATATAGGAGAAGAACTACGTATAAATTTGGTGGAGTCTCTAATATTATCGAAACTGAATTATACAGACACAGTCTTTGGCCCACGACTATTAGCTAGGACTCAAAAACTTATACAGCGAGTTCAGAATGCCTGTGCTCGTTTCTGCTTTAACATTCCGTTAAGAGAACATGTGACGCCGCATCTTAATGAACACTCGATGTTAAAAATGGCACACCGTCGCAAGCTTCACCTAGCATGTCTTCTCTTTGGCGTTATTAAGTATAAAGCTCCCGCATATCTTTATGAAAAGATGTCCTGGGTGAATGCTCGAAAGTCGCATGGTTCGAGGCAATGCGCATTACAACTCTCGACACACCGGCACTCATCGGCTGCTTTTAGGGGAAGTTTCCGCTACGCTGCTACCAAGTACTGGAACAACATCCCTCCGCCGATACGGAACCTGCAAAGTATTAATGGCTTTAGAATTAAACTTAAAAGATATATTTTCATGCACCAACTTAACCAGGAAATGCAACGCCACGACACAAGTGCTATTTAGGGAAAACTTTGTCAGATTTGTAATTACTTACCTACATAAGTACATGCTTGTTCACTTGTTCTTCACGGCTTTCATACGTGTTTCTTCTTTTATTTTGTATGGAAATGTAATTGTACAATTTTTATGCCCGTAAATCTGTTTTTCGTATTTTAATTTGACTTGTTTATTATTATTTTATATTTTTTATTATTTTTTTATTTGTTGTATTAGAAATTTTTATAATATTTTATGACTGTATTGGTTTTATATTTATTTACTTAAAGTGTTGTAGTGTATATAATTAGTAATCCTGCCGTGTTATCACGTACCGGCCCCAACGGAAGACCAGCGTTGGTTATAAGTATATTCCTACGTATAGCCAACAACATGCTGAGTTGGAGGACCGTTTTGTGGCATTATTTAATACTTATTTTTTTTCTTAAACTGTTTTTTTTTTGTGTAATATTTTTTAACGTGTCACAAATAAATTCATTTCATTTCATTTCATTTCATTTCATTTCAACCCGCCTAGAAGGCCTCCAACTAGCTTAACGACTATCGCAATTAAGTGATAACCGAGACCAACGGCTTTACGCGCCTTTCGAAGCACGGAAACGCTCGATTTGAAATACAACTAGGCGGTCACCCATCCAGGTACCGACCATTACGATGTTAGCTTAACTTAAAAATTCTGATTATCTTTCTACATACAGGCCTTAGTTACTGCAATAGGGAATATGCATGTTTTTTTTTTATATTTTTATACGATAGCTTACATCGATATATAACTGTAAAAAAATATTCCGCGCAAAAAAACAACAATTAATAGGACAAAAAAATATTTAAAATTATTAACTGATAAGGGCACTTTTAAACATCCCGCGCGCTTGGCGTGACGTCACAGTCTATAACAACAATTAACTGTCAATGTCAACAACAATCAAATGAACTAATGTAGAACAATGTAGAATTATGTGCGTGTATTATCTTGTATTTAACGACTATTATATGATGGTACAACACAAAAACCGACGTATAAGTACTGTATTGTACCAAGGTGTAAAAATACCATAAGAAGAAAATCCAACCGATAGTGTTTTTTCTTGTTCCGAGAGGTATGTATGGACGTAAGGAGAAAGTGGTCTAAAATCATGAAGAGACATGGTATCTCCATCAACTTGTTTATATTATTGTGAAGATCACTTCAACGTAAGTATATCTTAAACATTTAAACAATTTCAACTTGAGTTTTGTTTTTATGATCCATTTAACAACCTGTCAATATAACCTAGTTTGAAGCCCGGTGGCCCAGACTTTCCTACTAAAACATTCACATTGTTATGTTTTAATCAATAATATTTATATTTTCAGATAGAAGAGGATACAGACAATTTTATTGAGTATAATATCATGACTTTAAAAGAAAAACATAAAACTACATTATGATTAAAGTAAGGTATCCTTCCTCATTAAGAGTGCCAAAAAGATACTCAGTTGCATCTACCACTAGAGCGAAAAGGTTTCTTAGAGAAAACATCTAGAAATAATTGAAGGCACTCTCTCTGTCTCTGCCTCTCCTGGTAAACAGTGTTGGTGGCCTATAAATAACTGGCTATGACTATTTAGAAGCAGGTCACAGTACATCTTCGTCACACATATACACAGAAGATACTTGAAACATAAACATTGGTGAACCTAGTTGCAGCACTTCTTAATCTAATGCAATAAAATCATTATGTATGTTGATAAGGGTGTTCAAGTTAATAGTAAAGCAGGCGAAAAGAATAGCAGCATTAAGGATTCACATGAAACATGTTATAAGTTGATTAAGAGAATTTCACATGTTACTACTACATGCATGTGTTCACCATAATCTTAATCCCTGTAATAGATGAATTTATAGTAGTCGCTTGCGGGTTAATCAATATGCAGGATGTGTTAATAAAGAAATAAGATTATTAAAATTTTGATTTTATTTCTGTTTGTCCTATTTAAATAACACAGGCGAGCTGTATGCTTGTCTGCCACCTTAGTGGTTTAAAAAAATAACAGGAAATATTGCATTAAACCTAAATAAAGTACATTTTTCTATAAGATCTTCACAAATCTTCTTATATATGGTCTCCACTTCTATTATATGTTTTTTTATTCTTCAAAAGCACTACGAGCTACACAAAATAGTGCTATATTTTTATTTGAAAAATGCATCTGTAACTGAACCGAACTGAACTGTTATTGTTTCTAATGAACTGAATCACAGTTTTCTCCGATGAAGGGCATTTTATTTCAATACTAAAATCAGTAGTTTCAACATCAGGTGATGCACCCATAACGGGATGTAATGGGTTTAATAAAATTCCACATTTGTTTATTTTTATTTTATTCATTTTTTTCACAACCTTAATCACTTAACTCTCTAACAATCTCCCTCTTTTTATGGCATCTGTGGCTCAGTTTTGATACTCCCATGAAGGCTTTGTTTAAAGATCCATCAAATACTTTGCAGTGTGCAGCTTCATACGCTTTTGAAGCAGTGATCCTTGCGTAAAGAGCAGTTACATTGGTCTAAAGTTGAAAGGGCAGCTTCTTCACATGCTTTAGTGTGTACCTTTATGTGTTGCACAGTCTGCACATTGCACTGACAAGACATTTTCTTAGGTCTCATTACAGGTAGCTGTTACAGTGTAACACTTCTGGTGGGCATTATGTTCAGTTGTTATGCAAGCCTTTACAGTACATTATATCACCCTCCTGTTTAACTTGGACATATCCAACTGCTGAATCACCATATGATTCCCATTCAGATCTATAAAAATAAAACACTGAATGTTAATACAAGGAAAACGCATCATTTATTAATGTTCTCAATATCCTTTGATTGATAGTTACTTGACTGAATTCTACAATAAAATTTAAACTTTCGATATATTCTAAGCTGTTCTCTCATTGATATTTTAGGTTATGCTAATGTTACATGCTACATTTTCTTGCGTACCTGTTGTATAATTTTCCAAAAAATGTGTTCAATAATTTAATCTAATATGTAATTACCTTGCAGCTTGCACTCCTTTGATTTCAGATGTAAAATCCGAACATGACGCAAAAAACGTTGTCATCATGTAAACATACATTTTGGGGATATTATCTGATTGCGCCTTTACATAACCGCTATCAGTCATTTTCGTTCGAGGTTTTGTAACGAGACATGTAATATCACTTCTAAATATGCGAAGAACTCACAATAAAACTAACTCCTTGTTGCACAAGTAAACAATGCACTTGTTGTTTTGTTGACATTGACACTATTTGACATTAAAATATTGTAGTGTAGCCTGGGCTTGTCGAAAAAATATCGATACATCGATATAATTTGTTCAACGAGAACTTTTTGAGGTTTATTTAATTTTTGATATATTGATGTATCCATATAAAATTCCAATCATCAAAAAGGTATGCAAATTAAAAAAAAATACGACCGAAAAATTACCAAATTTTTTATAGCTCATTCAAATAAAGTTTCATCGTAAAGATTGGCATCAGTTGTAAATCTCACAGTACCCAACCAATAACAGAAGTCGGCTTGCAGCATAGCACATAAATCAGAGTTTTTCTTCTCGCAGTGTCAGATAAATATTGGTTTGATTATTAGTTTATAACCCGACTTCGGCAGAGCATTATTTTTTTAACAGTCTATATATGTTTGTATTTATTATTTACTTTAGTTTCCTCGTAACTTATGATTGTGGTTTGTTAAAAGATAAACACTAATTTAAAGCGCGAATATTGTTTTTTTTTTACCGATATATATCGACACTTATTTGTATTTCTGACATCCCTATTGTAGACTTTGACGTCACAATTCTCTGACGTTGCGTTTCAACTACTTTGAATTTCCCGCTGTTTTTTGGACATTTTAATAATTAATTTCATAATTATAAAGAAATAATATCAAAAAATATTGATACAGGAATAATTCTACAGCAATAAAGTTTATGAAAAAAAATATTTGAACCCTATTTGGATCACACGCATATACCCTATTGAGTGTCCCTGGCCTGTATATCAAAGAGTTTAAAAATAACCCTTATATAAACGTACATAACGTTGAACAGGGTAATATCGTCCGGTCGACAAGTGCTGCACTCTTCACTCACGCTGGTGGAAACAGTACAGCGATACCTGGCCACATCGGAACAAGTCGACACCGCTACCATCGTCTCCATTGCTAAGGATATATCACAGGTACGATTGTATCATTTTACAATATTCCACCTATCGCGCCGCAGGTCGTGGGTTCGATTCCCACACAGGACATGCATTTCTGTGCATGAACTTGTCTGTATGTCCTGAGTCTGGGTTTAATTATGTATATTAAGTATGTATTTACAAACAAAAAGTAGTATATGTATTATATCAGTTACTGGTTTCCATAGTACAAGCTCTGCTTAGTTTGGGATCGAAGAGCGTAAAGTTTCTTACATAAATGCTTTATTCCCAGGGTCTAGAGCAGACGATGGAGGCAGTACCTTCGCACACGGAGCTGGATGTAGCCATGGAGAACATAAACGAGACCCTCAACATACTCAACATGGGAGAGTTCCCGCCCTCCGACAGGACTTATGGGTGAGGGACACCATACATTTTGAATTCCATAGATAGCCGAGCGGGATGGTAAATATTCTATTAAATTAGTATATCTCTAATAGAATATATTATATAGTAATATATTCTACTAGCTGTCCCTCGCGGTTTCACCCGCGTTCCCGGGATAAAAAGTAGCCTATATTACTAGGGGATACTGTAGCTTCCTATTAGTGAAAGAATTTTTCGAATCCCACTGGTAGTTCCAGAGATTAGCCCAATTAAACAAACAAACTCTTCCGCTTTATTATATTAATTAGTATAGATTAGATTTGGAAAATTCTTTTTTTTTGTTTGAAAGGGTACACTTCCCGTTTGTTTCCATTGTCATCAGGTCAGGATTGTATTACTTCTTCGTGTACTTTGAAGGTTTTCATAAAACTGTTTTAAATAACGAAAAAAAAAAAACGGTAAACAAGCATACGGTCCGCCTGATGGTAAGCGGTCACCGTAGTCATATGGAAGCTTGCCGACCCTTCTCTTTCTCTCTTATCGTATGTAACGTTTGTTTGTGTGTGTTGTGTAGCGAGCTCCAGACTGAGCTGAATTCGGCAGCAGTGGAACTGAGCTCGGCGTCGTCGGGAGTTGTCCAGCACGTGGAGGCGGCGGGACCGCTCGCCGACCACTCGAGACACTTCGGAGACGCCTTCAACAGGCTGCTCGGAGTATCCATGGAGATGGCCGGACAGACTGAGGTATACACACCACATATTTAGACATAGGTTGACAAGCAGCCAGACGGACCACCTGATGGAAAGTGGTCACCGCCGCCTTTGGAGATTTGCAATACTAGGGGGATTGCAAATGTGTTGCCAACTTTCTACGCCTCTCATGACGAACCCCATAGCGTAGTGCTGAGGAAAAACCATGATGGGGAGTTCATTCCACATCCTAATGGTCCGCAGTAGGAACGTCCGACTAATGGCCGGTTTCAATAAACAAAAACGAATCGTTTTACTTACCAATGGTAGGTTTTTTTATTGCCAAACTGGGCATATATATCATTTCGTAAGCTAATTTTACCTGCGAGCTTTGAGGTCTTTGCTTAATTATTAGTAGAGATATAAGAGTCTTAATTTAAACCGATAACGGTCCGTAAATTATTGAAACCGGCCATAAAACGAGGCGGCTCGAGGATGTTAGGATGAACTCCACATCACCGGCGAGCAGTGCGGTGGTGGAAAAGTGATGTTTATTTCACCCATAGACAGTGCGGTGGTAGAAAAGTGATGTTTATTTCACCCATAGACGGTATTTTTCCTCCAAAACGTATGAAAGACACAATTGTAAGGCGCAAGACGCGCACTTTTTAAAATAACAACAGAATATAGAACTTTATTTGATAAACGAATAGTTACACATTTCAGGGAGAAAATTCGGATACATCTCGCGGCGCGAGTCACTGGTCACGAATTCTCTCAATGAAATGTGCACTTTTTTGTGTAGTAAATAAAGTTATATATTCTATCTAAGCTTACCGCGTCTCGGTGTGAACTGACCTTAAAACACAAACAAACTAGTCAAACACTGTCAGGACAGGCTTGTTTCTGGTGACAAACATTTGTGTGCAAGAACTATATCAGTGATCTGGGCACCATAGTACGGTCAGTGTAGTGTCACTTGGTTTTGACAACTGTAAATTATGTTGGTTAACAGGGTCTGGGGCTCTACCGCGTAACTTTGGTGGTAATCGTAACGAACACCATTAATGAATTTCATCCAATCAGGGCCCACGAATGTTCATCGTCGCGTCATACCGCGTGCGCGTCATTGGATGAAATAATTAATGGTGTTCATTACGATTACCACCAAAGTTACGCGGTAGAGCCCCTGGACTAAAAGGATCCGTTACTTTTGATGCTGACTGTACGAGCAAGATATTTCTCCAAATGTTTTCATTTATATAACTATCTAATATGTTTTCCATCAGGACCGCGACACACAAACGAAGATGGTGACGTCGATGAAGTCCGTCACCGTCAACTCTTCCAAACTCCTCGGAACTGCCAAGTCTGTCAGTCAGGTATGAACATTAGAATTGTTACTGTTTTACACAAAACTTAAACCGATTTCAAAGTACACTAAGAAGTAATCAAATCCTGATCTGATGGCAATGGGACTGAACGGGAAGTGTACCCTTCCAGACAAAAAAAGAATTTTCCAAATCGGTTAATAAATGACGGAGAGAACCTCCTTTATTAAAGTCTGTTAAAAATATAATAATAACATTCAAGTAAGCGTGCTGGATCTTAAGCTAATAAGATAAGTTACTTTTTTTGAATAAGAAAATTACCATGGAAAGCAAAATATTTTGTTTGAGAATTCACTATTGGTCCCATAGTAAAAGTTGTTCAGCATGACTAACACAACATAGGTCGAAAATATGCCATCTCCAAATCTACACCCAGTATATTGGAGCTGATTCTGTTGTTTACAAATTAACTAATTTAGTCTCACTTTATCTCTTTCTAACAAAGGGCATAAGAAAAGGATGTAAGAAATTAAGTCCTGTCAAATTAGTCCAATGCTTGTTTTCAATATAAATTTAGTCGCCATCTATCGCGGCTACGTCTAAATACACGCAAATGAAAACGACAAAGACTAGTTTAGCTTTAAATATGTTCTATCCTTTTTCAATAATGTAAGTGTAAGATAGAGATGCGATGTGACTAAAATTAGTTTAGTGCGATTTACAACAGAATCGGCACCAGTGGTTATGATGAGTGAAATATTTAAGGTCCTATTTTTCTTGTGACTGGTAATTTGTATTTATTTATTTATTTAAATACTAATTACCAGTCACAAGAAAAATATTAAACGATACTTAGACACATGATTGTACAGTATGAGGCACGAGTGGTGAGCACAGATAGGCAGTAGTGGGAGCGAGCTCGCGCATCTACACTTTTAGCCAAATCACAGTAGTCAAATGATTGTTAACATACTAATAGCATAATAATGTTATGCAGGACTTAACAAGGCCAAATGCAAAGAACCAACTGGCGGCCGCCGCGCGCGCTGTCACGGAAAGCATCAATAGGCTCGTGAGTATCACTTCTCTTTACTATTTGTATATGGGTAATCGGATAATTAAATCATTAGACCATTGGCATACAATTTATAGAGTATGGGGCCAAAATAAGATCCCTGTAGAACACCCGAAGATTATTGTTATTTAGACTGTTGGTCTTCCGAATAATAAAATACTACTCGTAAACAGGTAATCGCTTCTTTAAATCTTAATTATATAAAACAAAGTTGGTTTTGTTCGAACACTTGTAACTCGAGAACGGCTGGACCGATTTTGATGATATGTTGGATTTGTCTGCGACCGAATAGCAGAATAACTAATAAAAAATGGGTAGGGTAAGCGAAAACCACGCGAACGAAGTCGTGCCGATCCAGCTAGTAACGAACAAAATTTCAATAAGTTTGTAAAAATCATAGTGGTCTACATCTTAAATATAAATATCCAGGCCCTTCAAAAATTTTACTCGGTGTCCTCCAACAATTTTCATCACATTTTTTACCACGTTTTCCTTAATTCGCTGACAAAATGCCTCGCTCGCGTGATACCCCTGGTGTTGCTAGCGTCCATAGGCTACGGTAACCGCTTACCATCAGGCGGGCCGTATGCTTGTTTGCCACCTAAGTGGTATAAAAAAAAACAGCAAAATCTTAATGTGTCCCTCCCTCCCCCCACAGGTGGATGTGTGCACAGAAGCAGCACCAGGCCAGAAGGAGTGCTCAGCCGCCATCCGCACCATCGAGAGCACCAGGCCACTATTGTGTGCGCCCACGCAGCCCATCTCCGAGCTGGGATACTTCGCCTGCCTCGACGCAGTCGTCGAACAGAGCAAAGGGCTCAGTCAGTACTCTCACATTACATTACTTACTATACAAATTATACTCTAATACCGGTTGGGAAGGTTGTATTTGCTGAGAAGAGCCGCCGATAAACTCAGCAATTACATAACAATATACCCCCTTACACAAAAAGCTATTTAACTAATGTACTGTTGAAATGGTCACGTAAATAATGTCGCATTATTTGACAATGACAATAGGTGACGTTATTTACGGGACCTTTTAAGAGCAGTCAGCTCACCATACTTTTCATACAAAAGCTCTGTACTTATGATGGCGTTTTTAAACACTTTTCACAAATTGGTATCTTGTGAACTATATCTAGCAGTATAACTAGGCGAAAATAAAAAAAACCGGCCAAGTGCGAGTCAGACTCGCGCACCGAGGGTTCCGTACAAACCTGTAGGTATATAAGTAAATGGTAGTATATACCTGAGTATTTGATATTAATTTCAATTTATGACTTATTAAAAAAAAACTACTTACTAGATCTCGTTCAAACCAATTTTCGGTGGAAGTTTGCACCGTAATGTATATCATATATTTTTTATAGATTTATCATTCTCTTATTTTAGAAGTTACAGGGGGGGGGACACACATTTTACCACTTTGGAAGCGTCTCTCGCGCAAACTATTCAGTTTAGAAAAAAATGATATTAGAAACCTCAATATCATTTTTGAAGACCTATCCATAGACACCCGACACTTATGGGTTTGTTGAAAAAAAAAATTTTGAGTTTCAGTTCTAAGTATGGGGAACCCCCAAAATTTATTGTTTTTTTTCTATTTTTGTGTGAAAATCTTAATGCGGTTCACAGAATACATCTACTTACCAAGTTTCAACATTATAGTTCTTATAGTTTCGGAAATAAATGGCTGTGACATACGGACGGACAGACAGACAGACAGACATGACGAATCTATAAGGGTTCCGTTTTTTGCCATTTGGCTACGGAACCCTAAAAAGTGTGAAACAAATTCAGTAAAAGCCTCCGAAAAACAGCGGTTTTGCACAATTTTTACCTCAATTTTGATGAAAGGACAAGCTACGCTACGCTTGCGTTGAAGTTGCGTTGGCCATGAAGGGCCCCCTTAAACAGTATATTAGTTAAATAACGTTTTATGAGTAAGGGGGATAGTAAATTAGGGTCTTATTTAGGGATCGAAAAAAGTACGAATTCGAACATTAATCGAGAGTAAATCATGATACGGTGTCCTGGCAATTTAGAGGTAGGCATATTTAGAGGGAAAACCAGTCAACTCGAGCTCTGATTGGTCGGGACCGTTTGAATTGGCTCCCCTCGAAATTGTACAGTCGAATAGAATTTGAACCTTAAGTTCGATTCGAAGGTTATTTTAAGTTTTTTTTTTAGAATTCAGTGTTGGTCCCATAGTAAAAGTTGTTCAGCATGACTAACCCAACATAGGTTTCGTAAATATGCCATCTCAAAATCTACACCTGTATATAAAAGAAAGAACCGATTTGTCTGAAAATTGGTGGGGAGGTAGCTTAGTAGTAGTTAACCAGGAGACGGACATAGGATACTTTTTATAGGGTAGTGTATGGTAGGTAAGGGGGTAAAGAAGGGGGCTCGGGTGGAAAGCTAGTGTATGAATAATATAAATGTTGTTGTGCAGGTGAGGGCATGTCGGGCATGGCGAGCGCGGTGAAGCGGTCGGAGTACGATCAGTTCGGTCGGTCGGTGGGCGGCGTGGCGGCCGCCGTGCAGGGGCTCGTCGAGTGCACCGCGCAGGCGGCATACTTGGTACTAAACACTATCTACTAAACTTACTTGTTTTACTTCTTTACAGGTTGACTTTTCATAATTGATCTTCTTTCATAATTGGTCTTCACGATACAGGCTTGGCCTAGTGTGAAGACCGCTGTAAATCATTAGTATTTAAGTTCCTTCAACATCCCCATGTTTCAAATCAAGCTGTTTGTATATTATATTTGTTGGTGTTGCTAAATAAATATATTATTATTATACAACTAGCTGACTCGCGCGGTTTCACCCGCTTTCCCGTGGTAGAAAGTAGCCTATGTCACCCGGGGATAGTGTAGCTTCCCAACAGTGAAAGAACTTTTCAAATCGGTTATGTAGTTTCGGAGCCTATTCAATGCAAACAAACAAACAATCAAATCTTTCCTCTTTATAATATTAGTATAGATAATGTACGGAGCACAATGATACGTATACGTACCCTCTAATTCGTGGTTTTCCCAATGGAGTACAGCATGGGTTCTTCAAAAGGGGTGTGAAGAGATTCCTGCAGGGTCGGCAGCGTGATACCCCTGATGTTGCAAGAGTCCATTGGCTACGGTAATCGCTTACCATCAGGCGGGCCGTATGCTTGTTTGCCTAAGTGGTATAAAAAAATTACGTTATATAAGGAACCCGTCTCCAAATGTTTTTTTTAATTCAATGGGCTTGAGTTTGGCCACTGACCCGCCCATAAGAGACGTTGACGAAGCCCAAGATTGGACACGCTTACCCAGAAGAAATCTGCATGTCCTGAGTCTGGGTGTAATTATGTATATCTATACTGATATTATAAAGCTGAAGAGTTTGTTTTTTTGAACGCGCTAATCTCAGGAACTACTGGTTCGAATTGAAAAATTCATTTTGTGTTGGATAGTCCATTTGTCGAGGAAGGCTTCAGGCTATATAACATCACTCTGCGACTAATAGGAGCGAAGCATCAGGGAAAAATGTTGCAAAAACGGGGAAAATTATTCATATTTGAAGGCTTCCGTTGCGTGCGCTGCGTAAACGATTCAAGTTACCCAAAACGCGAGTGAAACCTTGGGGAACAGCTAGTTAAGTATGTATTTACAAACAAAAAGTAGTATATGTATGTATATCAGTTGTCTGGTTTCCATAGTACAAGCTCTGTTTAGTTTGGGATCAGATGACCGTGTGTGAGGAATGTCCCAGGATATTTATTTATTTAATTAATTTTAGATTGATTAATTTGGTATTTGCCCATGCGTTTTGTTATGATTAGTTCAATTGCTTTTTTTAATGTGAAAGAGGATGCGGAAGGGGCGGGACAAGATGGCGGGTGGTTGCAATCAACCAATCAAATCGATACATTTGAATATTTGAATTTGCGTTCCTTTGCACTGTATTTACTTTGATATACAGTTTGTGATGAGATGAGCGTGTGTGAGGAATGTCCCGGGATATAAAATAAATAAATAAATATCCTCGGACATTCTTCACACACGGTCATCTGATCCCAAACTAAGCAGAGCTTGTACTATGGAAACCAGATAACTGATATAATACATATACTGCTTTTTGTTTGTAAATACATACTTAACTAGCTTCTGCCCGCGGCTTCGCCCGCGTGGCCTACAGGAAACAAATGACATATTTTTCTTCAAAAACAAACATAATAAGTGCTCTCCCTCCCTCTCAATTGTTTTTTTTTTATTTACAAAATAAAGTATTAATTTGAAACCCAAAATTTGAAGATTCTAACTTCGAAACTGACGGATTTTCATACAAACTTTCATCTCCTATTTTACCCCCTCAGGGGTGGAATTTCGAAAAACCCTTTCTTAGTGGATACTTACTCTTCACAAAGAATACACCCTCCAAATTTCATGTCTCTAGGACCAGCGGTTTAGGCTGTGCGTGCATATATCAGTCAGTCAGGACTTTGAATTTTATATATACAGATATACATAACAATATATACATATGTATTTAGTGTGTTGTGTTGTGTTGTGTGGTGCAGGTGGCGGTGTCTGACGAGACGTCGGTGGCGGGGCGCGCGGGGCTGGTGGACCAGGCGCAGTTCGCGCGCGCGCAGGTCGCCATCGAGCAGGCCTGCCGCGCCCTCACCGACCCCGCCAGCAACCAGCAACAGGTATACAATACACTATACTCCTTTAAAACTAATCTTTTTACATCATTTTTTAGAGAGGTAGAGCATAGCGTTTATTCGCTCAAAGAGCAGCTCGACTGGGGAAGTACCTCCACCTTACAGAATACCGCAGACAAATAACTTTATGTTGTGTAAAGTTGTGTTCCTGCGCGTGAGTAAGGTCGCCAGAACTCATAGGGGAGGGGGGATAGGTCGATAACGCGTGAGCAATGCTTCGTGTGTTGCAAGCGTCTATATGGCTATGGTAACCGCTTACCATCAGGCGGGCCGTATGCTTGTTTATCGACTAAGTTGTATTAAAAAAAAAAACCTTTTTCTAAACAAAATGTATGGTTTTTTTTTATTTGTGACGTTTATAAAGTACCCTAAACCCAACTTGACCCCATAAAACCTTCTTCTTATTTTTCATTTTGGCAACCAAGCCCAAATTAGGGCTAGTTTCTGCCAGTGACGATTTATATTATAGTTTCCAGTCACAATAAATCACTTTCACATTATAGTCCTCAGTCAGTCACCGTCCATAAAAGTCATGTTTTACTACAATGGTGGTCATTGTACTAAAACTCTTCACGGACAACTTGAAAAGTCACGATACAAATAATTAATTTTATATCACTTCACTGGTGCACATGGATGATCTTTATTTGGGTAAAATACCGCCAAAAATACACAATAAAACTCAAAATACACAAATTTATGATAATAAAATTGAAAACGCAACGCATGTAATTGTACAACAGTACTCAACTGATAAGGCGCGTCGTGAATCTTCGTTCGCACAGTAAAGAAAGTATGGCCCGAAGATTAACGAAAGAATCAACCTTAGACCACTACTATAAGATTCATAATACAGTGCAGCTGTTAGTTCCGTCTCACTCGCAAGTCGCACACATGTGCCGACCAATAGCATCTCCCGCGCTTTGAAAATGTATCTTCTGCGCATGTACATCGGTAAGCCATATCAGTTGGGTACTACTGTACACTTTTGGCCAAATCACAGTAGCCAAATAACACGCGAGAATCCAATAGACGACTCACATTGACTGACGAACCAATCGCGTGCAGCTCGCCGCTGCCCCTGCTTCATTCCGCCAAACAGTTATGTGTGTTCTACCGCTTTTACAAGGGATGGTGTTCTGAAGAATTGTTTAAGATGATGCCCACGGCTACCTTCTACCATCGCAACTCTCGCCATCGACGGGGAGTCCATCCTCACATATTGAATTGTTTCGTACTGTGCGGGCTCATAGGAGCTTCCTTCCGCGGACGCTCGGACTGTGGAATGAGCTGCCCGCCGTGGTGCACCCAATGGAGTACAGCATGGGGTTCTTCGAAAGGGGTGTGAAGAGATTTCTTCAGGGTCGGCAACGCGCGCGTGATATCCCTGGTGTTGCAAGCGTCCATAGGCTACGGTAATCGCTTACCATCAGGCGGGCCGTATGCTTGTTTGCCACCTAAGTGGTATAAAAAAAAAATACAGACTGAAAAATTTACCACAGTGCAGGTTTCAAACTATGTTCACCACTCGTGCCCCATACTATATTATCTTTCCTTCTCCAGGTGCTATCAGCGGCGACGGTGATAGCGAAGCACACTTCGGCCCTATGCAACGCTTGTCGCGTGGCGTCAGGGAAGACCTCCGATCCTCAGGACAAGCGGCACTTCGTCCAGGCCGCCAAGGACGTGGCCAACTCCACCGCGGCTCTCGTCAAGGAGATCAAGGCGTTGGACACTGATTATAGTGAGGTGGGTACGACTCTCGGGACCAGTAGCAACCACCAACCATCTTGTCTATTGACCCTGTACCAATTTATTGTATTGTCATTGATCCTTGATAAGTGTACTCAGCTTCTCTGACGTTTTGATGTCGATGAAGACGTAAACTTGAGCATTAGTCGTCGATCGAAAACAGTACGAATTCGTACTTTTATCGAGTGTAAATCACGTGACGTTATTATAGAATAGAATAGAATCAAATTTATTTGTGACATAAACATTACACAGAAATGTTGACATAAAAAAATAGGTAAAAATATTGCCACAAATCGGTCCTCCAACTCAGCATGTTATTATGGCAATTTCGAGGCCGGCAATTAGAAGGAAAACCAGCAAACTAAAGCTTTGATTGGTGGGGAGCGTTCGTATTGACTCCGCCCCTCGAAATTTTTCAATCGAATGGGACTCGAACCGTAAGTTCGAATCGAAGGACGTGAGAATTGGGTCCGTGTATCGTACGTATTGGTGCAGGCGAACCGCGGGCGGTGCGGCGCGGCGACAGGGCCGCTGCAGGACGCGGTGCGCAGCCTGTGCCAGTTCGCCGACAGCCCCGAGTTCGCCTCTGTGCCCGCCAGGATCTCGCAACACGCCAAGCACACGCAGGAGGCCATACTCGACTGCGGGAGGTCAGTTATATCTCAATATGCCTTTAGGACAGATGTTGGTAGGGCCTTGCGAACAATATACAGATATGGAGATTTCAAGATGGCATATCTTCGAAACCTATGTTGGATTAGTCATGCCGAACAACTTTTACTATGGGACCACTAGTGAATTCTCATTTTTTTTAAATTTATCTTACAAAATGGCCATCAATAATAATAGCCATGCACCATAAAATAAATATTCCACTTAAAGAAAAGAGGGTCGATGGTCCCGCGTTTAAATTAAAATAGCAATTGCTGAAATTCGACTCGGAAATTTTTGAATCCGTTTCCGATATCGAATCCGACGTTTTATAAAAACTTTTTTACCAAAAAATAATCCACCGGAAAACCTGAAAAGCAAAAAATAATTTTGAACATAACTTGAATTTTATAAGGTTTTGCAGTCGGGGTTTATTTTATTGTTAAAAAGTTTTTATTTTATAATTTTTTGTGGCTATACTCTACTAATTACGACATGCTTAATTTTTGTTTTCTTTTGATGTAATACACAACTCAGCATTAAAATCTGTGAGTGAACAATAAATCATCCCTATTTTCTCACCCTTAGGGTAGGTATTTTTATCCATATTTATATGGGACCAACTTCGAGGTATACTCTATCCAATAAAAAAAGAATTATCAAAATCGGACTACTCTGTAAAAAGTTAACTTTTAAACCTCCTCCGTTTTTTCGTCGGTTAAAAATAGCCCTGCTAATGGCCGTGTGTGAGGAATGTCCCAGGATATTTATTTAAACATTAATCAATAGGAACATAATATCCGGTTCGTGCTCGATGCTGGAGGCGGCGCGGGCGCTGGCGCTGTCCCCGCAGGAGCGCGCGCAGTGGCAGCTGCTGGCCACGCACAGCAAGACCGTCTCCGACAGCATCAAGAGTCTCGTCGCAAACATCAGGTCAGTAAAACCACAACAAAAAAACAAATCCCCATATTAGTCAATGTGATGGACAAGTGATTTGGCAAAATATTGTAAAAAAAACTAACCGAAAGGTGTAAAGGAGTAGACTTGTTTCAAACTGTATGGGCTAAAAGGAGTTTTCTTCCGCGGACGCTCGGACTGTGGAATGAGCTCCGCGCCGTGGTGCACCCAATGGAGTACAGCACAGCATGGGGTTCTTCAAAAGGGGTGTGAAGAGATTTCTTCAGGGTCGGCAACGCGCGAGTGATACCCCTGGTCCATATACGTCCATAGGCTACGGTAACTGCTTACCATCAGGCGAGCAGTATGCTTGTTTGCCACCTTAGTGGTATAAAACAAAAACTAACTTCATTAAAGTCTAAAAAATGCCATAATTGTTGATAGATAGCATTGATTCTTAACCCGCTATACGTTTAAAAACTCTTTCATAACCTTCAAAATTATTGTGCGTGTTTTACTCAGTCTCTATATAAACAAACCTTTTTGTGTATAGAGAGAAAGCTCCAGGGCAGAGGGAATGTGGTGCAGCTTTAGACACCCTGAACAAACAGCTGCGGTCGCTAGACCAGGCCGCCATACAGGCTGTGGGCCAGGAACTGCAGCCGAGGAAGGCCAACTCTTTGCAGGGTGAGTCTGAAACATGGCTAGTAGCATAACATCTTACAACAGTTACATGGAGAGCAATCAACAACTTCAACACCTTCGTTAGGCAATACGATTGTAATATCGGCGAAGCCTAAGAAATGAATTTTTCAATTACCTACTAGGGCTTAAATTATGAAGGTTAAAGCTACAGAAGTTACCACCGTTCTGGGGGTCGATTCTCGTAACAAAACTTCAGCGGTGTCGTAGCGACATCAACTATTTAAATTGTGTTTCGTGAAATATTTTGTATATAAAAAACATTCAAATGTATATATGCCTCAACAATTATATTATAATAGTAAATAATAGACTGTTTTACAAAAAACTTAAACCGACTTCAAACTACACGAAGAAGTAATCAAATCCTGATCTGATGACAATGGGACCAAACGGGAAGTGTACCCTTCCAGACAAAAAAAGAATTTTCCAAATCGGTTCATAAATGACGGAGTTATGAGGTCACAAACATAAAAAATAAAAAAACATACAACCGAATTGAGAACCTCCTTTTTTTGAAGTCGGTTAAAAATATATGATATCGATGAAGTTTTGTTACGAGAATCGAGCCTCTGTGCATTGATATGTCAGTCAGACTGTCTCCTTTTCTATACTGGGTGGAGATTTCGAGATGGCATATTTTCGAAACCTATGTTGGGTTAGTCATGCTGAACAACTTACTATGGGACAACACTGAAATCTCAAAAAAAATAAAATTCTTTTCATACATTATGATCGAGCAAGTGGTGGTGAAAGAATTTCCAGAATCGCATCATTAGTTAAATCGCTGTTAATTAAAAAAAAAACCATTGATGCCGTAGTTAAAAAATAACCTGCATAAAAAAATAATTGTGTACATTATTTATTGAATATGACACATCATCATACATATTAAACACTGATATTAAATGAATGTTACAATATTCTGATATGTACACCAATTATAGATGTGTACAGCATTCGCCACATATGGAACGTATAAAATAAAATTGAAATCTGAAAATATCTATATATTTAAAAAGTTAACTTAATACTAAAACAAAAACACTAATAAAATACGTTATTTAGGTTGAAACGATTTCAGTACCCTACTCTTGAATTTGGGAAGTGAATCGTTTTTTTTTTTTTTTTTATTTATCCTAAGTTACACCTTCTTTAGTGTTCCCTATTCATACTACAATCTAGCCTTAATATTAGGCTAATAAGTAATTTATATTTAACATAAACTTCTATATTGACTATATCTACGAATGTGTCCATTAACACTTTTCTTATTGTCTCTATTAAGGGGAAGACACTTTGTTCTTGTGTTCTTTATATGTAGCACTTGGACTATGTTACACTATTTTAACTATCACTACACTAACTCAAAGGGTTTAGTTCTTTTGAGTCGTCTCACTATATCTGTGTGATCGAGGAGCTGGATTGCCTCAACGAAGTGAATCGTGACATGATTAGTATGATCGTGATTATGATAACAATATGTTTGTTGTTGCGCAGGTTACAGCGAGCAGATAGAGAACAGCGCCACAGAGATGCTGGAGCGCCTCGAGCCGCTCAGAGCGGCCGCTAAGACCGAGGCGGAGAACCTGGGACATGCTGTCGTTCAACTGGTGAGTCTTACACCACTTCTAGCTGATTAGAATGTAAATATTATGTAATGAATCTAAGCTTGTTGTGAAAAGAGTAATTGCCGAGTTTATTGCCGGCTCTTCTCAGCAAATGCAACCTTCCGAACCGGTATTAGAGTATTAGAGTCAGACTTCTCATAAGTGCCTGCGAAAGTCTATTTGAATAAATGATTTTGAATTTTGAATTTTGTCCTCGGCGTTCCGAGGGATGTTATATTTTCGGCGGTAAAAACTATACTATATGTCAATCCCGATTCTATTCTATTTGGGTGCCGAATTTCATCCAAATCCGTTCAGTTATGTGTGATTGAGCGACAAATATTTGATCATCCAAACTTTCACATTTATCATGTTAGTGTGATTATGTTAATTAACAATGTACTTTTTAGACTAAGTAGTTTAAGACTTTTTAGTTTAAGACTAGTTTTTGTATTACAGGTATGTAGGTAGTATGGTAGAAATCACACGGAGTTAAATTTACTTTCAAGCCATATTTACTGCCACTGTATAAAATGTATACTGCATTCAGTAAAACGAACTTTTAAGCCATGTTTACTGCCACTGTAAATAATGTAAACTGCATTCAGTAAAACTAACTTAAAAGCCTTTTGAGAGTTTTGTACATATTGTCGTATTGTACCCAGGTATCATACGCAGAGCCGCTCGTATCGTGCAGCATAGGAGCCGCTTCCAACATCACCGAGTCTCGAACCCAGGGGGCGCTGCTGCAGCACGCTCGCACCGTGCTCGAGACTGCCGCCCTGTTGGTGCACGCCGCCAAGACTGCAGCTGGGAACCCCAGGGTCAGTCACTGTTGCCTTCCCTTCCCTTCCCTTCTAGCTCCAACATCACCGAGTCTCGAACCCAGGGGGCGCTGCTGCAGCACGCTCGCACCGTGCTCGAGACTGCCGCCCTGTTGGTGCACGCCGCCAAGACTGCAGCTGGGAACCCCAGGGTCAGTCACTGTTGCCTTCCCTTCCCTTCCCTTCTAGCTCCAACATCACCGAGTCTCGAACCCAGGGGGCGCTGCTGCAGCACGCTCGCACCGTGCTCGAGACTGCCGCCCTGTTGGTGCACGCCGCCAAGACTGCAGCTGGGAACCCCAGGGTCAGTCACTGTTGCCTTCCCTTCCCTTCCCTTCTAGCTCCAACATCACCGAGTCTCGAACCCAGGGGGCGCTGCTGCAGCACGCTCGCACCGTGCTCGAGACTGCCGCCCTGTTGGTGCACGCCGCCAAGACTGCAGCTGGGAACCCCAGGGTCAGTCACTGTTGCCTTCCCTTCCCTTCCCTTCTAGCTCCAACATCACCGAGTCTCGAACCCAGGGGGCGCTGCTGCAGCACGCTCGCACCGTGCTCGAGACTGCCGCCCTGTTGGTGCACGCCGCCAGGACTGCAGCTGGGAACCCCAGGGTCAGTCACTGTTGCCTTCCCTTCCCTTCCCTTCCCTTCTAGCTCCAACATCACCGAGTCTCAAACCCAGGGGGCGCTTATACCCCACAGATGACAGATATATCATCCTTAAAAGATCGCTCCAATATATCCAGTTGGGCTCGTGACCACCACGTGAAGGTCACCAGAACTCGATGAGATTGCAACGTGCTGGCAATTTAGTCCCCGACACCAGACAACTATTACACAATGTTGTCCCTACCGCTGCCGGCACAGCGACTCTTCTCATTTCATCTTCAATATCTGAATAACCCTCTTCGGTATCTGAATATCCGTCTTCAATATCTGAATATCCATTTTCAATATCTGAATATCCCACTTCAATATCTGAATATCCCTCTTCAATCAAGATATGATCAGCAACGCGCGAGTTATACCCCTAGTGTTGGTTTTTTCTGTAGGCTACAGTAACCGCTTACCACCAAGCAGGCCGCATAAATGATAGCCACCATAGTTCTTCTCGTCCACGACTAAAAAAAAAAACCTTGCTGAGTTTCTTGCCGGAGTCTTCTCAGTTTAAGTGTATTTCGAACCGGTGGTAAATTCAACTGTATGTACCAATTTAACGTTCATAAGCGCCTTACCAGGGCCTAAATTGAATAAAAAACTTTTTGATTTTGATTTTTAAGTGGCACATATCAACCTCCCATTCCTCTCAACAGGCAGTAAACATGCACACCGAAGTGGACTCTCAAGTGACCCTCGCCCGCGCCGCCCTCACCGAGCTGACAGCTTGTGTCCGCGAGCTGGCCACACAGCGCGGAGCTGTCGGGCCCCTGCTGGACACGCTGGCTCGGTCCATAGCCAGGCTCACTGAGCACAGGTCAGTCTCATTACTGGTGCGATTAGTTGATGGATGGCTCAGATAATGGTGATTGAAATTGGGAAGAAATTGAGGACTAGTGTCTGCAGTTACTATCCTGAGGTTATATTCAAGTTCTTGGTTAATTTCAATTTCTAGGCAAAATTTTAGGGTTAAAAGTACTCAGTAATTAAAGTATCATTATGAACAACTTTTATTATTGGATGACCTCTGAAATCTCGAAATAAATACATTCTTTTCATACAAAACAACTCATACAAATGAGTACAATACACTGAAAATATAGCTAGAGATTGATATGTAGCCCTGTTTAGTTTTGATGTAGATACAATAATATACTGGGTGGAGATTTCGAGATGGCATATTTTCGAAACCTATGTTGGGTTAGTCATGCTGAACAACTTTCACTATGGGACCAAGACTGAATTCAAAAAATAATAATTTTGCTTTTCATAGATTATGATCAAGCAAGGTTGACATTTAGCAAGATATGTTAAAAAAAAATTGAAAATACACTATCGGTCCCATAGTAAAAGTTGTTCAGCATGACTAAACCAACATAGATTTCGAATATATGCCATCTCGAAATCTCCAACTGTTATAGGTGTAGAATATGATTTAGATATTTATATATATTTCTACCTATGCCCGGCGTGCTGTATTTTTTTTTTCAATATCAAAAACGTTTCTCAGTCTAAACACAACATATCATCAAAGTGTCGCAATGTAAATGTCAAGTAATCTAAGCTTGTTTTGCAAAGATTGCTGAGTTTATTGCCGGCTTTTCTCAGCAAATGCAACCTTCCGAACCGGTATTAGAATCAGGCTAATAATCACAGTTCTATGTAAATAAAATGTTGGTTTAAAGGAAAGTAAATATTCAAAATCTCAAGCAAAATTCTCTTTAGTAAATTCGCATATATAGTGGCCTTAACCGCTCGGTAAGTCAGCTGTTAGTGTATATATAGATCGGTGACGGACGGACGGATGCTATTCCTGTACTTTACGTCCTAACTGACCGTGTTACGGGTTGCTGATCGCATCTGTCAAAGATGCATAGTTTATTATCGGATATTATGCCTGTAAACAAAATATATTTTGCTAAAAAAGTTATACAAATGAAATGTCCTGGAACACACCTTCACTCACGGTTATCTGATCCCAAACTGACTTTATAAAACTTAAAACTAAACAATTTGAGCCCTAATAAGCCACTCAGAGAGAGGGTAGCACTTATTCGCTCAAGGAGCTGGACTGGGGAAGTACCTCCACCTTACAGAATAACGCAGCCAAATAACTTGATGTTGTGTTCCTGCGCGTGAGATCACTAGTACTCATTGGGGAGGGGGAAAGGTCGGTAACGCGTGAGCGATGCCACGTGTATTGCACGCGTACATTAGGCAACAGAAACCGCTTACCATCAGGCGGACCGTACGCTTGTTTACTGCCTTCTTATGAACAGAAATCTATTGCGATCTTAGTAACACAAAAAAGTTCCCATATACTTACGGGGCCACTACAATTGCTATTCAAAAGCGATCATCATCAAAGATTTTATTTACCATAGACAATAAACGAGTCTGGCCTCAACGCCTTATTTATTGACTTTCAAAATTGCAAGTGGCCACAAACGGGGTACTGACCAACGGGGCTCCTGTCCTATATGCTTTTTTGGTTTTTTAATGAGTCAAAATCAAAAAGTCATTTATTCATTTTAGGCCCTGGAAAGCAATTATGAACGTTACAGAATTTACCACCGGTTCGAAATACACTTAAACTGAGAAGACTCCGGCAAGAAACTCAGCAAGGCTTTTTTTTATATTGTTGTGGAAGATCTTTTCATATTACAGCTTTTTTTCCAAATAATTATACTATATACCATATAATTATTATGCTTATTCATACAATTGTCACTTGGCCAGGGGGGATGCAAGTGCAGAGAGAAGCTACTACAACCATATATACTTGTATGTGTACGAGCTACTTTGATCGCAATATTTCTCGCTGGATCTCGTCAAGATGGCTTGAAACCCCTTAACCACGCGTATTGATGTATAAAATGAAACGTAATTGAACCAATTCATTTAGCAGTGCCCATGAGAGCATCTTCCAGTACATCTTACACTGCGTTTGGCAACACGCCAGCTATGTACAGACGAGCGCACAAGTCTATACGGTCATCTAAGTGAGCTACTATGCAGTGAGATACTGTGAGAAAGTGTGTGTGTTTTAATCATTAACATTTATGCGAGGCCTAGCATTACAACTTAAGCTAATTATTTTTACATAGATGGCCTGTATTTGGCCACAATCTGACCATGGTAAGTGATGATGTGGCCGAAGGTGGTGCACACACAAAGCTTAGAAGGAACTGGCTCTCAAGTGCAACTGTCGGAACACACCAATAGGTGCTTGGTGACAGATTTCCAACATGAGGGTGGTAGCCAGCCAGATGGGTACTACAAAGTCAAGCTCATTGTAGGATTCGAACCCGGGACCTTCATCTCGGTATCCGACGTCACTACCACTGAGCTATCATCGCTGTAATCATAGCAAGTGTTTTTAAATAAACAATCACAAAGTATCACCAAATCATGATACAACTTAGATCAGCGGTTGACCTCTCTAAAGTAACTTCGGTGATTGGCGACCAGTTTATAACTTGTGTTGAGGACTGTACGTTCGATTGATTTATAATTAATATTCTGTGATATTTAGACTATTGAGTCATGGTGCTTTTTAACTGTAAGGAAAATTGATCAAGTGCGAGTTTGAGGCGTGCGCGAATTATAGATATTTTAAATACTTTTTGATATTTTTTTGTTGAATCATGAAAGGACAACGGGAAATAATGGTCTCACCCACCAATAGCGATTAGCTTTATGTTATTGGAAAGCTTTTTTCCATTGTATGGGAGCTAATATCAAAGCGTGTATAAAATTATATAGATACTTTGGAGATTTGATCAATTCTGGTCAAGAAAAAGATTAACTGTTATAGGTTTAGGTAGTATATTATCATTATAAGGCTTTTACGGTTCAGTAATCGGACAAGGAACCAGTTATAATCAGCCATTTTACTATATCGTTCAAAGAACAACGGTCGTAATTGACCTGAACAAATTCTATCAAAACTCGTAACAATATGCCATCCAAGGACGCGATACTTCATAGTCAGGTCGTAAAATGTATGGGACGTGGCCTACGTTATTTGGCGCTACCCCGAATATGTAATGAACCATTACAAGCTACCAAAATGGTGTATTATAATAGGTCCTAGAAAATCAATTTGGAATAAAAAAATTACGTGCCCGAAGTTCGTTCCTTTAGAGGAAATGCTGGTGGCGTTTGTTCCATACAAACGTAATCCTCAGTTTCCTCTCTTGATAATGACACTAGAGCAATGATTATTCTACCATGCAATCTGTAGGTACCACTGTATGTCCCTCGGTTGTGTTTTTCTCCATAAATTAATTATTATAAGAATTAGGAGCCTTGTAAAATCACAAAAAAAATGCATTTTTAACGCCCTTATGAGACGTCCAGCGAACAAATTTGACGAATATAAAAAAACAAAGGAAACCCGACAGACATAGCCAAAGCCCTTCTTATTATGATTCTTGAGTTGGGATCGTTCGGGCACAGCGCGACAGCAATAGATATGTTGAAAACCTATTTTCCAAAGTTCTTGCTCTTTCCTCTTAATATACACAATACTTTAATGCGAAATATCATCCGCTGTCGATATCCATGCATATATGAATATGTAAATACAGTGTATCTCAGTGATACTTCAGCGTTCGGTGCGCGCGCGCCGGTCGTTGTTTACGATATACGTCTTATGTTTTCACATCGATACTGTGTTGTGTCAGTGCGTCGATATGGAGAAATTGTATGTTATTGTTATTCTTATTTCTAAACAACTCGTTTTCGTTTTTCCGAGGAAATAGTGACCTATATGTTAATCCAGATATGATATAGTTGTGTGTAGTGTCGGACCGAAGGTCGATTTATGTCTGAAACCGATTAATCATAATTAAGGAGTTTTCTTCCACGGACGCTCGGACTGTGGCATGAGCTCCCCGCCGTGGTTTTCCCAATGGAGTACAGCATAGGGTTCTTCAAAAGGGTGTGAAGAGATTTCTTCAGGGTCGGCAACGCGCGAGTGATTCCCCTGGTGTCGCAAGCGTCCATAGGCTACGGTAACGGCTTACCATCAGGCGGGCCGTATGCTTGTTTGCCACCTTAGAGGTATAAAAAAAAACTGCTTCAGTTTAAGATTGGCTAAAAATGAACAAAATTGTGTTTTTAAGACTGTCAATAAACAACTTATCGGGTTGATTAAAATTAACTTTGGCTTACTTCTTAAGCAGAGCATTTTTTTATATAACTAATTCGATAAACAAGCATACGGTCCGCCTGATAGCAAGCGGTTAACGTAGCCATATGGACGCTTGCAAAACCCGATGAGCTCTGGCTCGCTTACTCACGCGCAGGAACACAACATAAAGTTATTTGGCTGCGGTATTCTGTATGGTGGAGGTACTTCCCCAGTCGAGCTGCTCTTTGAACGAATAAACGCTACGCTCTACCTCTTAAATATTAACATTGAGTTTGTAATATAAAACACACCGAAAACTGACATATATTTGGAGGTGGTTTATATCTTATTTACTGACTTTAACAAAAAGGACGAGGTTCTATGTTAGATGCCTGTTTCTTTTTCTTTGTACCCGTTGACTCGCTATAGGGCGCGCGTCTCATAACTTAGTCTTTGAACTGTTCAAGTGATTAAAGTATTAATAATATGTGTCGTTTCAGAATGTCTTTGATAAGCTCGTACGACGAGACAGACTCGTTCGTGGACTACCAGACGCGAATGGTCGGCGTCGCTAAGGACATCGCGCGCCTCTCCACCGACATGGTAAGAACATCTATTATATTTATGACTAGCTGCCCGGCGCGACTTCGTTCGCATGGTGCTACCCTACCCTACCCTACCCCACCCTATCCTACCGTACCCTACCCTACCCTACCCTATCTCAACCATCACATTAGATTCACAAATCAGCCCGGCAGATGGCACTGCAGTGGGTATCTAGGTTATATTATCGACTGCAAGCTTTAATCGAAGCACGTCCAAAATGAAATGACAGAAATGAATGACATAACAACATGCTTGCACTGTCAACAGTGAAAAAAGTTTCAATTTGACAGCACAATCCCCATCTGAAAAAAGTTTAAATTTGACAGCAAAATCCCAATTAACAAAATGATCCGCCATTTATTCTAATTCATTTGTTACAAAAAATGTGATAAATGAAAAACCGCTGTACCGATTTTGTGCAAACTTCACATAAACTATCTACTAAATAGTCCGAACAAAGCCTAAACATTTGGTTTGGATAGGTGAGCCCGTTCTTGAGTTACAAAATTACAACGAAAAGTGGCATTGATTTTTATATATATTGATTAATGATTAATGGGAAATTACAACTAATAAAATATTACCTGACATATTTTAACAATACTTCTGTCTTTTACCTAGTATTTATTAATTTAATGGCATTTCATCTGCTCTAAATGTGTGCGGTATCCAACAGGATCCATAATGTTATGAACATTGTGAATGAAAAATAAATAAATATCCTGGGACATTCCTCACACACGGTCATCTGATCCCAAACTAAGCATAGCTTGTACTATGGAAACCAGATAACTGATATGATACATATACTACTTTTTGATTGTAAATACATACTTAATATACATAATTACACGCAGACTCAGGACATACAGACATGTTCATGCACACAATTGCATGTCCTGTGTGGGGATCGAACCCACGACCTGCGGCGCAATAGGTGGAATCTTTACCAGAGTCTTAACCAACTGCGCCAACTGGCCCGTCATCCCTCTCTTCACACCCTTTCTGAAGAACCCCATGCTGTACTCCAATGGGAAAACCACTACGTAATGTTACTGTCGGTTTCGTTATTTTGAGGATATCTGACTTCCAGCTTTGACCTTCATAATTGCACTATGACTTAAACCGGCTAAGTGGTTTTGACTTTGAAGTTGTCATTGTTTAAATCTACACCTTATTCTTCTCATTATAAAGTCGACAATCGTTTATACAGACAGCAAAATCGGCGACAGACGCGAGCCGCCTAGTACAACTGGGTAACGAGATGTGTCACAAGTACGAACAACTCGCTCAAGATAGCGTCGGGGCTGCAGCCACTACGCCTAATGGAGACGTCGCTAATAGGTACGTGGTTACAGTTTGAGACCTGCGGAGACGTGATAAGGTTTAAAATCGAACATCCATCTGTATTTCCTTCTGACTCTATTTTAAACTAAAATCACACATAAAAAAAAAACTCAAAACCTTGGTCAAATTCTAGTGCATTTAAGAGAAACTAAAAATGATTCAGTAGATTTCAAGATATGGACAAATATGTGTGATGGCCTGGCTTATTGATACGAGCTACGTGTGTGGTGTCAAAGGAAAAACATCTCAACATGTTGGTCAAATTGTAGTGAATTTAGGAAAAAATAAAAATGGCAATATAAAAAAGTTTTTTTTTTATCGACTTCAAAATACACTAAAAACTATGAGATAACTCTAATCTGACACTGATTTGAAGTCAGCGATAGATCACGACGTATTCCATTGAAAATATTAAGCTAGAAGTAGATTTAATTTTTTTAAATTACTTTTTTATTTCGAAGTCGATTAATAAGTTCTGAAAGACCTTATTACAAAGTAGCTAATTATATTGAAGATAAAGATGTCTGGAAGTAGGTAGCTGCACTCTGCACAAGTGTACCTTGCTCATGCTTATACGAAAGCCAGTAGTTTCAAAAATTGCGTGATCAAGGGAGATAGGGATTCATTTTTATATATAGAGATTAAATAGGCTAGTGGTTAACCTACTGTTGGAGTTTTCAACCCGCCTAGAAGGCCTCCAACTAGCTTAAAGACTATTACATCTAAGTGATAATCGGGACCAATGGCTTTACGTGCCTTCCGAAGCACGGAAACGCTCGATTTGAAATACCACTAGGCGGTCACCCATCCAGGTGCCGACCACGACGGTGGTAGCTTAACTTCCCGTCCGATTAAGAACGGATTATCATGCTACACCACGAGCGATCGTTTGTATCTATGCTTTGGTATATGTTGCAACCTTAGTCAATTGTCCAAAAAATATTTAAAAAATGTTACCTTGCTGAGTTTCTTGCTGGATTCTTCACATTTCAAGTCCGAGTTCCGAACCGGTGTTAACTTTATTCAATTTGATCTTCATAGTTGAATAAATTGCATGAGCTTATAGAACCAAACATTTGGTATGAATTCTTTGACTTCTTACCTGATGTAGTCTGCACCGCTTTCGGATATGTACCCTTTCCGATACACCGTGACTTTTTATTCGTCTTAGAAACGCAGCCCACTTAATGTACCCAACGAAAAGGTACTAACCACACATAAAAAAAAATATCGTATAAAAAAAAAAAAAATGTTCATATGTATTATTAATAAAATAAAAAAAGTCATAGGTTTATGAAAAATCGAGTTAATAATTACAGTTTACGTATAAAATGGTAGAGAATACCAACCCAGAGCACGAGTCGAGTAGACTGCGCTCATTACAGGGAGTTTAAAACTACGTCATGCGTCATAATGAATATTAATTTGTTTTTTTTTTTTTATTATAAAAATGCTTAAAAAATATTTTTTTTTGAATGGATAGTATCTATTCGTTGGGTACATTATATGGGCTGCGTTTCTAAGACGAATAAAATGTCACGGAGTATAATTGGGATGTGTTATCAGTGTTGTGTTGTGTTGTGCAGGATCCGCGTGGCAGTGGTGGAGCTGGGCGAGACCGTGTCGGAGCTGATAAAGGCGGGCGGGCAGTGCCGCCTGTCGGCCACTCCGGCCAACCAGCGCGCCGTCGCCGACCACGCCAACATCGTCAACGAGAAGGTAACACGGCTACCTTTATGTATTAAGAGAGGTAGAGCATAGCGTTTATTCGCTCGAAGAGCAGCTCGACTGGAGAAGTACCTCCACCTTACAGAATACCGCAGACAAATAAGTTTATGTTGTGTAAAGTTCTGTTCCTGCGCTTTTTTTTTTATACAACTTAGTCGATTACCAAGCATACGGCGCGCCTGATGATAAGCGGGAAACGCCTGCAACACAAGAAGCATCGCACACGCGTTACCGACCTTTCCCCCTCCCCAATGAGCTCTGGCGACCTTACTCACGCGCAGGACCACAACTTTACACAACGTCAAGTTATTTGGCTGCGGTATTCTATAAGGTGGAGGTACTTCCCCAGTCGAGCTGCTCTTTGAGCGAATAAACGCTATGCTCTACCTCTCTTAAAAAGTAAAAGTTGTTCAGTCACTAACCCAACATAGGTTTCGAAAATATGCCATCTCGAAATCTCCACCCAGTATAGACTTTTTTTTCTATTCTGCCTCTTTGTTGTGTTGATTACTGTTGCTAATGTTGTTATAGGTGGTAGGTGTTCTAAGTGCTCTCCAGGCCGGCTCCCGCGGCACGCAGGCTTGCATCGACGCGGCCGCCACTATCGCCGCCATTATTGGCGACCTCGACACCACCATACTGTTCGCTAGTGCTGGTAAATATTTATATATAAATAAATAAATATCCTGGGACATTCCTCACACACTGTCATCTGATCCCAAACTAAGCAGAGATTGTACTATGGAAACCAGATAACTGATATACATACATATACATACTTTTTGTTTGTAAATACATACTTAATATACATAATTACACCCAGACTCAGGACATACAGACATGTTCATGCACACAAATGCATGTCCTGTGTGGGAATCGAACCCACGACCTGCGGCGCGTAAGGTGAACCTTAACCAACTGCGCCAACTGGCCCGTATGTTCTGTAAGCTTAAGCTTATGATAGTGAGGGTAGGAAGAGGGCATATCAAGTTGCCCTACCATCATGGGAGGATTTGTAAATGTGATGTCAATTTGATCGACTAGCTGAGGTTGAGGATAACTTTTTTACAATATTTTATTTAGTTTTACCTGTCCCGTTGTCTGTAATTGAATTTAGCAAGTTAAATTTGACCCACTTTCCGGTTTCCGATTGAGCTGAAATTTTGCACGAATATGCGAATCGCGTGACAATGCAATATTATGATTACGTGGAGCTGATCTGATGATGGAGCTGGAAGGTAGCCATAGGAACTCCGTGATAAAACCACATAACCCCATCGAGTTTGGGCTCGTTTGATTCGTCTTGATGATTACTTTGTCGCAAGTACAGTCAACAAAAAGTACAGTCACTCAAAAAAAAAGCTTTGTATTAAAAATTACATTTCTAACAAAGAACTTGTTTAAAATGTGAATATTATAATACTAGAGACAAAAATTGGCATATTGTATGGAATATTTTAATCATATGAGATTGCATACATGTTGCCGGTAATCTCAATATTAGAAGACATTTAAAATCTACTATACATTTTTTGCTTCAAATCAATGTAGTTCCCTGATTATTTCAGTTGACCAATGTCCATATCATAGATGTGAAAATCCAAAAATGTTATAGTTTTTGGGCTGCATTGTTGGGTAGAAAGCTGTAGACAACTCTTTAAAAAATGTATTAACATTTTGGAGAAAATCTTCAATTATGCCTTTGTTAATTTATTAAAACTAAAAAGCAAGTCAATAAATCAAAAAAACTAAAAAATATATTTTCCACCAGGCACCCTCCACTCGGAGAAGGAAACAGACACATTCTCCGACCACCGTGAGAACATACTCAAAACGGCAAAGACCCTCGTGGAAGACACCAAGACGCTGGTAGGAGGCGCTGCCGGCACTCAAGAGCAACTCGCCACGGCCGCTCAAAACGCTGTCTCTACTATCGGTAAGTTGATACTATATCTTGAACTAGTTGCCTCCCGCGGCGTAACTCGCGTTGCCGGGGTGAAAAGAACCTATAGCACGCAGGGATAGTGTAGCTTTCGTCGTGAAAGAATTTTTAGATTCGGAGATTACCCTTACATCCAAATGCACCACTTGGCAAGAAGCTACATGACATATTATGATGACAAAATAGGAATAATAAAATACGATATTTGGAAACATTTGTAACTTGAGTTACATATAAAGCAAGTATGAATTCGTACTATGTCAATTACAAAGATAATAAATAAGATAGGACCTAGGTGAGATCCTTGAGGGACGCCACATGTTGCAATATAGGTTATACCCACTTTATTATTCGACTGTACTCACCGATAATCTGTCATCGTTTACTGAGGTAGGATTTAACCAACGAAGAATTGATCCCTTTATACCATAGACATCGTAAAGCTTATTCAGTAATACACAATGATTGACTGTATCGAATGCACTACTTAAATCTGTATAGATCGAGTCGACCTTCGAAGTAGCTCTAGATACTAAAAATAAGTAATGTAGTGCCTAAACCACTGATAACTATGATATTTAGAGGGTTGATTTTTAACCTGAAAAGGTTTTTTCGACGTTCAACGCTTACAGTGGATATCCACCAGATATCTGTAGCGAGGAAAGTGGTTTAGATGACAAATAGGATTGTATTTGAGCTATGATGTGAAAATGAAGCGATCCTATTTGACGGGCCAGTTGGCACAGTTGGTTTAAGATTCCACCTACCGCGCCGCAGGTCGTGGGTTCGATTCCCATACAGGACATGCATTTGTGTACATGAATATGCATGTCCTGAGTCTGGGTGTAATTATGTATATTAAGTATGTATTTACAAACAAAAAGTAGTATATCAGTTATCTGGTTTCCATAGTACAAGCTCTACTACTTAGTTTGTGATCAAATGACCGTTAGTGAGAAATGTCGCAGGATATTATTTATTTGCTAAAACACATTCCTCGCTACACATCTCTGGTGGATATCCACCCTTAAGGGGGTGATATAGGTCATCGCGATGGACTAGGATATATAAGTAATGCATCCCCCCGTGACATACACAGTGCAACTATGCGAGGTGGTGAAGCTGGGCGCGATATCCCTGGGTTCCGGGAACCCTGAACCTCAGGTGCTGCTGCTGCACGCTGCTAGGGATGTGGGGGCTGCGCTGCGGGACCTGGCTGCGGCCACCACCGCCGCTAGCGGGAAGCACGTGGCACACCCGGATATGCAGCGGCTGAAACACGCTGCCAAGGTAACTAACTAGCTACGACAGGTGCTGCAGCTGCTGACGTGGCCGGGACCACCAACGCCACCACAACAGCCGATTCCTATAAATTTACAGATCGATTAGCTAAAATTAAGACTTGTATCTTTACTAATAATGAAGCAAAGACCTCATAGCTTTGCGTAGTAGACCTCCCGCTTACGAATCTATTTATATGCCCAGTTTGGGTTAAAAAATATTACTATTGGTAAGCAAAACGATTCGTTTTTGTTTATAGAAACTTTTATTAAATACGGCCCTAGTAAGGTAATAACGAACGTTGCAATTGATTATACCACACCGGTTCGTAATACACTAGAACTGAGTAGACTAATAAGAGAATCTACAACATCTACTACAACTATCTCTTATCGATCTATCGGTACATAAATTTCAATTTAAACTATGGCCATGCAAAAGTCATATTTGACAGAGGGTGTCTCTCCTTGCCGCATTATGTTTGTCTCTTTTTGACACATGGATGTATATGGGCTGTAAAAAGTGACGTATTAGGAAGGCCCTTTATAAATTACGTGTTCCCATGACACAAACAATATTCAAAGAGCACATATGTATCATATTCATGGTCCTCTTCGTACATTACGTATTATTTTTGTTTTTGTGTGTTTTCAATAGTTATGTCATGTGAAGCCCGGACGAAGCTTAATTTCAATTTGATTGTATTGGCAATTTTCACGGTATTATTTGATTGTACACTATTGTAATTATTTTACACAGAGTTCGCTCTATATGACGATCGAGAATTATAACCGTAATAGCATTTTAGCTGTCAAATGTGTCTTTGGTAAACAAAATAATTGAAATAGTGTAAATCTTTAAGAAGGGCTTAAAGTTTAACTCGTAATAAAATACTTAGCCCTCGTTATTTTCAAGTTTTTTTTTAAACATGTATATAGTGAACTGTCAATATTGGACTTTATTCTCTTATCCCCACACTGGGACTAATAAACAATGTTTCCACTAGCGGCTGTCCGACGCCACGAAGCGATGGAGCCTCCCCATCAAAAATAACACAATACCGCGACAAAACAAACGACGGTCCATCAACGGCGCCCTCACACTAAGAAACGACTATAACTCCTGCGATTCCGAAACTGATATCTTTCAATCCGACCAGGAGGATGAATTAATCAAACTCCTTGACTATTCGAGCCAGGATGACGACGTCTCCCCGTCTATATTCCACGATAACTGCGAAGAGATCATCGCCTACATTGAAAGTTTGATGAAATATCCGACAAGGACAGAGAAAGATGATGATTTAAATGAAAGGTACAATATGGCAGCCAAAAACAGTCTTGTCGATATGGACTGGCGAGTCCTTAAGTATGGAGAGAACATACTTCTAGGAGAGGTTAAGAAATTTGTAGATTTATTCGTTGAAATGAGTGATAAAGTTGAAAATAAAAGGAAAAGAGATAAACTGCAAAGGTTGAAAGCCAATTCTGATTTGGATAACGAAATGAAACGTCTCTCTCAAGTCATTGACGATTTAGATTCGGAAATAGAGACAGAAGAAGTTAAAGTAACTACTAAAACTATAAGAACAATATTAACAACTATACCTTCAAAAAAGCCAAAGGTAGAAGAGACGATTAAACTTAAAAGCCCAGTGTTTAAACTTAAGAAAATTAAACCAGTTAATTTGGATAAATCGGAAACTATAGAGATTGTAGAGTTACCAACACCTGAGAAGCAAAAAGATGAGTCTACGGAAATGGTTTTTAAACCAGATACAGTTAGCAAAGCCGTACCAAAACCTATAGAAGTGAAAAAACCTAATGTTACCACACCAGTGACTACGAAGCAAGTGAAAATGGAATTCTGGAAGTTATTCAGAGATGACACTGAATGGTGGAAGGCACTGGCTAAAAGAAACTTGGACAAAATGAACGAAACCAGAAGAGAATTAGAAAGATTCAGCGGCCACGAACTAGTGCTGGGTGAAATACAGACAGAGATAGATAGATATGAAAGAGAGAAAGAAACGCTACAGACCTTTATCGATGACGTCGATAAATCTAAAGCTGTAAACAGAGATTTGGAATACGATAAGAAATACGAAGATATGGTGCTCAAATTGATTGAATTTGCTAAAAAGGACTTTATTTACAAAGGTTTTGATCCTCTTATTGAGCAACTTAAAGCTTTGTCTAACATTAAAATCGATAAACGAAAGAAGGTTAACATACAAGATATCCTAAACATATACACTCAGATAGATATAACTAAATATACATACGAAGAACTTTGCTTACTCGAAAAATACTATATAGAAATCATAAGAAAATACAAGAAAGATAGTCGTGACAAAGAAAACATAGTTCCTACAGATAGTTTTAGAGAGACAAAGTCTACCTCGCCTTCTTACCACCGAAACGTGATATTAAACGTGCACTCAAGTGAGAATTTCACAAAGAATATTAACCAATATACTAATACAATAACATCAGAAACTATAAACAGATCTCAGTCGCAAAATTCAAAGAATAATCTTGAAATTTTTGATCTCACTCGAACATATCCTATCGAGTACTATGCGAACAATTGGTGGAAAATTTACGAAGACGTATTAAAGAGCCGCCAGAGTCAATTTGGCTCAATCGAAAACTGGTGGAGTTTCTACGAAGCCGTTTTAAACAAACAAGACACGTCGGAAGAGGATTTGGCTAAAATCCGAGCTATAGTCGATTATAAGAACACATTGCGAAGATCCAGGCCGAATAGTCGAATGGAGGAGCAGTTGAGAATGCTGGATGAGATCAGAAACGACAGGTTCCAAGAGAGCGAGGACGTGATCAAGAAGGACGATGATTCGGTCAGAGATTAAATAGCTGTTCATTGATTAATGCACAGAAGCGTCTAACCTCTCATCGGCACAATACCGGCATGGTGTTAAAGAAGCTTGTTGGTTGTTGGATGGTCATTCTAAGTCATTTGATGTTCTTTCCTATTCTATTGGGTGGTGTTTAAAGTTGGTTTTCGAATGGCAACACATTAACGTGCATTTTGTTTTGTCTGTTTTTATTAATCTTTATTCAATTGCACATATTTGTTTCGAGTTTACTGTTTATGATTCTTCAATCTATGATTAAAAACAGCATGTTTTATTAAGATTTGAATAATATTTGTAAATATAATACCCATAAAGTGTAAATAGGTCTAAAGGCAATATATATATGGAAAAAAAACCTACCAAAAACTAACATTTGTAATGTTGCCAGTGTTCAACAGTTACACTTTAAACATCAGCCCATTCATTATCTAAAATCACCTCAAGTTTTCACACTACCAGAAATGTATTTAGTTTTCTTTACATTCCTCTCTACATTACAGTGTGTTCCAAACGCGTAGCAATGTACTAAATACATTTCGAAACAAACGTGCCCACAAACCAAACCATTTCATGGTAAACGGTTCGTTCGAAACCGCTTTCTCGCTTCTCATTTCAGTGAATAACAAATCCAAAAAAAAAAACCACAAGCTTTCATTCGCGCTTAAAGTCCAATATTGACCTTAAAAGCTTATTATATAATATGTAAGTTTCAGATAAAGTTTTATGCCCTTGGTAAATATGGTGTAGCTATTTTGAAAGCTTATGGGTTTCCCGCTATGGCATGGAGCTTTTGTCGTTTCGCACTGGGTTTTATTCATATGTTTAAACAAGTCTAATCTTAGTTGGCAACCCAAAGCTTTAGAGATTAATATTCTGAAATGTAAAGGTTAAAATGTTATTGTGGTGTCCGCTTTAAGGTTAAACATCAGTTGCGAGGCGGGAAATTTGAATTTTTTCGAGTTTTTTTTTTACCTTCGTAGATCAATATGGATAGATGTTTCAGTGATTCGCGAACATAGTAGTTCATTTAGCATATTGTAGAATTGATAATTTTTGTTTAAGATTAACTATTTTTGTCATCATCATATCAGCCCATGGATGTCCACTGCTGAACATAGGCCTCCCCCATTGATTTCCACTTCGAACGGTTCTGGGCCGCTTGCATCCAGCGGCGCCCAGCGACTCTGACCAGGTCGTCGGTCCACCTGGTGGGAGGTCGTCCAGCTCGGCGCTTTCCAGTACGTGGTCGCCACTCGAGAACCTTCCTTCCCCATCGGTTATCGGCTCTTCGAGCGATGTGGCCTGCCCATTGTCACTTCAGCTTACTAACTCTACGAACTATGTCCGTCGTTTTTGGTCTCCTACGACTATTTTTGTACATTTCCCAAATTGTAAGTTTTACGGTTTTTAGAGAAAGCGTGAGAAATGTTCAAATGTGGCACATTATACAAAAAACATTCATAATACACTGTGCCAAATGAACTTCTACTGTCGCGAATCACTGAAATATCTATACATATTGCTCAACGAAGGTAAAAAAAAAAACTCAAAAAAAACTAATTTCCCGCCTCGTAACTGATGTTTACCCTTAAACTTTAATCGTTTAAAAACCATAGACGAAAAATCTATTAAATATCAAACCAGAATCTTAAAGGACCTATGCTCAATAATTTTTTTATTTAGATTATCTATTCTGTGATGGCATACCATAGTCCATACCGAGGTCTAGTTTTACATTCTTATATCTTATGGGAGCACAAAAGCTATTGGGCCGCAACCATGGTGTACTAGGGCCATTTATGGGCACCCTAATTTCAAAGGATTTATCGGGCACATACATCATCCTTGGTGATGAAATACCAAAAGACAAGGTTATATAAAGGATGGTGTGTTTTAGGTAATGGTGACAAATGTGACTTCCCTGCTGAAGACAGTGAAGGCAGTGGAAGATGAGCATACGAGGGGCACCAGAGCGCTGGAGTCCACTATAGAAGCTATATCGCAGGAGATTGAGGTACGAATTAATATGTGTGAACTTTCAGGGTATTCCATGCAATTAATAATGTTAAAGACATCCTTGAAGACCATTTAGGTCTGGTATGAGAGTCCAGTGATAGTGCTATGTTATTGGTTTCTTTAAAGTTGGCCAAATATTGGCAATTTCTTTAATAAGTGGACTTGAGTGAAATTCGACTTTCAAGATTTGACCCGAACATACGTTGCAATTTAATAAAAATAGTGTAAATAATTGGACTGTTTTACAAAAAACTTAAACCGACTTCACAGTACACTAAGAAGTAATCAAATCCTGATCTGATGACAATGGGACCAAACGGGAAGTGTACCCTTCCAGAAGAACAAAAAAAGAATTTTCCAAATCGGTTAATAAATGACGGAGTTATGAGGTAACAAACATAAAAAAAAAACATACAACCGAATTGAGAACCTCCTCCTTTTTTTGAAGTCGGTTAAAAATACCGATTCATTTTTTTTTTAATCAATGTCAAGAATTGAGGCACTTATGAACGTTACAGTTAACTCTACGACCAGTTATAAATACACTCAAACTGAGAAGACTCCGGCAAGAAACTCAGCAAAGTTTTAACTGTGTCCCCCAGGTGCTGATGTCCCCCTCGGCCCCCCTGTGCAGCGCGAGCCCCGAGGAGCTGATCCGCTGCACGCGGCAGATGACGACAGCGACGGCGCGCGCCGTGTCGGCCGGCAACGCCAACAAGCAGGACCAGCTCACCGCCGCCGCCAACCTCGGCAGGAAGACTGTCGCCGATCTGCTGCACGCTTGCAAGGTAACCTACCGACGACTACTGGAACCTGGGAGTACGTCCTTTTTGAAATGGAGGCATCGCGTCGCTAGCCGATAGACCAGGGGGGGCAAGTTGATATATGGAGGATGGGATTACTACTCCCACGTACGGCGATTGTAATAAAAGAGGTCAAGCAAATCCAATGAGTGGACTTGGGACTAAACATACGGCCCGCCTGATGGTAAGCAGTTACCGCAGTTTATCACTCGCGCGTTGTGAAGAACCCCATGCTGTACTCCACTGGGAGAACCACAGCGGGGAGCTCATTCCACATTACGAGCGTCCGAGGAAGAAAAAAAATCTCTAGCCCATCATGTAAATGTTTTTTTTTTTATACGACTAAGTCGGTAAACAAGCATACGGCCCGCCTGATGGTAAGCGGTTACCGTAGCCATATGGACGCTTTCAACAGAAGATGCATCTCTCACGCGTTACCGACCTTTCCCCCCTCCCCTATGAGCTCTGGCGACCTTTCTCACGCGCAGGAACACAACTTTACACAACATAAAGTTATTTGTCTGCGGTATTCTGTAAGGTGGAGGTACTTCCCCAGTCGAGCTGCTCTTTGAGCGAATAAACGCTATGCTCTACCTCTCTCAAAATTAGAAGAATTAAATTTTAACACCTTTAAAGACAATAATGAAAGTTTATAATGTTCCAACACCGCGTGCAAGCTGGCTCCTTTACCTATTTTGTATGAAACTTCGAGCTTGAGCCAAATTGAATGCCGGTGAGTGTATGCACCGTGTCAAGCTGCAGACATCAATACGGACCTTAACCCCCCAGGGAGCTGCCCACTCGGCGGAAACCCCCGAGCTCCAGAAGCGTACTCTAGAAGCTGGTCGTGAAGCAGCTTCCTCGTATCGCGCGCTACTTCAAGCGGTCCTGGCCGCGTGTAACGGCGACGCGACCGCGCGACAACACTTCCCCGACATATCGCGTCGCGTCGCGCACACTGTCGCCGACATTATCGCCACTGCTGAACTATTGAAGGGTATGTACAATAGGCTACAGTATGAGGCACGAGTGGTGAGCAAAGATAGGCAGTAGTGGGGGCAAGCTCGCGCATGTACACTTTTGGCCAAATGACACGCGAGAATCCAATAGACGACTCACATCGAGTGACGAACCAATCGCGTGCAGCTCGCCGCCCCCCCCGCCTTCATTCCGACAAACAGACCGATAAATTAACTACTGCGCAGGTGTCCATCTGTGATCACCACTCGTGCCCGTTACTATACCTTCCTGAAAAATTTCATTTCGTCTTTCCAATAAAAAAAAATACGAAGATATAGTTTGTTGTAGTTCCGTGTGACGTCACGAGCCTCCACTCCCGAACTTCGGCTCGCTCTATCTTTGTAATTTTTTTATGACTTGGTAAAGCAAAAAATACGTGTCCAATATTATTTGATAATTTTGCTGATTAACTAATTAAAATAATATTATTTTTACCTAGTATACATCTCTATTAGATTAGGGTTTATTTTGGTAATTGTTTTGCACAAGAAAGCCAAAGAAGAAAGCTAATGCCAAAGGAGAATTGGACAAAATACACTTACTCACTATACTTTTTAAGCTATTGCATAGCTTCTATCGCGGGCCTTGAGCGTGGAGACTGAATCCAGAAACACCCCCCACTCCGACCGGCACAGCGGTGATACATTTTAGTTTTGCCATCTATCGATGAATAGCAGAACTTTTAATGACTTTTTGAAATATCACGCTTGTCTCTTTAGTTCAGCAACCCGCCTCTAGGTGGCATTGATTCAATAGCTTTAGCGCGGCAGTCTCCGAGTGCCACACGATTTTTTTTGGCCTAGAAGGAACTGGCTCTCAAGTGCAGCTGGCGGAACACCGATAGGTGCTTGGCTTGGTTGTTATTAAGTATTTTCGATTAGAGGATGATGCGTGGTGGAATGTGTTATTAAACATTGTATTTCTTTTTAAGAGCACTCAGCTCACCATACTTTTCATACAAAAGCTCTGTACTTATGATGGCGTTTTTAAACACTTTTCGTTAGATGTTTTGAACAAATTGGTATCTTGTGAACTATATCTAGCAGTATAACTAGGCGAAAATAAAAAAAAGTGTGAAACAAATTCAGTAAAAGCCTCCGAAAAACAGCGGTTTTGCACAAATTTTACCTGAACTTTGGCCATATCTAATGTACCTATAAATTGTAAAAGTAAAGAAAACAGTTCTAAACAATGCTTGCAAATGTATTGGAGATTCTAAATAACTAACTTTTTTTTCACAAACTTGTAAGATTACATCACAGGAAGTATGGGCCTGGGACAAGTTTTATGATATGCGAAATCATGAATGACGACCTAGCGAAGCGGCCGCGAGTGATCAGCGGAATTTACCGACTGATAACCGATGGCTCTGATGGTGTCTCTCTTTTTTCGCAGTCAAACATTACGTTGGATGAAAGTACAAGCTTTTAGGCTACGCTTGCGTTGAAGTTGCGTTGGCCAAGAAGGGCCCCCTTAATGGGAGCTCTTCTTAAAACTTGTATAAATCAAAAAGTCATTTATTCAGTTTAGGCCCTGAAGGCACTTATAAAATGTTATGGGTACTTTTGTACTTGTATAATGGATGGTTTACAGCCGGCTTTACTCATGGTATCTGTATCCGTGTAGGATCCGACTGGGTAGATCCGGATGATCCGACAGTGATAGCCGAGAACGAGCTCCTAGGTGCAGCCGCCTCCATCGACGCAGCGGCCAAGAAACTAGAGTCGCTCCGACCCAGGAAGAGTGTTAAAGTGCAGGTACGATTACTTGTTGATTTTATAACAAGTGGAGATTTCGAGATGGCATATTTTCGAAACCTATATTGGGTTAGTCATGCTGAACAACTTTTACTATGGGACCAATACAGAATTCTCCAAAAAAAAAAGCTTTTCATTCTAAATGTCAATTTTGCTCGATCAGTGTATGAAGAAAAAAGTCTCCGAGACCTAAATTTCAGTCCTATAGTAAAAGCAGTTCAGAATGACCAAAAATGAAAATATGCCATCTCGAAATCCACCCGGTATGTTTTGGTGTACTGTTGCAAAATAAATCCGTTGAGGTGTTACGGCGTATTTGAATAAGGCGCTGCGCAAACGTGTGTCTTGTGTCGGACACAAGCTACCAATGAATATTTGATCTCTATAGAACCAGTATGAAATCAGCCATTCCCTGCACAGACTTGTGTCCAGTTGCTTCCACTTTACACATACTCGTTGGCGAAACAAAAAGTCGTCAGTTGAAGACGCAAGCAACATTAAAAAAATCCTTACAATTTTACTGAAACTGACTGAAAACAAGCGGACACAGCAATTTCGGTTACCAGTGACCAGAAGTAGCAACCGGCGTCTGTGTCCGATGTCCGACACAAGACACACATTTTAAGTATTGTAGATAGGACAATTGTACTGAAAGAAGATTTCAATCCATTTTCCCTTGAAAATTTAAAAATGACAGGGAATCGAAGCCGCGTTTTTATAACAAAAGGGGGACTGTTAAAACATTCAAATTATGATTTCTTTGTTCAGTTGTATTTATTAAAAGAAGTATTTTAGAAAAAGTTGCTATCTACAATATTTAAAGGACAACTTCCACATTCTTCTATAGACAACTTAAAGAAGAGTACCGACGTATAAAGTGTTAAAGAAGAAGGAAGAATTACCGCGCGTCGTTGAGATATGTTTGATATTCTTGGTTGTTTTTATATATCACCCGGGAATCAAACATATTACCCATCGACCGTGGGACCAACTACATGAACTACACATGGATACCAGGAACAAAGAAGAATTTTAACGAATGCTTTAATCTGAACACAAGCTTAGTCCGCGTGTTCTTCTAATGTTTTATAGTGCTGATTTAAGATGGACGCACACTTATCAGAGCCGAACGCGTCGGACAAATCGAAGTCAAGGAGGGCTCGCACACATATCCGCATCGAAAGAATCGACCGCGCCGAAGAAATCATTTATATTTCCTTTACGCGTGTCGCACAATATTTATAAACAACTCGCGTGGTGCTACGCAACTGATAGAATGCGAACGCCTCGACGCGGGCAAGTGTGCGTGCTTTCATAAGATTTCATATACAGAATTCTAAAATTCATTTCATTCGATGCGTTCCGCTCGGATAAGTGTGCGTTCACCTTTATTAGTAAACCGGCTGTGCCTCGCGGTTTCGCCCGCATTAGTTGATATAAGAATAAAATGTGATAAAACAACAAAATCGGTATGTTAGCCCCTTAGATAAGCACATTCCACAAATACAATTTGGGATATCGATATAATCAAAATGATTGGAATTGAAACCATCACTCGTAATATTACTGTATACAACCTGTAACGGAAAGATCTATCCGAAGACTTCGTCAGATAGACTCTCTATGAAAAGTATCAGCTCAAAATAAAATAATCACAAATTCATACCAAATATTTTGCGTCATCGCTCACTATATCAGCACCGCTCCATCGCAGCATCGGCCCAGCACCGCCTCAACTCAATCCAACCACTAGCTGGCAGCGCAGCGCCTGCGAGGTGGCAGCTAGTGGGCGGCGCGGCACCGGTGAAATTGTTGGCGCGGCTTTAGCAGGATACCGCTTGCTGGCGTCACGCAGCAACGGAGCGGGCCGCTCGCTGCCAGCGTGTGGTCAGCACGACTAGTGGCGCGTAGCGGCGAGCGCGTGCGCCGCGAGACGACAAATATTTTATATAGTCAATGGCCCGATTCTGTTGTTCACAACTAAGCTAATTTTAATCTCGCTATGTCTCTTTCTAACAAAGAACATAAGAAAAGGATGTAAGAAATTTAGTCCTGTCAAATTAGTCCAATGCTTGTTATCAATATAAATTTAGTCGCCATCTATCGCGGTTACGCCTAAATACACGCAAAATAAGACGGCAAAGAATAATTTGACAGCTTCAAATATGTTCTATCCTTTTTCAATAATGTTCGTAAGAAAGAGATGAGATGTGACTAAAATTAGTTTAGTGCGATCTACAACAGAATAGGCACCATTGTAAAATTTACTATACCTCATACGATTTAAAGGCCTCACTTGCATGGCAAGGTAAATGCCGAGGCGTAGCTGTGCTGATATAGTGAGCGGTGACCGTTAAAATCACAACCAACGTATCCACCGCTCAAAGAGGGTCTAACTTGCTAATCTCTTTCGCGATCTGTGCGCCTAGTACTAAAGAAGTCGTTTACATTACACGTTTTAGATGTATTAAGATTTAGCATTAATTTATGTGTATTCTTATGTAAATGTACTTACCATATTGTAACTGTATCACTTTTTTAATTTATTATTACTTATTTTATTGTATTAAGCAATTTTCAAAGAAAGCTTCGGACACATGACCACTGACCATGGTGAGATTGTGGTCAAACAGGTACAGACCCGAGACTTATATAAGTATCATATTTGTCGTAGGAGGCGGATGAGAGCCTGAACTTCGACGAGATGATCCTAGAGGCGGCCAAGTCCATCATCACGGCCACATCCGCGCTAGTGCGAGCCGCATCCGCTGCGCAGAGGGAACTTATCGACCAGGTATGTTCTACACTACTGTTCTACACCTAGTTGCCTTATTGTAAGGTTCACTTTCAATTGTACCAACATGTGTAACTTTTTACATGAGTTTTAATAAATAGTCTGGGACATTCTGAAGCGCTCGTGGTGTAGTATGATAAGTCTTAATCGATCGGCAAGGTAAGCTACCACCGTAGTGGTCGGTACCTGGATGGGTGACCGCCTAGTGGTATTTCAAATCGAGCGTTTCCGTGCTTCGGAAGGCACGTGAAGCCGTTGGTCCCGGTTATCTTATCTTATCACTTAATTGTGATAGTCGTTAAGCTAGTTGGAGGCCTTCTAGGCGGGTTGAAAACTCCAACGGTAGGTTGACCACTAGCATACCTCCACCGATCCGCAGATTCCCTTTCACCCCGATTTGTGTGTTGGAGGTCTTTGCTCAGCATTGGGACATTATAGGCTGACCATGATGATGATTCTTCACGTCATCAGGTACCGACTCTTGCATTTGCGACATCAATGTTGCATTACAAGTTTACCAAAAAATATGGCGGACTTTTGTAAAAATGTATAGACTAAAGATATCCGTCATGTTTCGCTGGGACCGACGACGGCTTTATGTGCTTTCGAAGCACAGAACTTAAGGATACCCCATCGAGGAACAATCACTTAGAGTAGTAATACCGAACAATCCGATTCCGAAACTAGTCAGTGATTTGTCACTGATTTAGAACAGTAAGGACCAATCACTGCATCGTGTGTTCTTGACTTGGCCAATCAGAGCGCATTGTCAATAGTGGGAAATTGACGGAATAGATTGCAAACAAAATCAACCTCATTACGATTCTTTGGGTAAATTTTTCGATGGGATACCCACTCAAATTTTTAAGGCAAACCACTGACGTCGAAGTTCGAAAATATTGTGAACTGTTGCGGCTGTTGTACAGAGTCCCTTAAATCTTTCTTCCCCTTCGGTCACATAATCAGGTCGTCCTCATAAGTAGCTGCTTAAACTTAACTAACTTAATAGGCACTTGTTAGGGTTCCGTAGCCAAATGGCAAAAAACGGAACCCTTATAGATTCGTCATGTCTGTCTGTCTGTCTGTCTGTCTGTCTGTCTGTCTGTCTGTCTGTCTGTCTGTCTGTCCGTGTATGTCACAGCCATTTATTTCCGAAACTATAAGAACTATAATGTTGAAACTTGGTAAGTAGATGTATTCTGTGAACCGCATTAAGATTTTTACACAAAAATAGAAAAAAAACAATAAATTTTGGGGGTTCCCCATACTTAGAACTGAAACTAAATTTTTTTTTTTCATCAAACCCATAAGTGTGGGGTGTCTATGGATAGGTCTTCAAAAATGATATTGAGGTTTCTAATATAATTTTTTTCTAAACTGAATAGTTTGCGCGAGAGACACTTCCAAAGTGGTAAAATGTGTGTCCCCCCCCCTGTAACTTCTAAAATAAGAGAATGATAAATCTATAAAAAATATATGATGTACATTACGGTGCAAACTTCCACTGAAAATTGGTTTGAACGAGATCTAGTAAGTAGTTTTTTTTTAATAGGTCATAAATTGAAATTAATATCAAATACTCAGGTCTATACTACCATTTACTTATATACCTACAGGTTTGTACGGAACCCTCGGTGCGCGAGTCTGACTCGCACTTGGCCGGTTTTTTTTTTTTTAATTTCTAAGGCCGACTTAAGTTAGTCATGCTCACTTTAGCCTTTGCTTGCGGCGGCTGTGTGTGACGGACCGCTCACTTCCCTCCAATATGGGTGCGAGTGCGTCATACTTGTGAACAGGTGCTGCTTGTGGGGGCTGGTCTGCTTAAGTTTGCTATTTATTTACTTATTAAATATTTATTCAGTCTACTTTGTAATTTTGCCGCCGCGCCGGGGCACGCAATTGTTGTCAGTGCGATTAGAATGTAAATATTATATAATGAATCTAAGCTTGTTTTGAAAAGAGTAATTGCTGAGTTTATTGGCGGCTCTTATCAGGAAATCGCCAATCGCTACCAACCACTGTTTTAGGAGAGTTTTGTCTTTTCGGAAGCGTATTTCCTCGCTTTTTTTTTCGGAAAAAACGGGACTGCGCATCACTTTTTATACCACTAAGGTGGCAATTAAGCATACGGCCCGCCTGATGGTAAGCAGTTACCGTAGCCTATGGACGCCTGCAACACCAGGGGTATCACTTGCGCTTTGCCGACCCTACTGAGTCATACTTAATCTTCGGGCCATACTTTCTTTTCTATGCGAACGAAGATTCACGACGCGCCTTATCAGTTGGGTACTACTGTAACTGTATTTCACTTCGATGTTTAATCACTGTTTCGCAATCAAATTCAAACTCTCCTGTGCATTGTCCCGTATTTAAACATCGTATATGGTATCCGGGACATTCGACAACTCTCGCGAGTATTCTACATGCCTACTGTATTATCGAGAATATTCCACAAGAAGGTCTATTCGACGATAGATGGCGTTGCTTAGATGTTTACTTGTATTCAATAACAGATGGAGTTACAAAGATTACCTCCGTTCAATAACAGATGGCGTTACTGGTAGCAATTTATTCCTGATTACGTAACAGTATTTCACACGGCGCTACCGGTTTAGTAAAAAATTAAATAAAATAAAAAAGCTTTTATTTAGATTCCTTATACCTACACAGATTAATTAAAAAAGTTAAAGTTATTTAAATATACAAAAAACAGCTAAGAAATGTATTTAATTTAATGTTATTGTTAGTAGATATAGTTTTTATATAATCTTTCTTAGTTTATTAATAATCAAACGAACTTACCTTGTACGTGAAGTTCGATTGTAATTGTGTGATATGCATCGTTCGAGGATTACACTAGTATTTGACCTGTAGTAGTGGACACTACGCTTCACCTTTACCACGTTTTTTAAAGCTAAAAAAATAAAAAATAGCAAAAAACGGAACGCATACGGCGTTCCTCTTCCCGCGCCTTGCAATAGCTGTCATTTAGTTTAGAGTTCAATCATATTTCGCATTTTTTGGGGGAAATCAATTTTTTCTTAAAGAAATAATAATTTCATGTTGGGTCAGGGTGGGACTGTGTAATCCTCGAACGATGCATATCACACAATTACAATCGAACTTCACGTACAAGGTAAGTTCGTTTGATTATTAATTGTGTTTAATGCATCGTTCTTCGGATTACACTAGTATTTGACCTGTAGATGTTTAGAGATAAAAGAAAATGCGAAATCAACCACCACTTATTTTAATCAGTCTTCAGTTTTATTTAAAATATAAAATCACCATTAAGAAAATAATCAACTCCTATAAACGCAAATATTAATTATGTAATATTGAATCAACAAAGTTTTTTCTGGGTTCTGTTATTACATCTCTGTTATAAAATCGAGCAAATACGAGAGAAGAATCACTCCACCCAGCTGTTCGTCTTATCGTATCTATACATACCCCTGCTCTTTGAGCGAATGATGTGGCCGCATGCCTAGTGCTATGAGCTGTAAATATATTGACATCAACCCCACTTTCCTCCAACACTCCCTTTATCCATTTACTAATGGTTTGGGATGTTACAGCAGAATGGGGTTTTCGAAAACTTATAAAAAGATTATCTTCTTTGCCCCTTAATACCTTGGTTACATTTATATAATCTAAGAGTGTTCTGACTGGACAAATATGAGGCTTATCAGGATAATATGGTAATAAAAGATTTGGCTGTAAGCAATGAGGTTTTGAACTTTTAATTAAATCCGGAATTTTTATGTTGACTTTCTCTGGAAAAATCTCTATATTTTGAAGCTTAATCAAGGATAAAGTCTGTACTCTATGTGCAGTAACCAAAGCCAAAAGCGTAACTAGTTTCTTAGATAAAACCTCAAGGCTTAAATTTTCATTAGGGAAAAAATTATGTAAGAAATTTAAAACTATTGAAGGATTCCAAGTAGAATCATATTTAGGTAGAGATGGCCTCATTCTAAAAACACCCCTTAAAAATCTTTTTATGGCGCTGTGTTCGCCAATACTTGGTCCCCCAATAAGAGATATGGCAGAACGATTGCAATTCAAGGTCCCATATCTTGCACCCTTATTAAATAAGCTTGTTAAATAACTAAGAACATTTTCTACAGTAGGTTCTAACGGATCCCAGTTATTTGTGTTTGAAAAATTATGCCATTGACGCCAGCATGCTTCATATTGCTTGTAAGTACTTTTTGCAATTGAAGCACACATTATGTCAAGTGCTGCTGGGGGAGTCCCTCTCTTTAATAGCGCTTGCCGCATAAAATGCCTGCCACCAGGGAAAGGTTGCGGTGCAACTTGTGGCTCTCCCTGGAAATAGATAAAAGTAATGATGTAGATGGCCTGAATGTTATATAATCAGAAATAAGTAATTTCTTATACAAGGGAAACCATGGTTGGTTCGTCCAGAGGGGGACCACAACAATGCCAGTTGCATTATCATTTATAATTTTTCGCAGGCATTTTAAAACCATGCTGAATGGTGGGAATGCATAAAGCTGTAAGTTGTGCCATGAAATAGTGAATGCATCTGTTGCTAATGCTCCCGGGTCCCTTTGCCAAGATACATAAGAAGGGCATTTGTAGTTACTTCTACTCGCAAAGAGATCTATACTAGGTTGGCCAAAACTTTTTACTATTATTTCAAAGGCTGAATCAGCAAGCTCCCATTCTGTATCTTTATGTACTCTTCTTGACTCTGCATCGGCAACGTAATTTTCCTTTGATGTTATGTATGATGCATAAACAAACAGTTTTTTGCCTTCACACCAATTCCAAATGTCCTGTGCCACATTGTTAAGATGAGCATGTTTTGTTCCACCCATGCGGTTTATATATGCCACTGCTGTGGAATTATCACACCGTAATAGTATTTCACAGTCTAATAAATCTTTAGTGAAAATCTTTAAAGCAAAGTAAGCTGCTTGTAATTCTAAGAGATTAATATGTAGCTCTTTTTCGGACTCAGACCAAGCACCACTAGCTCTTTGATCACCACAAGATGCCCCCCACCCTGTTTTGGAAGAGTCTGAAAATATTTCTAAAGAAAAATTGAAATTTCTAATGGGGTTGACTGATTCTGAAATATTATTTAACCACCATTGTAATTCAACAATCAACTTCCTTGGTATAAACATAGTTTTGTCATAATCATAATCCTTCATTAATTCTAAATACTTTACTCTTTCAAATTGCTTAGTATGTGCCCAACCATATGCAATAGCTGGGCATGCTGAAGTTAAACTACCAACAAACTGAGCAAATTGTCTTATTGTACATTTATTGGTCTTCATACATTTTATTATCTTATCTTGTAATGCAAGTCTTTTTTCATCAGGTAATGAAACAACCATTTCCTTTGAGTTTAAGATAAAACCAATAAATTTACAACACCTACTAGGAACAAAAGAGCTTTTTTCCTTATTTATAATGAAACCAAGTGATTGAAGTAGTTGTACCGTTTTTCGCAAGTTTAGTAAGCAATTAACTTGAGTTTCACCAAAAAGAAGCCAGTCATCGAGGTAAACTACTGAGAGTAACTGTTGTGTTCGGAGTAATTTAATCACTGGTTTCATTAATTTTGTATACACATATGGGGCAATATTTAGACCAAAAGGCAAAACATTAAATTGATATAGTCTTGAACAAAATTCAAATCTGAGAAATTTTCTATGTTTTTCATAGACACTAATCAAAAAATAGGCATCCTTTAAATCTATACTACACATAAAACAGTCTTTTGTAATTAGATTAAGTGCAGTACGAAGGTCCTCTAACTTGAAATGATCAGTATTAATAAAATTATTTAACTCTTTCAGATTAAGAATCATTCTTTTTTCCCCATTTGGCTTATCAATTAAAAAAATCCTAGAAAGAAACTGGCCTGGGCATGGAGTACACTCAGAAATAGCACCCTTACTTAGTAACTTCTCGATCTCAGCATTAAAACAATCAAATTCAACAACTGTAGTTGGTTGGTTTAATGGAGCGACCTGTTGTGAGACATGACAAGAAAATGGTATTTTAAAACCCTTGATCCAAGAGAGTATTACAGGATCATTTGTTATATTAGACCATGCCTCTAGGTACTGGCTCAACCGGCCACCAATTCTTACCTCTGTATCACAAAATAATGGCACATTTAACGTCTGGCTGGTGGTGGGAAATACTGCTGACGTGGTCTCTGGGTCACCTTTTGACGCCCGCCTGCCTGTCCTCGTTGGTAGCGTTGAGGCGGGCGTTTCCCATTTAAATTTGAACGTTCAAAATCTGGCATGGCAAAGTTTGATTTCTTGAATTTCTTATGAGGAGTTGGTTTCGGTTGAGCTACTGTTGCTTTCATATCCGTAATGGACTTATTTATTGATTTTACAGCTTTTAACTTCTCTGGTAACTTTTCCCCAAACAGAAGATTGTCTCTAGTGGTATCCTTCAAGGCATCTCTGGTAGATTTATTCAGGGATGGAGTAACCAGGTTTCTCCTGGTATCTGAATTATCCTTGTGTAGATCACACAATAGTCGCCCAGCATCCACTAAATGTTTAATCAAAACATTATTGCAGTCCTTTGATGTCTGTGAAATTGCCACTGACAGAGCTCTTCCTACAGCAGATATGGCAGAGCCCAGCTGGGCCTGATTATTTTTTAAGATTGTGTCTCGCTTTTGGGCACTTTCATTGACCGCAGCCTTAATTTCAATATTAAGATCTGGAGCGGCCAATAATTTCAAATTATCTGGTGGTAAGTTTTCTTTTATAATATCCTCCTTTTTCTTAGGATCTAGGCCCTTTTTTAGGACCTCTTCCCATCGAGCACTTATCTTTGAGTGTAGGTCAGGGCCAAACTTTTCACCTGTGTCTGGGTCATCACCCAACAATTCCAAGATGTTTTGGTCCAATTCGGGCTCATTCGTAGTAACCGAACCACCTATGGCTGCTAGAACCACAACCTCAGAATTATTTGTAATAATTTCTGTAAGAGAGTGAGAAAACTTAAATAAAGATATACTATGCAAGGAAACAGCCTTGTAGACTGCACTCGAGCATATTTTTACACATTTTGTAAAAGAAACGTTCGCTTCACAATATGAAAGGAAACAACCTCATGGATTGCCCTCAATCATATAGTATGTGAAGGCACCCTTTTATTCGCCACGAAAGGTAACAACCTCGAGGATTGCACTCAACCATGGTTTGTCAGTTCGAGAATCTTACAGATTACCCTTGAACTGCAGTGAAGAAAAGGGGATTATTAGGAATGTAAGTTTAGGTACCTTCGTTTGAATCCGAACTGGAACTGCTTAGAACACGTATCCGTGTTCTTTTTAACTTCCTTAACTGTTTTAGTATTAGTTCATCCGATTTTGTATTTGGCATTGTGGATAATCTATTGATAATATCAATAAAAGTTAAATTGTAGACGCGGAAAAAAAAATTACGCGGCGCCGGTAATACGAAACGTCACAATGACAGCTATTGCAAGGCGCGGGAAGAGGAACGCCGTATGCGTTCCGTTTTTTGCTATTTTTTATTTTTTTAGCTTTAAAAAACGTGGTAAAGGTGAAGCGTAGTGTCCACTACTACAGGTCAAATACTAGTGTAATCCGAAGAACGATGCATTAAACACAATTGTTATTAGTGTAAGGACCGCCAGAAGCGGTAAAAGTCCTCCTCCGAGTTTTTCCATTCCTGTCTGTGTCTGGCAATTCTTGTCCATAGTTTCCCAGCGACGCATACTATGTCATCATGCCATCTTTTAAAAGACCGGTTTAGTAACACGTTACTAATTAGCTTTAAGTAACGTGTTAATAATTAGTATCGAGTGACGCGGAGTGACGGTCGCCACGCTACAGTTAATGATGGAACCAACCAATTTGAAAGGGACTTGGAACAAACGTCGACAAGTAAAATTACCGTGATTGGAGTAGCTGCGTGTAGTTTTAGTTTCGTTTGTTTTGAGTAGCTACGTGGAAAATATTTTCTTTATAGCTGATTATTGAGAACTCGGGCTTATGTAAGATATGTAGCGGTTGGCTGTCCTTATTTTTGCCAGTGTCACGTTATATTGTGATAAAAAATTATATTCGAATTTCGACTCATGTGCGACTACTAGTTTTTTTTTTTTATACGACTACGTCTGTAAACAAGCATACGGCCCGCCTGATGGTAAGCGGTTACCGTAGCCATATGGGCGCTTACAACACACGAAGCATCGCTCACGCGTTACCGACCTTTCCCTCCTCCCCAATGAGCTCTGGCAACCTTACTCACGCGCAGGAACACAACTTTACACAACATAAAGTTATTTGTCTGCGGTATTCTGTAAGGTGAAGGTACTTCCCCAGTCGAGCTGCTCTTTGAGCGAATAAACGCTATGCTCTACCTCTCAAAATAATTAATAATTAGTTAATTTAATTATTTAGTTACTACTTAATTACTTAATGCGACAACCAGCTTTTTTTGTTGTTTCTTTTGACGGGCCAGTTGGCGGACTCGCATCTGTCGCGGCGCATTCCAACACAGGACATGCATTTGTGTGCATGAACATGTCTGTATGTCCCGAGTCTGGGTGTAATTATGTATATTATGTATGTATTTGTATATTATGTAGTTAGTATATGTATGTATATCAGTTATCTGGTGTCCATAGTACAAGCTCTGCTTAGTTTGGGATCAGTTAGCCGTGTGTCAGGATATTAATTTGTTGAATGGTTGCAGGGTAAGGTGGCCCGGCGGCCCACGATGTCGTCGGACGACGGGCAGTGGTCGGAGGGTCTGATCAGCGCGGCTCGCCTGGTGGCTGCTGCGGCTCACTCGCTGGTGGAGGCGGCCAACGCGCTGGTGCAGGGCGCCGGCTCCGAGGAGCGGCTCATCTCCAGCGCGAGGCAGGTCGCCTCCTCGACTGCGCAGCTGCTGGTCGCTTGCAAGGTTACATATCTTATTATTACTTTTGTCAACCAAATCCTTTTCATTAGGACTTATTTTTGCCAGTGTCATATTATAACTAGCTTTCCTTCACGGTTTCACCCGCGATGATAGGATGAAAAGTAGCCTATGTCCTTCTCCATATCATAGGCTATCTGCATGCGAAATTTCATGATGATCCGTTAAGCAGTTGAGGCGTGAAAGCGTAACAAACAAACAAACTCACTTTTGCATTTATTATATTTCTTAGGAGTTCTAGACACAATAAATCACTTTCACATAGTCCTCACTGTCAGGCACGTTCCAGTTATATTTTAGTAAAATGGTGGTCATTGTACTAAAACTTTTCACGGACTTTTTGAGACAACTTGAAAAGTCACGATACACGTAATTCATTTCAATTCACTGGTGCATATTGATTGATCTTTATTGGATAAAATACCACCGACAATATGCAACATAATTGGACTGTTTACAAAAAACTTAAACCGACTTCAAAGTACACTAAGAAGTAATCAAATACTGATCTGATGACAATGGGACCAAACGGGAAGTGTACCCTTCCAGACAAAAAAGAATTTTCCAAATCGGTTCATAAATGACGGAGTTATGAGGTAACAAACATAAAAAAAAAAAAAACAATCGAATTGAGAACCTCCTTCTTTTTTTGAAGTCGGTTAAAAACTCAAAATACACGAATTTATAAAAATAAAACGAAAAGTTGATAGATCTGTGTTTGAATACAATCTCACCATGGTAAGTTATGATGCGTTTGAAGGTAGAACACGAACGCCTAGAAGGAACTGGCTCTCAAGTGCAACGGTCGGAACACACCGATTAAAGCTTGATGACAGATTTTCAACATGAGAGTGGTAGCCATCCAGGTGGGTACTACAAAGTAGTACCCCACTACCGTGATGAGAATACGAGACGTGGTATGGGGAGACGGTTGAAACGAAATATACTCACATATATAGGAAGCAGCATGATGGTCCAAGTCTTCGCTAAGTGTCTGTATTTCATTCCCCTATTCATCTCTTCAAAACACTGTGTTATATCTCTACTTTCTTCCAGGTGAAAGCAGACCCGTCATCGGAATCAACTCGGCGATTACAGTCAGCAGGTGCTGAAGTGATCAGGTCCACTGACAACCTGGTGCGAGCAGCCAGAGACGCCATACAGTGCGAGGAGGAACGCAGCCTGGTCTTGAACAGGAGAATGGTGGGGGGCATTGCGCAGGAGATCGATGCCAGGTCTGTATCATCATCATCAGCCTATAATTAAATTAAATTATTTAAGGCGATGATAGCTCAGTGGTAGTGACGTCGGATACCGAGACGAAGGTCCCGGGTTCGAATCCTACAATGAGCTTGAACTTTCGGTGAAGGAAAACATCGTGAGGAAACCATAGCACGGTGGTAGGGTACTTTGTAGTACCCGTCTGGCTGGCTACCACCCTCAAGTTGAAAGTCTGTCGCCAAGCACCTATCGGTGTGTTCCGTCAGCTGCACTTGAGAGCCAGTTCCTTCTAGGCTTTGTGTGTGCACCACCTTCGACCACATTATCACTTACAATGGTGAGATTGTGGTAGAACAGATACAGGCCTATACACAGTAAAAAAAAAATGTACCACTGCAGAGCACAGGCTTCCTGCACACAAATGTGTGTGGGCTAGAATGGGCAGATACTGCACCACGCGTGCCCACTGCGGATCAGTGGTGGTAGGCTAGTGGTCAACCTACTGTTGGAGTTGTCAACCCGCCTAGTAGGCCTCCAACTAGCTTAACGACCGTCATAACTAAGTGATAACCGGGACCAACGGCTTTAAAACAATCGATTTGTAACACCACTAGGCGGTCACCCATCCAGGTACCGACCACGACAGTGGTAGCTTAACTTTGCCGATCGATTAAGAACGGCTAACATGCTACACCATGAGCGCTTCCCATGTCCGTATAGCTGTATTAAATATAGATTTGTTAGATAGAGAGGGCATAATAGGTCCTCCCGTTCATAATTGCGAGCAGTAGGTGCCAGGTGATCATAATTTGGATTGTCAGGAGGTTCCAGAGATCATGAGAGGATCCTTAATCATTAGGAAAATAGGGATACGGCCTGGGTAATTCTAACTTAATATTGTTACGAGCTGGGGTTCAGGATAAATAATGGTACACGAATTTACCAAAACACTGGTCACACTTTTATTAAAACTCTAATTAAAACACTCAGAAATTAAATAGTTCACTAGCACTTAACTGTATTTCACTTCGATGTTTACTCACTGTTATACAAAACCAAACTCAAACTCCTCTGTGCATTGTCCCGTATTTATACTTCATAAACGGCATCTGGAACATTCCACAATTTACCCGCGTATTCTACATGCCTACAGTGCTATCGGGAATATTCCAGAAGCCGGTAGCTATTCGGCGATAGATGGCGTTGCTTGATAGATGTTTACTCCTATACAATAACAGCGTTACAGATAGTACCGCTATTCAATAACAGATGGCGTTACTGGTAGCAATTTATTCCTTATGTCGCGATGTCGTAACAATATTATAAATGCGAAAGTGAGTTTGTTTGTTGGTTTGTTACGCCTTCACGCCTCAACTGCTCAACGGATCATCTTGAAATTTGGCATGCAGATAGCCTATGGTATGGAGAAGGCTATTTTATCCCTGGAACGCAGGTGAAAACGCGGGGGACAGCTAGTAAAATTATAATTCTAATTAGTCCTTCGGTTAGTTTATCAAAAATATTCAACATGTATTTTTTGATAATCAAATCAATAAAAATTTACAAAGATAAAGCGCGTAAAAGTTCATGAGTGGGGACTTGTGACGTCACTTGTTTGTGGAAAGTGTACCATGGCGTGACGTCACGCGGAACTTCAACAAACCATATCTTCGTTTTTTTTGTTTAATGGGTAGGGACAGGCAAAGGTAATCTCAGATGACGCCACCCTCACTGGTCATTGATATTGAATTGATGGATTTTCATGAGTTTCAATTAATTAAACCAACCAGTATATATAGGCTTTCCTTATAAAAATCGTTAGGTTTGAAGTGATAACTGCATAATCTTGCCTATGAGCTTGGTTTCCATTTTTTTTGTTGTAAGGCTTTGATCCACAGCTTTCTTCTTTTCAATAGGTGTAAACCTTTTATATTATTATTTTTATTACATTGCATTAAAATTCACTACATAAAGGCATTATAATTATTGAATAACTTATTTGATAACGAATACGTAAAAAATGTATGGTGTTTGACTATACGACACCTAGCGGGATAAATTGTCAGTGTTTTCATTGACAAAAGAAAAAATACGTGTCTAATATTTTATTTTCGTTAAAGTAAATGACTGACTAAATAGATTTTTATATAGGCGTTTTTAGGTGCTTGCGATGGTCTATTTGAATTAATAATGTTGAATATTGTTTGTACAGATCGGAAGTGCTCCGTATAGAGAAGGAGCTGGAAGAAGCCCGCGGCAGACTGACGGCCATCCGTCAGGCCAAGTACAAGCTACGCACCGGAGACACTTCTGGAGAGGAGACCGACACTGACGTGCAGCTCGGGTACGCGAGCGACGCCTCGGGGCAACACAGGTATGTTTACATTACTACTAGCTCTGTCACCTGTACACATTGCGAGTCACCGCGCACTAAATCCTTATTTCAACCATAATAGCTTCGCCATTTTGAAAAATTACCAAATCTGAATCGGTCAAAAATATCCCTGTAATACCGAACGTGCTCACAAAATTTCACGAGAATCGGTTGAGAAATGCGACCTGTAGAGAACAGACTAGCTTTCAGAACCCCAAGAAACTCAGACTGTTGAATGAGCTCCTGGCTTCGTTTTCCCATGGGAGTACAGCATGGGGTTCTATAAAAATTAACAAGAAGAGATTTCTTCAGGGTCGGCAACGTGCGAGTTATTCCCCTGGTGTCGCGAGCGTCCAGCTACGTTAACTGCTTACCATCAAGCGGGCCGTATGCTTTTTTTTTGTGTCAATAGGTTGACAAACGGGCAGACGGTCCACCTGATGGTAAGTGGTCACCGCCGCCTATGGACATTTGCAATACCAGGGGCATTACCGATGTGTTGCCGACTTGAAGTGCTCTTTTCACGCCTTTTTTGAAAAACCCCATAGCGTAGCGCTGAGGCAAAACCGTAATGGGGAGTTCATTCCACATGCTAATGGTCCGCAGTAGGAACGTCCGACTGAACCGTTGTGTGGACGATCGAGGCGGCTCGAGGATATGAGGATGAACTCCACATCGCCGGCGAGCGGTGCCGTGGTAGAAGGGTTATATGTTATATGTATTGTTATGGTATTTGCTACCTTGTCTGTCTCCTTTTGGCGCATAAAATTAATATAAACGAAGTGAGAGCGCCAACGGTTTGAGTGTAAGATTTGTAGTTTACACTTGAGTTAAACACTGCTATTTAATTCGAGTATGAGGGAAGGAACAAAAACATAATAAGGCAAAAACACTTTTAGGTCTACTTATTTTTTTTTTATACAACTTAATTGGGTAATAAGCATACAGCCCTCCTGATGGTAGCCATATGGACGCTTGCAACACAAGAAGCATCGCTCACGCGTTACCGACCTTTCCCCCTCCCCTATGAGCTCTGGCGACCTTACTCACGGGCAGGAACACAACTTTACACAACATAAAGTTATTTGGCTGCGGTATTCTGTAAGGTGGAGGTACTTCCCCAGTCGAGCTGCTCTTTGAGCGAATAAACTGAGTACGAAAGATGAGAACTTATCACAAGGACCATAGTTGATAATTAATGAACATTCCAGATTAAAAACACCAACCAGCAGTTTCGTGAACACAACGTACAGTCCTAACAGCACATACTCTCCACACAACACTCTCAACAACACCACATTGAGCAGCCACGTCTCCCACCTGAACCACTCTATCATCGGCACCGCCTACCAAAGTCAACCCAAGAGCCCCACGGCCAAGAGCCCCAGCTTGGCACAAAATTCCAACGGATACAGCCAGAACACTATAAGCAGGGATGAGAAACAATATACAGTGACAAGTCCAACGTTTTCGAGTTTTAGACCACAAGAAGATACTCCAAAGCAGAATTATGAGGGATTCACTACCCGGTGAGTTGTTTTTTTGGTTCTTTGGTTGCGGTCACAGTTTTGTGGATGTTTTATTGATGATTAGATGTGCCCTGCGGTTGCGCTCGCGTTGAATTTATAAATGTTAATAAATGGGCTATTTAAGGCATTAAGAATTTTTCGAATCAGAGTTGTAGTTCCTCAGATATGTGCGTTTAAAGTTTTTAGCTTTATAATATTTGTATAGAAAGATGGTATTAACTGTTTAATAATTATCTGTGGTTTAAATTATGTCTTTTTACAAGTTTATTTTAGTTTCACCTGTCTGGTGTCTGTAATCAAATTTTATAAGTTAAGTTTGACCCACTTCCCAGTGTCCGATTGAGTTGAAATTTGGTATACCTTAGTATATTAGATGACAATGCAAGTACAGACAACAAAAAGTACAGTCGCCATAAAAAGTTTGTATTAAAAAGATTTAAATAGGACATCCACAAAACAACGTAAATTCAAGTACTTTCTAATCCAAAATACAATTTATCTAATATTTCTCTTTTCGCTTCCTTCCACGCTGCCATCGGATCACACGAAAAGATGACTTATATACATGTAATTAAAGTTAAAATGTGCCTTCCTACGTCACTTATGATATGTGCCTACATTTTAATATAAATTTATATAATATATTTTTAATTATTAAACTGGAAATTGGACGCGGAAATTAAAGGTGATTAGAAGTTATTAAACTAATGCAATTATTACTGGTTCTATCCCACAGATATACATCTAAATAGATGACGCGAGTGTATGTACTTCGCGTGTCAAAATCTGTGCAAAAATGGGGCACTATGTTCTTATTTTGAAACTGTTTCTTGCGGACAAACAACTCGCATAAAGCTGCATAACCACCAGAGATGTGTAGCGAGGGATATGTTTAGTTGACAAATAGGATAGCTTCATTTTCACGTTACAAATTTAATGCCAGCCTAACTAAATCAATCTTGTGACATTATGGTAGGTACAAAAAAAGTGCAACGCTTGTCTTCTACTATATAAAAATAAGTCGGGTTTTCCTTCTTGACGCTATAACTCCAGAACGCACGAACCGATTTCCACGGTTTTGCATTCGTTGGAAAGGTCTCGGGCTCCGTGAGGTTTATAGCAAAGAAAATTCAGGTAGGGTAGGGTAGGGTGGGGTAGGGTAGCACCACGCGAACGAAGTCGCGCCGGGCAGCTAGTTTTTCATACGTATGGAGGGACTTGCGTTATCTATTTAGATTTATGTGTGTGTCCCGTATTGGGGCGATAATGGAATTTAATTAATGAATACGCCTGGTCGCTGACGCCTGGTGAGAACATGTTCTGGTTTAGTCATTCCAATACCCGAATTCGGGTAAGCGACCAAGTAATTGCAAAAATGAGGCGGGGGATATGTTACAAGCTTGTATTTTACTTGCAATGTATGTATGTTTGTTCGGGTGGAAACTTGCAAGTCGAATTTCACCCACTTCCAGTGGTCGGATTGACTTGATATTTGGTATACATACCAAAAAAGCTTGTATTAAAAGTAAATTTTTAACAAAATCTTATTTACAGTAAAGATTCCTTTCTAAGCATTTCTATGTTGAAATTCTGTCACTTAGCACATACCTGTGCGTTCTGACAGCTGCACTTGAGAGCCAGTTGACTTCTATGCTTTGTAGAGATTACAGTAGTACCCAACCTATATGGCTTACCGATGTACCTGCGCAGAAGATACGTTTTCAAAGCGCGGGAAATGCTATTGGTCGGCAGCTGCCGCCATATGTGCGGCGTGGCTTGCGAGTGAGACGGAACTAATAGCTGCACTGTATTATGAACCTTATAGTAGTGATCTAAGATTGATTGTAAGTTTTAAGCATTCTTTCGTTAATCTTCGGGCCATACTTTCTTTTCTGTGTAAACGAAGATTCACGACGCGCCATATCAGTTGGGTACTACTGTACAAACTAAGCTGTTTCTCCTAAACGAGAAACGGATATAAGATTTAGTCCCCTCAAATATCTTCCGCCTTTTGTAAGTGAAGAAATAAGAGGTTATATTAAATAATCTTGTAAGCATGTTAGTTTCGCCTAATGTGTCGTAATTTATAATCATTTTTGTCGTTTTGTTTCCTTTTTATGGGAATTTAGTATTAATTTTATACTGATTTTCAACATCGTATTAATCACTCATTAGTGACTTCATATGCCGTGAGGTTGGGGATACGAATCCTCCAAAGTGAGCTTTCAGTGAAGGTAAACATCGTGAGGAAACCATAGCACGGTGGTAGGGTACTTTGTAGTACCCACATGCCTGGCTACCACCCTCAAGGTGACAATCTGTCGAAGCACCAACCGCTTTTTAGGGTTCCGTAGCCAAATGGCAAAAAACGGAACCCTTATAGATTCGTCATGTCTGTCTGTCCGTGTATGTCACAGCCATTTATTTCCGAAACTATAAGAACTATAATGTTGAAACTTGGTAAGTAGATGTATTCTATGAACCGCATTAAGATTTTCACACAAAAATAGAAAAAAAACAATAAATTTTGGGGGTTCCCCATACTTAGAACTGAAACTCAATTTTTTTTTTTCATCTAACCCATAAGTATGGGGTATCTATGGATAGGTCTTCAAAAATGATATTGAGGTTTCTAATATAATTTTTTTCTAAACTGAATAGTTTGCGCGAGAGACACTTCCAAAGTGGTAAAATGTGTGTCCCCCCCCTGTAACTTCTAAAATAAGAGAATGATAAATCTATAAAAAATATATGATGTACATTACGGTGCAAACTTCCACTGAAAATTGGTTTGAACGAGATCTAGTAAGTAGTTTTTTTTTAATACGTCATAAATTGAAATTAATATCAAATACTCAGGTCTATACTACCATTTACTTATATACCTACGTATATTCGTAGGTTTGTACGGAACCCTCGGTGCGCGAGTCTGACTCGCACTTGGCCGGTTTTTTACTGTATGCTGACAGCTGCACTTGAGAGCCAGTTCCTTCTAGGCTTTGTGTGGTTACCTTCGGCCACATCATCACTTACCATGGTGAGATTGTGGTCTAACACAGGCCATAAAACCCTAGTCCTCAAGCCCAGAGTCCTGTTTATAATGTTGAAAGTCAGTAACAATCACATTTTCCCCTATATTTAGTGCCGCAGACCGGAAAGCTTATTCACAATGCCTTTTGTCTTTAGATATTAATAATTGCATTGAATTGTTGAAGTTGGTCATTAATGCCCGGTTTCAATAATTTACGGACCGTTATCGGTTAAGATTTATTAAAATTAAGACTCTTATATCTTTACTAATAATGAAGCAAACAGCTCAAAGCTTTGCATAGCTGACCCTCCCATGGAAGTAGCTATCACAGGTAAAATTAGCTTACGAAATGATCTATATGCCCAGTTTGGCTATAAAATAACCTACCATTGGTAAGCAAAACGATTCGTTTTTGTTTATTGAAACCGGGCATTAATCATATTCTTGTGTCACGAAGGCCCAATGACATATTTCACCCCAGGCTAGCAACCACCTCTAAGTTCAATAAGATAGACACAGGTGGTCCTATCCGCTAGCCAATGTGTTCAAATCCGTTTAGAATCTTTTCAATGATCAACTTTGACAGTCGATGCATATAATTATATTAATTACTGAAGTAACGTTTCGTTTGCAGAGAAAATACCTCAAGTATTGACAGAACGATGGCACATAAGTAAGTTAATGTAACAAACCGACTATCTAAAAAGCTTTCCAGCCAAAATTGTATAAAAAACCGCGCGTGCCTTTACCTGTCCGCCATTTTGTCCAATGCCCGACATCGTTCTGTATATAATACGTGCTAGTGTCACTGGTTCCCAAAGTTTTTGTCCCCCTAGATTTAGATTAGATTGTTATGTTAACATGTTTCTAAACGCTTTTGACTAATTTGTTGTATACTAAACAATTGATTAATAAAAGACTCATCATGTCATTGCCGATTTGACCAAGATATAGTCGCAGGAGTCGATAGCATCGATATGAGAGTCCATAGCTTCCGCTTTGTTTTTGTGTCGTTCTGAATTCAATTCGCGGCAAGTGACAAGTTCTTGCCAATAAAGTTATTTTTATGTCGACTGAAAATAAGCTGTTACAGAGTTCTTACTACTTGATGCATTATATTTTTAGTAGTTAAAATTAACATTGTTCCAAGAGGGGCCAGCACCAAACTTTGGGAACCTCTGACCCAAAGCTTGTACCCGTAATCCCGTAGCCTACAAGACACTAACTGTATTTTTTCTCTTTCTTTCCTAACCCTGTTGCATGCGGGTGTCTAACTATAGAACGAGCATGACTGAAGAGAGTGTATTCGTCAAGTCTTTACATCTGCCAGAAGTGCGTACGGCCTATTTAGTATCGGAGGAGGGGCCCGAGAGGCCGGAGAAGGCCGAGAGGATATTTTACAAGAGGGAGAGGCCTCCGCCGCCGCCGCCGCGCCGCGTCTCGCTCCTTAAGTATGAGGACAACTCTAGCTCGTCACTCGGTGGGTTGAGGCTTTCCTATTATCTCTTTTATGCACTTCGGATGAGGGGGGGGAGTCGTAATTATCGTTACATCTTTGTTTGTGAGTAATTTTTGGTGTTATTCTTTCGAATGGGAGGTATTTTGAGCAGTTTTTGATGTTTTGAGCTTACGTTTAATGTTGTGTTATATTTTTAGTTTTAGTATCTTAATCCAGTAAATAAATCAAGAAAAACAAATGCAGTACTCGTTTCGATATTAAAACGTAGGTTTTTAAATCAGTCCTAATCCTAAATCCACTACTGATGAGAACTTTTTTCAATAATCAGGTTTATAGTACCATCTCAAGTAACCTACCGATTTGTTTTGTCAGCTGCACTTGAGAGCAAGTTCCCTTCTTCTTGTCTCATAAAAATAATAAATTCTCTTTCAATCAATGTAAACTAAACATCAAAGACTTCAAAAGGGTAATAACTGAAATCATTAAGGAGTCATCAATTCAAAATTATAATAAAAAAAATCATCAACGAAGAATGGTTTATCATCAAGGTATACACAAATAACCATATTTTTTATAGTGGGAACAGATATCATAATCAAAATCCGTTTCTAATTTTATTAGTTTGGCAACATTCGAAGGCCATCACTGTTGTGTTATAAAGTTGGCATTACGCATAAATTGGCAGTTACTAAAACATTCATTTGGTTTTGTGGGCTTTAAACTAATATCTATGTTTCTAAAGTGTGGCTAAATCTAACGCATGAGGCATGCTGGTGTTGGATTCTTCCGGGTCTTAAATGAGGGGGGGGGACGATAATATTGTAAAAAATATACTAATACTAATTGAAAATAACAATTTGCAGCTACGAAACAAGACTGTACGACACTCCGCGACCAGTGAACGAGTACAGCAAGACAGAAAGACAAGAAACAAGCCAGTACCAATTCAGCAAGCAAGAACAAAGATTCGGATACGACGAACACAAACCGACATCGCCAATGAGCCCTAAGTTTAACGCAAGAGAGCTCAAATTCGAAGACAAACCGGAGCCCATCTACTCCTCCCTAAAAAAGAAACCTTTCGATGGAGTCGGCCAAACGTTCAGCGAACACCAGAAATCTACCGAAGCTATACCCGGTGGGACGAAACAATCTGAATTTACAGTCAAAAGTGAATCCTACCAGAGTTACCCTAAGACTGAGTTCGCTAAAACAGAAGTTAGGCAGGAAGTGAAATCGCCATTTACATCGACGCCATTGAAATCTGAGTTTAGCGAATTTAAGACCACAGATTTGGTGAAGGCGGTTACTCCTGACTATGATAGGATTTCTTCTCCTTATGGCAAAGAGGTCCACAGTCACGGTGGTCCGAACTACATGGAAGAAACTACAACGGAAGTCAAAGAAATACCTAATGGTACACAAAAGATAACCACCACGAAAATCTACAGTTCATCCCCAGTTAACATCACGAGTACCAATACTAAATACGAACCTATTAAACTAGAAGGTATCGACGAACTATCGAAGTCATTCGATAACGATTCGAGATACAGCACTTTGGATTCTAGGTTCAACACTTTAGAGTCGAAATTGAGTTCGGATACCAGTAGATCTTTCATGAGACCATCTGAGTTTCAGTCTTCGGATTTCCAAGCAACGACGAATGTTACTAAAGTTAAGAAACCGGCGGAGTTGTCGAAGGAAATCGATAGTTTGGACAAGAAGTTCTCTAAATCGACCATCACATCGGAAACAATTGAAAGGAAATCCGTGATGACTAGTTCGCATAAGTCCGAGTCTAGTTCGACTGTTACGAAGAAGTTTGGCAATTTCTGAAAAGGTTCGGGTTCATTTTTTATAGATTTGTGACTTAGGATTGACGTATAAGCATCATGAGAAAATATATGTATACAGCGTGTTGCAGAAAAGTGAGACAATATTCAAAAATATTTATGTATACTGGGTGTAGATTTCGAGATGGCATATTTTCGAAACCTACGTTGGGTTAGTCATGCTGAACAACTTTTACTATGAGAAAAAATTTTTTTTTTGAGGTTTGACTTTTGGTCCCATAGTAAAAGTTGTTCAGCATGACTAACCCAACATAGGTTTCGAAAATATGCCATCTCGAAATCTACACCTGTTATAGTGTATGAATATTTGGCAATCGTATTGCTGGTATGGATCTGATTAGACTATTGATGTTGCCTACAGATATACGGACAAACAATTTCGTTTTTCTCCGAAACTTGGGTATCCTGCTCGTATTCTTTGCCTGTGAAATAAGACATTGGCCCTGACGCTGTTGTTTACAACTAATTTTAATCTCACTATGTCTCTTTCTAACAAAGAACATAAGAAAAGGATGTAAGAAATTAAGTCCTGTCAAATTAGTCCAATGCTTGTTTTCAATATAAATTTAGTCGCCATCTATCGCGGTTACGTCTAAATACACGCAAAATAAGACGGCTAAGATTAATTTGACAGCTTTAAATATGTTCTATCCTTTTTAATAATGTTCGTAAGAAAGAGATGAGATTTGACTAAAATTAGTTTAGTGCGATTTACAACAGAATCGGCACCATTAGCTACCCTATATTTTGGGAAATTATTGTTTCATATTTTTGTTACATACTGTATATTTAAAAAAAACTGTGCCTTAATTTCTTTTATTTCTGCTATAGGATCTTAATTCCATTCTAAGTCACAAATATCTTTATATGTCTTGACATTGTACTAACAACTTGTGTGTCGAAAGTCTTGCTCGTTTGTCAATTTGACATTTTAACACTTGACGTTTGCGTGTGTGCGCCTTAATTTTACCACGGGAAGATCCGGATTAGAATATTAAGGATTTTACCAGGGTAACGGTTTTACTGTGGTAAAACTATTTTACCACGGTAAAAAATATTTGTAAGCTGTAAAGAATATTTTCCCGCGGTAAAAAATGTTTGTTCGTGTCTTAAAATTTTGGTAGTTGTATGAAATTAGTTATTTCATATTAAATCTTTATTGTAGTGTTTTAGATTTTATGAATATTTTATTTATTTATATGAATAATTGCATTCGTGTGATTTTTAATATCTTCACGTCTTATATGGGTGAAAAAAAAAACAATGCACTTAATTTTAAAGATATTCTATAAAAAAAACAAGTTTTTGAACTCATTAATCGTCTTATACGTAATTTTAAACATCTGTTCACCCCTTACAGTATGAGGCGTGAAGATAAGTAACTTGTCTCGAAAATGTCTCGAGAGATATTAATTTACCGTTTTGAAACGGTAATTTTATATGGTGAAAAGGTAAGAGTAAATAAAATATTTTTTCTTTTTAAGCATACATAGATATAATACAGTGAAATTAATAATGTACATTTATAGTATAGTGAACTCTAATGGCCTGCACTTAAGAGCCTTTCTTGATTGCCCAACTGCGGTATTAACGTGACGTTGATGTATTAAAATAAGTGTAATATTAACGAAATATTTCTGCCTTTTCACCATTTTTATAATATGAAATCTTCGGTGCTAGAGTTTTTTTATTTATTTATAAGGTCTACTACACACTGACGTGTAATTGATCTGTGTAGATGCGGTGTCTATACAAAGCCTTAGAAATTGTTTCAAAAATATAAAGTCTATAGAAAAGTTACACATTTTTTAAATGGATCGTAGAGTTATCGATAATGAATATTTTAGTTAAAAAAAAAAAAACTTGTTGATGAGTCTTTGACATAAAATGCAACAAATATGCATTGCTTTTTAATTATATGGTCAAGTAAAGCAACGAGTATCTAGTGGAAAATCACTGGTAAATAATTGTTTATAAGCCCACCTAAATATGTGTCCCACGATCCCCATTGGGGGTTTCTAAAAATACCTTCTATAAGAATCTACCCTCATTTCATAGTTTTAATTACTAGTGGTTAAGCGTTGGATTTGAATTCTCAGACATTATATTTATATATTTAATATATTAATTTATTAACTCTTTATATATTTTATAAATGCTACGAATTTTGGCAAAAAAAACTAAGTACTGGTCGGTTAACTAAACTAATGCTGGCACGTGCCAGCTTTAGTTTTGCTATAATTATTGTGTTCATTAGCGATAACTCCTACAAATCAATTATGAGTACGCTTATATGATTCATGATTATTTTTAGACACAAAAAATTTCAAAAATGGTTTTGACGAAGACTTTGCGAATGTAAGCAACGGTCGAGTGATAGACGGACGGTTCTTTTTTAGGTTGTGTTAAACCTTCGGTCGCACCATCACTAACTCAGTCAAGGCCGTGGCCATATTCGGCCATATGAAATGTTTTGAAATTGGTTAGATAAACATTAAACCTTTTCCCTCCACAGCGATACAAATCATTATTCGTACTCATAATCGTGTCCAATAAATAAATTCACAAAGTGCTACCCCCAGGGGACCTTATTGTCTATGCCTTCATTTGATATTTAATAAATACGCGATTCGCCGTATGTGCCATTACATATTGGACACTTGGATAGTAGATTAGATATGCAGGACCTGTTAATTAAAAAATAAAATCATTTTTAAATAAAAATAATGTTGATATTGTATTCAAATTATGGAGGACTCAATTTGAAATGCTGTAAAAGCCTTAAAAATAACCTATACAAAAATTATGAAACGTTGAATAGTTAAAATTCCGAAGTCCTTTATATGACACTTTACGTATGGTGATCGAAAGAGTGAGACGGTGGACACTATAACACTGATTTAGGAATTAGTAGCGATTATGAATTTTAATAGTACAGCAATTTGTCATGTCCTCCAAATTTGAACTATTCTAAAGTGTCTTAAAAATAAATATATTTATTTTAAACAGTGTGCCTTTATTGTGAAATATTATATAAAATGAATGGGCTATATGTGAGGAATTTGGGAAAACTAAATAAAATATTGTTTATTAAAAAATACATTAAAAATGCTTTTTTAACCGACTTCAAAAAAAGGAGGAGGTTCTCAATTCGGTTGTATGTTTTTTTTTTTTTTTTTTTTATTTTTGTTTCCTCATAACTCCGTCATTTATGAACCGATTTTGAAAAATCTTTTTTTGTCTGGAAGGGTACACTTCCCGTTTGGTCCCATTGTCATCAGATCAGGATTTGATTTCTTCTTCGTGTACTTTGAAGTCGGTTTAAGTTTTTTGTAAAACAGTCCAATTATTTAACATAAAAATTCCTCTAAATCTGTGGTCTAAATCAAGTATATATGTTTCTATATAATTCCTTACATATAGCTCCAAATAACAAAAAAAAATGTGCCATTTTCAGCCATATGTAAATATAACAAAAATATACGTGTGATGATAGAAATTAACATGAGACAACTTGATTCGTGACGTCATACCATAATGACGTCACGAAGCGACGTTTGTCTCGTTCTTTGGTGCAATTTTATATTTATAACCTTTTCATACTAATGTATTTAGAAATGTCTATAAATACTAAAAGATTTAATATATGGATTTTGCAATGTTTTAACTTTTTTAACAAGAATTAATACTGGTTCCTCAATTATAAAAAAAAAAACTTAAAGTGCCCAAAAGGTGCCCGTGAGAATTGTAAAATGTATTTATTATTCTTTTGGGCAGCAGATGTGTGCGTTTTGAGACCCTAACAATTAGACAGCATTTGTATAGCTTTGATGAAGTACAGCTAAAAGTGATTTTAAAAATATATTTGTTTTCTTTTTTTAGAGAAGTAAAGACGGTGACTTCAGAGGTAGCGTGATTTGTCTTCGATTTAATTTAAGAATTAACAACTATAATTTACTGCCAGAATTTGTTAATATATTTTAATTGGTACCTGTGCCTTAATGTTGCAGCTTCAAAAAAAAAGCATTGTTTATAAAAAAAATACATATATATTTTAAATTTAAATAAATTTAGAAGCCCGCGAAAGCGATTCGTCCACTGAAGGTATTTAAACACCAATTCTTTTAGATTAGTGATACTTGTTGTAGTATATAACATTACTTATAAACAAATACATGAATACGCAGCTATATTCACTCAAATATAATATAAGAGCATATTATATAGACTACTCAAGTTCTTATATAACTCTGGCTAAGATTGTGTCTTATTAAAAATTAATGTGTAATCTTATAAACTTATGCACTGTTTGAAAACCAATGTATACAAGTTATATTGTTTTTGCATTTAATACTAGCCGTATTGTAATAAAATGTTTATAAATATGTATTATTTTTAGGATAACAGATACCTCCTTACAAGATTTTTATGTACTAATTGTAATAATACACCTTATAACTACGATAATATGGTCATTTTTACATTACTTTTTTTATTCAAAAAGTTCAGTTATGATTTTTGTTTTTTTTTTCCGCAAAATTTCATTAATCATTTAATTGTGATTCGAACAGTGCATTGTTGTTGTAATTTTAAAATATATAACATTATGTATTAGCTATTAACACTTAAATATATAAAATAATTATTCAGTGTAGTTTTTGATACTTATAATATAATATAAATTTAAGTTATAAATATATAATCTCAATAGTAAAACCAAATAAAATTGTACTAATTATTTTACTGATTTATTTCGACGTTAATCGATGATATGTTTTTGTTAATGATTATATTTTTTTAAATGTTTATTGGCTCTTGTCGGTAGCTTATTGTAAGTGCGTAGTATTGTGTGACTCACGTGTCTATGTAATAAACTCTTGACTAATAATACTGACTTGTTTTATTATTATTTACTATTTTTTGTTCGGGTATTAAGATATTAAGTGGTTCCGTACCAAAAAGATAACCCCTCTATTCTACAGCCAGTAGTAGTCTAGCGACTATTAAAACTAAAACTGGCACGTTCACAGTACTCACACAAATGCAATTTTACGATACATTATTGCTTCTAATCAGTCAGTCAATTCTTATAGACGAATGTAAAAAACTATATTTATGAGGAGTAGCAAAACGGTAACTGTCTCCTTCATACTTATAAGCTTGCCCGCTCGAGAGAGAAACAAGACATACTTTTCATGATGCGCTGCGGAGCGACGTCACGCCGCGTGCTTATTCACAGACACTACACAAGCGCGATGTGTAAATGTATTGAACGTGCCAGCTTCAGTTAACCAACCTGTATGAAATGGTTCCAAAAGTGTCCACTAGAGGCGGTGCTCGTCATACAAAATGTTCACCGTAGTCGCTTGCGAGTATCGATTACGTTACCCTAGCAAAACCTTCGGTTTGTATTCAAAAATTAAATTAATTACACAGATGTTTACAGAGACTCATACAATGAGGTGCCAAGATTCTTTATATGGAAATTCAAATAGGAAAGGAGGCTGATATCAGTGGCTCGATTCTCGTAACAAAACTACAACGATTCCGTAGCGACATCAACTATTTAAATTGTGTTTCGTGAAATATTCTGTGTTAAAAACATTAAAGAGTGTATATGCCTCAATAATTTGTCTAATAGGATCATTTTTCAATCGTTCATATGACTTTATAATAGTAAATAACACAGTGTAATGTTAATGTCGCTACGACACCGTTGAAGTTTTACGAGAATAGAGCCACAGGCCGTTATAGCCATGAGAATGCAAATAACTGTTGAACTACATATTATTCAAACAATAGTGTTTAGGGAGTTACCTAATCTACTACAAAATCATAATGAAAAGATAAGAGCCAGCTCATGGCTCCCATGGTTCTGATATCAATGCAGTAGCGGATAATTAAGTAGGTAGGTACAGGTCGGTTAACGAAAGCTGGCACGTTCACAGTACTCATAAATTTGCAATCAGTCAAGTCTAATGGACGAATGCAAAAATAGACCACTCTATATTTATGAGCAGTAGCAAAAGCAAAACAATAACTGTCTCCTTCATACTCATAAGCTTGACTTTGCGCGAGAGAGACGTTGTAAATGTGTTGAAACGTGCCAGCTTTAGTTAACCGACCTGTACGATCGCATTATAGTCCCACAAACTTATCTGACCCGATGAGAGAGTCGCTGTTATCGCATTTGGTGGAACAAACAACCTATGAACGTAGTGTTTAATTATATTCTCTTTGATTGACCAATGCCGATTGACATTTCAAAATGGGGCGTCGCGTCGTTAGATTCTCTTTTTACTATCACCGGGCCAGATAAGTTTGTGGGACTATACTTACTAAATTATATAAGATCCTGCTGATAATAATAAGACTTGGTTAATTTAATAAATGAATTTTATTATTATTAATCTCATTTTCACTTAGCGAACAAAGTATACAATCTGATACTTTATTTACAACCATCTAAACTTTAATAAACGGGTCAGCTATAGGATTTTCGACCTTATCGAATGGGTAATAACGGTGAGTTTGCCAAAACGACGGCTCAGTGTATCTTGTTTGAGAGTCGTACTGATTGATTTGATTAATCTCTTCAATATCCAATTTAAAATCGAAAATGTTGATGTTTTCTTCTAAACGCTTTGGATTCACCGTTTTCGGTACAGGCACTACGTTTCTGTCAACCTGGAATAATGACATTATTTATGAGAACTGTGGGCTTAGGGCGAGTTTTTTAACGCGCTCGATAAGGTTAACGTTAACTCTAATTTGTATGGCGCAGGACCAGGCGCCGCCAATTGCCGCCAGGCGGCGCTAGTACAGTAAGTACACCAAGTGCAAAGTTTGCAAAGAATTAATGTAATTATTATCGCGTTTTTTGGTAGGTGCTCATATAAAAAATGCAAACGCGATTCTTTGCAAACTACACTCGGTGTACTTACTGTACCCCTACCATGAATTGGCTACGGTTACGTAATCGATACAGTAAACACATTCGAAAGTTTTCTTCTACGCCCTGTTGGTAACTCATTTGTGGTATTGCCTGTAGATACTTAGCAGATGGTATGTGTATGTCGGATTAAAAGTTTTTTGTTTCTTTCACAACCATATCATCAGATGGACATTGTCTTGTTCTTTCATAAAAACAAACAGAATACAAACTAACCAGCCATCTCAAAACAACTTGAGGAGTAGTCTTCCCATACTTCTCAGCTATATCCACGAGGGTGGGATCGTTTATCTTCGGCCCTGGGAACTGCCTGCCATATCTGGACACCAGAGAACCGAACGGGCTGTATCCCATTACCACTATGTCCTCAGATTTTGCGAAGGAGATGAGGTCTGCTTGAATAATTTGTGGATGAACCTGAAAAAAAACATTAAGAGTTAGGGAAGTAAGTACGAGTTGTAGCGACATCTATCCGCTACACAAAGAAAGACAAACGCATGGATAGATGGCGCCACATGATACTGCATCGCGCTTACGAAATTAATTCTACATTATACTATTAGAACGCCCGTGCTAGTTGCTACTCAATTTCTTTTAACAACTAGGGTATGAAACAAACATACGGCCCGCTTAATGGTAAGCTGATTGATGAAATGTATTCTAGTGGTAGATTCACCTGTAACGTTTACTAGCTGTCCCCCGCGGTTTCACTTGCGTTCCCGGGATAAAAAGTAGCCTATGTCTTTCTCCATAGGCTACCTGCATGCCAAATTTCATGATGATCCGTTGAGTAGTTGAGGCGTGAAGGTGTAACAAACAAACAAACTCACTTTCGCATTTATAATATTAGTTAGGATCAGGGCCTGACCTGCATAATCTTTGATTCTGAAACTTAAGATCCCTCAGTAACGTGTTTAACTGCAGAACAGATGCTAGTTAATAAGAATTACCTCAATCTGTAAAGCAGCTGGCTTCACGGTCCCATCTCGCAGAAGTCTCTGTATCTGCTCCTTGTTGAAATTCGACACTCCGATGGACTTGGCAAGTCCTAATTTCTGAACGTCTTCCATGCCACGCCAGGTTTCCATGTAGTCTACATCTGAATATGTGTAATCCTCCTAAATTTTATAATAACATCATAAACAAAACATTCAATTTCATTTCACGAAATTCCACTTACTTAGGTACTACCAATTTATATAATCCATCATCTTGGACTTTGAAGCGCTCGTCATCATCAGCCTATAACACTATCCACTGCTGAGCAAAGGCCATCTTTCACAAAGGAGGGTGAAAGGGAATGGGCAGATTCACCCACGCGTGCCCACTGCGCATTAATAGAGGTAGGCTAGTGGTCAACTTACACAACAAGTTACTGTTGGAGTTTTCAAGCCGCATATGAGACCTACTAGCTTAACGACTATCACAATTAATCCAGGTATCGGACACACCTGTGGTAGCTTAACTTTGCCAATCTAGGTACCAGAACAGTAGAAGAGGACGGTACCCGTATGGTTGACCGCCTGGTGGTATTTCAATTCGGGCGTTTTCCATGCTTGGGAAGGCACGTACCTTAGTCCCGGGTATAGTCATTAGCTAGTCGGAGGACTCCTAGGCGGCTTGAAAACTCCAACAGTACCCCTACCATGAGTTTTCTAGACTAACGAAACATTTTGTATGAAATGCTTCCAAAAGTGTCCACTAGAGGCGGTGCTCGTCATACAAAATATTCACCGTAGTCACTAGCGAGTGTAGATTACGTTAGTGTATGAAACGCATCTCTAGTATAGTGTATTATCTATGATGAAACGCACGTGTATGGCGTACTGTAGGTGCCCACCAGTTGAGCCTACAGTGGGCACGCGTGGTGGGGTATTTGCCCATAACCTTTTCACTCTCATTGTGAGACAGCAGTGAGACATTATATGTTTATATACATTTTTTATTTGATTTTATATATTTATTTATGCTTCTACACATTCAAAAGACTAAGAAAATTATATAAACTTACATTTAGCCCAATAGGCCAGTGCATCAAGTATAAATCCACGTAGTTCAATCCCGAGCTTTGTAAAGTATTCCTAAGAGCTGAAGCCACTTGCTCTCTTTTGTGTTGTGTATTCCATAACTGCAATCAAAATACGCTATTTACATTGATAAAATTATTAAATGAAGCGCTCGTGGTATAGCATGATTAAACTTTCTTAATCGACCGGCAAAGTTAAGCTACCACCATCGAGCGTTTCCGATCTTCGGAAGGCATTACGTTGCTCCGCCTTTGATCCCGGTCATCAGTTAATTGTGATAGCCGTTAAGCTAGTTGGAGGCCTCCCAGGCGGGTTGACAACTCCAACAGTAGGTTGACCACTAGCCTACCTCCACCGATCCGCAGTGGCCCCAAGCGGTGGAGTATCTGCCCATTGACTTTCATCCTAATTTGTGAAAGGAGGCCAGGGGGCCTACCACAAGCTCTTAAAACAAGGTTAAAATAACCTTATTTGTGTTTTGTCTTGTTTTGACGCCGGATGTCAAAGAGGGACAAAAGACAAATAAGGTTATTTTAACCTTGTTTTAAGAGCTTGTGGTAGGCCCCCAGTACCCGGAGTGTAAATAATTGACGTTGATAAACGCTTACTAATGCGTTTGCGTTAACTATAAATTTGTATGGGAGAAATTAGTACCATGAGTATTCCGCTAAAGGCGCTGTGCCAATTTTTATAGAGAAGTGTCGTAAAGATAATTGGACTGTTTAAACCGACTTCAAAGTACACTAAGAAGTAATCAAATCCTGATCTGATGACAATGGTACCAAACGGGGAGTGTACTCTTCCAGTAAAAAAAAAGAATTTTCCAAATCGGTTAATAAATGACGGAGTTAAGAGGTAACAAACATAAAAAAAACAACCGAATTGAGAATCTCCTCCTTTTTTTGAACTCTGTTAAAAAGCGTAAGCGTTAACTAACGTCAATTCTTTAAACGCGGGGTACTGTGCTCAGCAGTGTGAAATTATAGGCTGATGATGATCATAGTTTGCGTTTGGTAATTTTTTGTTATTTTATATAGTTTTCATTGTTGGGGTTATTCTAGCTTCGCCACTGCGTGACTTCAAATTTAATTAATTATGAAAATATACCTTCGTAGTGAGGAAGATATCTTCTCTCCTAACCACTCCCTCGTCAATCTTCATCCTTATACCTTCACCAATCTCGTCCTCATTTTCATATATAGTCGCAGTATCGAAATGTCTATACCCTACATCTATAGCTTTTCTTACTATATCCCGAAGTTGCTTATTCTGAGATTTAACTGTACCATTCTGAAAAAAAGTAGCTTGTATTAATGTGGCCGAAGGTGGTAGCAAAGGAAAAGCATAGATAGAAACCAAAGTGCTCCCAAGTGCACGCCGATAGATGCATGCATGGTATATTTTAACGATGATAATATTTTGAAATTGTTAAAAAGATAGATGGATGGACAGCGGAAGCTTAGTAATAGGGTTCTGTTGGGGATCCCTAAATTTACCGACATCACACTCTTCTCCTAACGCTAATTTTATAGATGATGTGCTCAGTAGGTAGGTACGCCTACCATGAGTTTCCTACGCTAACGTATCTGATCTACGCTCGCTAGAGACTACGGTGAAACATTTTGTATGAAATGCTTCCAAAACTGTCCACTAGAGGCGGTGCTCGTAATACAAAATATTCAACATAGTCGCTAGCGAATATCGATAACGTTACCGTAGCAAACTCATGGTATGATGGTAGTGGCACTGTAATGAGAAGTTTTCTTGTAGGTATTTAAAGAGTTGCTGCAAAATAACTAGGTGGCGCTGTCATCACCAAATTGAATTGTCAAATCAAAATATGCTGTCACATAACTTTAGTGTTGCCACATAGGCCAACAACGGAAGGTGTCCATTCTTTTTAATTCAAAATCGACAATTGAAAAAAAAAAATATACAGATTTCTTTTATTAAGTGTTAATTGATATTAATGGCAACCATGAACATGATTAAATGAAACAAAATTTCAGAGGAGCAAAACTTAATTTTCGTTGCTTTTTGGTAACAGCCTGTTTTTTTTCGTACGAAATTAGTAATAAGAGGCGGCAACACTGGTATGAGTGGATGTTTGTTTCCGTTGTGTGTTTTGTTGTGGAAGTCACGCTTAAGGATTATTTGTTTCTATCATTGTTTTGATATTTGTTGGACATCCACCCTTGTTGCTTTTATCCACTGTGACCTTAGTGGTTCATCATAGTCTTGTGAAGTTCGCGAACGAACTAGTTCGAAAGAGCGCTCCCACAGAGGAACTACGCGAACTAGTTCCCAGATACCTCGCTCCTTAGTTCCTTAGTTCGCTTCGGTATAATAAAATCGACTTGTAATAGCGAGTGAGCGGGAGCGCGGCGCGCCGCCCGAGCTAGTCACGTTATTTGCGTTGCACTTGCATTATAGCTAGTCGATTACTTATTCATAATTTTATTTACTAAAATAAGGAATACAATATACTTATTGCACCAATTACACTTTAGTTATTTTATTACAAGTTATTTACACAATATACAAGTTGAAACTCTTATTAACACAGTTAGAATTGTAATACATTATAAGTAATATGTGGTAATATTTCTATATTGAATTACATCATTAAAAAATTCTTCATTTAATGTCGTATTGTCGAATCCACCCCGTATACATGAGTACAATGTATGTAACGTAAAAAGTAACGGTGAAAAGAGCTACTTTTAAAAAACGAAAGAAATCGTGCAGGAGCATTAGCAAAGTGGGCGAACGATTTGCCTTTCTCTAGTTCGAGACGGGAGCTGAGGAACTAAAAGAGCGACCTAGTTCGCCAAGGAGGAGCGAACTAAACGGAGCGCTCCCGGTCGGGAAATATTACGCGCAAGACTAGTTCATCAGTTGGAAATGTAAGACGTCCCTTATTGGTACAATTCACAACTGCACAAACACGCATTTTCAATAGTTTTCAAATCATTCAAATCTAAGCTAAATTTCACAAAAGTTTTGAACAAAACACACATGATACTAGTTACAGACGATCCGACTGTCGGACGTCTGATGGTCAGGGCCGTGTGTAGCGCGGCAGGACTCTCTAAGTATATACTGTAGTCTTTGGGCAGGACGTCGAAAGCTTCCAACCGGTATTAGTAATAATTAGGAGGGTCCTGCCGCACTACACACTTTCCTACGGCAGGACGTACCTTGGCAGTGTCTCCTGCGTAATAATAAAAATAGGAGTCCGACATTGGAACGTCTGTTACCAGTATAAAGCCAAATAGTTATGGGATTTACTCTTTGGTTATGGGCTGCGTTCAGTAACTACGCCGTGTGATCGCCCGAAGATCATCGTAGCGTTCAGTAACAGTTCAATAACATGTGTAGTAACTGAACGCACCCATGAAGTTACATAGTTTTTTTTTTTATTGAACTGACAGCAAGATAGTTCGTTTCAGTCATATTAACGCCATCTATTGAGACTTAAAGAAAAGAAAATTAAATACCTACAAGAAAACTTCTCATTCAATCGATACTAGCAGAGCCTCTACTGGGCAGTTTTGGAATCACAATGATATAGCGATGGGTAACTAGCCGAAATTTCAATAGCTTAGCTAGCCAGCTATATGTGGTCTAAAAGCCAGCTAGCTAGACAGCTATTTTGGCTATTTGGCTATTAGGCTTGAGCGGCGGCGCAGCTAGATGAATAACGTTCAACTGCGATCTGAGTTCGATCCTCGCCGCTGCAACAAGTCTAGTCTAGATGATAATGTAATAAATTAATGTAATGATTTTGTTTTTCATTTACTTTTAATTTTGTTGTATTTTTTTTGAAAATAAATGACTTTCCCTCATAGGTCGAACGTATTACTAAAAAAAACATCGAAAATCAACAATAACGTCATCTCTATGTATGGATATGAACTAAAAGCTTTCACAGTACATCAACTCAGTCGTTAGTTGTAGGCACGTAAACCATAGATGTCGCGCTACTTCAGATGATTTTAACGATTTATTTAATAAATAATAATATTACCGAATAATTTAATTTAATTAAAAAACAATAGGTTTAAATTCGTATAATTAGTACCTTTCAAATTCGAATTAATAATAACGACATGCACTCGAATTTCACTCTTTCGGAACTTACACAACTCAGTTTCGCAGTGAACGCACGCACACACAGCTATCGGCTACGCGGCTACGCGGCTACGCGGCTACGCGGCTACGCGGCTACGCGGCTACGCGGCTACGCGGCTACTCGGCTACTCAGCTAGAATGGCTTTGGCTAGCCGGCCAGCTACCGGCTAGTGTGGCTATTAACCTTTGGCGGCTAGGCGGCTACCCGCTGTGTGTGACGTAAACTTCTCGTAATGAGGAGGATTTTTTATGTTACAAAAGGTCAAAATACCTGTAAAATCGTGCACTTAAGGTTCAAATTGGTTCGAATTATCAATAGTTAGACAGGTATTTTCAGCATAGAGGTATCTTAAGAAAACTCCTCATTCTAGCTAGCCATAGCCAGTAGCCATCCAGTAGCCAGTAACCATCCAGTAGCCAGTAGCCATCCAGTAGCCAGTAGCTAATTATCGTGTTGACAGATAACGTAGCCGTGGCTATTTTGTGTATAGCCGTTTTTTGGCTAGTTATATGAATAGCTACCCATCTCTACAATGATACACCGTAGACCGTAGTCGCTAGCGAGTATCCCGCGATACCGTGATCTCTTGATACCACAAGCTATCTTCGTACCAAACTTATCGCAATTGGTTTAGTTTGGTGTAGTAGGAGCACAGTCGTAAAACAAGTTCAGACGGAACACGGCTCGCTATTAAAGAGAAGCAAAAAAACTGCTCCTCTAGCATCACACACTACACCACACACTCACACATAGGCGTAAAAACTGCTCGCTCACATGCGCATTTATCTATAGACAAGTGACTTCAGTTTGCAACTTTGCATATTCCAGCGATCCGTCTATGTAAAGGAAATATAATAAATAAATATGTGAATAGGAGCAGGTACCTACCTTATCGAACCCGAGGTACGTCCCCAGGGCAATGGCCGGCATTTCTTTTCCATTGTTCATGATTATCTTAGGGACCTCCACTTTCAACGCCATCTGGGTATTAAGCACAAAGCAAGATTAAAAAAAGACTTTAGAATTAATAAATAATAAATGTATTTATTTAATTCAACATAAATAACAGGCCCTATTCTAGGACTAGCATGATGACGTTTAACAATGTCATAGAAAAATTAATCTTATTACTTTACTACAAGGTTTATTTATTACAATGGTCTACGTTATCGGCACACTAAAATGACAGTTTTGAAATGAGGTTTTTTCTCCTTGTCTCGCTATGCGTCTCTTTATGGGCTGTCAAAACAGCACTTCATAGCGTGCCGAAGTTAAATTTGGCGGCTTTTTCTAACTTTCCTTAACGTGAAAATAGGCACGCTAGGTACAGTTTCTATTATTTTTGTTTTGGTACTTCTCCCAAGTAACAAACCTATTCCAGATATATAACAATCACTGCCTGAAACACCTGAACAGGTAGGCTACTGGCTAAGTGAGATAGAAATTATTGTTTTGTTTATAAACTAAAACTACGACACAGCCACGCACACGTGTGGCTCTCCGCACTACGTCAAAATTAAATGTCACTGTCACTCGTTCCAATTTTCCAATGTTAATAAAATGAGTAATTTTGCTGTTTGTCGACTTAACAATGACTTGTTAGGTACATTACTGCTAAGCTAAGCCATAAATATTCTGTGGCTAAGCATAAAAACATAATTTATGTGCGAATAATTAGGTAATTGAGGAGGTCGATTCTTGAACTTTCGTTATTAGACGAAAACCATAATGTCGATGTTTTACACAGACTCTACACTATGGATGTTGCAAAGAATCTTGGCGATATCCATACATTCATTTGTACAAAAAAAATTAGAGGGGTTTGAATCACTTCCAATGTTGAGATTACATTACCATTATGTTAATATACATGAAATAGTTTATAAATCCCGCAAAACATAACGCAATACTCGCGATTCGCCGGCATGGCATAGAATTTCGCATTTTTATCTCGGGGTTCTAAAAATATTTTAAATGCCTCAAGTTATAGTTATTCCTTTTTTCCAACGTGTCTAAAATCTTTATATTTTTGTACAAATCTCGGCATGATTCTTTAGTTCAATATCAACACAACAGACTATAGTCGATTTCAAAAACCCTTGGTTCAGTATAACATGTTTTATATTTCTAATGGCTAAAGAGTAACGATTATTATAAGGAAATATGTATCGTGATAGAGCAAGGTTTCATGTTTTTTTCAGGGCTAGCGCACCGCCCACCTGATGGTAAGCGGTTACCGTAGTCATATGGATGCTTGCAACACACGAGGCATCACTCACACGTTACTGACACTTCCCCCTCCCCGATGAGCTCTGGTGACCTTCCTCACAAGAGCAATAGAGTGAAATAGATTTTAAAACCACTTTTACAACAATCTACTATACCTACTATAGTAGACTGCTTTTAAGAGAGGTAGAGCATAGCGTTTATTCGTTCAAAGAGCAGCTCGACTGGGGAAGTACCTCCACCTTACAGAATATCGCAGCCAAATAACTTTATGTTGTGTAAAGTTGTGTTCCTGCGCGTGAGTAAGGTCGCCAGAGCTCATAAGGGAGGGGGGATAGGTCGATAACGCGTGAGCGATGCTTCGTGTGTTGCAAGCGTCTATATGGTTACGGTAACCGCTTACAATCAGGTGGGCCGTATGGTTGTTTGTCGACTAAGTTGTATAAAAAAAAAAAAATGTTGATTGTTTTAAAAGTTACCGAAACACTATAACGAGTTTGATGGCCAGCCACATCTTCAAAGTATACCTAATTACCACTATATAGGGTATCCTCGCGATGCTTTCCCTCACCATAACTCATTATAATATCTAGGATTGGAACCTGGAATTGGAAATGCAACGTCAAGCTAATATAATCAATTTAGATATTAAGAATTGTATTCTTTCTCTTTCACATCGAGCTAACATTGGATGTTGTTTCACTCTTATGAACCAACCTTACACTACGTATCATTGCTTTCAGTTTGCTAACCATCGCTATAAAGTCGACATCGATATAATATCGAAAACACAAGAATAGGGCTATATTTATTATTATTCGACCAAGATAATACATTATTGTTTTAAAATTTAAGATAAGCGTTTCACTTACCCCGATGGCGGCGGCACAGATCGCAAATACGAGAAAAGAGACCTTCATTCTCGCCGAGTGTCAATGATATGATAAAACGTAGCTCGAACATGTAGGTACCCGAATTAAAAATATATAATCATATTATAGCCTACCTATACATAAACGAAACGAAATAAAGTACTTACCTACCTAGATGAAAATGTCGTTGACAGAGGGCAACGTTCCCAGAATGCTGGCGGCAATCAAGCCATTTAAAGCTGGCGTGACAAGCTGGGTACCGCAAACATTTGCCTCCCACGTAGTGACAAATGTTTGGGCCAATGTTGGCTAGGTAATTTATTGTCGAACTATTAAATCATTTTCTGTGGATCAATAAATAAACTGTATAAAAGGCTATCATTTATACGAGTAAAGTTTTGATATTGTGTTTCTGGCAGCAAAAATAACAAAATTGGCTATTGATTTGGTACTTTGTCAACTATATTGTAGCCCGAAAAAATACCACTAGCCTATCCCGCGGCTGTTTCACTGAATCGGTCACTGCGCAGCTCCCTCTAGCCACAGAGACATACTTAGCTTAAAACATGCCTAAAGGACGGGCCAGTTGGCGCAGTTGGTTAAGACTCCACCTATCGCGCTACAGGTCGTGGGTTCGATTCCCACACAGGACATGTACTTGTGTGCATGAACATGTCTGTATGTCCTGACCTGAGTCTAGGTGTAATGTAGGTATTATTATAAGTATGTATTTACAAAGCGAAGCGCTCGTGATGTAGCATGATAAGCCCATCTTAATTGATCGGCAAGTTAAGATACCACCGTCGTGGTAAGTACCTGGATGGGTGACCGCCTAGTGGTATTTCAAATCGAGCGTTTTCGTGCTTCGGAAGGCACGTAAAGCCGTTGGTCCCGGTTATCACTTAATTGTGATAGTCGTTAAGCTAGTTGGAGGCCTCTAGGCGGCTTGAAAACTCCAACAGTAGGTTGACCACTAGCCTACCTTCACCGATCCGCAGTCTGCACATTTCCTTTCACCCTGATTTATGTGCAGGAGGCCTGTGCTCAGCAGTAGGACATTATAGGCTGATGATGATGATGTATTTACAAAACAAAAAGTAGTTTATGTACTAAATCAGTTGTCTGGTTTCCATAGTAGGTACAAGTTCTGCTTAGTTTGGGATCAGATGACAGTGTGTGAGGAATGTCCCAGAATGTTTATTATAAAAAAGGAACCCTGTAGGTCCTAGATAGCAACCGGGAAGGAACCGGTCCCGCCCGAAGATGACTGCCGCGGCGCGATCGCTGTGGTGCTGCGATAACGCCTCGTCCACCTGCCCGTAAATGGGGCTGCAGTATCCCCTCTGAAACGTATCTATTTCGGATCGATCGATTGGCTGGATCATGGTCGGTAGCTGTTCCCTGTGGATGCAACAAGTTCAGCAGAAGACTTCGCTTATCAGCTAGTTCACATCTCTTTTCCAAGAGAAGTGGACGAGACTAGTAACGGAATGGTACCCACGAGATACTAAAAGGAACAAAGGTAGACAAACTAAACGTCGGGAAGACGACATGAAAAAGATTGCTGGTCCAGAATGGACACGCACTGCAAAAGATTGGACAAAATGGAAAGCTTTAGAGGAGGCCTTTGTCGAAGGACAAGCTGTAGAATAAAACCCGGTTGCCGATACAATTAGTTAATATTGTTAAATATAATTAAGTATTATAGTTTTAATTCTGCATGAGTTACAGCAATAAAGGTTTATTATTATTATTATCAGCTAGTTAACATAATGTTTTTTTTTTACAAAATGCAACTAACTAAGTAACTGAATAAGGATGCCTTATTTCAAATAATTAAAGTCCATATTAGTAATAAAGGACGTAAAACGAGCATAGATTTTGAAAGTACCGGATGTGGTGTACTGTTTGTAAACATTTATATTGTAAAATTTCACTGATATGCAGTACAGTCGGGTACACAATCGATTTAGTGTTTTTTTTTGTGTGGATAGGTGGTGTTTTGACCACAATCACACCGTGGTCAATGAAGTGGTAGAATGTGGTGAGTAGGTGCCGGAATACACCAGCGATAGATTAAAACTGCACCTGGCAAAGTACTACCGAGCTATGGTGTCTTCACGATGATTTCCGTCGCTGAAAGGTTCATACAATTTTCCTGTTGTTTTCTTAGTTCGAAAACATCACCTGACCCCAGAAGGAGTTATGAAGAGGCCGAAGATAAAGCATGCTTATAGACTTTGAAGATATCTAGGTTAAAGATGTCGGGAAACACAGTCCTCAGTTCCACTCCTTTGTTGAAGAAGCGATGAAGCAAAGTTTTGTGTCCGTATAAGCGGGACGTATCGACAACGGGTGGGTGAGAATCTCCTAGTGTCTTAAGGTTCGATGGAGAAATGTGGATAGAGAAATTCTCAGGCGGAAACCAAATTTACGGTCACTGAGGTCATGATCTTCAAGGTATTCCAGGAGTATTTGAATCAATACACCTCTCATCTAACTGAGTATGGCGGTGATCACAATTGAACGATAATTTGAAGGATCAGCAGGACTGCCTTCTTGGACACTGGTTGCACGTTAGCCAGCTTCCAGATTTCAGAACTTGCCTCATTCGAAGAGATAGGTGTGCTAGGACAGGAGACAAAAAAAAAACAAAAAAGAGCTTCAAAATTTTTCTTCTAAAACGTTTTTCTCACTACCTGTACAATTCTAAATGGCTGCACGCACTAAACATCAGCTTCAATCATCCTCACGTGGCCTCATGGAGATCATGTGTTAACATCATCATCGTCCAATCACAAATTGTTAAAATGATTCTCTATACTATATTGTTATTTGTGTATGTTGTGAACGCCCGGGAGACACATGCCAGCGCCGGTACTGCCACGGACTCTTATAAAGATCAATGTAAGTGTTTATACATGGTTTATACTATAAGCTAGCGGACAAGCCTTATTGCATGGCAAAGCCAATATTAGTATTCCCTTATTGAAGCTAAGGCTTTGAAGGAAAGGGACAACGTGCAGTCATTTTGATACTTTACCGTTAGGCACCGCACACTGCCCTGGTTTCCTGACTCACCGCGGGAACACAACACAGTTATTTGGCTGCGATTCTCTGTAAGGTGGAGGTTCTCAGCAGGTCAGGCAGCTCCGAATATTGAACGAACCCGTTATTGGGCCACACACTAAACTTGTACGCCGTCGTCGTTATAAGTCGCAGCTCGTAAAATTCTGGCTGTTACTATTGTCTGCGCGTACGGTACGGAAAGTGCCCGAGGTGGCATAGGATGGCATAAGAGGTGATGATATCTCAGGTATCAATGCTGAGGCGAACCTCGAAGGTTCGAATCCTACAATGAGCTTGAGCTTTCGGTGAAGGAAAACATCTCGTGAGGAAGCCATAGCATCTGGCTGGCTACCACCCTCATGATGAAAAACTGTCGTCATGTACCTATGTGTACAGGCATCGCCGGCCCTAGCCCTCGATCAGGGTAGAGCGAGATTTTATTCTGGTGCCCTTTAGTCGCGTCGACCACCACGTCGCCACGCAGCCCCGCGCATCTCAATAGGCGCCATCAAAATATTATTTTATTTTCTCGAAATTGTTTTTTTCATTTGGCATTTCGGCGCCTCCTGGCTAATGGACGCCTAGAACGACCGCTCCTTTCGCCCTTTTATATAGGCAAGAAATTGTTAATACATTCACAACGCTTATGTGGGCTACCTATCTATCTTCCTTCTAAGGTAAGAAGATGCCTTTCTATAGGTTTTATAAGCAATATTTTTTTTTAAATCAAATGAGTTTGCGTTTATATGTACGTTAATCCACAGTCTGCACGGATCCCAGGACCATGAGGAAGCACGCAGCGTATAGTGAGTGGGCTGATGCCTACTCCTGCACCAGGCATCGCTGCCAACCTGGCGGTAGAAATCTGGCTATCTATACCGTTGGGTATGTATGCACTTATTTATCTAATCATACTACGGGAAGAGAATTCTACCAATTTTTAAGCAGTCGAATTTTACCCACTTTCAGTGGTCAGATTGACTTGATATATTGTATGATTTGGTATGTACATTGAAAGACAATGCAAGTACAGTCAACAAAAAGTACAGTCACAAAAAAAAATTTTTTTTTTTTCATCTTATTTTAAATCAACTATTCTACTCACATCATCCATCCCCATCAGTTCCCTTATGGCAAAGACAATATCTTAAACAATATTCTATCCCCTACAGTTGCAAGCGAGTCGAAGCTCCAGAGTCTGCGATAGAATGCGAAGAGGTGGTGGAAGACACCAACATGCAGTTCCCATATTGCTGTACCAGACTCAGGTGAATATAACTTCACTATCATTCTTACTACTATATATAAGGTCCTTATAAATTAGTGAATTTCCTCTTGAGGGATGAATGTATAGGTCATTTCATTAGTAAACAAAAAAATATATTAGAAAAATAAATCCGTGTAAAATAGATAAATGGTGAACTTAATATCAGTACAAAGTATAAATTATGGAGGTGCAAGGTGGATGACACCTCCATTTAAAAGGGAAGATCTTCCGCCAGGCTGGGTCGTTGTGCCTGGGGACCGCGGTCCAACTGTACATGTTGGACAGTTGTATATATGCAGATTCTCGAGAAAACTTCTGAAGCGCGATGCAGGATAATGTGGCGCCACGCCATCTATCTTTCCGTGTGTGAACTATCTCAGTGTTACTGATAGATGGCTGATAGATGTCACTACATTAATTTAACCTTTTATCTAATTTTGGGCTAAAATCGGCTAGATGACTGTAAAATTCTATTTAGACTTTAGACCATCATTTTCTTTTGTCAATAAAACAAAAAAATACAAAGATATCGTGTGTGGAAGTTCCGTGTGACGTCACGTTATGGTACAGTTTTTACTCTAAAGTAACGTCACGTTTTCACGAGCCTCGACACCCGATCTTTACGCGCTTCATCTTTGTTAATTTTATTTATGATTTGGTAAAGCAATAATTGAACTATTTTACAAAAAAAACTTAAACCGACTTCAAAGTACACTAAGAAGTAATCAAATCCTGATCTGATGACAATGGGACCAAACGGGAAGTGTACCCTTCCAGACAAAAAAAGAATGTTAATTGGATAATAAATGACGGAGTTACGAGGTAACAAACATTAAAAAAGAAAAAAAAACCTTTTTTTGAAGACTGTTACGTGTCCAATATTTTTTGATAAACTAACTGACGGACTAATTGGAATAACTATTTTTTACACAGGAATCATCGCGGTACACGAGCTCTTAGCGACTTTTCGCTATTCAGTGTATCCAAGTCCAGAAAATATTAAATAATTCATTTATATTTATCATACGTACTCGTCTTATCATTTTAGTAGCGACCACTTGCATAAAGAAGTTCACACTTCAATAGGTAGATGGCGCTACAATATCCTGCATCGCACTATCGAAACTCCGTAAAAAACTGCATATATACTACTGTCTAACATATACAGTTGGATCGCGATCTACAGTGACGATGTCCATGCGGGGCCGAAGATTTTCCCTTTTAAATAGAGGAGGCATCCAACATTTCAAATTATTTAAAAACCTATTTAAAGTATACTACATTTTGCTCGATATCCAGATGCCTGGTAGTGGTTCGCGGAGAAGTCTGGACCAGAGTCCTGGGTCAGCCGTGGGAGACGTTACCGGCAGCGCCTTGGAGTCATATGTACAAGATGAAGAAGCCACCGCCTGTTGATGGCAGTTTTCTTCCCAAGTAAGTTGGCAATCTTACTCGTTGGTTAGTATAATGAATATAACATTTCATTTGCTAGTTTCATAAATCTTAATTAAATTATACATAAATCTGATATTTATTCAGTCTACTTTGTAATTTTGCCGCCGCACCGGGGCACGCAATTGTTGTCAGTGCGATTAGAATGTTAATATTATGTTTAATATTATATTATTATTTTTTTTTTTATTTATCCTAAGTTACACCTTCTTTAGTGTTCCCTATTCATACTACAATCTAGCCTTAATATTAGGCTAATAAGTAATTTATATTTAACATAAACTTCTATATTGACTATATCTAAGAATGTGTCCATTAACACTTTTCTTATTGTCTCTATTAAGGGGAAGACACTTTGTTCTTGTGTTCTTTATATGTAGCACTTGGACTATGTTACACTATTTTAACTATCACTACACTAACTCAAAGGGTTTAGTTCTTTTGAGTCGTCTCACTATATCTGTGTGATCGAGGAGCTGGATTGCCTCAACGTTCACATGATGATGAAGCCGGTTGTGGTGAGCTTCTGCATATTTTTTAATCACTGTCTGTACGAACTCTACTTTTAGGTCCCGATGGAGGTCGACATTTCTGATGTACCAAGGGGCATTCACTATTTCCCTCAGTACCTTGTTCTGGAATCGTTGGATAATTAAAATATTGCTCTGTTTGGTGCAGCCCCATAGCTGTATACCATAAGTCCATACTGGCATAAGGACTTGTTTGTATAATACAAGTTTATTGTGTGTTGACAGCTTAGAGTGTTTTCCAAGCAGCCAATACATTCTTTTATACCGTAGGTGTAATTCGTCGATTTTCTTCTTGACGTGAGCTTTCCAGCGTAACTTTACATCAAGCGTCATGCCGAGATATTTAGCTGTATTCTCATACGGGATTTGTTTGCCATCAATATAGACTGGAGAATACTGTTGTTTCATATTGCTAAAGTCTATGTGGATAGATTTGGATTCATTAAGTTTAATTCTCCATTTTTTTGTCCAGTTATAAACTTTATCAATAGCTGTTTGAACCTTATCAGCTGCCTCCTTGTGGCTATTCCCTGTAGCCATTATGGCAGTATCGTCAGCAAAGGTAGCGATAGTGTTATTTTCTAGTTCAGGAATATCACAGGTGTATAATAGATACAGGACCGGACCCAATACACTACCTTGTGGTACACCAGCTCTTATTTCTTTCAGTTCAGAGTAGGCATCTTCTTGCCTTATTCTAAATACTCTATTTGAAATATAGGATTCCAAGATATCAGCAAACTGCTTTGGTAGGTTTTTTCTGAGCTTATAGATGATACCTTCATGCCAGACCTTGTCGAAAGCCTGTGCCACATCCAAGAACACAGTAGAGCAAACTTTTTTCTCTTCAAGAGCATGTTCGATCGTGTTAATGATTCTGTGCACTTGATCTATTGTTGAGTGCTTTTCACGAAACCCAAATTGATGATCGGGTATGAGAGCCTTACTTTCAATAATACCTTTCATTCTTTTGAGCAACAGCTTCTCAAATAGTTTTGACATGACAGGCAGTAGGGAGATTGGCCTGTATGATGTAGCTTCATGTGGTGGTTTTCCAGGTTTTGCTATCATTATCACTTCAGCAACTTTCCATAAGTCAGGTACTTTTTTTAACCTTAATGAAGCATTTATAAGGGTCGTTAGTTTGACTATTCCTTTTTTTGTTAGGTTATGGAGTATTTCTCCTGTTATCAAATCATAGCCAGGAGATTTACGTGGGCTTACATGTTTCTTAATTTCTTGTGCAACTTCTCTAGGTGTGACTAGCTTTATATTTTCTTCAGTATCATTTGACATCGTATGTTTGTCCAAAGTAAGAACTTCGTTTGTTTCACCATCGTTGGGTTGAAATATGGTTTCTAGGTGCTCTGCAAACCTTTTAGCTTTTTGCTCGTTATTTAGTGCCCATTTCCCATTTCCATCTTTGATTGGTGGAATTTGAATAACAGGCTTTTTCAGATTCTTGGTGGCCTTCCACAGGGAGTAATCTGTGGTGCGATCACTAGTCAGATTTTGTAGGAGTTTATTTGTTGAATCATTGTTAAAAGCCTGTATTCGTCTATTAACTTTTTTTGTTAAGTTGTTAAGCTTTTTTTTATCTTCAGGGCATCTAGATTGATGCCAGATTTTCCTTTGCCTTCTCTTTTCAGCTATGAGTTCTATTATTCTAGTAGGATACGTATTTCCTTTGGTTCTCTTGTCCCTGAGTGGAGTATTTTGCCAAGCTGCTTTTTGAATGTCTTCTATGAACTTTTGGACTCCATTGTTTAAATTTTCCATTGTTTTAAGAGGAATCTTAAGATCTATATAGTCATCTAAATCTATCTTAAAGCTCTCCCAATCTGTGAACTTATTCACTAATGTCAAAGCGCTTTTATTGTACAAAATATTCTCACTTATTTCCAAATATATTGCAGAGTGATCTGAGTTCATATCATAGCTATGCTGTGTTCTAATATATTTTGATGATAGGTTTCTTATGATAAAAAAATCTATGAGGTCTGGGATTTTATGGGGATCTGTAGGCCAGTATGTGGGCATTCCAGTAGATGCCACGTCACATTTTATGTCTTTCATAGCGCCTAATAATTCTCTGCCCTTAGTAGTAGTTAGTCTGGAGCCCCAATACGTGTTTTTAGCATTGAAGTCACCTCCTAGAACAAATCTACTCCCAAGGCTCTTTAGAAAAGTCGTATACTGTTCTTTCCTGATTATATATCGAGGTGGACAATAAATGGCTGAAACAGTTATAGGGTATCTCTTGGTTTTGATAGATATCGCCACAGACTGTATTTCTTTCTCTTCATATTTTATTTCTTCGCGATGTTGAATGGTTTGTTTTACAATAACAGCACTACCGCCTCTAGCAGTATTATCAGGATGTAGTGCGTGATACACTTTGTAGCCTTTAAACTTAATGTGTGATTGTTTTGTAAAGTGCGTTTCTGATATTAGACACACATCAACATTTTCTATGTCTAGGATTACTTGCAGTTCGTTTTGATGTTTTAGTAACCCATTTGAGTTCCACGTCATAATTTTTAGTACAGGATTCATTTTTTCGGCTGCAATATAGCTGTTTTGGCACTATTTTCAATTCGTTTCAGTCTATCATCGAATGCTAACATGAGCTTTAGGATATCATCTAATTTATTGTCACTGCTAGCACTTGCTGGAGAACTCTGAGGTACTTTGGTGTCTTTTTTAGCTGCTTGGGCGAAAGATATATTTCTAGTGGTGAATTTATCAAGCTTTCTTTGAATATGCTTACCCTGGACAGGACCATCTTGTTTTTCATAAGCGTTTACCTTGTGTTGGTGTGTTACAGATGATTTTTTGGAGTTTTTGTTTCTCATAAGTTGGATTTCTTTAGCTATAGCACATCCCCTATAGTTGGCTGGATGTGGATCTCCACAGTGTACGCATTTTGGTTTTTCTTCAGTTGTTTTTTTGCAGTCTTTTGTTAGATGTTTACCTGTGCATTTTACGCACCTCGGTGCTTTGGAGCAATACCTTTGTGTATGTCCATAAGCCTGACATCTCTTGCACTGAGGTACTAGTTTGGTGGTTTTTATAGCCTGTATCTCCACTTTATAGCCCATAATAGTTTGTATATTATGTATTTTATTTATTTGCTCTTCATTATTGAACGTCAGCATGAACATATTAAGTGGTTCCTTAGTTTTCCAGCTTAATTTATTGACTGCTTCTAAGATCTTGTAACCTTTGCTTTTAAGGTCTTCTACTATTCTCTCCGGTTTGCATGATGAGTGAAGTTTTTTGGCCATCACTCGTATTGGCCTCTCTTGTTTATTTTCATAAGAATGCCATAGGCAATCGTTGTTAGTCAGAGATTTTGTTATTATACTATATGATTCTTCGTTTGCTGTATTAATTTTGACCGTGTTAGCATTCATCATTTTGATAGTGAATGCTTCGAGTTTCTGGTTTTCGGATAGGAAATCGTAGAAAATCTGGAAGTCAGTAATGCCATCAACTATGATAGGCGGTGGCGTTGGTACTTTCTTAGTCTTTTCATTGCTGACGTTCGTTTCTTGGACGAGTGTTTTATCTTGAGTGGGTGTGGTGTTCAATTTTCTCTTCTTTCGTGTTTTTACACGAATCCACTCAGTTTCTCGGGCAAGATCTTCTTCGTCCGTGCCATATTCAACATGGGGGGAAGAAATCTCCATGGTGGTAGTTTCTGTTTTAGAGTTATTCTCCGCAAGGCATTTTAGCTGTTGTTGGAGAATTTCAATTTGACTCTGCAAATCCTTTACTAGGCTTTGCAGTTTTTCGCGCTCTTCGCGCTCCTCACCATAATGTTTGTACAGCAGATGTTCTGTTTCTGTTGTGAGCTTGATTCTACTCTTTCCTGGGGATTCATTCGAAGCCATTATGAGAAATTTATTAGCGAAAAATATCTTCGCCTTAACAATATTATTTGCTGACAAGCGTGCGCCACGATAACTGGGTCATCGCGATGCGGCCGCCTCGCCAGCTTTGTTATGATGCGTTAGCACTTTGCACTATTTGGACCGCACGGTCGCGTCTACGCGAGTTGCACGACTGTTCTCAGCGAAAATTGAACGATCACTGGATATTATGTAATGAATCTAAGCTTGTTTTGAAAAGAGTAATTGCTGAGTTTATTGCCGGCTCTTCTCAGCAAATGCAACCTTCAGAACCGGTATTGGAGTATTAGAGTCAGACTTTTCATAAGTGCCTGCGAAGGTCTATTTGAATAAATTATTTTGAATTCGAATTTGAATACGACCACAACGCGTTCTGGCAATGAAGAGGTAAATTATCTATTCTGTGGCACTAGTTGTTGCAACCATATCCTAAAGTGATTCCTAATACAAGTAATTAGATAAGTATTTTACTCATCAGCAATAAACATTTATGTTTGTGTTAAAGTAAAATATTCATTGCCATCGGTTCAGCAGTTTTGCAGGATAGAGTAACAGGCAGACAAAGTGCTTTCGCATTTATTTACAATACATTTTGCACCGTAATATTATATTACCTACCTAGTATGGATATCTTCTGATCTCTCCCTTGTAAATTTCTTAGTAAACATCTCTTTTAAACCAGGACTGCAGACGGCCCGATCTACGAGCTGTCTTCGGACACGGAGAATGGCAGCAGGGACAAAATGCTCAGGTCTGGCAAGAAGTTGACCACAGTAGGACCTGATTGCAACCACGCAGAGCCGAGATCTGGTCCCACTCCTGATATTGTGGTGAGAATTTGTATTAGGGAAAATCTATAAGTCCGTGATAAGACCTGTCTTAATATATGGTTCGGAATGTTGGGAAGGAATACGGACGAAAAACGATTGCATGCAGCTGAAATGACAGTGTGTGGAGTGATAAGAATCTATAAGATAAGGAATGAGTAGGTACATAAGCTTGAAAGTAGTGCCAATGGCTGAAAAGTTGAGGTTGGGGAAGAATTAACGCCAAGTGAATACGGATATACGGAAAGAGAAAGGTCGAAAAAGAGATGGATGGATTGTGTGAAAGATGATATAGGTAAGAGGAGTGAATACTAGCATGACGGATGGACGGTCCGGATGGCAGAAGTGCACATATTGCGCCGACCCCAAATGATTGGGAACAGGGTGAGAAGATGATGAGAAGAGGTTTTTTTTTATAACACTAAGGTGGCAAACCAGCATACGCCCGATAGTAAGCAGTTACCGTAGCCTATGGACGCTTGCAACACCAGGTATCACTCGCGCCTTGCCGACCCTGAAGAAATCTCTTCACGCCCTTTTTGAAGAACCCCAAGCTGTACTCCATTGGGTGCACCACGGCGGGAGCTCATTCCACAGTCTGAGCGTCCGCGGAAGAAAGCTCCTTTGAGCCCGCACAGTTCGAAACAATTCTGGTTTCGATATGGATGAAAAGTAGTACATAGCTTTTAGGGATAATGTAGTTTCATATGTGTGCTGCATAATGTGTGTATAAAGAGGACATAAAATTCGCACTCTCTTTTTAGAACATTACAAGCTTTCTCCCGCAGTTTCACTCGCGTTCACGGACACGAAAGAAGCCAAAAGCTCTCGGGGATAGTACAGCTTCCTATGAGTGTTAGAATAATTAGAATGAGACTGGTAGTATCTGAGATTAGCGCGTTCAAACAAACGAACTCTTCAGCTTTATTATATACGGATGAAAAGTGGCATATAATGCTCGGGGATGATGTGGCTGGCTTCCTTTCCTATTGCTGAAAGAAATATTCAATATTACGACTAGTTCCAGAGATTAGCTCGTTTAAACAAACATACAAACAAAAAACTCTTCCACTTTATTATATTAGTATTGGTTTCTTGATTTCAACAGATCGCATTGTCTACTGATGGAAAGGAATTAGGACACAAGAAGGATGGGTCAAGGTAATTACATTTGATTTAATAAAACTCCATATGATACATTGATTTATCTGTCCGGAAATTCTAAACTTAATTTTAAAAAGTGTTCATAACATTTGGAAATAAATAGGCAATTTTAAATAAAAAAATACCTACTTTGCTAAGTTCATTGCCGGTTCTTCTCAGTCAGTTGTTGTCTGATTTCCAACCCCGTGGTAACTTCAGTAGCTTCTACCTTCATTCAAGAGCTCCAAGAGCCTAAACTGAATAAAAGATTTTGAATTTGTGTCGTCCGGTATTAGATTTTATGAAAGGGTTTTACTGGCGGACAACATCGTCTCTCAAACTCATTATATTTGGACTGCTTGCTGAATTTTGGCTACTAACTTTCCCACATAAAATATCATCATCATCATCATCATCATCATCATCAGCCTTTTTTTAAGTCCACTGCTGGACATAGGCCTCTCCCAGAGCGCGCTACTCCTTCCGGTTTCTTGCCACCCGCATCCAGCCCAGTCCGGCCACCTTTTTGAGGTCGTCAGTCCATCGGGCTGGCGGACATAAAATAGGTATAGGTTTTTTAAATTTTCTTCTCAGCCGATTCGGCAAGATGTTAACCTAAATGTACTTATCCCTCCAGATACAACATTAAGCGGCTTCGCAAGACTCCACAGAGTACCCACCATGAAGACATTGTGGACCGTAATGAACTGGAGGCTATGGATATTGAGGAACCTAGTGGGCCCACTGAAAAGGTAATTGGAATCGTAATTGAATTTGTGGCAAAGGTCGGGTATCTCGGATTCTAAAATAAGCTAACCATTCGGCGAAGCAAAGCATATTAGCGCCGGCCCGAGCTTTTGATCATGATTCATGGCAGAGCAAGATTGTCTTTTGGCGCTCTTTGGTCGATTGATCGACTGGTATCTAGGTGCCAGCCGTCCAGCCCCCCTGGACAAGATGGCTGTCGAAAATCGTCATCGTTACCAAACGATCAATCTTTGTATGGAATTGACATAAGAGATTGTTAAAAATCACGAGACATTTCGATTTGAAATGTCAATCCCATACAAAGTTTGATCGTTTAGTAACGATGACGATTGTCGACAACCATCTTGTCTAGGGGGGCTGGACGGAAGATGGTCTCCATGGTCTCCATGTGAGGCTGAACTTTCGACTTATAAAGTTGCAGCCTTTGCCCCGATTTGAAGTACCCCCTCGCTCTATTTAGCACACCGAGTTTTTTGGATGACCGCTTAACTTTGTCAAAAATGCTATGGATACGAAATAAAAATACGATAAGCCCTTAAATAATTATCTGTTTCTTTTTCATAAACAGCCTCCTGATATGGCATCAGAAGAAAGATTTTACGCAAAGTCCTATGGAGTAACCAAAAAACCACATAAGGTATTTATGTTAATTTATGTGATGGAATTGTTTATTTTATTGATCTGATGTACTTATTTTAGGGCTAAGTTTTTGACATAACAAATTGTTGTATTTTTCATTTATTTTGACATTTTTAATAGTATGTATAGTGTATGTGTAATGATATGTTTAATGATTAATTTTATTCTTTTTACATTGAAATTTGTATGCCAAATTGGCTTAATGTGTGATATCTACTATATATTATTATTTTTTACCAACCAACATTGTATTACACATTGCTTCCTCAAGTGAATTTAGATGGGATTATTATTCCGTACAGTGAGAAGGTCAAAAATCTAGGACTCATAATGGACCGTTGTATGACTTGGGGCCCACAGCTGCAAGCCACTTGTTGCAAACTGTATGCGTCTGCAGCGTCATTAAAGAAACTGCGTAACTTTCTTCCCACTGCCACTAAAATTGCCTTAGCTCAAACTCTTCTGCTTCCCGTTCTTGACTATGCCGACGCCTGCTATCTAGATCTCACGGTGGACCAGCTAAATAAGCTTGAGCGACTCCAAAACTTCTGTATTAGATTCATATTTGGCTTGCGCAAATATGATCACGTTTCCCATTTTCGTTCTCAACTCAAGTGGCTTCCTATTAGACTTCGCCGGAATACTCATATACTCTCCTTACTTTACAATATATTGTTCAATCCCTCGTCCCCGCGCTACCTCAAGGAACGCTTTGATTTCCTCCACTGTTCTCACTCACTTAGGTCATCAGTAAACTTAGCTCTTAGAATGCCAGCTCATACTAGTACTTTTTACGACAAATCTTTTACTGTTGAAGCGGTTCGTTTATGGAACTCCTTACCAATTTCAATCAGACGTGCGCAGTCAGTAAATATTTTTAAGGATCAGGTCAAGAACTTTTATCTGTCCCTCTAGCTATTGATTTATGTTTATTTATATTATCATGTATTGTATTTATGTTTACATTATATTTGTATTGTATTTTATGATAGTATGTATTCATATTTATTTTATTAATATGTGTATTTTAGTTTATATTAGCTTTATTTATTATATATTATGTCCAGTTATATTTCACTGTGTTATTCATTATACTTTTTTTTTGTTTGTTTGGTTGTATAATATTGTACACCCCCGTTTTTACACTTTATTTTAAATCCTCTCCATCCAAAGGTTGCCTGGTAGAGATCACTTTTAGTGATAAGGCCGCCCATTGTAACGCTTTCTTTTTTAAGCTCTTGTATTATTTTTTCATGTGGTGTAACAATAAAGTGTTATCTATCTATCTATCTATTGTACCACATTCAAGGGCGTCGCCAGCCGATGGCGCAGGGGGGGGCAAGTTGACTTTACCTACTACAATTCATACATTTGAGAAAAGTAGGTAAAGTCGACAGCACATGAAGCTTTTCACTTGTACTACGAGCCTTACATCTACAGCGATTGTAATAACAACAGTATCTTAGTACTATATACATATATATTTAGAATCTCTAGGGGGGGGCAGCTGCCCCTCCTTGCCCCCCCTTGGCGACGCCCTTGACCACATTATTACAAATAAATGCTTTGAACTTTGAACTTTGGTTTGAATAATGTAGTCTTAATTTACCTAGTACTATTGTGTATTGCGATCGGGGTGGTAAGTAGGTAAGTACTAAAGGGGAAAGCCTGACTGAACGTCTGTCTATTTATGAAAACCAATTGAAAATCTCCACTGATTTTTTAAGAGTAGAATACCTTCCGCCTGTCTGCTATACATTCCGAAATAAAAAACATCAAACACAATCAATTATTGTTAATATTTCAGACTCAGCAGTCGTGGACAGACATACCACAGAACCAGTGGAACGAGGCCGTTATGGACATCGAACGAAAGGTAACACATACTAATATCCCTTACCTTATTACCTTGCGTGTAAAGAATTGCCGTTTAGTAAGCTCTTACGCATCGAAATATTACACAAATAATATATCGATGCTCTTACGCACCGATCCCACTGAGAGAATTCTGCGTTTCACGTTCACAATCTATGCGACGCCTTTAGACTGCTTGCCTGTGTGCATAATAGTGAATGCGGAAGGCAGAACTCTAGAACTAGTGGCGTAGCTAGGTCACCAAAGGCCCTGAAGCAAAAAAATAAACTTGGGCCCCAACTAAACAATTATTTTTTTAATATCAAGCCATCTTCTCAGCTTCTTCTATATGTCTGTGTTCAATGTATAGTTTGTAAGTCAGAGTCCGAGGGGCCCCATGAGCTTGGGGGCCCCCTGAGCTTGGGGGCCCCGGGGCACTGCCCCGTCTACCCCCTAGGTAGCTACGCCACTGTCTAGAACTCTCTTTGGGATCGGCGCCTAACGGCCCGTATCCAGAGTGTAAAGTTTGCAAAGAATCACCGGGGTACCAGCTACAAGCTCAGTGTGTATCGCGCTAACGACAGTTCTATACCTATATTACGTCTATATTAATTGGCACGACAGCGCTTCAAGCGGACTACTCATGGAACTAATATCTGCTATACAAAATTGTAGTAAACGCAAATGCTTTGGTTCACTTATGTCAATTCTCTTTAATAAGGGCACTGAACACTTTAAATTCGAAACATACTTACACGGACCTTGTAAACATTAGGCACTTACACACAAACCCCTACATCCACACACTCACACACACCCCCACACCCACATACACACACATAAGCCTTTTGTTCGCTACCTACTAAGTATCTACAATATTTAAAGTAGGTACTTTCGTTTGGCTTATAGCCGTAGGACACCTATAATATACATATATGCCTACCTACTTATAGGTACATATTTACGCGCAGACAACAGACATGTAATAAATTACTTTTTCGGATCAGGATACAAATTCCCACCAGCCAGACATACTGGCCCAGATGACCGAACAAGACCTAGGCAAGAAAGACGACAAGCCAAACAACCTGCAAGCGCTGGTCGACGCCATCGGCACCAGGATGCGAGATATAGAGAATGTGGTACAGAAGATGAGCGAGAAGGTCCACCACAAGCCTGGAGAGCCTGACCTTGGAAGTATTGAGAAGAGGTAAGATGGATAATGATATCTGTGTGTTTTTGGAGAAACTTTTCTGGTCGCGATGCTATTAATATCTCTTGGTCGATTTTTTTTAACCCTAGCCAAGGGTTAGTGGGGTTCACTCTGTGACAAACATAGAAAGTCCGAAATAAAAACAGCATTATTTTGGTTGAGTAGTTTGGATTTGTAAGGAACAGACAGCTGATAGCTTTTTGCGCTTTCAGATTATCATGTATTTCCAACAGTTTTGCTAGTTGTAAACATAACCCTGTGTGTAACGTAGTTGCTAGGTAACGTTATATATGTAACGTAGTAGCTAGGTAACGTTATATATGTAACGTAGATGCTAGGAAGTGTAAAGATTTTTAAATAACGGACGCTAGAATTTATGTAGTTACATTTCTGTCACTTGTGCTGAGTTACACGCGCTCTTGTTTTGCTTTCGGGTTCGCGATTAAAGTCCTGAGAAACTGGTGGATGATAAGAAGCCACCGTCACCTATAGAGGAAGCAATACAAAAGTGTGGTCAAGAAGGTAAGGTGGTTGATTTTCAACAAAAGCCAGCAGAAGCCAGTCAGACGGACGATGTGAAGGACTGTACCTCTCTTAAAAATATTTACATTACCAAATGCTCTGTCAACCATCGCCCCAGAACGTAGCTAACCTTACCTATGTCTCATAGTATATAAATACTACCTATGTGTTGTGCAATAAATAAATGTCTTTCTTTCTTTCAGAACCTATTCTGACAATGAGGTGGCCCAGAATCATCACATACCAGATGTCAAAGAGCATGGGGCGGATAAGAAATCAAATATTGATGATCAATATAAGAGGTAAATATAGACACCTATGAAACTAAGAGTTTTTCTGACTTCCCACAGGTCCAGATTTTAGTTTTTAGACTTTGTTCTATGTATTATTATGTACAACATTTTATTGGTATAATAAGAATAAAAATCAACCTGTATTAGAACCTGCAGAACAGCTAAGAGGGCAAAATTTGGAGTCGCGGGTGAAACCGCGGACAGTGAGCAGTAATGTCCTCTTAAGCAATATTATTACTTATTCTATCCTTATAAGTAGTAGCAGCATACGGCTCGCCTAAGCGGTTACCATAGCTATATGCAGCTATATTGATGCTTGCGACACACAAGCCATCACTCACGCTTTGACGGCCGTTTTAACCCCCTCCCCAATGAGCTCTGGCGACTTACTCACGCGCAGGAGCACAAACTTATTTGTCTGCAGTATTCTGTAAGGTGGAGCTACTTCCCCAGTCGAGCTGCTCTTTGATTCTAACGCTTTGCTCTACCTCTCTCAAATCCTTTCATATTTCAAAATCAACTTTTATGGCAATCAGCAACTAATAATAACTTCATATTCAGTTCATCCGACGACAGATTTGCTGTACGAAATCACGGTAGCCAGTACCTCAACAACGTGGCTGACGGGACTACAGACCAGCCCTCTGAGGATAACGGGTACTTCAGCGATGCTAGCAACACCGTTGATAGAAGATCGAATCGGGTGAATCCACCTAAGGTTGGTACTTGAGTAATTGCTTGACAAATCGCGTTCAGGAAATACAAAATGTATTTAAGTGTAACTTCGTGTGCGATGGGAGTAAATCCTCAAGGTCCTTGAGTCTAGTTTTTTGTGTAGTACCCAACTGATAAGGCGCGTCGTGAATCTTCGTTCGCACAGAAAAGAAAGTATGGCCCGAAGACGAAAGAATGCTTAAAACTTACATTCAACCTTAGATCACTACTATAAGGTTCATAATACAGTGCAGCTGTTAGTTCCGTCTCACTCGCAAATCCCTCCTCTCCACACACATGGCGGCAGCTGCCGACCAATAGCATTTTCCGCGCTTTAAAAAATACCTTCTGCGCTGGTACATCGGTAAACCATATTAGTTGGGTACTACTGTAACATAGTTGATAGAATTTGTGTTACGTTTTATATGCAGGTAACGTAGTTGATAGGTATTAGTGTAACGTTTTATATGCAGGTAACGTAGTTGATAGGTATTAGTGTATCGTTTTATATGTAGCGTAGTTTATGTGTAGGTTCTATATATAACGTATTAAACGTTCTATATATAACGTAGTAGCTAGGTTACAGAGTAGTTTTATATGTAACGGATGCTATAAGGGTTATAGTTACATTCTGTTACTTTGTAGAGTTCGTTTATTTTACGTGTGACTGGCAGAGTAGTAAGACCTGATAGTAAGCGGTCACCGGCACTTGTACGTTAGGGGTATGTTACCAGGGGTATCTACAATGTGCTACAGACCTTTACAAAGCCTTATAGGCCCTCATAAGCATCTGTCAAATATAACACCCCGGCTGCACCCCGGTCTATTGGGTATCTTTGCTGGTAATCGTAACGAACACTTTTAATGATTTCATCCAATGACGCGGTACGAAGATACCCTGAAAAAATAATAAAAAAAAAAACGGAAGGTTGCCCACGGCTACCTTCCACCATCGCAACTCGCGCCATCGACGGGGAATCCATCCACACATTGAAACCAGAATTGTTTCGAATTGTGCGGGCTCAAAGGAGCTTTCTTCCGCGGACGCTCAGGTCACAGTAAAGACAGAACTCAGGTTGTGGAATGAGCTCCCCGCCGTGGTTTTCCCAATGGAGCACAGCATGGGGTTCTTCAAAAAGGGCGTGAAGAGATTTCTTAAGGGTCGGCAACGCGCGAGTTATACCCCTGGTGTTGCAAGCGTCCATAGGCTACTGTAACTGCTTACCATCAGGCGGGCCGTATGCTTGTTTGCCACCTTAGTGGTATATAAAAAAAAAAAAAAAATATGGTGTTTGTTACGATTACCACAAAAGATACGCGGTAGAGCCCCTGTATAGTGACTTTACCTTTGGTGCAACAACACAAAACAACTTTAAGATATTCATTTTCTTCCTAGGAGCCACAAGCACAAATTTACATGGCACCTGTAGACACCAGAAGAAAAGCCCAACATGGCAGCACCATCTCAGCCTCCGAAGAGGTCGAAAGGAAGCGCAAAAAACGCACGCACAAAAAAAAGAAGACTAAAGGGCACAGCCACAAAAAACGGCGTACCAAGGTTACCATGGAAGAGAAACGGAAAAGAGACAAGAATAGTTCAGTTGAGTTGGAAAAGAATATCGGTTCGTTAGAGGACACTAGCGCATTAGGCAGTTAATACTTAGTCGATTTAGTGATGTGGCGAGCGAGACGATTATCAGTTTTTTGACAAATGACTCACACTACATTGATTTGTAAAAAAAAAGTTTTCGAATGTCTTCTAATTGGTAAAATTACTGGACACATTATGCGTAAAATTTCCACATAAAAAACGTGCAGTCTTTTGCCACGTATAGGTATATATTTTCATGAAATTTCATTGTTTTCTTCTGGGGTTCTAAAAATGTTTGTAATACTTACCTGTTATGTATGTAGCTATACATTTATTAGTAAGAGTGGCTGCGTCTACTCCTTCCAATATAATTGTGTTCGCAATAAACGTCAGTACGTATTCAAGCACCAAGCGTTTCACTTGTCACCGTCCCTATATAACATTGGCGACGTACTACCCACGCATCAAAAATAAAAAAATAAAAATTGTGATAAAATGTCTCAATTTGGAATTTTGACCAGTTTTGACCACAATTCACAGAAGTGGCAAGTGTATAAGGGTCGGATCACTCAATGGTTAATCGCGAACGATGTGAACGAAACCACGGACTCCAAAGGCATCAAGCGTCGGGCGATCCTATTGAGTGCGCTTAACGAGCCTACGTATAAGCTCGCAACAGATTTGGCGTTGCCCAAGGAACTCCAAACCGTGCCGTATGAAGATATAATCAAACTTTTGGATAATCATTTCACTCCGAAAACATGTGGGTTTAGTGAAAAGTACAAGTTTTATATCACGACGCAAAATGAAGGAGAATCCTACCCTCAATGGGCGGCGAGACTACGCGGGCTGACAGCAGACTGTGGATTCCAAAACGTGGAGGAAGCATTAAGAGACCGTTTCATAATGGGAATGCTGCCGGGAGCGGAGCGAGAAAAGCTGTTCGCTAAGGATCCAAAGCAGTTAACACTGGCAAAGGCAGTGGAGCTTGCAGAAAGCGTGCGAATGGCACGTGCAGGAGCAGCGACGGTGCCAGTGGCTAGCCAGGGACTTCCGCAACCCGATCAATTATTCAAAATTGGATCCAAAAATAGTGCTAGTGATAAAGTGTTGTGTTCAGTTTGTGGTTTTAAAAATCACACTTCAGAGCAGTGTCGGTTTGCTAATTATAAATGCAAAAAGTGCAATGTAAAGGGGCATTTGCGTAGGATGTGTAAAAAGATATCATATTTAGAAAACGAGAGTACTGGTGAGAACGGCGATGATGGTGAGTTTTATAATATTCGCACATTGAATGGAGAACCCATGACGGAAATAGTTCATGTCCGAGGAGTGCAAATGAAGTTTCAGATAGATAGTGGGTCAGCTGTTACTGCGATTTCCGAACAAACGTATTTAAAACTTTTTAAAGATGTGTCATTATCAGAGAGTAATAAACGATTATTGACTTATACCGGTAATTACATTTATTGTGTTGGCATTGCACGGTTACCTTTTACTTATACAAGCAAAACCCATACATTAAATGTGCATATTATTCGCGACGGCGGGCCACCACTTTTAGGCAGAGATTTTATTTCTTTATATAAATTAGAATTGTTGCCGATGAATTACTGTGAATATCCATTAAATATCGTCGAGAAATTAAAGTCACAATACCCTAGTGTATTCTCAGATGAACTAGGAACGTTCAATAAATATAAAGTAAGGCTTAATATAAGAAAGGACGCCAAACCGATTTTTTTTAAGCCGCGGCCGGTTGCTTTTGCACTACGGGATAAAATAGATAAGGAGTTAGACCGGCTCGTACGCGTAGGTATATTAAAACTAGGGAATGCAAAACCGTGGCAAAATGAAAACCGGTTTTTTTTTCGGTTATGGAGAGGTAAAACCGGTTAACCGGTTTATAACCGGTTTTTTTAATGTTCGCTCGTTTTTTTTTCACGTTATTTCTATAGCTCGAATTATAGGTAATAACCGTGCCTAAGATTTAAAAATCGCAAACTGAGGAATTATAGTCGGTTAAAGTTAATGAAGAGAGTATAAAAGAAAACTCAAATTCATCATCACCATCTGCCTGCCCTGTTCCCAACCATTTGTGGTTGGCGCAATATGTACGCTTCTTCCATTCGTCTATTCTATCCGTTATACCAACTTTCACTACTTTCTTAATAATATCATCTTTTACACAATCCATCCATCTCTTTTTCATCAAATTGATGGAAATAATAGTTTATTTAACTCTGTAAATTCATCTTCATCAGATACTCGTTTATATATACTACACGGTTCCTTTCCTTTTGATTATATTTTACAACGAATGAAATCATAAAAACATATCACGTTTGCTTGGTTTTTAATTTCTATGATATATGATGACTTTATGTTAAAAAATAGATCAGTAGAAGTACATATATAAACATTTATTGAATTATGTTTCGTATGTTATAGTATTAATTTCACACGTAATATTATGAACATGTCATATAGTAGCGCCACAGCAACTTGCGTGTACACAAAAACGTGATTATGATTATACGAATGTTTTACTTAGATAAATTGTTGTCGTGCAGATGGTTAAAAATAACACCAATCAGTCAGCTTGCTGTATGGCATACATAAGAGCCTTCGTTGACAGTAGTTGCTCCGATAGCATGAAATTAATGCTGGCATCCCGCAAGGCTCTGGATAATCCCCAACACTGTTCCACCAGCATATTAATGATATACTCTCTATTGCTAGCATTCATTGCTATGCAGATGAAATTACAGGGGACGCTCATTACACGAGCCGTCCAAATATCCCTCGTTCTATATTGGAGAAAAGGCGCGAAGTACTTGTATTCAATCGAGAGTACAAAAACTAGTGACTCCGATTGGGGTTGACTAAACCTAGTCTATTTCAACCCCACTAAGTCACACGCAAGCCTGCGCATTCACCGTTGCGAAAAGTCTACTTTCTGTGGCTCCTCATTTCTAGAACATGTCCCTCAACATCACGAAAAGCATTGGGATCCTTCGCGTTAATATTTGTAGCGACGTTCTGTTCCAAGGTATACAAAAACGTCCGGCCCAAGTGGAGTAATGCTGTCTTCTGTGGGCACCTGGATACCAGCTTTGGTATTTAGACTCAGTTCAGCGACGTGCTGTTATAATTTTCGACGATCCCGAGCTCACAAGGGTTTTAAAGCCCCTTAGTCTGAGGAGAGACTGCCTTCTTATGTGTGTTCTATTTCTTTTCCAACGGACTGTATTCTGAAGAATTGTTTGACCTGATGCCCAGTTACCTTCTACTATCGTACTGTGCGGTTTCAAAGAAGCTTCCTATCGCGGACGCTCAGGCTGAGGAATGAGCTCCCCGCTTCAAAAAGTTTGAGGGTTGGCAACGTGCGAGTGATAACCGTTATGTTGCAAGCGTCCATAGGCTACGGTAACTGGTTATCATAAGGCGGGTCGTACGCTTGTTTGCTGCCTAAGTATTGTAATAAAAAATTTAACGTATTTTATATCTATCATAAAAACAATCATTATTATAAGTTATTTTCTTACCAGCTCAACACAATACACATCAACACACCCCAGTTCATCACAAAAATACTCAATGCATTGCACTCAGTTTACAAAAAGGCGGCAAATCTTCCTTTTTTAGTTTTTCCAAACATTGAAAGAAAAACCGAAAATAATCGAAAAACCGGTTTTGGTGCCATGTAAAGCCGGTTTTTTTGTTGTTTAAAACCGTACCGAATAACCGGTTTTTCGGTTTTCGGTGAAACCGGTTTGCATTCCCTAATTAAAACCCGTTGAGTACTCCGACTACGCGTCACCGGTGGTGCCAGTATTGAAGCGGGACGGCTCGCTTCGGTTGTGTGCCGATTACTCTGTGACTATTAACAAACAGCTGTTAGTTGAGCAATATCCCTTACCTACTGCTCAGGAATTATTTACTAAATTACACGGAGGACAAGAATTTAGTAAATTAGACCTTTCACAGGCATATGCACAGTGTGTCTTAGATGAGGAGTCTCAAAAACTTACTTGTATCAACACACATAGGGGTTTGTTTAGATTCACGAGATTAAGTTTCGGTTTAGCCAGCGCACCGGCTATTTTTCAGCGTGTTATGGAGTGCGTGCTATCAGGTATGGAAGGCGTACTATGTATGCTTGATGATGTCTTGGTAACCGGAAGTAACAGGTCAGAACATTTAAGTAGATTACATTCCGTACTCAGACGCCTGCAAGATGCAGGTTTAACGCTTCAAAAAAGCAAATGTGACTTCTTTAGAAACGAAGTAGAATATTTAGGCTATATAGTTGATAAACACGGGTTGAAAAAGTCACCTCAGAAAGTTAATGCTATATTAAATGCCCCAGTTCCAAAAGACGTAAACAAATTACAATCATTTTTGGGTCTGGTGAATTATTATAGAAATTTTGTTCCTAATGCATCGTCAATACTCAGACCTTTGTATAACTTATTACAAAAACAAAGTAAATGGCTTTGGGATAAAGAACACGACACGGCATTTCAAACAATTAAAAAGTTATTGGGTTCAGATCGAGTTTTGACTCATTTTAATATGAACGCGAAAGTTATTTTAACGGTAGATGCTTCACCGAGTGGGCTAGGGGCGATATTGTCGCAAGTTGGTGAGGATAACGTTGAGCGCCCGGTGTCGTATGCGTCACGCACGTTAAATGCAGCCGAAAAGAGTTATTCACAGATTCAAAAAGAGGCAACGGCGATTATATTCGGCGTGCGCCGCTTTCATCAATATCTGTATGGTAGATCTGTTCCATTTATACTGAGAACAGATCACAAACCATTAACTACGATTTTCGGACCAAATCGCGGAATACCCGAGGTTTCAGCTAATAGGTTGCAGCGGTATGCCATGTTTTTAAGTGCCTATAACTATAAAATTGAGTACATTCGCAGCGCTGATAACTGCGCGGATTATTTATCGCGTGCGAGCTATGACTCACCTTACAAAGAGGGCTATGAAACGGGAGAATTTATCGAGGATAGGGCTTCTTATGTTAATTTTGTTGTTGATTCTAGTTTACCGATTACACAAAATGAATTACGTATGGCAACAACGACAGACTCGGAGTTAAGTAAGGTATCTAAGTATATTTTAAATGGATGGCCTAAAAAAATTACGGATCAAATGATTAGTCCGTATTTTTTATGTAAGAACCAACTTTCTTACGAAAATGGTATAGTTATGCGCGGCCATAAAGTTTTAATACCACATAAACTGCGAAATAAAATTTTGTTAGAACTGCATAAATCACATTTAGGAATTGTGAAGTGCAAAGCGGAGGCTAGGAGTAGGTTTTGGTTTCCCGGCATCGATAAGGCTATCGAAGTAATGATTAGCAGTTGTAATATATGTTCTCAACTTAGATCGTCTCCGGCACGAGCACCGCTTGCGGTGTGGCCATACCCACCTCAACCGTTCTACAGAATACACATTGACTTTCTCGGTCCCATCAATAATCAGTCATACTTAGTGATTGTTGATGCATATTCCAAGTGGATCGAAGTGTACAAAATGAATTGTACTTCTTCGGCTGCGGTTGTAGCTAAATTATATGAGTTTATGTCGAGATTCGGTCTTATTCATACTCTAGTCAGTGATAATGCCACATGTTTTGTGTCGGAAGAGTTCAGTAAATTTTGTACAATAAATGGAATATCGCATGTCACATCTCCCGCATATCATCCGGCTAGTAACGGTCAAGCGGAGAGCTATGTAAAAGTGGTAAAAAAGGGTATTAAGTCTTGTTTATTAGCTAGTACCAATTCAAAACAAAATAACGAGCAGTTATTGAAATACCTTTTCGATTATAGGAACTCCGTACATGTTACAACAGGCTCTTCACCTGCACAGTTAGTTTTCGGTAGGAAACTTCGTTCGCGCTTGGACTTATTAAATCCTACAACGCCGCCGGTGCCGAACTCATCCAGTACTCTCGCGGAAGTTGTAAAACATAACCAGTGTTTACAGAGTAAAGCATATGGGGGAAAGAACAAAAAATTGTTTAATTCAGGAGATAAAGTAATGTATAAGAAAAATCATATAAACAAAAAATTTACTTGGCATAGAGGTATTGTAATAAGAAAAATAGGTAAAACAGTGTATATGGTAAAAGATTGTATCACCTTAGTACAATTAAAGAAACACAAAAATCAACTCATACCTTACAATGGATCGGACAACAATAACAACGAGCAATTTTATGATAATAGTTCCGTTGTTGACGGTGATGACGATGACGAGACAAGTGCGGCCACGCTGACAGCAACCGAGCCTGCCAGCGAGGAAAATGTCCGCCAGGGAGAAGGAGAAAGTGAGTGTGATCAGACTACCTCACCGAGTGAAGGACAGCTCACAGAAACCACGCCGGTGGAGATTATGGAAAATAGTGACGCGAGTCCAATTGAGCATAACCTACCACCAAGATTGACATCGACAAACAGGTTATTGCGTCCGGTCCCTAGAGTTAATTATAAGCCATTATTTTGTATGAATGTTTAACTTGTGTTCACTAAAGGGGGAGAAATGTTATGTATGTAGCTATACATTTATTAGTAAGAGTGGCTGCGTCTACTCCTTCCAATATAATTGTGTTCGCAATAAACGTCAGTACGTATTCAAGCACCAAGCGTTTCACTTGTCACCGTCCCTATATAACATTACCTATATCAAGTTATTTCTTAGACCCAAGAAAAAAGTTTGGAGAAGTAGTAATGACCCAAAACCTTTCTTTTGTACAAATCCTACTGTGATTATTTATTTTGACTAAAGGATAATTCGTACTAGACGCTATAATATAAAAATAAATGTCGACGGTCTTATTTTAATCATATCACTAGTTCACTCGTTACATAACTATTTATTAAAATAAGGATTAAGTATCTTTCGTTAAATAACTATGTGATTCGCTATGTTAAAAAGATAGAATTCTTAGTTATTTACTGATGATTTAGTCGTAAGTAGTGGATTTAATAAAGGGTTCAAAAGACTATTTAAAATATTTTATCTAAGCCCCCTCCTTAATTCACTACGAATTTCTTAGTCAACGAAAGTTGTTGAGTATCCGACCCACAGATCCGACCATTGCCACTTGCCAGAGGTAAAAATACAGTACTTAATCGATACGTATTTATTCGACTAATTGATTATAAAGCTTAACTAGAAACAATAAATAGGTACTCTTAGGTATTGAGAGCGAAACATAAAAGTGGACTGTTCTTATTGCAGGCGAAGCCTCTACCAACGAGAATAAAGAGAACTCATGGTCTTGGATTACAGGACTCCCTCGACCCTCGGAACAGGTCTTCGTCTATGAACAGACACGTAGCTAAACCAACCGCTCGCAAGATCTCATTAGCCCAAGAACGTATTAAAGACTCGCGCGGTTACTTTAATTATTCGCTACTTTTAGATAATTTCAAAATATCAAGAAGCATTCGAATGCCCTATAAAAAATTTAAAATAAATAAAATCATAATCACTTTGTGGTAGAAGTAGCGTAGCGTTATATTCTCTTTGGTAGAAGTGCATTCCGAATGCAGATGGTAGGATCAAATAGTCATTTACATCGAAGTAGCTAGACAACAATAATATGAAGGCTAAAACTTCGGCCAAAATGGGAAATCTGTGCGCGAATAGACTCTGTACTTACCTACATGGTTTTTATTTTCATATATAAGGTCCTAATAAATTAGTGAATTTCCTCTTGAGGGATGAATGTATCATGAGTAGGGATGGGCAGGGAAAGAAAAATATTGGGAAGAAAAGAAAAATACGGGAAAATACGGAAAAGAATGGAAAAATACGGGAAAATTCCCAAACGGCGGGAAAATACTCAAATGGCTTTATGTTCCTCAAAAAATATATTTGTTGATGCTTTTGATTGTTATTTTAATCATACTCGCTGTTGTATGTACCTACATCACCTACGCGCGGACCTACGCGGACCTTGGAGGAAGTTATCACACTTTTTTTTATACTACCTAGGTAGCAAACAAGCATACGGCCCGCCTGTTGGTAAGCGGTTACCGTATCCTATGGACGCTTGCAACACCTCCCTCGGGACCCGGGCCGGGCTATATAAGCGTCGTACATGTGCACACGTGCTCTTTCTGCACGAGACCGTCTGTCCGACTGTCCACCGACTGTCCACAACAACCCTTACACCCCAAAAACGTCGCATTTTTTAAAAACAACTCAACTTTTTTTTTATTGTTTTTTTATTGTATGATATGAGTATGACCATAATAGAAATCATGTTAAATGTTATTCAAACGATTTGGTAAGGGTATTTCTCGCTATATACGCAAAATCTACTAAATATGACCATTTGAGTATTTTATTTATTTATTTATTTTATTTGGCTCTCCAACAATGAGTACACTAATACAGCAATAACAAAACAATAAAATTCTAAACTAAATCTAAGTGTCACATTACTTATAGATGAGCACAGCATGCACTAGTAGATGCGCTGATATAATTAAAACTAAAGCAAACTTTTTCCCACCCTATGGGAAAATTCCCGGGTTCTTTCCCACTAAATTGGAAATTTACTCGAAGTTGGGTTTATTCCCGGGAAGAAACCCAACCCTAATCATGAGGTCATTAGTAATCACTTAGTAATCAAAAAATAATATTAGAAAAATAATCCGAGAGTATTTTTTTTAGATAAATGTTTAAATTAATACTTTGTACTGATATTAAGTTCAATTTCGGAATTTTGTTTTTTTTTCCACGTATTATTTTTCTACTATTGTTTTTTGATTACTAAAGACCTATACATTCATCCCTCAAGAGGAAATTCACTCATTTATTAGGACCTTATATAATCATAATAGTGTAGTGTATGTCTTGTTGGTTGCCCTAAATAAATATAATGCGTAGGTCAAAAACAACGATCTATTGACAATGGCATGATGTAATAAACTGTCTCTTGGTAATAGTAGAGTAGTACCACAGAGGATTGAAGGGAACTGGGCCCAAAGAAATTTAATACAATACACGACTGGGCCAGTAGACAAGGTGATTACCGGCAATCGTCATCGACAGTAAACGATCAACCTTTGTATGGGATTGACATTTCAAATCGAAATATCACGTGATTTTTAACAATCTCTTATGTCAATACCATACAAAGGTTGATCGTTTACTAACGATGACGATTGTCGACAGCCATCTTGTCTAGGGGGGCTGGTAATGGACAGCGGTTTATTCCTAAATCGACTTCCAAGAGAACTTCAGCAAAGAAATTATTATTACGAATAAATAAAACCATAATTTACATTTGTCATTTATTTAAAACATATTAGCTTAAGTTATACATTACCTAACAAGAAATGCAACATATTTAATACATAAGATTTTAGAACATAGCATTTAATTCTATACAAAAACAAAAATGACACGGATAAAACTTATGCAAAATATTCAACAATTTAGGAACAAAAACTGTGTTGTGCAAAATATGGTGGACTAAATCTGTTTTATTTCAGCCCAACCTTATAATTTGGGCCCCCTAAATACAGTACACTTAAACGCTTTCGCACCACCCTAAGCACCTTATTACAAAACATGGTTTAAAGGAAAACCAGGTTTTAAAATAGCCTCGTCCCTTTTTATTATATGACGTTAGAAAGTGACCAAATGACAGTAAAACCTGGCTTAACTTTAAACCATGTTTTGTAATAAGGGGGTAAAAGTTTTGGGCTTGCTATAAACCAGTGATTCCCAAAGTGGTCCAGGTGGACCCCCAAGGTTCCACGAGAGACTCGACGGTGTTCTACGTTAGAACTAATCTTCATATTTCTGTAGAAATTATTGAAAGTGGTCTACGAGAAAAAAAAGTCTGACAACGTCTGCTATAAACCATATTTTATAATAAGGTGGTTTAAGTTCTAATGCATATATCTTTTTACTACATCAAAGCACTTCTGCAAAATTTTGCATATTCTATGGTTGAATTTCAGAACCTGAATTTGAATCCTATCGGAAGCAAATTAGATGCTACAATTGATTGTCTGTTTTCATCAGGGTTGTGTGATGAGGTGGTGAAAATACTCTTAGAATCATTATATCTTCAGAAAATGGCTGTTACTGACCTTAATACCGGGGACCTACCATAAACTCTTATAGAGATTCAACTTTATCGAAACTGAATTGTTTTTTAGAGTTCCGTAAAAATAATAAAAAAAGGAACCCTTATTGAATCACTTTGATGTCCGTCCGTCTGACAAGATCCTTTTTCTCAGGAACGCGTAGAGGTATCAAGCTGAAATTAATATCAAATAGTTGGGTGTGTAATCCTTTGGAGTAGTGAAAAAATTGTACTTCTAAGTCTAAGCAATCAATAGATACGGCCGTTTATGCCACATATTTAAACGCTCGCAAGGGAATCAAAACCTACAGGGTACTTCCCGTTGGCCTAGTTAGACTAATCCTGATATTTGCAAAGCAATGCCATAAAGCACAAGTAAAGGAAGAAATCCGGAAAACCGTAAATTTGTAGTTACACGCAAAATAGTATAATATGTCACTTTAGGAGTCCATACTCAAAGGGCTGTTATAACAACAAATAATAAAAATAACATACCAGTGACGTTTTTACGGAACCCTTCGTGTTCAAGTCTCACTCGCACTTAACCGGTCTGACTTCTTTTGACACAATAACGATACAGTTCATTCTGAGTTGAATTGCAAGAGTTGATGATAAAATGTCTGATCCTAACATAACGGTGATAATGTGATGCAAAAGTCTGGCAACATTGCTTACAAACTAAGAATTATGTACCTAAATCTTATCGCATATTTTCGATCACCAAATTATCAGTCCTGTACATGGCGCCGATTGCCACCTGAAATCAAAGATATAATTATTTATTTTTACTAAGGCAGCCCACAGGTCTTGCAAGAATGGTGCTTTCGAAGGATGACCATATTGGTCGTAAGTCATAATGTCCCACTGCTGGGTACAGGCCTCCTTTCACAAATGAGGGTGAAAGGGAATGGGCAGATACTCCACCACGCGTGCCCACTGCAGATCGATGGAGGAAGGCTAGTGGTCAACCTACTATTGGAATTTTTCAAAGCCAGCCAACCATTCAATTAGCTTATTATTATTATTTGGGTTAAGTGGCTGTTTCATGTTTTTCCAGAGCTTGTATCACTGCAACCAGACTAGATCTATTGTGATCGCCACATTAATTAAATTTCACTGCCAAGACCTGCAGCTATAATAAAGTGCACAATATTCTTGGCAGGAATGGATTTTACTTCATCTGGGTGTTTCCCCAGGTGTGTATTTCGTTTAGGCATTAGTGGACAGCACTCACACAAGAGATGTAATGGTGTTTCATCTGCCTCACGGCAGAATCTACACAACCTCAAATTAAAGAATTGATAAAAGGCTTTATTATTATTTATATGTCCAAGTCCATCCCTCAAGAGCACTGTAGGACTTTATATAGGTTATGGTCAACATCATCTATGGAACGAGCAACACCTCTCCGTACCACTTCAAGCAAAAGAAAATATTTTTCCCAAATTTTTTGGATGCTAAACTACTTTTGTGTGCAAACCTTAGAGTGCTCCATGCTGCATAACTACAGTGGTGTTTAAACGGGTGCTGGTCACTCCAGGCAGTTCTTATGGGGATACTACTTCGTCACTTGCCTTTGCAGACAGCTATTAGTAAATATAACCTATTGTAACAATACAATATTGAATTAATAGTATACCTGTCTTTTGATGGTAGCCAAGTTTTCCTCAGCTAATTGAAACTCTTTCTTCACAGCTTTTGGATCATTCAATGACTTATTTTCTTTAAAGGAATCCCTTATTCTGCGTAGAGCGTAGGACCTGGAAAATAAGTAATTTTGTTATGACGAAGTCGGTAAACAAGCATACGATCTGATAAGCGGTGACCGCAGCAAACATGAAATCTTATTACACTATTTTTCTAGGACAGTAACCTTTTGGGCACGTTATTGGAGTTAGTTGAATAAAGAGCAATTGGAAGAAAAAATAAAAGACTTCAAAATTTGTTTTTTTTACCATGGGTTTCTGTTCTAAATGGTAAAGAAAGATAGAAAATACCATCCTCGTGCTTAAAATATTTGTTTTGATCAAACTCAGGGACATCTTTTGAGCCCGCTCCTCTAAGATCAAAGAGAAAAGTAGTCTTGTTTCTTTTCGTGGCAGCCAGTCTACCTACGTGCCAAATTGCATCACGATTGCCGTTTAGACGACATGTAACAAACACTCACTTTCGCCTTTGTAATAGATATTTACTTATAACATTTTTTTAAAGTTTTGGAGGTTATATAATAAAGTTTCCAAAATATTGTGAAATTAAATAGTTACCTAAAGTTGTAGTTTGTAAACTTTTCCGATTCTCTCATGAGTGATTTGTACATCGATAGAACCTTCATTTTCGGAATACCGGCAGACATTTAGAAATACAAGAATTTTAAATTTTATTGATTTTTTATTTTTTGATTAGACACAATTTGATAAAACAAATGTCAAATAAAGCCAATCACAATGTTGCCAACACAGAGTTTTTTAAAACTAACTAGAAAGTTACCTACTACGGCAAGCTACGGACTACTACCAATACCAACCATCTCATTCATTTCATTAAACCATTCGGGGTCCCTCCTTGGCTTGGGCACACACAAGAATTTGGGGTCCCGCTGGAAAGTAAAAAAGTCAATAACTATAAAACATTTTCTGCTATGATTTTTCTGTTCTAGAGTCCGATTTACATTTTAATTAGAATTTTGACGGTAATTCTTACAATCTACCGAAATATACCGAATAGAATGAACATAGTGTAGTTTAAGCGAATATATCGGCCTTTCGAGGCCTCCATGATTGTGGGAGCCCTTGGGCCCGGGCCCTATGTGCCCTTATGGTAAAGACTGAACTGCCTACCACCTAGGCACCTACACCTTATTTTGGGAAGCCCCGGGGATATAACAACTTTTTTTCTCTTTAAAGTAGTACCGACAGTTTTTTTTATTTGATGAATGCGTACGTAATACCGAAATATTGCCAGAAGTAAAATAACATACGGGCCAAGTAGGCCACGGACGGGCACTTTAGAGAGATTTTTTTTAGCATGGCAATATAAAATGGCCGCAACCGCATATCGAACGAGCGACCACTGTTTTCTTTTTTAATGTAAATAATATAAGTTAAAAATACATAAATCCAGTGAATCGTGATTAAATCACAAATATAATCGAAGTACTACATTTCATCATACAAGTTTTACTTTAACGCAACCTGAGCAGTGAGTATCAAGCACTTCGATTATTAGCAACTTCTATATCTAATTCATGTTTATAATTTATTGCGTTTAACTGATGTTGCATTGATTTTATACACAGTGCGAAGTATTAAATGGCCTTATAAATAGTTAATGCACTTGCACCTGTGAGTTTATAATGTTTGAAATGACGTATGATTTTTAGAAATAGTTTTAAATATCAATGTGAATATTGTTTTCGTTCATTGTGTAATAGTTTTGAGTAACCGGATTCTATGCGGTTGCCTAACTAATTTGTTTTGTAAATATGCGGCTGTCCTAATGCTAATAATACACGTAACATTAGCTGTAGCTTATACGCAAGTTATATTTGAAATGTTGTATTGATTTGGTGCATAATAAAAATTATTTTCATTATGCACCAAATCAATTCATTTCAATTAAATTTCGCCGTGGGTGCACACGCTTTCCCGGAATAAAAATTAGCCTATGTTCCTCTTATGCCTATAGAGAGGAACATAGGCTTAATTGCATTCCAATTTTCATCACAATTTGTGCAGTTCAAGAGCAACTCTCCTTTGCATTAAATAATATAAGTTTGGATTTAACTAAAAATCAACTGCTAATGTAAATTTTCTATTTTCACTGTCTTTATAATCTTTAGCTCGGTCATAACAAACAATTGGGATATTCAGAGCTGGTTGATTGTCTCTCAATTTAGTAGACAAACCAATTAAGTTGTCTACCAAATCAAATATCAATTCCCGATTTTGCATCCATTTGGAATGATATTTGAATCAGACAGTAAATCTGTATATCGGTCCAAAGTCATAATCTATTTTGCCAGTCTTACTATTCAAATCAAACCTTGAAACATCCTTCAACATTATTAGATGAGTAAATCAAATCATCTGCCAAGATTAAAAGAAATAGAACAAATCAAGCATGAAAATCCATTATCTTGGTCACAATTAGACAATAAGAAAATAGCTGTACAGTAAATTTTGTTATTGTCACTAGATGAGTTTTTTGTTAACATTTATTAAGATACACCTTTTTACAAAAGATTTGCTTTACCACAATTTTATTGTGATTAATTTATGTGGCAGACAGTGGTAAGTAGGTACTGATTTCATGTACAGCTGACCGAAAAGTTAATTGAGGGTTGTAAGTGGGTACTACAAAGTACCTTACCACCTAGATATGGGAAGCTATCTGGTGTTTACAGTACTCTGCTTAGTATGGTCAAGTTTGGTTTGGTACGGCATGTGCATTTTGTCCCAGGATTTTATTATAAGCACTCCACTGGAAGGGACATAGGACCCGTAATCGGGTGGTGATAATCTTCTTTTTTTTTTCTGATTTTGTTAAACTAAACTTAAAAATACTGTTCATTAGTTAAGCATAGATGCATATGATGCTTAGGTACCTAAATTAACAGTCATCTAGGTAAACATTATTAGAAGATTTTGGGGTGATTGAAAACCCACCTCACCTACCGAAAGCTGGTATCATTGAAACATTCCAAGCCAAAATGATATTTAAAATACCTTGGAAAAAAATAGCAGCAATAAATACATGTACCAGGCCTGAAATAGCTTCAGGCAGAGAGGAAAAGGAAAAAGATATATCTACAGACTTTCAAATCACCAAAACAAAATGGGCAATGCTCTTACACATTCAGAAGAAATCTCTTTTACTAGACTTAAACGGCACACCTCACAGTGTAACTAGCCAACAAAACCGATTCCAATAGAATCAGTCGTACAATTTCAATACATTCCTAATTATCCAGCGATTAGCCAAACATTGTTCATTGTAGTAGAGGCTGCAGAAATGACTGAAACCTGAAACTCATATCTGCTATTCGACGTTACGTACGACCTTCGCCAGCTTAAGAGGAAATGCTGGTGGCGTTTGTTCCATACAAACGTAATCCTCAATTTCCTCTCTGGATAATCACACTAGAGCAATGATTATTTTACCATGCAATCTGTAGGTACCACTGTATGTCCCTCGGTTGAGTTTTCTCCATAAATTAATTATTAAATTAATTATTAGGAGCCTTCTAAAATCACAAAAACTTCCCATTTTTATCGCCCTTATCAGACTTCCAGCGAACAAATTTGACGAATATAAAAAAACAAAGGAAAACCGACAGACATAGCCAAAGCCCTTCTTATTATGTTTTTTTTCTTTTAATAGATCTAGATTTGAAGGAGAAAACCGAGGATAACGAAATAGCGATTTCGTCTAATTTAAATAGGGTGTAGGTCAGTATAGGTAATCGGTCCAAGCTGTAGTTGTCTCTATCGCCCTCAAGTGAGATAGCGCGGGCACAGCGCACCAGCAATAGATATGTTAAAAACCTATTTTTCTAATTTCTTGCAGCCATCCTTTCCTCTTAACACCTTCAGCCGCAACCTAGGTGCGTTTGCGCATCCACACATTTTGTGTGGTAGAACTGAAGATCAGCTTCAAACATCCCCTTTTTAAAGCAGTTAGTATAATGAAGCAATCGTCTAAAACAATAATCCCCCCGGAGACATATTTGTGAGACTAACATGACGTCATGGATTGTTCATTCACAGGAAGCGGGCTATTTGCGATGACAATCTCAAATTATTCCAATCTTAGTATTTGCGTCTTAAATTGAAGTGACTGTCTGTGATTTCAAAATGAAAGGTTTTTTGCAAGTTAGCATAACACAAACACGCGTATTTTTAGTCTTGGACTAATCTCAGACCGTATGAAACTTTTTTTCTTCTTTTACACCACTAAGGTGGCAAACAAGCATTCGGTAAGCATTCCGCCTGATGGTAAGCAGTTACCGTAGCCTATGGACGCTTGCAACACCAGGGGTATCACTCGCGAGTTGCCGACCCTGAAGAAATCTCTTCACACCCTTTTTGAAGAACCCATTACTCCATTACGAAAACCACGGCAGGGAGCTCATTCCACAGTCCGAGCGTCCGCGGAAGGACGCTCCGTTGAGCCCGCGCAGTTCGAAACAATTCTGGTTTCAATGTGTGAGGATGGACTCCCTGTCGATGGCGAGAGTTCCGATGGTGGAAGGTAGCCGTGGGCATCAAGTCGAACAATTCTTTAGTACACTCTCCGTTGTACAAACGGTAGAACACACATAAGGAGGCAAAGTCACTCCTCAGACTGAGGGGCTCTAAACCGCTTGTGAGCTCGCAATTCTGATGGCACGTCGCTGAACCGCCTCTAAAGGCCCAAGCTGGTATCCAGGTGCTCCCGCCCATAGATGAACTATTTAAAAATCCCTTTAGAGTAGTAATATCGATCAATCATTGCATCTAAATGCTAACTGCGTCCTTGACTTAGCCAATCAGTGCGCATTTTCGGTGGTGAGGGAATTGCCGAAATATATTTCAAATAAAAACGTCATTGCGCTTCTTGGATATTCGATGCCATTAAAGAAATGATGGTGTGACACGGGTTTTATCTCTAACGTATGAATATTTCAGCATATACGATACATGGCACACGCGGATGGCGACAAGCATTGGTACGATGATGACAGAGCCTACTCGTCCGGTAGGGACAGCGATGACAGCCCGCTGCTCTCTTACAGGTAACACATCCTGTCCTACAAATGACTCTTTGCACTTTAGCTAGCAAGCTAATACTAGTTGGCCCCCGCGGTTGAAACCTCATTCCAGGGATAAAAAGAATCCGACTGGAAGTTTCAGAGATTTGCTCGTTTAATTAAGCCCATTACAGACGTAGCTATAATATATATTAATATAAATCATAGCAAGGCATATTACGATATATTTTCCATACCTAATAATCTTTTAGTGACCGCCATGACGGGATTATTGCTTCATGGTGACCGCACACACAGCTATATGAGCAGCTATAATACCTATAAATTTCTGTAATTTATATCATAGGTTGGGATATTAATATATATTATAGCTACGTGTGTTGGGCTTTAGGCTATTTTATTCTAAAGTAACTGACCCAACAGACGTTTCCGTTTTTCTCGCGTTTTCTTATTTTCCGGGCGTCTTTTCCGATTTTACTTTTCGTATATACCGTACCGAAATACGAAGACCATTAATTAAATTGGCAAATCGGTCAAGCTGTTTTCAAATGATGCGCTTTCAAACGCATTCAGTCGATACATTATTGCATCATATTTTTATTTATGTAGAATACATAGATATTACTGTTTATCGAAGGTCACCGCGGCTCATTGTTATCTAAACATGCAATAGTAGATAGAATTGTTATAATTAAACAAAACTGAAAGCACAGCGATTTTCGCATATCATTTTTTTCTTGAGTTTTTGATGCAGTCCAACTTTTGCTATGTTCTAGTATTTTATTTCTTAGTTTCTAGTCAAATGTATTTTTGGACCAAACAAATATTTACAGTTTGTCGGCTACTTTTACCGCATACTGTTACTTTACAATGCTTTAAGTATTTATACGAATTAAGGCTTGGTCAAATAGCACGCGCTATAGCGTCAAATGGCTCGATTCTCGTAACAAAACTTCAACGGTATCGTAGCGACTTCAACAATGAAACTGTGTTTTTTACTATTATAATGTCTAAATGTGTGACGGGTCGCTCACTTCCCTCCAATATGGCGAGGAGGGCGATGGCTGCCACACGCGTCATACTTGTGAACAGGTGCTGCTTGTGGGGGCTGGTCTGCTTAAGTTTGCTATTTATTTACTTATTAAATATTTATTCAGTCTACTTTGTAATTTTGCCGCCGCGCCGGGGCACGCAATTGTTTTCAGTGCGATTAGAATGTAAATATTATGTAATGAATCTAAGCCTGTTTTGAAAAGAGTAATTGCTGAGTTTATTGCCGGCTCTTCTCAGCAAATGCAACCTTCCGAACCAGTATTAGAGTCAGACTTTTCATAAGTGCCTGCGAAGGTCTATTTGAATAAATGATTTTGAATTTTGAAATGAAAGATTGAAAAACGATCCTTTTGGCTAATTATTGAGGCGTATAGACTATTGAATATTTTTTATACAGAATATGTCATGAAACACAATTTAAATAGTTGATGTCGCTACGACACCGTTGAAGTTTTATTACGAGAATCGAGCCACAGGTGTACTAGCGCCGAACTCTGACGCTGCGCTAGGAAGTCGAGTTGTATCATTGTGACCAGCCCCCCTAGACAAGATGGTTATCGACAATCGTCATCAACATTAAACGATCAACCTTTGTATGGGATTGACATTTGAAATCGAAATATCACGTGATTTTTAACAATCTCTTATGTCAATCCCATATAAAGGTTGATCGTTTACTAACGATGACGATTTTCGATAACCATCTTGTCTACCGGCCCAGTAGGTTCAACACGTCCTAGCGCCCGATGAGTCGTCCTAACGTGGCGGTAAGGACTAGAGTTCGGCGCTAGGACGCCCTGCCACGACGTTATATCGCATCCTATTTGTCTGACAAGTACAAGTCTCTTCTTTACGTAGAAATAGTATTCTGACGGGACAGTAAAGATGGCGTGGCTGGTTAAGATTCCACCCTATCACGCCGCAGGTCGTGGGTTCGATTCCTAGGACATGGATTGGTGTGCATGAACATGTCTACATGTCCTGAATTTGGGTGTAATTATGTATTTGCAAACGAATACATAATTGCATGTTTAGATGACGGGTCAGCTGGCGCGGTTGATTAAGACTCTGGTTAAGATTCCACCTATCGCGCCGCTGGTCGTGGGTTCGATTCCCACACAGGACATGCATTTGTGTGCATGAACATGTCTGTATATCCTGAGTCTGGTCGTAATTATGTATATTTACAAACAAAAAGTAGTATATGTATTATATCAGTTATCTGGTTTCCATAGTACAAGCTCTGCTTAGTTTGGGATCAGATGCCGTGTGTGAGGAATGTCCCAGGATATTTATTTTATTTATTTATTGAAATAGTAGTATATGCAGTATATCAGTTATCTGGTTTCCATAGTAGCTCTGCTTAGTTTGGGATCAGATATCCGATTGAACCGTATAAGTAATTTCAGGTATGACAAATACCGTAACTTCTCCCCGTACGTGGAAGCCAAGGTGGAGGAGCGCGAGAGACGCTCCACCATCACGGTGCTGGCCAAGTTCTTCCTGTTCTGCACCGCGATGATACTTTTCTGCGTGCTCATGTATATACCTGTCTATAATAGGGCGAATGATCAGGTGCCTAAGGGTGAGTTTGTACTTTTATTTTATTATTATGCCGCCTAATTTAAACATGAGTATTGGGGCTGCATACTTCCACGTAGTTCGATAAAAAAAAGCAAAGTTTACCAAGATTTACTGAGTAAGTCATAGTTAAGTCTGAAATTAACGATTATCACAGAACAGTTAGCACTTTTACTACTAAGCCTTGGTAAATCTTAGGTTCTACTGGTAAATCCTTGGATTTGCCATAGATCTCGAAAAGCTCGCTTTTACAGTAACATGTAATAATAAGTAATATTTCACACCGATAGGTTATTAGCGACAAATCTTTGAAAGAAAAAGAAAGAAAAATATTTTATTTCTAGCAAAACACAACGCACAAAATACAGATAGGTACATAAAAAGGAAATAAGTATTGAAATTACATCAACAAAAAAAATAAAAAAATTATAATAAAAAATAAACTGTGCGTCGCGTAGTAGAAATAAGGCCCCGACTCAGTATAAAGTTGTGGGAGCTACCCACAACACTGATATTCTGCCGGCACCCAGATATTATATATATTGATATTCTTTGGGGTGGTAGCCAGGCAGGTGGTTACTAAAATGTATCCACCGTGCTGTGGTTTCACGTTTTCCATCACGGAACTTCGTGACCAATTAAAGACGTAGATCAAATTCATTGAAACAAGCAATAGACTCTGGCCTTGAAGACATCTAGGTTAAAGGTGTCGGGAGTCATAGACTCTGGATTAGAGTTCCACTCCTTTGCTGTTCGCATAAGGAAGAGGCAAAGCGTTGTGTCCTTATAAGCGGGATATTGACAACGTATGCGTAGTGGTATTCAATTGAACAGTTCTGTAGCACACTCACTAAATATGTATAACAAATATACACATAACTTTCTTGTGTGTAACAATCATGTATTGCTGATAAAATATGTGTTTTATGAATAAATTATTACAACATATCCTATAGAAGACTGATAAACAAGAAAACTTAGGTCAATGTTCAAGGCTTGTTAGTTTCGTCTCAGGAGACATCTTCGACGAGTCTCCTAGCACGACGGTCACATATGCGCTTATATAGTTTTTATCAAGTTTAATCATATTTTTTTTAGGTTTCGTAGCCGGCTGGTCAATACACACAAACAGAGATACAAAAATATATGTACAACCCAGTAACGTTACCACTGTTCACGAGCCAAAGGCTGTGTGCTCGAAACAAGCCGAAAATAAACTATTCCTTCTAATTGTAGTCTGCTCGTCAACTATCAACTTTGACCGGCGAAAAGCGATACGAGAATCGTGGGGAAATTACAAAACATACTCACAATCATCGAAACTATACAATGAAGCCCGGGCAAAGTACAAAAACTACAATTTCACATACAACCTATACAACGAAAGTGAAGATAGATATAATATAAGCTTTAATATAAGTAGGCACAAACGTGACATATCGGGCTTTGGCCAGCTACTACCCGAATTGGCTAAAGCGTTGCAAAGCAATTTGGTTAATGTTAAGACTGATAGTGTAGAGAAAAGATTTGATGACGATGAAGATATGTTACCAGAGTTTGATATGAATAAAGAATTTGGAGAACAAACTGAGGCAGATTACGATTTGGACTACGAGAGTAACGTTATGAAAATACCTCCAAGGGGTTACGAAGATAGTCCTGACTTAGGCAAGGTGTTAAACATGTTGAAATTGGATAAGAATTTCCCAACAATTAAAGAGGAAATGTCAAATGAAGTGCCAGAATTTAAAGTAGTGTTCCTCCTGGGGTTGCCAGCTAAGGACAATGATACAGGTGTGCAGAGTAAGATTGAAGAGGAGGTGGATCAATATGGGGATGTTATACAGGAGGGGTTTATAGATTCGTACAATAATTTAACTTTAAAATCTATTATGATGCTAAAGTGGATCACTAATAAATGCAGTGATAATGGTAAGTTAATCATATCTTAACGAGCTTTACAGTGCCTATGAATTAAATAAATAAATATCATCAGATATATACATAATTACACCCAGACTTAGGATATATAGACATGTCCATGCACACAAATGCATGTCCTGTGTGGGAATCGAACCCACAACCTGCGGCGTGATATGTGGAATCTTAACCAACCACGCCAACTGGCCCGCCAATGTTGATTTTCTCAAATAGTCCTAGAATATGCAAGGGAAGGTCCTACCAGGTGGGCCGACGATCTGTTCAAAATCGCTGGATGCAGGCCGCCCAAAACTTCGAAGTGGAAGCTAATGGGGGAGGCATATGTTCAGCAGTGGATATCCTTAGGCTGAAGGCTGCACAATGTTGACTTGTGATTTTGATACAACCCTATAATATGTAAATCCAGAACACATTCTCTGTGTTTTTAGGGTTCCGTAGCCAAATGGCAAAAAACGGAACCCTTATAGATTCGTCATGTCTGTCTGTCTGTCTGTCCGTCCGTATGTCATAGCCATTTATTTCTTAAACTATAAGAACTATAATGTTGAAACTTGGTAAGTAGATGTATTCTGTGAACCGCATTAAGATTATCACACAAAAATAGAAAAAAAAACAAAAAAATTTGGGGGTTCCCCATACTTAGAACTGAAACTCAAAATTTTTTTTTCATCAAACCCATAAGTGTGGGGTGTCTATGGATAGGTCTTCAAAAATGATATTCAGGTTTCTAATATCATTTTTTTCTAAACTGAATAGTTTGCGCGAGAGACACTTCCAAAGTGGTAAAAAGTGTGTCCCCCCCCCCCTGTAACTTCTAAAATAAAAGAATGATAAATCTATAAAAAATATATGATGTACATTACGGTGCAAACTTCCACCGAAAATTGGTTTGAACGAGATCTAGTAAGTAGTTTTTTTTTAATACGTCATAAATTGAAATTAATATCAAATACTCAGGTCTATACTACCATTTACTTATATACCTACAGGTTTGTACGGAACCCTCGGTGCGTGAGTCTGACTCGCACTTGGCCGGTTTTATTTTAATTCTACTAAGTCGGTAATCAAGCACACGTCCCGCCTCATTCAGAGCTGTTACCGTAGCTTTTAGAAGCTTGTAACACCAGGGGTCTAACTGTCGCGTATGTAGAATGAGCTCCTCGCCTTGATTTCTCCAAGGGAGTACAGAATGCCGACCCTGCAGAAATCTCCCCTTGTAGAAGAATCCAGAAGGGAAGATTTCTGCAGGGTCGCCAACGTGCGAGTAATACCGCTGGTGTTGCAAGCGTCTATAGGCCACGGTATGATTGTTTGCTACTTTTGTAGTATAAACACCACTGGATCGATATAAGGACGCGAGCGACGACATAAAAAAAAAACTAGGAACTGCTATTCAAGTGATTTAACTCCCCCTCTCTTCCAGTCCAGTATATCCTCAAAACAGACGATGACATGTATATAAACGTGCCAAATCTGATGAACAACCTGCGGAACAGGTCGCGGCTGTTCGAAGACAAAGTGGCCAAGGGATACAAGGGCAAAGAGTACGTGTTGATCGGTGACCTGATCTGTGGAGCGAGTCCTGTGCAGGACGCCAATAATAAATGGTAAGTGGGTCTTAAGTAGGTAGTTATGCACAAACTTAGATGATGCAGAGCCAAGTACCCTATTCATGTATGCATATAGTGATTTCGTGTTGTAACTAGTAATTGCACGAAATCCCTGATATCCACAATTCCCTGCGACAAAATGTTTGAAAAAATTTGAGAGAGTAGAGCATAGCGTTTATTCGCTCAAAGAGCAGCTCGACTGGGGAAGTACCTCCACCTTACAGAATACCGCAGCCAAATAACTTTATGTTGTGTAAAGTTGTGTTCCTGCGCGTGAGTAAGGTCGCCAGAGCTCATAGGGGAGGGGGGAAAGGTCGGTAACGCGTGAGCGACGCTTCTTGTGTTGCAAGCGTCCATATGGCTACGGTAACCGCTTACCATCAGTTGGGCCGTATGCTCGTTTACCGAATTAGTTGTATATAAAAAAAAAAAAAAAAAACAGGATTACGAATTTGACGTTCGGGGACGCGTATTCAAAAACCATTGTGGTACCCAGAACCTTGAATTTCGTCTGTGGTGGTATGTAAAGGCTAGCAATGGTGAGATATACAGGGCCGTCTTTAACCTATTAGAGGCCCTGGGCACATTAGTAATGGGGACCCCTATAACTACGAGACAGGACAATTTTACTAGAATAGACACCAGGCGTAGATTAGTAGGTAAAATTCTTGATTTATCGAATTCTTTACGACCACATACAATTACATACAATCCGGAAAAAGTACTAATTTTCAAAATCAAAAAGTAATTTATACAGTTTAGGCCCTGGCAAGGGACTTATGAACGTAACGTTGGTACATACAGTTGTATTTAACACCAGTTCGAAATATACTTAAACTGAGTACACTCATGCAAGTTAGTTCTTAAACTTAATCATGTTGACTGTCGAGGTACTCTTCCAGCTCTGAGATAAGCAAAATTGACAGTCACTTATTCAAAGTCTTATGTCTTTGAGCATCTTCTTTTTGTTTTTTTTTTTTATACCACTAAGGTGGCAAACTAGCATACGGCCCGCCAGATGGTAAGCGGTTACCGTAGCCTATGGACGCTTGCAACACCAGGGGTATGACTCGCGCGTTGCCGACCCTGAAGAAATCTCTTCACGCCCTTTTTGAAGAACCCCATGCTGTACTCCATTGGGAAAACCACGGCGGGGAGCTCATTCCACAGTCCGAGCGTCCGCGTGATCTTATATATAAAATTCTCGTGTCACAATGTTAGTTACCTTACTCCTCCGAAACGGCTTTACTGATTTTTACCAAATTTTATATGCATATTCAGTAGGTCTGAGAATCGGCTACTATCTATTTTTCATACCCCTAAGTGATAAGGGTAGGCACCACGCGAACGAAGTCGCCGGTCAGCTAGTATAAATATAATTATTGGTTATTGATCTAGCAGGAATTAGGGGGCACTTGCCCAGAGTGCCTAGTGGAAAACAGGGGCCTAGTGATATATGACAGTCAGGACAAGCCTTTGTATATCGATTTATTACAGCTCTTAGTGACAACAATTTTTAACCGACTTCAAAAAAGGAGGAGGTTCTCAATTCGGATGTTTATATATTTTTTTTTTTTTTTTTTTTTTTATGTATGTTCGGGCATAACTCCGTCATATGTAGACGGATTTAAAAAATTCTTTTTTTGTTCGAAAGGGGTTTATTTCGAAATGGTCCCATATAAATTTCATATAGATCTGATGATGAGTTTCGGAGACAGACAACGGAACTCTTAAAAAATGACAGCAAATCTACCGCAATTGCTGCTATCGCTTAAATATGCATTGTTTACGAAAGCCTTTACACGCGAAAGTATTTAAGTATATATGAAACTAAAAATTCAAAAATAAAATAACTTTTTAACAAAAAAAAAAACCGCCTTCAAAGTACACTAAAAAGTAAGAAATAACTCTTATCTGACACTGTTTTGAAGTGAGCGAAATCGCATGACGTGTTCTGTAGAAAATATTTCGCTGACTTCAAAACAGTGTCAGATAAGAGTTATTTCTTACTTAATTACATCACTTACAGCCAATTACGGATTTATATAAATTTTGATTTGTTAACATAGTTTAATGTTATTGTATTCTGTATGGCATTAAATAAAAAATAAGAATACATTATGTGTGGTGTGTAGATGTAGAGCTTGGTGTGAGCTTGCGTGGTGTGAGTGTGTGGTGTAAGCGCGGGTGTGTCTATGTGTATGGGTATGTGTGTGCGTTCAGTAAATGTAAATTTGAAGGTCTCCAACTCATCAATCACACAGAACTTTTAATATTTAATTTTTATTATTGTTTGTTACAGGTACAGCCCGCGGTACATGTACTCTGGGCGCGTGTACCCGCGGTACTTGTCCGGTACAGGGTACGCGGTGTCGGCGCCCGCGGCCGCTGCGCTATACAACGCCGCGCTCACCACGCCATACTTTCACCTAGAAGACGTGTATATCACTGGTGAGTTACATATCAACATATTTACTATAGCTGTCCCCTGGGGCGGTGTCCCCAGAAATGGGGACAGCGGAACATGAATGAAATAATTAAAAATTGTTCCCGTTGTCCCCATTGCTCTGTCCCCATTGATGGGGACAACTAGACCTGAATAAAATAATTATAACTTTCACACGTTGTCCTCACTCCCCATTGGTGCAGTGGAAATTGTATACAACACCATACATTATAAGTAAACCGCCGTAAACTTAGCACTGCTGATAGTTTGCGGGACGCGGGGTGGGTATTTTTTGGTTTCAAATTATGCTATATAGCTGCCCTTACCCTACCCTATCTATATATATAAAAATCAATACCACTTTTCGTTGTAATTTTATAACTCAAGAACGGGCTCACCTATCCAAACCAAATGTTTAGGCTTTGTTCGGACTATTTAGTAGATGGTTTATGTGAAGTTTGCACAAAATCGGTCGAGCAGCATTTATCACATTTTTGTTATTTCACTTTATACGTAGCGAAGCACGTACCGGGCCGCTAGTCCTATATGAATAATTTTCCCCGCTTTTGCAACATTTTTCACTGATGCTTCGCTCCTATTAGTAGTAGCGTGATGTTAAATAGCCTAAAGCCTTTCTCGATAAATGGACTATCCAACACAAAAAGAATTTTTCAATTCGAACCTGTGAGATTAGCGCGTACAAACAAACAAACTCTTCAGCTTTATAATATTATTATTCTATCTGTGTGCAAAATTTCATCCAAATTCGTTGATGCTGAATACGCTGATGCGTGATTGAGCCATAAACTCCCAGACTGTCGCATTTACAATATTAGTGACGAAGTGAGATTAGCATTAGATTAAAATCCTTATGGATGCTTATGTTAAAGAAGGAACCTGTGGACAAAATTTCAAGTTTGTGGGTCCTGCGGTTTGGTTTGTGCGTCCCATCCGTCAATCAGTGTGTTTATCTCTATGTATATACGTAGTAATCATAGCTCAACGTATATATATATATAAAAAATATTCCCTATTTCCCTTGGTCACACCATAACTTCAGAACGACTTTACCGATTTCATCTATCTTTTTTTTTCAAAGTTTTCTAATACTCTGGAGAAGGTTCTTACGGAAAGTTGCGTAGAAAAATAGAAAATTTAAGAAAACTTATTGGTAGGATAGGGTAGGTTATCCCTGGGGTACACGGGTGAAACCGCCGGGCGCAACTAGTCTAAAAATATTATCTGAGGTTCTATTAGAGAATAAAATCTTGTTCTATTATAATTTTAATAAATAAAAAAGTGCCCCTAGAAGTAATTCCTCCAGCTGGGGTGTAACTGCACCCCAGAGATAAAATAATCGCTTGGTTTATTTTATTCATATTTTGTTTATAAGAAATGGCGGTTGACAATGAAGGTAAAATAATGTTTTAATATTGAAGATAGCACATACACATTATATAATTTTATCTTTAATTTATGATAATTTTATACAGCAGTTAATGTTTGAGTTTTAGTTTCCTTTGTTTCTATTAAAATTATTTGTTGACTTAGAATATTATCATGCAAATTCTAAGACAATAATGTTCCTTTGTTTATTCTAAATGAGTTAAAATTATTTCGTGCAGGGTTATACCATTACCAACTGAAAATTGTATGAAAGGTCTAAAGCCGGCTTTTCACTATGGGATATAATATAAATTACATCTTGCTGTATATTACATCCCGCGTTTGCCGTTCACACTGTAAGATGTATATTTTGGAAGTGTTTGTCCATTCAAACTGATGGCGAGGCAGGGGGAGGCGTGGTGTCCGGGGACGTGAGGTAAAATATACTTCAAATATTGCTCGAAAAAATATTTATAGTTTGGGACGTAATGTATATTATAGCGCAGTGTGAACGGTCTCGTACAAAATGTATGACGAGCGATAAAATATTATAGCTCAAGATGTAATATATATTACATTATATCCCATACTGAAAAGCCGGCTTAATTCATCTTACTATGTAATAAAGCGGAAGAGTTTTTTTGTTTGTTTAAGCGGGCTAATCTCTAGAACTACCAAAACTCAATCAAGCCGAACGCCATTCCCCCCACGCCTATTTTATAATTGTGTATACTCATACAAATATGTGGCGTCTAAAGGCTTTCTGGTCTGTGGTGTCAGGGAACGCCTGGGTTATAAAATAGTATATAGGACTTTTTGGCGGGAACTTGCAGAGTGACGTAGCATTTTCATTTTTATTTTCATAAATTTGTGTATTTTGAGTTTTATTGTGTATTTTTGGTGGTATTTTACCCAATAAAGATCATCCATGTGCACCAGTGAAGTGAAATGAAATGAATTATGTGTATCGTGACTTTTCAAGTTGTCTCAAAATGTCCGTGTAGAGTTTTACTACAATGACCACCATTGTAGTAAAACATGACTTTTATGGACGGTGACTGACTGAGGACTATAATGTGAAGTGATTTATTGTGACTGGAAACTATAATATAACTCGACACTGGCAGAAATGAGCCCTAATTTGGGCTTGGATGCCAAAATTAAAAATAAGAAGAAAATAGTATATAATATGTATTGTCTAGGCATGTGTTCAGTCCGCGCCACACCGCGTCTATTCGCTCGCGACGACCCCGACTTCACGTACCAGCCGGCCCCGCGGCCGCTCTGCGCCGCCTACAAACACGCGACCGCACATCGCGTATCACCGAACACTATGAGACGGTTGCATCGACAGCTGATGGACCCACTAGTGTTGGACAAGTGAGTTTGCGGTGTGGGGTGCGTGACACCCCAGTTAGTTTAAGGTTATACACCGCAGCTCAAAATACGTATATTTAGCTGTAATCATTTGAAAACTACGTATCGGTCATATTTAAAGATTGATATATCATGTAAATTAATTTATTTTTAAGCGACGTATCTAGCGTATTTTGAGTTACGGAGTGTTGCTTTGAGCAAAAGTATTTTATCTTCCTTTGAGATACCTAATTTAAATTGTTCCTAAGAATGGTTGGCAAGGTAAGGTGAAAGATCGGGTGTAAATAAAACCCAAGGGCCCAACTATGAACTTTAACAGCGATTTTAACTATTTTTCGTCAAATGTAACTTTTTTCCTATACATTCTGATGTTCTTTGACACAATAACTATTCAGTTCAGTGAGATGAATCGCAAGAGTTGATGGTACAGCCCTACATTTACAGTACATTTGTGTGCATGAACATACACAAACAAGGATATATACGTAAAAAAAAAAACAGTTAACTGGTATCCATAGCACAAGCTCTGGTTAGTATAGGATCAGAGTCTATGGAATATCTCAAGATATTTATTTATATATTTGATTTCCAGATGCGAAAGAATTCGTCTAACACAGGTAAGAAGAGACAGACTACGACCAAAACACAAAAAAAGGATTACAAAACACAACCTTCCCGCCAAATACTATTAACAGACCAGCAGAGTAGTTGTTAGTTGTAACATAGATAGCATACTGAGTAACTAACACATTAGTCGTCGTCCAATGCCGTAGTACTCTATTCGTTTAAAACTTGACACGTATTTATTAAGGGTAGAGGCAATATAATTACTACGTTTTATTCAATATTAAATGGCTTGCGTTTGGCCACTGACCCGTCGACTGACGAAGCCTAAGAGATGGAGCACGCTTACTCAGCAGAAACCTATTCACCTTGGCCTTGGAAGTCCCTAGATTGTAAGCGAGTTTCACTCGTTGCTGTTCGCATTATAAATGTGAATGCAAAACGCTGTAACCGTATGTGTGTATGTGGCGTATGCTATGATACTTCACATATGATGAGTTGTGACAATGCAAGGGTTTTTTTTATCCATATCTTGTGAAAATCCACTTGATTACTCTGAGATACCACTCAAAATATTTCATGAAACGTTAATCTATTAAGAAATTTTCATAATCTTGAAATAAAATCATTAATAATTGAGGAATATGCTATTTGATATCTAATAAATGGTTGCACAGAAGTATTTTTTTTAATGTTAAATGGGCTTGCGTTTGACCTTCGACTGATCCCATGAGGAGTTATGACGAGGCCAAGGATATAACATGCTTACCCAGAAAAAGCCTATTCACTCTGGCCTTGAATACATCTAGGTTGTAGGCGTCGGGAAACACAGATCCCGGAAGAGAGTTCATATTTTACTAGTCGTTTGTTTTAAATAAATTTGTAAATTAATGAAGTGAGCTGATTCTGTGCGAATTCTCGAAGTTACATTATTGGTATAATTACCATACATTTAAAATAATTGATCGAATATGACTTTTTATAGCTTGACTTTGGAATTGCAGAATTACATCGAGGCAGTATAATTGTAGTTTATGATAGATAAAAATGAACAATTATTCAATAATCTAAAAAAAAGTGATTTATTTACCATTACTTAGTACATTATTTACATAGGTGTCTACCTTACCCTGGGGTGCCTCAGTACCCCAGATATATTTTCTCTGATAATAACGATAACAAAATCTTTTATATAAATTACTTATTACTTTTTTTATTTATATTTTAAATAAGTACATAAATGAATGGAGTATTACTGCATTGGTTGTGAGGACATGTTAATAGATAGTTGGAAACATTAGCGAATAATAGTCTTGTAGGGTTGCCTTCATATCGATAGTTTCCTATCGATAATTAATGCTTTAAAATTATTAAGTACAATTACATAGACAAATAGTGAAGATAAACTATCGATGCAAAATATCGATATAGGACAACACTACGCACATTAATTAGTGAATAGGTTTTGTGATATAACTCCTGCCTGTCAGAGATTTATAACATTATGTTGTTAATATATTTGTAAATATTTAGATAGAAATATCTCAAAATTCATCATAAACTCCACTTATCCATCCAATAAAAGACCACAGTATAGATAGAGCCGTAAGTATTTTTTTCATAAAAACTTTTATATTACCAAATTAAACATATTTTGGTTTCTCAATATGGCCGCTACTTTTATAATTTAAAAAAACTGAAACGCGCTCCCCGCTGTCGTATTCCCAAGGAAGTACAACATGGGGCTCTAAGAAATGTGCCATTTGCCGTTCATTAAATCTATGTTTATTTATCTAAAATTGCGTTACTGCTTTAGTTACAGTACTGTGGCTCTATGATAATAGAGTGCGAATGAGACGGTATGACTGGCGAGAGTGAGATGTAAAAAAATTCAATAGATTTTAAGTTAATTTATTCAAAGAAATGAACACAATACTTAACTTTTGAAGAACAAATACTTTGAACATTAAATATTAAATCTACGTACATTGTTAATAGTCATTATTTGAAAGTGATTCTAAAATGGCCAGTATATTATTATACTTTGTTTCTAAAGTTGTCGAGATCTAAGAGAAGGCCCGTTCTCTTTTGGACATTTTGTTGTATATGTACTGTCAAAACGGGCCACATCTGTAGTACCCGAACAGATGGGTTTCGCAGCTGGAACTACGGGTCCGGCTGTTTGGATAAGGGAACGCGGGGTCAGGTAGGCCCACCGCTTTTTTCAAGGCGGCACCTGACATTGGAGTTGGTCGCGCGATGGTATATGTGGTGGTTGCAGAGGAGAGGCATGTTGTCTGTTCGATAGTGTGTGAACGAGCGTCATTCCTCGCGCGCAACAAGTGTCTGAAGTTACCGGCCTAAGGCAAAGGGCCAGAAGCGGGGTTCGTGAGTAACCTTCAAGTGAGCTCTGGCGACAGGACCTACCGCAGATGGGTCTCTGACGCCTCGTAAGGGGTTGCCAGAAATAGTGTGCCGTCTTTTATACCTAAGGGTGGGCAAGGTGGCCACTATATAAAATCTCAGTAGTTCGATAAGGGTTTGACAAAACGGGCCTATTAGATCTCGGCGACAATAATATAATATAAATGATTGTGTGTCTGTTTTTGTGGGGTAAATCCGCGTGGGGTAGCTAGTTAGTAATTCCGAAGATGAAATAACCGAATAATTTTTTTTTCTTATACCCGTTGGCTCGCAGATAAGTCGCGCGTCTTATAACTAACTAACTACTATTTAACTTATAACATAACGTATCATAGGCAAACTCATACACAGCTTACAACATAAATTACATTACTACTAGCACCATTGACAATATTCCATGTTTTAACATGCTTATATTAAAATCTTAAAAGAAACTAGATCCAAATATACTATATACACCCCAATTTTTTGTTTTTACGAAATAAGCATATAGAAATAATTTTCAAAAAGTTTTTATTGCTTTTCTCCGAAGTAAAGACCTCATAAAAATGAATTTAAATTTCGAACTTGGAAAAGAAAAATAAAGAAACTATTTTTTAACAGCAGCTAATCATGAATTGTTGTAAATTTCACATATAATTATTATTTTATTTTTTTATTAATTTATCCATCCCTTACAGATACCACAACCGCAGAGGATATTTAGTGTGATATACAAATATATCACGCTTTGTTTTCTTAGGAAGTGTTGAGTTGCATTATCATTTCATAAGCTTCGTTACCATTTGTTAGTCCTAGCCACAGACCAGATAGTCTTTAGACGCCACATAAATGTTTGGCATTAACGCAATAGTAAAATATGGGGTGGACGGCGTGTTTAAGTTGGCGGGGCGCTTCTTATACAGTGCATACGCTTGGCAATCGTGGGTATCCAGCTTTAAAGATTCTAAAGGCAATCTGGTCTGTGGTCCTAACACAAACTCTCTAAGCTTGTAGGTTTTAAGTTGGGATCGTCCATTACATAACCAATTATATCTGGCACTTCATAAGCTAGCCTAATTAGTGAGCCCATTGGTCGATTGGCGTTATATTTAAGGATATATATATAACGGGTTTTATTTATTATTTATATTTAACCCGGTAACGTATTTTTAGATGATCACTAACATTAAGTTTTTCAATTTGAATCTCACTTTCTATTGTGATTTTATAGTTTGGAAATGTTGCTCATTTGTTAATTTATATTTAATCAGAACATAGTTTTGATAACATAGTATATTTTATTTAACTTATTTTTGTTCTTATTACACGACTGTCTGAAAAAAAGTGTAATATTGTCTGGGTTCGCGTATGTTTTTCCGTTTCTTTATTCCAACAACTTCTAAATGCTTGATCCGATTTAGAAGTATATGGTTAAAATTGTTGTCCTCCCGCGACTGACATATGATGGACCTTAACCTTAAAAAAAATACGTAATTTTCTAATGAAACTAAGCATTTGAAATTACAAGTACACTACTTGTAAGGGCAGCCGTTTTTTTTAAATTTTTATATTATTATTATTTTTTAATAATTAATCGCAAAAATTGGTAGCTATTTATTATACTCTCGAAACTATTTCATGTACGGTCGACAATGCTGGTGATGGATTTAAAGTTTTCTAACTTAAATAACATAGTTCATTTTACAACTAACTAGTAAGCGGTTGATGTTAAATTTTAATTATGGCGCATCTAAGTAGCATTTTAAGTGAAACGCTGCTAGTATATGACAATGCTTATTTTTTTTTAACTTTCCATTCACATAAAAACAAAGTGTGACTAGTATGAAAGAGATAAGACAATAATTTAATTGCAATTTGAATGTATTATTCTCTAGAAATCATCCTTAAATGACATACTTAGCGCAGTAACATTGGCGTATTGTAAGAGATTTGCGTTTCGCGTATTGGCCTAAAGGCAGTAGAATAAGTAGAAGTGTAATATATATTTTGTTTCAATTGAGAGTAATATAGAATATTGTAAATAATGTAATTAGAGAGATTTATGAACAGTATTCGTATGTGTTCACACCCTGAGCGTAGGGTACGGCGCGAGTATGCCAAATGTTATGGTGCATAGTTATTGTAAAATACCAATCATATCATTTTGTGTGTAATATCATTTAAATGTTCATATTTTATTGGTGATTTAATGATATGATGCCATTATATACATTCCAGTTTAAATAAAGTGGAACGTAACTGATATTCCATTTATACGTATAATATCATTGGCGTACCGACCATTAAAAATTAATCTGCGATACGCAATAGAATTAATAGTGATTAAATATTAGACTTATTTTTTATTCTTTTGACAAATGAAATAAATTCAAGGGATTTTTTTTAATTGTTGTTAGTTTTATTTATGGTGTAGGTAATATTTTTTTGTAATTTAATTTATTTTTGAATGTAATTTTAAGTCTATCTTAAATTTTAAGGTCCAAATTGTTGAAGTTTTCAATAGAAATGCGGTTAAATCTGCTTAGTAGAAATTGTAATAACGTTTACTTATTTTTATTACAAAGATCTGACTTCAAGTCAGTGATCAGTTTTCACCTCTTTTCTAATTAAATTTTTATAAAGATTGAAATTAAATGATAAAAAATATAAGCAGCATCAGAATCCTAAACGGTCCAGTTTAGTATTAAATATATTTCATCTGTAAATATTTTAAGTTTAACAATTGAATCTCACGATGCAATAAAAAGATCAGATTTTTTATTTATTATTAATATTTTATATACATTTATTTTAATTGTTATTTAGATAAGAATATGAGCGAAAAGGAATTGTAGAAAAACGTAAAGGATATAGCTACTATGTATTTTTTTGGTATGTTATTATATGATCGAAGTGATAAGCACACGAAGCTGAGAAAGGAACTGGCTCTCAAGAGCTTCTGCCAAAACATTGTTTGTCATCTGTCAAACAATTAGTACATTCCAATGTGAAAGCTTTATTAGATTTAATTTAGTTTCATCTCCCGTGTTGTTTAAAACGATTTAATTATTATGTCAATGTTGCCATCTCTCTCACACGACAGTGATGAAAAGACCAAGAAAATAACGTTATTTAAATTAGTTTTTGAGTCGTAATTTAAGTACATCTTAATATTAAATCGTTTTATTGTTAATTAAAATAACATATCTAATAATTAATGAATCTCAGTTTGAATAATATCTGTGTTAATATATAATTCCGTCATTTAAGTTACCCGATATCGTATTCAGAATGTTTATAGATAAATAAAAAAATGGCATTGTAATTAAAATTTAAAAGTAAATTATTTATTTGAAAAAAAAAACCTATAAATTATTATGTTCTTGTGAATTTTCATGAAATATTTAAAATAAATAGTTTAAAAATTTAAAATTTGCTATGTTAAAATATCCTCTAAACGTAATAATTAAACTATTTATAAATATTCACTACTGTTACGGTCATTTCAATTAATGAAATATTGGAATTCACAATGTTATCGAAATTTTGTATGAAATAAATTTATCGATAAATCATAATTCAAATGACTGGGACATCACTATTTCATATAGGCTGTGATATGCCTTTTGTTAATTAAAAAGACATTGACTAATAAATAGCAAATTGTAATTATTAATTAAGCACACTCGGGCTACTATTATTATCAGTAGCAGATTAGGCCTTTAAATGGGCCTCAAGCACAAAATGACGAGGCCTAAGTAACTACTTTGCTGGCATCGGTAAAAAGTTGGCTGCTTTTCCAATCCTCTGATTAAAGATAAGAAGCCAATTGCTTAGTTTCTGATGCATCACAGCATCTCTGGCATTGAAATCGGAGTCCTATTATTTACCTTTAAGGGTAATTTTAACGGTACTGATGCGGGATAAGCTTCAGTTTACGTTAAAATGTTTTTACCGATGACTGCTCAATGATCGCTAGCCTTTATTCTGTTCTGATACTATGATAGAGTCCTGTGTTTACTCGTCAGTTAGACTGACTATAGAAAACAGACCCAAAGCCACGTAGGGATGTACCGTGCTATCGATTGTCGAATATTCGGCTTTGAAAGCTGTTTTCCAAATGGCATGTAATTTTTTTTTTATGATTATGTAAAAAACATCGTACAACTTGATTTTATGTCGACTTTGAAACTGAGGCGAAGTTATCAAAATCAAAGCCCCTTTTTCAACGCAAATTCAAGCACTTCGGGCCCTAATTAATTATTTGCTATATATCCTAACTTTACCGTTTTATCAAATCCGTCAACTAATATCCTAATAGCGACATCTGCTGGCGAATAATTATTTATTAGCTCGAGTTGATAAAATAACGGAAGCCGAATAATCGACAACATTAATATAGTGGGTACATCACTAGTAATAATATATTAGTATTTTTCCATAGTGTAAAGTTATAAGGAATGTTAAAAGCTACGCTTTGCCTTTAAAACGAGTCCCTATATGCATAGTGTTCCAGATTGTGATCAAATTTTTTACTAATAAAAGGGATTAAAATATGAGTTTTGTTTTATTTTTGAAAGAAATAAAATGAATGAAGAATGAAACTTATTTTTAACCGACGAAAAAACGGAGGAGGTTTACAAGACGACGCGTATATTTTTTTTTTCTATGTAGCTTTTATTTCCTAGCTATAGCTAAAAAAAGAAGCCATGTCCCTCTCCATGCCATAGGCTACTTGTGTGCCAAATTTCATCAAATTCAAAAACTAAATATTTTAAATATTTACCACCGGTTCGTAATACAGTTATTGTAGGTAGGTAAATCACTATTGATTTATGCTTTTGAGTGGTCTGTATCTCAAGAACTAGAAGCAATATGTTCATAGGCGGTTGATTCACGGACCACGTCTGCTACTTCCAATCAAAAATTACATTCTGACACGAATCCATTACTCTGCTGCCAACACATTGGAACACAAAGGAAAATTAGAAGCTTGCTTGCAGGAGTTGATGTAAAGAAAAGGCACCGGCTAAGTGCGAGCCGGACTTGCCCACGAAGGGTTCTTTAAAGACGTTTCTTGTATGAGAAACATTCTGTGAAAATGTCTATTGTCAAACATTGCGGTTAATGAGATATTTACGAACACGAGGGTGACCCTAGGGCTGCCAAGTCAAGCTTTTTACGGTCGTGTCCGGCTAAATATTGACGCGTCCGGCCTGTCCAGCTTTTGTCTGGCTGGCAAATTCACAGGCAAAGCGCAAGAAAGGCCCCGCCCTCCCGAGCGCTGTTCTTCGCAAGGCGGTGCAGACCGTGAACGACGGCACCCCTCGCTACCCGCTCTCGCTCTGTCTGCTGTTAATATTGTCCAGCTTTTCGAACATATGGCTGACTTTTTGAACTGTATATGTCCGGCTAAAGGTATAATCGGCTTTTAGGGCAAATGTCCGGACAAATTAAGCGCCCAGTGCGGCTTTTGTGTTTTAGGGCCACGAACCCTAGATATAAATAAAAACCACATGAAAAAAACCCTAAATACTAAAATCCCTAAAGTATTAGCACTTCCTGGCTGGGCCTCCACTACGGATTCGAAATCTGGGTCTATGTCACAGACATATGAACAAGGTCTATGTATATTAATAACAGACACATTGTGCCCAGACCCAGGGTGCCACGTTGTTTACTCTATTTATTTCATAAAACGCTAGGTGCCAATAATATTCAATTCAACTCAAAATCAAGAATCTTATATCTTATCAAAATACACAATAATTTTAATAAAATTAAACCAATGTCTATGTCACTTCGTAAGTTCCCGCCAAAAAGTCTACAAACAAATGTATGAGAAATGCACATGTATATTTCCTTCCTTTGCAACTTATATTGAATAGTAGAGATAGCGATATAAATGCAAAAAATCAAAATAATGTGCTGGAACGCGACATTGTGTTGCCACGCTAAAAATTATACATTAAAAATAGGAGAAATGTATTTGTGAACTTATAGACGAATACATGTAGCACCGTTACGTAGTATATAATATCCTTGGTAGCAACTAAAATTAAAATGTCCAAAGAAAAATAAAAATTTGATGACGCCTTATGAGATGTGGTAGGAGGAGCTAACGTGCGTTTTTTTTTCGCTTCTCTGTTGTCGCCTTTTTTCACGCATGGTTGAAAGCACAGAATAAATAAAGGTAGAAGCTCGGATGTGCTCGCCCCGTGCCCGATCCGCTGCATTTGAGCGCGGGCGGCAGGGAGGCATATCCGTGCAAAGAGAATATAACGCTACGCTAAGAAGAGGCGGGACTCCCTAAGAACTGAATGGAATTAATTTAGTCTGCATTTTTAGGCAACGACACTGTCAAGAGTCATTTCACTGTCCTACCTAATACCAACGTAACAGAGCAAACGGAGAAAATAGTGGTGTTGGCAAGTATGGGGTTGTTTCATCGATATCGATAAAATGTATGACGTCAGCGCATGCTTGCACACCTGACAGTATTTTTATTAATTTAAAAGGGCAATTGAAAAGAAAAACATACATTTATCATCACACCTCTTTTATTACATATTACACAATAACATTAACACAAAAAAAAATATTTGTATTGTATACAGAAATCTTCTATATTTTTTAAACGTATATACTGAGACATATCACGTGTTAATGAACAACAGTAATGAAGAGTTTTCTTATGATACTTCTATGGTCAAAATACTTGTCAATTAGTGTTCTTAAGGTTCGAATTGGTAAGAATTGACAAATTTTTCTTTGCTGTTTTCTTGATAAGATACACTTTCAGAAAGTAATTTTAGCAACCCAGCGACAGTGTTGCTCAGAATTTGAGCGGCTAATTTTACTTTCATCTTAGAGCGATATTTTGAGCCCTGAAAATAAATTATATTACATTAATTACATGAAAATAAAAGAGATTTGTACACAATATAATTTACACATTATATCAACATACCATCTTTTAAGTCGACTTTTCTTGCGATTAAAATCTTTGTGTTGAAAGTGATCACCACAAACATATTTTAAGTGGTGCAATTTCTCAATTGGAACATAGGTCAGATCCTCGTTACCAATTATTTTCACCCATTGTCTGCAACTGTAAAAAATTGGTACTAACCTTAATTACTGAAAGCAATCAGTGAAATAAAGTTCAATATGGCGGAAATATTTTTTAATTTTGAGATAAGATTCATTTTATGTGGTCCAAGGGTCTCTCAAATACCTACCTATAAAAAGATCGCTACGCCTACACACTGCGTTAGTAGTTTGGCGATTATATAGATAAACAAGACATATAAGTTATTACAAAATAAAGTAAAAAAAAAATATCATACTCATTGTCATAAAAATACCAGCTGTTACTAAATAACAGATATTTGGAACTTCTATTTTCAATAACAGTAACATTGATAACAGGTCTCAAAAGTATCGATAAATCACCGGTTCAGCACTAGTAGACAACATTTAGAAATATATATAGAGGTATATTTAAATTTAAAACATAAGTTTAAACTTGTAAACCTTTACAAATAACATGCTTACCGGGTTTCATCTAAGGGAAGTCGTGTCATAAATTTTCTTTTTTCATTATCATTCCGACGAGTACGTACTCCACATATCTCACATTTTCTATAAGACCGGACCGGTGGCATTTTGAATGCAAATGTTTTGGCGACTTCGTTACACACTATTATCCTTCCACTCACAGAAATTACGAATTATCACCAAACCAACATTTTTAAACTCCAACAAGTTAAAAATAAACGACAAAAATGACGCCACGACAAATATTGTCAAAAAAGAGCAGGACAACATTGAGAGAGAGAGATGGCAGTATACACCATTAATAAATCACTCGATTCCATACATCAAAACATCTGTTCCTACTTGCGTCAGACTGTATCCGTGCTTTGTTTCACCATACGCGGATGTGTACGGCTAACTATAGAATTATATCATCTCAAAAAAATGTAATTCTTATTTTCTATAAATTGTTAAATAAATATGTATGTATAAATCTAAATATTCGTTTACAAACCTTTAATGATTATTTTATTTATGAAATGTCAGGGGTAAAAAAAGATTGCTTTTTAAGTAAAAAATTATCTGACGGCTGGCAGCCCTGGCCGGCGCTCGCACGCAGATGAGTGTCGCGGTCTGTTTTTCCTTTGAAAAATAAATTTTCCTCCATATTTGTTTCTAGCTCTGCCTCGCGTAGTCTTCGGAAATATCTTTTGCCGGGTGTGAAGTGAAATTAAGCATTGTGGCTAAGGTGACGCCGTATCCAAGCATGAGTTATTCCGGGCGGAATAAATTCGAAGTGAGTGTCACCACACCAATCGATCGGATTGTCATTGTTTGTGTTTTCATTTTGATGGGAACAGCTGAGCGGTGACAACTATGGGCTGCTATCCTTTGTTCTCGTGATCTCGTCTAGATGCCCTTTATGACCGAGAAAAATATTTGTATCCGCTGTAAAGTCTTCTAAAAGCTGGAGCATTGGAATATGGTAAACAAGTTCTATTTTTGAACTTTTTTTTTTCGTATGCGCGTTCCGATAGCGTATGTATTTTATCGTGTACAGATTTTATTATTGCGTGTTTTCATTTGTATTATAATGATAAACGTACGGTAGCAACCTAGCAACTACGCATTGGAGTATTTCTTTGTGAGGGCGATGTAAATGACCTGCGAGTGCTACCGCGCGCGGCCACTCAACCCATAATAGTTTATATACCGTTATTAGATGTATTGTTTTGCTTAATTTGTACCTATTGTATGGGTTATTAATTTTTTTTTTATTGCTGTTCATGATACTCATTTCTACAGCCTTTAAATTAAAGCTTATTTCATATCATAATCCTCCTTTTTAGGGTTCCGTAGCGAAATGGCAAAAAACGGAACCCTTATAGATTCGTCATGTCTGTCTGTCTGTCTGTCTGTCTGTCTGTCTGTCTGTCTGTCCGTGTATGACACAGCCATTTATTTCCGAAACTATAAGAACTATAATGTTGAAACTTGGTAAGTAGATGTATTCTGTGAACCGCATTAAGATTTTTACACAAAAATAGAAAAAAAACAATAAATTTTGGGGGTTCCCCATACTTAGAACTGAATCTCAAATTTTTTTTTTTCATCAAACCCATAAGTGTGGGGTGTCTATGGATAGGTCTTCAAAAATGATTTTTTCATTCTTTTGAAACATAAATACAAATCTTTTGCTTTTTTGACACAGATTACAGAATAAAAGGCAGATGGAGCACGCGGAACACGAAAGTGAAGCCAAAAAAGCAAATACAAATTGAAAAACACTTACCTGGTATTCGCTATATCTATATATATATCTATATCTGCCTTATTCTGTAATCTGTGTTTTTTGATGAAATATTTTTGAGGGGCAACTAGGTATCAATGAAAGATAAACATAATAAAAACCGGCCAAGTGCGAGTCAGACTCGCGCACCGAGGGTTCCGTACAAACCTGTAGGTATATAAGTAAATGGTAGTATAGACCTGAGTATTTGATATTAATTTCAATTTATGACCTAATAAAAAAAAACTACTTACTAGATCTCGTTCAAACCAATTTTCAGTGGAAGTTTGCACCGTAATGTACATCATATATTTTTTATAGATTTATCATTCTCTTATTTTAGAAGTTACAGGGGGGGGGACACACATTTTACCACTTTGGAAGTGTCTCTCGCGCAAACTATTCAGTTTAGAAAAAAATGAAGAAGAATGAAAAAATCATTTTTGAAGACCTATCCATAGACACCCCACACTTATGGGTTTGATGAAAAAAAAAAATTTGAGATTTAGTTGCCCCTCAAAAATATTTCATTAAAAAAAAATATGTTACAAAAGATTTTGTGTTGTCATTTAATCCTTAATTATACCTTGTTAACTGTGCTTGTTAATAAAAACAAAAAAAAACATACTCAATAAAGCCTGCGCAAAAAAATGTTAAATAAAAATTAATTTACCTTCTTTATATTCTTTGTCTATCCCGCAAGGGGCTAATTTTTGTAGTAAATTCTAATATTTTAATGATTACAAAAATTGCTTACACTAAGGCCCTTACACACAGAGTATAGATATTTTATTATTTAACACTTATTAGTGCAGGGCTTTCTAAGCATGTTTTTTTTTAGTTTTTTTACCTATTTAATTTATTTTGTTGTCTTACAATTATTATTTATATAATTTTATTGTTTGACTGTCATATGATGTGTGAAATCGTGGGGTGTGAGGCTATAACTACTAAGTACTAATATACTAGCTGTCTCCCGCGGTTTGACCTGGGTTCCCAGGATAAAAAAGTTGCCTATGTCCTTCTCCATCGAGTCGTCACTGTCGTAAGGCGTAATAAACAAACAAACAAAAAAAACTCACTTTCGCATTTGTATATTAGTTAGGATTTCTTTAACAGAAAAATATATAGTAATTTATTTCTTATAACAAAAAATTATGTTTCCAGATTGCTCGGTTTACGGGCGAAGACGAGAACCACATAAACAAGAAGTTGCCGAAAGAGTTGCTGCTGCGGATCCTCTCGTACCTTGATGTTGTATCATTATGCCGCTGTGCTCAGGTAGGAACTCCATAGGACCAGTAGGTACATTAGGTGGAATAAGAGAAAAAAATATTTTTGTACCACAAACCACAAAGTAATCTATAATATAATAATATAAAAAAAAAATTGGAAGAGTTTTTTGTTTGTTAGTTTTTTTGTTTTTATAAACAGGCTAATCTCTGGAACTAACATTATCCCCGAATATTAAAGGCTACTTTTTATCGCCGGAACGCGGGTGAAACCGAGCGAGACAGCTAGTTAGAAAAATAAACAGTCACTTAGATAATCGAAAGCCACAAAGGATTATTTTTTATTTTTTTTTGTCCAGGTATCAAAGCTATGGAACATACTGGCCCTGGATGGATCCAACTGGCAGAGGATAGACTTATTCGAGTTTCAGAGAGATGTCGAGGTAAATATACAGGGCGACAGGGAACGTCAATCTATTCTGTGGAAAAAAATAGCCAATATATCAGGTTGTCCAAAAAAATATTTATAATAGTTTCTTGCTTGTTCTCAGTTGATGGCCGACTTCCGTACTAGTTGTAACTTCAGTAGCTTTGACTTCATAAGTTTTAACTTTGACTTGAAAGGGGTTATTATGCGTCAAATCACACCATTTAGGGGTTGAAAATAAGCGGCTTCTGAGAATGTGGGACTCGGGAGTATAATTTTTATTTTCTGGTCTTTCGTTTTTTTTTGTTATCTCTTGACGCTTGACCGTTTTGGATTAGTGTCCGAAGATGAAGGATTAATATCCCTAAGAAATTCAGTTCAAAGTTTTCTAAAAGTTAAGAGTCTAATGTAATGTATATGACTAACTTTTTTAATTTATATTGACTGTAAATAAATAACTTAACTAGATGATTAAAATATCAAAAATAATAATGTCTCGGCGATTCTAAGCAGTTTGTTAGCATTGCAGTGGAATTCGAAGCTTGGGTCGGGCACTGCATATGATACTTAATATTATACTGAAAACATAGAGTCGGGGCCCCTGTAGCCCGGGGCCCCCATGTAATTCATACAGCGGTGGCTACGTCCCTGTAATAAGTACAGCACAACAATTTATGTATAGGGGCCGGTGATAGAGAACATATCGCACAGATGCGGCGGTTTCCTGCGACAGTTGTCGTTGAGAGGGTGCGAGAGTATCGGCGATGGATCTATGAAGACTCTTGCGCAGGTATGTACTCATGGTATGATCTAGGTAATGTACACTTTGTAGCAAATAAATCGAGCCTTTTAATACGCTTTATACGAATCTTGAAACGTAATTTTCATCAACTTCAATAATGCAGATTAAGCAGAAACATTGCTCACTCATCAAGGACAGATGACAATACAATAATTTGGTACCATCGTTACTACTTTTTAGTACAGGCTTTTTAAAGCGTGTTTTTTAGTTTCTTTTTAACTATAATTTAGGATTATTTGATGTTTATTTACGATATTATGGTGCAATTTGCTTCGTAACATGTTCCTTACCTACTGAATTACTGTATTAATAAGTTAAGGTTTTTGATTGTATATGATAGCAGTTTTTTTTTCAAAAATTTTGGGATTTAATTAGCATAAATAAATAGGAATTTATTCTACATAACTGACATTGCTTATTTTTTTTTTATTTATCAATCTAATAAATCTTCGCGCTATGCTCTTCCTTCTTGAAGAAACCCACGCTGTACTCTGATAGTATATCATTTTCCACAGTCATGTCCTAACATCGAAGATCTAAATCTGAACAAATGCAAGAAAATCACCGATCAGACATGCCAAGCCTTGGGCAGGAGGTGTAGCAAATTGCAAAGGTAAGCAATGTTTTGAATATTTGAATGTCCACAGGGCCGGATTATTCATAAAGGCCTTAGGGCCCCGCGCAAAATTGAGTTGTATTAATTTGTATACTCAATTACAATATTATTGCCTTGTTAAAGGGGCCCCGATAATTGCATTACCTAGGGGCCCATACATGGTTGATGCGATCCTGAATGCCCATCGGTGGCTGTCGGTAACCTCTTCATCCGGTTAATGCACAATAACTAGTACCCTATGAGTTAATCCAGAACATATGCTATCTGTGTGGCAAATCTCATCTAAATCCATTCAGCCGTGATTGAGTCACAAACATCCTAACTTTCCCATCTAGTATGAGTGAGAACCGGTCAAGTGCGAGCCGAACTCTCGTGGGTAGGATTCCGTGCTATTCCGTTTGAGAACTTTACGATTTACGATTTTACTGTTAACTAAAAATGAGGTTTAATCAATATTAATAATTCTTGTCTATTTTTAATTTTATGCTCTGTGATTTTGGAGATAAGCTGAAATCAAATGTATTTTCATTTTCGTTTCAGAATAAACCTCGACTCTTGTCCCAGTATAACAGATATATCACTGAAAGCACTGTCAGATGGTTGCCCGGTAAGTGGACATTCATTTTATTGTACAAAAAATAAATTAAAAAAATATATTCTGTACTTTTTGGCACTTTTTTTCATAAACCTATACCTGTATTTTCTCAATATGAGTATAGTTAAACCAAGTCTTGTAAAACCCAGGTTTTAAGACAGCTTAAACTGTTTCACCTTTTTATTACACTAGAGGTTCTGAGGCTCCGCCATTTTGATTTTTTTTTTAAACCCGACTCGACAAAAAAATACGTCAAATAGAGTCGAGGTTATTTTAGAACCTAGGTTTGCTTTAAACCGTGTTTTGTAATAAGATGGTTTCTGTTTACATGATGTGGTTTAAGCCAAGTAAATACCCAGGTTTTAAAGTAACGTATATCTTTAAAACCTGTTGATAGACTTGCTTTAAACTATATCACGTAATATGAGGGATAAAAGTCAGACATTTAGCCCATCTCCGGCTAAAACGACATTATGATTGACGGGCCAGTTGGCGTAGTTGGTTAAGAGTTTGGTAAAGATTCCATCTATTGCGCCGCAGGTCGTGGGTTCAATTCCCGCACATGACATGCATTTGTGTGCATGAACATGTCTGTATTTCCTGAGTCTGGGTGTAATTATGTATATTAAGTATGTATTTATAAACAAAAAGTATTATATGTATTATGTCAGTTATCTGGTTTCCATAGTACAAGCTCTGCTTAGTTTGGGATCAGATGACCGTGTGTGAGGAATGTCCCGGGATATTTATATATATTTTATTATAACTAGATGCTAACACACGTGAACGTGTCCTGGTGCCAATCGATCACGGAAAATGGTGTCGAAGCGCTCGCACGAGGATGTCCAAAATTGAAGAGCTTCATTTGCAGAGGTAACATTTATTTTATATTATAAAGGACTAGCTTCTGCTCGCGGCTTCGCCCTACAGCAAACAAATGACTTTTTACTACAACTATAAAACAAAACTTCATCCCGCTTCGAGGGTGGAATTATTAAAACACGTATAAATTAGTTTTCATTCTTCAGCCTCAAATCTGAAGATCCTAACTTCGAAATTGACGGAATTTCATACAAACTTTCATCCCCTATTGTACCTTAGGGATGGAATTTCGAAAAACCCTTTCTTAGTGGATACCTACTCTTCACAAAGAATATACCTTCTAAATTTCATGTCTCTAGGACCAGTGGTTTATATATCATTCAGTCAATAATAACGTTGATAAATAACGTTGATATATCAGTCAGTCAATCAGTCAGGAATTTTATATATAGATATATATATCTATCCGAAAGGCGTGAAGTCTACATCAGCTATAGATAGACTCTCTATAAAAAGTTTCAGCTCAAAATAAATTACTCAAAAATTCATACCAAATTTTTGTTTCCAAGTTTATGTAAATAAAAAAAATGTCTTGCTGAGTTTCTTGCCGGAGACTTCTCAGTTTAAGTGTATTTCCGGTGGTAATTCAACTGTATGTACCAACTTAACGTTCATAAGTGCCTTACCAGGGCCTAAACTGAATCGTGATTATAAATAGAATTGCATTGTGGTAGAATGTATTTTAGGAAGTCAGAAAAGGGCAAAGGGCCCCCTACATGGTTAATCCGGCCCTGCAAGAAGCCAATAAAAGCGTGTTCAAAAAGGTAAATTACTTAAATACATTTGATTTTTCCTTCCGCAGGCTGCAAAAACGTAAACGACAGAGCAGTATCATGTCTAGCGACATACTGTCCCGATCTCGAAGTGCTAAACGTACAGGGATGTGATGTAAGTATTTAATAGTTTTTATTAAAAAAAATAAAAAAAAACTACATTTGTTAAATTAGAAAGAGTTTGCGCCGCTGCTGCGTTGGCCGTACTTGTGTCACACATACTCTAGTATCACTCTATAATCACTCAACTAATATTATGGTTCCCACCTTCCTTGGACATATATTTGTTGGTTCAGGTTATCACTGTTTTAAGAAAACCGGATCGCAAAACCAAGTTTGTAAACGAATTAATACTTACATCTTACGTGGCATTTCGGCGTCTTTAGCAAAGAAAAAAAACATTAAAAAAAAACATTTGCAATAAGATTGGGAAATTCCAGACTGTGACAGACGGACGGTGTGGTACCATAAGGGTTCCTTTTTACCTTTTTTAAAATAATACCAAAAATAAATTTATATCAGATCATTAAGATTTCATCTCGAGAACAGAGAATCTTATTTACTTTCAATAAACAGAGTTAATTGTAAAAAATCCACCGTCCACAGACGCTTTCAGACGACTCCATATCGAAGCTAGGCGGTGCAATGCGGCGGCTATGCGTGTCCGGATGTGTCCGGCTGACGGACGCGTGCCTGTCCGCGCTGGCCGCCCGCTGTCCGGACCTGGTCACCTTGGAGCTGGCACAGTGTTGCCAGCTCACTGATGCTGCCTTCCAGGCGTTGGCTAGGGTAAGGGGGAGAGATTTGGAGTTGGGAACACTGAGGTTATTTTTGGGGCGTTTGAGGTTGGGGTATTTTTGAGTATTTCTGGTTGGGGCCATTAAGAGTATTGTTTGGTTGGGGCCTTTTTGAGTACTTTTGGTTGGGGTATTTTTGAGTACTTTGTATGATCCTTTTGAGTACTTTTGGTTGGGGTCTGTTTGAGTACTTTTGGTTGGAGTCCTTTTGAGTACTTTTGGTTGGGGTCTTTTTGAGTACAAACTAACAGACGTATACGCCAGGCAAAACTGTCAGTTCCCTATTTCGTCGCATTATGGCTGTATCATATTGTCACTACAATAATGTCCAACGTATAATTTCAGAGCTGCAGATTGCTAGAACGTATGGATTTAGAAGAGTGCGTGTTGATCACCGACTCCACGTTAGTTCACCTCGCGATGGGGTGTCCCAGGCTTGAGAAGCTGGTGAGTATCTTCTCATACCCTCATTTACTTTTATTTCGTCCCAATTTCTAAATATCGTACATTAAGTAATTTTAAAATAAAAAAAAGTCCAAACAAGCATGAATTCGGAACAATGAATTAAATCAGACAAAATAATAAGGAATAAGATTTTATGTTAAAAAAATATTTTTAACACAAGCTTTTTTTGGTGACTGTACTTTTTGTTGACTGTACTTGCATTGTCTTCCAATATACGATGTATACCAAATATCAAGTCAATCCGACCACTGGAAGTGCAAGATTCGACTTGCAAGATTCCAACCGAACGAACAAACATATATACATACGTACATTGCAAGTTGCAAGAAGCGCTCGTGGTGTAGCATGATTAGCCGTTCTTAATCGATCGGCAAAGTTAAGCTACGTCTGTCGTGGTCGGTACCTGGATGGGTGACCGCCTATTGGTATTTCAAATCGAGCGTTTCCGTGCTTCGGAAGGCACGAAAAGCCGTTGGTCCCGGTTATCACTTAATTGTGATAGTCGTTAAGCTAGTTGGATGCCTCCTAGGCGGCTTGAAAAATTCCAACAGTAGGTTGGCCACTAGCCTACCTCCACCGATCCGCAGTGGGCACGCGTGGTGGAGTATCTGCCCATTCCCTTTCACCCTGATTTGTGAAAGGAGGCCTGTGCTCAGCAGTGGGACATTATAGGCTGATGATGATGATGATGACATTGCAAGTTAAATTAAAGCTTGTAAAATGAAAGTGTCTTCATATAGTATGGAGTGATTAATTCGTGACGTCAAGATACATGTCGCCATTGTAATGAGGTGAGTTTGACCGGTTGATAATAGACAATGACGTCACGCGACTTATAATCGCTTTATCTTAGTCAATGTCGAAAAAATATTAGATAAATTTTGTTCTAAATATAACTTATATTTGCAACAAAAAACACGTGCATATTCTCTATTTCATAAACTCATTTTGACAGCACATATTCAGGTTGAATTTTTAAATTCGGTACGGATGGTTTAATAGTTAAGTAAATGGAATATCGGAAAATGCTCAAAAAGTCTCGTCAATTTAAAAATAAATCTGCTGGGACATTCCTCACACACGGTTATCTGATAAACTAAGCAGAGCTTGTACTATGGAAACCAGATAACTGATATAATACATATACTACTTTTTGTTTGTAAATACATACTTAATATACATGATTACACCCAGACACGACATACAGACATGTTCATGCACACAAATGCATGTCCTGTGAGGGAATCGAACCCACGACCTGCGGCGTGATAGGTGGAATCTCCACCATCATCATCATCAGCCTATAGTGTCCCACTGCTGAGCACAGACCTCCTTTCACCAATGAGGGTGAAAGGGACTGGGCGATACTCCACCACGCGTGCCCACTGCGGATTGGTGGAGGTAGGCTAGTGGTCAACCTACTGTTGGAGTTTTTCAAGCCGCCTAGAAGGCCTCCAACTAGCTTAACGACTATCACAATTAAGTGATAACCGGGACCAACGGCTTTACGTGCCTTCCGAAGCACGGAAACGCTTGATTTGAAATACCACCAGGCGGTCACCCATCCACGTACCGACCACGACAGACGTAGCTTAACTTTGCCGATCGATTAAGAACGGCTAATCATGAGCACTTATGAATCTTAAGGTGCGTTCGAATTGGGGTATGGTAGCAAAAATAACAGTCAAAAATGCCAAAAACGATCACAACTGGCGTTCGATTTGGAAAATTGTGGGCGAAATTGGCGTTTTGAACTGTTTTCGTTCACCGTTCGTTTTGCTTGGAAACAGTTAAAAACGACATCGTGAACTGCAAATTTTGACCCACCTCCGAGGCAGGGTCGTTTGTGATCATATTTTAACATCTTTGAATCTGACAGATAAGTTTCGGAAATTTCATACGGGAAGCGAAAATTCAAATTTATATTGTAAAATTTTATAGAAATACTAACAGGCAAGAGAATAATTTGTTAGATTAACTGATTAACTGAAGGAAAAAGGTAGTTTGAGACAAGTGACAAGCAGGCGATCAGAATGGAAATGTCATTTTTGTATCTAATCGTTCGATTTGGGAAATATCGTTTGTGGCAAAAGTTGCAAAATTGTTGAAATTTTCCAATTCGAACGCCCATTTTGAAACTGTTAAAAACGACATCACTCCAATTCGAACGCACTATTAATGAATCGGTGGAGTCTTAACCAACCACGCCAGCTGGCCCGTCAAATATTTAATTTAACTAATTTATTTTAACTTTATATTAATTTGTAATAACCACTTGTTTTCAAGTTTTTTTAAAGGCGTGTTTTTTTTTATTTGTATGGAAAATATTTCAGACACTATCACATTGCGAGCTGATCACAGACTACGGTATTAAGCAGTTGTCCATGTCGCCCTGCGCCGCTGAACACCTCACCGTCCTTGGTGAGTTTTTTCTACTGAATTTTTTCAAATTCAAATTCAAAATCATTTATTCAAATAGACCTTCGCAGGCACTTATGAAAAGTCTGAATCTAATACTCTAATACCGGTTCGGAAGGTTGCATTTGCTGAGAAGAGCCACCAATACACTCAGCAATTACTCTTTTCAAAACATGCTTAGATTCATTACATAATATTTACATTCTAATTGCACTGACAACAATGGCGTGCCCCGGCGCGGCGGCAAAATTACAAAGTAGACTGAATATATAAGTATACTGACTATATAAGTTCTGGTTCATGTAGCCCTGCCACCCTGACGCGGATAAAAAGTCATTTTCGAAATTTATTGCATCAGATTATATAGGATGAGTGGTGATTAGTAAACGACACTTAGACACATGATTCAAAGTTCAAAGTTAAAAATTTATTTGTAATAATGTGGTACAATGTTGGTTGGTAAAAAATAATAATATATAAGGTCCTAATAAATTAGTGAACTTCCTCTTGAGGGATGAATGTATAGGTCATTAGTAATCAAAAAATTATATTAGAAAAACAATCCGAGGGAAAAAAAATAAAAAATCCTATACTGTCTCTATGCAAATCAAAGAAGCCGCGCGGTTTTTTTTTTTTTTTTCCTCGGATTGTTTTTCTAATATAATTTTTTGATTACTAATGACCTATACATTCATCCCTCAAGAGGAAGTTCACTAATTTATTAGGACCTTATATAGTAATTAATTAGGCATACAAATTTCAATAAACAAAATAAAATTAATCATTAAACATATTATTACACATAATCTGTACATACTATTAAAATGTCAAAATAAATGAAAAATACAACAATTGTTGATTGTACTCATGATAACTAACAACTTTCACAAAGAAACAAATAGGGATAAATAACTAAATTAAACAAAAGCTGATGGTGTATTCTTATTCTTGTTAGGTACTAAATATTATGGGCTCATGTGATAAGTAAATTTAAAATTTTTTTTTTGGGATAAATGATATTGGCATATTTTGATTTTCGCGAAAACTTGTAAGTACCAAAATGTACCTTAATTTACATTTTTTTTAATACCACTGAGGTGGCAATCAAGCATACGGCCCGCCTGATGGTAAGCGGTTACTTTAGCCATATGGACGCTTGCGACACCAAAAGCATCGCTCACGCGTTACCGACCTTTCCACCTCCCCAATGAGCTCTGGCGACTTTACTCACGCGCAGGAACACAACTTTACACAACATACAGTTATTTGGCTGCGGTATTCTGTTAGGTGGAGGTACTTCCCCAGTCGAGCTGCTCTTTGAGCGAATAAACGCTATGCTCTACCTCTCAAAAATTTCCCCTCGCTTGTACTTTAAGACCTTGCTTATTACCAAAATTGACATTTCTAGGTCATCCGGAAGTACCCTATAGGATTTGAGTCGAAAACCTATATGGTAGTTCCCGTTGACCTAGAACTCAAAGTTGAAAATTAAGGTAAATTTTGGTATTTTTAAATTTTGCGCCTAATTATTGTACGGAACCCTCCGTGTGCGAGTCCGATTCGTACTTGGCCGGTATGTTTTATTTGATGATCGTATGTAGGTGGAAGAGGACCTCAAAAAAACAGCCGGCCCCAACTGGATTCAAGTAGCCCAATCTAGAGAGGACTGGCTATCTTTGGAGGAGGCCTTTACCTGCAGAGGGGTTCTTGCAGATAACTAAATTAGACAATTTATGTAACCTACGATTAATTACAAAATTATGTAAAATCTAAACTAACAATCTAAAATTGAGAACTAAACTTTATTACTAACAAAAATTTATAATACTAACATAGAATTTAATTGTTATTTTTATTTTTGTCTCTTTTTGTAATTTGCAACGAAATATAAGGCTTTTTAGGGTTCCGTAGCCAAATGGCAAAAAACGGAACCCTTATAGATTCGTCATGTCTGTCTGTCCGTCCGTATGTCACAGCCATTTATTTCCGAAACTATAAGAACTATAATGTTGAAACTTGGTAAGTAGATGTATTCTGTGAACCGCATTAAGATTTTCACACAAAAATAGAAAAAAAACAATAAATTTTAGGGGTTCTCCATACTTAGAACTGAAACTCAAAATTTTTTTTTTCATCAAACCCATAAGTGTCTTCAAAAATGATATTGAGGTTTCTAATATATTTTTTTTCTAAACTGAATAGTTTGCGCGAGAGACACTTCCAAAGTGGTAAAATGTGTGTCCCCGCTGTAACTTCTAAAATAAGAGAATGATAAATCTATAAAAAATATATGATGTACATTACGGTGCAAACTTCCACCGAAAATTGGTTTGAACGAGATCTAGTAAGTAGTTTTTTTTAATACGTCATAAATTGAAATTAATATCAAATACTCAGGTCTATACTACCATTCACTTATATACCTACAGGTTTGTACGGAACCCTCGGTGCGCGAGTCTGACTCGCACTTGGCCGGTTTTTTTTTTTTATTATTTATTATGTAGGTCTAGACAACTGTCCGCTGGTGACGGACGGTGCTCTGGAGCACCTGACGTCGTGTCACAACCTGCAGCTCATCGAGCTCTACGATTGCCAGATGGTCACCAGGAACGCTATACGGAAACTGAGAGTAAGTGCGTTTTCACACGAGACGACAACGACACAATTTTGTCGTGACGACCGACGATGTATGGCAAACGGTCGTGTCGTCGTTCGTTTTCACACGAGACGGTAACGACACTATTTTGTCGTGACGACAGACGACCGACGATATATGGCAAACGGTCGTGTCGTCGTTCGTTTTCATACGAGACGATAACGATACAATTTTGTCGTGACGATCGACGATATATGGCAAACTTTCGTGTCGTCGTTCGTTTTCACACGAGACGATAACGACACAATTTTGTCGTGACGATCGACGATATATGGCAAACGGTCGTGTCGTCGTTCGTTTTCACACGAGACGATAACGACACAATTTTGTCGTGACGACCGACGATATATGGCATGTTCATCTTTATGTCCTAGACGTGCTGTCTCATAATCTGACGATTATATAGATTTTTTTAATATAGGGCTTTATATATGGGGCTCATATTTGGTGGAGGTACTTAACCGGGTACATAGTATCCCCCTGTATATTCATCTGCCGCGCTTTAGTAAATTCCGAAATCCCCGCTTAGACTCCCCTACTATTAAGCCCGAGTCAAATCGTTGGGTTGACAGCGAGACAAAGCCATTTTCTTTATTAGTTCAAATATGTGCGAATTCCCGGGAATTTATTTGGGATTTGTTTAAAAACACTAGAAAATCTTTTTAACGAAAAACCTTTTAAAGACGAAGAAGTTACATCTATATATATAAAAATCAATGCCACTTTTCGTCGTTATTTTATAACTCAAGAACGGGCTCACCTATCAAAACCAAATGTTTAGGCTTTGTTCGGACTATTTAGTAGATGGTTTATGTAAAGTTTGCACAAAATTGGTCGAGCGGTTCTTCATTTATCACATTTTTTGTAACAAATGAATTGAATAAATGGCGGATCATTTTGTTAATGGGGATTTTGCTGCCAAATTTAAACCTTTTTCAGATGGGGATTGTGCTGTCAAATGTGGGGTGGGGTGGGGTCGGGTAGGGTAGGGTAGCACCACGCGAACGAAGTCGCGCCGGGCAGCTAGTAAATTTATAAAATTAACTAGCTGTCCCCCGCGTTTTCACCCGCGTTCCCGGGATAAAAAGTCCTATGTCCTTCTACATACCATAGGCTATCTGCATGCCAAATTTCATGATGATCCGTTGAGTAGTTGCGGCGTGAAGGCGTAACAAACAAACTCACTTTCGCATTTATAATATTAGTTAGGATTTAGGTCTACATCCACCGAAATCGAATGTCCATTTTTTTATTGGGAAATATCCTGTTTATAATTTACCTTTTGATTTTGCCACAAATAAATTTCTTTTCTTTCTTTGCGAGTTCCTATCAAAAATACCAACGTTAATATATCTTCCAGAACCACCTTCCAAACATAAAGGTCCACGCATACTTCGCGCCGGTCACCCCTCCTGTAACCGGCGGTGGAGCCCGACCGCGTTACTGCCGCTGTTGCAACATCATCTGAGACTATCAACCGCAACCTTTATGTTACCACTGACACAACCGATGTGAGTTGCATTTATGTCACTTTGACAGGTGACGTCAGTTTGACAGGTGACAGATGACGTCACTGACAGTTTTGATGGGAGTTTTTTATGTTTATTTAAATGTTAATTAACTAATATGTAGTACAATAAATCAGTTTTCGATCAAATAGGAAATCCAAAGCTAACAAAAGCCATATTTGACAAGTATGTATCTCTCTTTGCCGCGCTATGTGTCTTTTTTGGCGCACAGATGTATTTGGGCTGTCAAAAGTGACTTGTAGACTTAGTTTAGTTATTATTATATTTTTTTATTAAAATACTTGCAAAAAATTTGGGAATCAAACAAGTAGCTATCAGCCGTTCTTATAAAAGGTTATTTAATATAGGTACTGGCACAGTCTATAAAACCATACAGTCGTCCGACGCCTTTGATCTCGTGGAAAATCCCGACAACTTCTAGACAGTAAAGTATGCTGTGTCCCGAGCTACTAACATCGTTTTGTTCGCAGGTCGGGCTCGGCCTTCTCGCGTCTCGTCCCTCACACCCCGCACGATCGCCTAGTCTAGACGACTTCGTCCAACGACTGTTTGGTTTTATAGACTGTGGTACTGGTTTAATGGTCAAGTAAATAACATCACATTGGTGCCGATTCTGTCGTAAATCACACAAAACTAATTTTAGTCATATCACATCTCTTTCTTACGAACATCATTGAAAAAGGATAGAACATATTCTTCGTCTTCATTTGCGGGTATTTAGTCGTATCCGCGATATATTGCGACTAAATTTATATTTAAAACTAGCATTGGACTAATTTTACAGAACTAAATTTCTAACATCCTTTTCATATGTTCTTTGTTAGAAAGAGACATGGTGAGACTAAATTAGTTGTAAATTACATAATCGGCACCATTGTGACAAAAAGCGAATATTCCTGTTAATGACTCAACTTATAAAAGATTTAAGGAACGCATTGTTAATTCCGTTTTTTAATATGAACTAATTTCCTTCCCGCGTTTTCAAGGGGCCTATTATTTTCCCGTAATAAAAAGTACCATATGTTTTAATCCAGTATATATTCTATCTGTTTGTCAAATTTCATCAAAATTCGATCATGCGTGACTGAGCTACAATCATCAAAACTTTCGCATTTATGACATGAGTGAAATGCATTCACTTTTAGTTTATAAGTTTATTTTGACTAATATCAATGCAACTTCCATCTAGTGTCTACGTATGTGTATATGTTTTATCGAGGTCGATAAATTCGATGAAAAAGTCGATAGTTTATATCGATATATAATGCATTACAGATTGAGGCGTGTACATCGACTAACTTTGTTAAAAACTAAATATTACCGATTTTTATGTCTTTAGATCTCAATAGATGGCGTGGCCGACATTTTACACTCAACGATTTTTCGGGCAATTTTCTTTGGAAATGGACAGTGACAAACTTTGAAAGTCTTCTAAAGCCATACGTGGACTATTTGAAAATAATAAGACATGCTTTTATTATTGAAATATACGCAAGTCCCTTTATCCTGGTATGTTTACACTTTTGGTACACGAAGTACAGTATTACCCAACTGATATGGCGCGTCGTGAATCTTCGTTCGCACAGAAATGAAAGTATGGCCCGAAGATTAACGAAAGAATGCTCAAAACGTATAAGGTTCATAATACAGTGCAGCTGTTAGTTCCGTCTCACTCGCAAGTCGCACACATGGCGGCAGCTGCCGACCAATAGCATGTCCCGCGCTTTGAAAATGTATCTTCTGCGCAGGTACATCGGTAAGCCATATCAGTTGGGTGCTACTGTACATAGATTCGCGTCCTTTATTAGATTTATATCTGCGTTACAGTCAATATAATTATAACGACTTGTCGTATAAAAAAAAGTACAAGCGGCCATTTTCAATTCTTTTCTTGAATGAGACGTGTTTTCGTTTTTTTATCAAAATCAAAATTATCTATGAAAAATTCACTGTATATTTTTATTACGAAGTTAGTCGATTTTTTATGCAAAACCAGATATCACGAAAATATGTTTTTTTTCGGTTATTAGATTCGGATTTACGGATTATCAACCTATAGACCTATTGATAGTCAGGGTTTTATCATAATTTTTATATCTAAGTTCTATGTACTTGTAATGTTAAAAAGGTAAGGAGTGATTGTTTGTATTGTATGTACAATGGGTGTTAAGGTACGAAAAGTCAAATGTTTCTCTTTCTATTGCATAGCGCTATCTCTTTCTTAAGCGGCCGATGCCACAAGGGTGTTTGTAGGTATATTTTATTTATTTATTTATTTATAAATTCGATTTTACAATACACTTCCCTTAAGGTCATCACTCACTATAACCGCACGGCGGCAAGCATCAACCATTCCATCTTGTCATTATAAAATTTATTTTTCAACACACTTGCTAGTAAAGTGACATTTATTGCAGCGTTTTTAGTATCTTAATGCAGCTTATTACGCACAAGCGCTTTTTAATTTATATTACCACACAGTTTTATGATAGGTCCCAATTATTTTAAGTTGGTACCTCAATGCAATTGATATTCGTGTAGACGAAGCATTCTTAATTTAAACGGGTAAAACAGTTTGAAAGAGTTGACGTTCTCATTGATTATTATCAAAAAATCTACTTTAAAAAAAACAAGTTTTAATGAAAGATAAATCAAACGTATATTTACAACAAATATGTACAAAATACAATCTATATTTACAAAATATAATCTATATATAGAAAATTTCCTCAAGCCTGCCGCTGCTTCCGATTAACGGCAAGGTTCCCAGAAGGCTGGCAGCGTTTCCTCTTTGGATAGCCAAGCTGACGCGTTGGCGGAAAAAGCTCCCCGCCCGCTGGTCTCCGGAGGTCTCGATCAATTTTGAAGACAAGGTGCGAGCAAAACGGCGAGCTTCTGACCCCCATGGTCCCAAGGTCTCGACCGCAAAAGGCATAAAAATATAATTGGGTCCAATCGATGCATATTTTTTGAATTTTGAATTTTCCGCACTGGCCGCCGCTGCCCCTGCAGCTTTACAAGTAGCCGGTAAGTGAGATGGCGCGAGTGTATCGACACATGTGGCATCCCACACCAGCGACTTGCCGACACTCCAAGTTTTATATTTTCCTCGCAAGTGTGTAGAAAAACGTCGTATGATGCGTGTGTATTGATCAGTACACTCTCGGCTCCCTTATCTAACCTTAATACCGTCTCGTCTGTAATTACCAATTTTGCACACATGTACCTATCATAATGTATTGAAGCACATTATTTAAAGGCGTCACTTGTATATCAAGTTTTTGCTGACTCGGAGCGGTGCTGTTATAGTGAGTGATGACCTTTATTTGATTCATTGACAGGCAATTTTTATTATTTTTGTAGCATAACGTTTATAGCTATTATGAATTAGTTTTACTATAATTTAATTACATATAATGTGATTTTAAATGTTGGTATATATTATATCGTTACAATAATTAATTATAAATTGTAGTGTGATTATTTCACAAGCGTATTTTATTAATGAAAAAATAAAAAATGTTTATAATGATATTTTAGTTTTTTTTTTCAACCATTATATGTGTGTGACTAAGCTTATACTTATTTTTTTTTTTCGTTTAAGAACGGTCCTGATTTTTTTACCACTAAACTTGACAACTTTAAATATGTTCTATCCTTTTTCAATAATGTTTGTAAGAAAGAGATCATGCGATGTGATTAAAATTAGTTTAGTGCAATTTATTTTTATTTTTATTAATACAAAATCCACAGCTCTTAGTCACAAAAAATTTACATACCTAATTACAACACATACAGCCAATTACGGATTTAAATTTTGATATTTTGACATAGTTTAAAGCAGTCACATCAATACTGTGTCCTGTATGCCATTAAATAAAAAACGAGAAGAATATTATGTGTGGTGTGTAGAAGTTGGTGTAGGTTTGTGTGGTGTGGGTTTGTGTGGTGTGAGTGTGTGGTGTGGTGTGAGCGCGAGTGTGTATGTGTACGTGTATGTATGTATGTATGGGTATGTATGAGCGATTCAGTAAGTTTTGAAGAAGGCATCCAACTAATTACCCATCAATCACACAAAACTTTCATAATTTTCTTCTTAAACACATTTTTGTTTTCATTAAAAATATCAATAGAGTGAAACTTTTTATTATATGTTCGATGCATTCGGTTCACCAATGAACACTGAGCATAATTAGTCCTAGCTTGTGGTACTGCAAATAAACCCGTGTGCCTTGTTAGAGTTTTGGGACAGCAAAAACGCAACAATTCACAAGTTCACAACAGAATCGGCACCAATATCAGGAAAATAAACATTACTGCCAAAGAATAAACAACAAATTCTAATTCAGAAAATTTATCATTGACAAAACAAAGCTTTTTTTTAAAGTAGATAAAGTGATTTTTCTTTGGCAGCTTACAATTTAATTCTTATAGTACTTAACATAGAAGAAGGGAATTGCTGAAATGCATTAGCTGAGGCACTTGATCGGACATAAAAAGTACCAATACACTCTAACAGATGGCGCCACCAGCGTACGCCATAGACAGAAATGTAAAACAAAATGGCATAAAAGATTTAGCTTTTTAGATTTGGCAACCCGCGAAATACCTCTGGTGCTGCAAGCGTCAATAGCCTACGGTGACCGCTTACCATCAGGTGGTCCGTATGTTTGTTTGCTAACTTTGTAGTATAAAAAAGGATATTTCGGATATTTTGTCCCACTGGCGAAGATACCTAAGCCGAAGAGAGTGTGTAGTAAGTTTTTGCATACATTGCTATTAGATATTTTTAGGAATCAGAGACGGGAATATTTTTAAAAAATACAAATATCACCAAATTGACACTAATTTTACAAACTAAACAATTTATTATCAAATGAACGCAATAACAAAAAAGTATTTAAGAGAAAAGAAAAAAAAAGAGCAAACAGAAAAAGGAACAAATCACAGTAGGCAGATTAACTTTTCAAACGAGCAGAGGTTCTGCTTAGCTAGTGAACTCTAACTTATAAATACATGTCCCCACTACTTGTCTACCCCCACTTCTAGTGACCTATGGATTCACTCTGCTAACAATATATATTCGACTGTTATCAAAGGGAGTACGAATTTATTTATCGACCTCGATCTTCATACTATTATGAATGCATTTTTTTTTTTTATGTGAGAATGTACACCTAAGGGAATTTGAAAACCATACATTTGGTTATGTGTTCATATTGTATTAGCTAATAATTATATATATTATTGTATTCTGTCTAAGACTAATATCTAAATAATCCTTAAAATAACGAAGCAGTCTCGAGACAAAATTGAAACAACCGAATTTGAAACCTGGAACTTAGTTTAATTTGAAAACTGGATATTAGGTTTATTTTCGATAAACACAATGCACCTTATTACAAAACATGGTTTAAAGGAAAACCAGGTTTTAAAATAGCCTCGTCCCTTTTTATTATATGACGTTAGAAAGTGACCAAATGACAGTAAAACCTGGCTTTACTTTAAACCATGTTTTGTAATAAGGGGGATTGTTATCTTGATACTTGAAGTAATAATATGTACTAAAGCAGATTTTCTCAAATTTCTTGCCCGATTTACATATATCGTTATAATATATGTCGGAGTCCACGACAGCCAAGCGATACAAAGACCACGATTAGGGTTCAGTGGTATCAGGATTCAGTGGGCGCAGTGCAGGCAATAAAACAACCTTATACCATCGCTTCGTAAAAGTCCCGTATGAGGAGAAGAAGCGACGCAACAAACTCCTCACGGGCCCAATGTGTTTATTGTCGTAATATTACAATTAAATAATCACTCCACTTCACTTCACACAATTGTACATTCTTAAATAAGTATAGGCTTAAGAACCGGGTGTAACAACGATTGCACTGAGATGTGTACAGCTCGAGAGCTTGTGATAAACTAACTGTCCCAAAAGCAATATGCATCCCCTTATTAACTTTGTTATTCACGTTATAGTCAAATCAGTATTCTTACTTTTTACAAATACCCTCATTAAATCTGTTATTTACGATAAAGTCAAATCAGTGTTGCTACTATTTCACCCAACCCTTGTACCACGATAATATCATAATACAACTGAGTCCGACCAACTATCTAACTCTCCGACATATATATCTAAATAATATCATGCTTTAATTGTATGTAGTGAATAGTATTTTTATAATAAAAATAATTAAACTGGGGTTTTCACCTTTTGTTTTATAAAAAAGTAGTAATACATTATCTATGGTATTAAAAAATATGTTCTGGATTGTCTGTGAATAAGATAGACTTACTTGCTGGAACCTAGCCTAAGAAGTTAATTAAATAAGTTTCAATTAATACTTGTTTTATTATAAAACATGGCGCAGTCAGATAGCAAGTAACAATAAAATATATAGCACAGAACAATATACCTAGGGAAGAATGAAGACTTCATAGAAAAAAAATGCCAACAGCTTACGACACTAGCGCGCCTGTATTTGATCCCGTGAACTACTTTTCGCGGCAAAATTTTGAAACAGATATTACCTATTTTAAAGTGGATAATCTATCTGTTCGATGTATCATGAAAACAAAGCGAAATTCTGATATGTAAAAGGAATATTAACTGAATATCGGTTTGTTTTCATGATGGATACATGTTTATGGAATGGCTTTTTAAATAAAACGAAGTTATAAGCGTTTTGTAAAATATTTATTTTTCGTTTCATAGCTTTTTTCGAAGCGTCCTCCGTATATTTTCTATTTTGTAAAATACAATGTCGTTTTAAACATATACATGTAGTTGAAATTATTATGTGCATTTTATTTTTATTGTAGTGCTCGAAACATTCATGCAACCATTGGAAATTCAATTTTCTTTCTAAAATTTCTATAAGTTTATCTTTTATTTTTATATTACACCCATGCTCAATCAAAAATTTATTAACAATAGTTGCAGCCATCTCCACTGTCTCGGTAAAACTATTATTAACATAATTAAGACTATTGCGCATACTATTATATTCTTTAAAGGTTGTGAATAAATGACTTAACTCAGTGTTCTGGTCTGCAAGCATTGTAATTTTGCACTGATGGCAAATGGGTCCTAATTTTTTTAACATAAACCCACATACGTATGCGCATGCTTGCAGTTCTCCAGAACACTGAGGTATTACAGTATTATATGCTTCTACACTTTCTGTTAAATCAAATGTTTCAACAGCTACATTTGTTTCCTTATTATTTACCTGTGTTAAAAAAGATTTTAAATCATTTAATATGACATTATTGTCTTCTTTGCAGTTCTTATTTCTACTGCTATGCAATAAATTATTTATGATGGAGGTTTTGAGAGCTGCAACGAATTGTATGGTGTTTGGGTTTGGGTTGCATCCACAATTGCTACGGATGCAACCAAAACAATTTTCCAATGGGTCTTGATTGAGCCTGCGCGTTGATAAACTTTTAATATTATATTTTCTTTCTAAATTTAGAAATAGACGCTCGATTGCATTTAATGTTCGTATAAAACCTTCCTGTGAAGGCGGCTTGCATCTGGCCCCAATAAACTCCAATTTTTGGAACATTGTTTTCATTTCTTTAAAATATGGTATATGTGGACTGCTTCGGGTAAAATTTGTAAGGAATTTTTTTCCCCTTTTCTGATCAGGCGTGTCGCCATTTAAGGTGTCGAACAGCTGGTCAATTTTTTCTATCAGCATGGCTGTCGTCGTTGCTTCTTGTGGCATTTCATCTGGAAAGTAAACACTTCTATTTCATTTCAGTGTAAAAGGTTAGTGAAACTTACATAAAACTAGGCAGGCAATTTTAGTTTAAATTCATTATTATGAAAGTTATCATATTCTAACAATTCACATCCAATGTAATCTTTATACCTACATACGGGGAAAAGTACTTTATTTGTTGCTGCTTAAAGTTTATATATTATTTAACATAGGTCTTTTCATTTCTATTTTCGTGACGAAAGATCGTAAGTAAGATTATATTTTGAAGATTTGTGACTTCATTACTAGGAGCTATGGTCGTGATTAGTTTGAACTTAAAAATGTTTCAAAACTTTTGTCTCAGTTCGTTCGTAAACAAATGTAGCTGTATATGTATATATTCACGCGAACAGTATTTTGCTTTGATTTTGTATGTAACCCGACATCTAGGGTATAATAGATCGAAGATAACCGTGCATTAATATAGGTATATAAAATAAGAAGCGCTCGTGGTGTAGCATGATTAGTTGTTCTTAATCGATCGGCAAAGTTAAGCTACCACACATTCCCGCCCACCCTCATTTGAGAAAGGAGGCCTGTGCTCAGCATTGGGTCATAATAGGCTGATGCTGATATAAAAATAGTTATTTACGTCATATCAATTAAATTAATGTTAAATTCAAATCGCGAAAATGCATCCCTTGTGTGAGTGTGAGTATCCCTTGTGTCACGGGAAGAAAGTAGAGGAGTTCATTGAGTTCATTGAAAAAATAACGACATTGTGACAACTTACTGGTTCCAATCTTCGCAAGCATTCCTGCAGCAACTGAGTGACTGAATACTTGGCAAGCTAAGCTGACCTTCATTTTCTGTTTAAAATTCGGCTCTATATGTTGCTTGGTTAAAGCAGGTGCGAAAACAAAATTTGGATTTTCATTATCTTTTTCGAAGAATTCTTTTATATGGCTCCACTTGGCTATACCTGTAATAATTATATATGTTAAATTTTTAGACAATGTCGGAGTTAATAGAAAAAAAACAATTATTTGAGACTCGTGTCAATTCACGTTAGAGACCGCAGCGTGTTTATATTAATGTGATGATAATCTGCGCGGTGGCTCGCTCAAGACAAGATAAATCTTATGAAGTCTGAATTGCAACCGTCTGATTAACCAACCCGTTTGAATTTATCGCATACCATCTTACACCCAAAATGAATACTCGATCTATCCTTTGAGATTAGTCATGTCATACCTAATTATTATTTATGATTGACAACATTTAAATTACCTGGTACTGATTTTCCATCATTCTGTAATAGTTGAGGACATTTGATGTTGTACTTCAGCAAATTATTCCTGAAGCATTTGATTAGGTGAGGTGGGTCCATAATTGTGACAATTTCATGGCCTTTAAAGTCAAAATATGGTTGAGCTACTGAGGAACCAAGGGAGTTTAGTGCTTTAATGTTCACACCAAAGTTGTCTGATACAGTAGCAGTGACATTCAGCCCAGCTTGGAAGCTTGCATCAAGCACCTGTAAATACAAAAAAAAACATATTTTGAGTATGTATTATTGTAATATAATAATGGATTTTAAAAAATCGTCAGTCAATTGTATTTCATACTTACTTCTTTTATAAGGACAGATAATCTATCGGCTGTAACACAGTCACCAGAAAAGTAGAAGGCTAAAGGTTGCTTCCAATTCTTTCTGATTCCAATAGCCATAAATAGTAATGCATGTGTGGCTGGCTCCATAGTTCTGCCTTGATTACCGTGATCTTGATAACCATCAATAACATCTTGTTTACGATTATATTGTAAATTTTTTCGTATAGACATTTCATCAAATGCCAAAATGCATAGATTTTCTTCAGGTTCTCGATTATTAGTTATTCCTTTAATTGTGTCGAATATTTGGCTATTTATACCACATTTCATAGGAATCTTATTGAGTAAAGCTTTTAATGTACCTTCACTTGGTAGACAAAAAAGTCGCCTCAGTAGTCTATAGCAGCTAGTAGATCTTTTATAGATGCTTAAAGCCATAACTTTGTCGTCTATACTCCACCTCCGTCCAGTCAGTTTTCTCGGAGTATTTTGAAGTTGACTTTGCAACAATAAAGCAATTGGCCCTGATATATTTTTTTCAATTAGACTATTCACGTTTGTATCTCTTGTCAAAGTTTTGAAGAGGGCACGTGGTTGTTTTCTAATTTTTTTTCTAAGTCTCATTATTTCACTCAAATTTCTCCTACATCTTTTGTAAAGTTTGAGTTTTTTAGGTGTCAATTCTACTGACTTGCTCAAATCCAGCTCCCTTAGAATCCCTTTAGTCTTTGGCCCCTGGAAATATGAAATGGATTAATAAGTACAATTTTCTGATCATAATATAACAGACTCGTTTCTTAAACAGATCAGTTTCGAAACCTATCAAGTACCAATGTAACTAAAATAATTTTATAAATAATAACAGTGAAGAAAAATCTTGATACCTTAAGCGTCACTTTGTTGATATTAATTAATCAACGTAATTAGTAAGCATTAGCACGTTTCTTATTTATATAAGAAATTGGTCAATGTGATCGAAATTGGCAAGGAAAACATCATCATCATCAAATTCTCTAAGACCGAAAATGTGAACAAAAGTTTCATAAGAATTATGGTTACATAGGGTGACTGGTAATTAGCAAACGACAAATAGACACATGATTGTACACTTATGATAAAAAACAACTTTCACAAAGAAACTAATAGGGATACATAACTATATAAGATGAAAGCTGATGGTTTATTCTTATTCTTGTTAGGTAGGTACTAAAGTATTATGGGCTCATGTGCTATCCAATGTGTTAGTATGGACTCTCCGTCGATGGCGAGAGCTGCGATGGTAGAAGTTAAATGTGGGCATCAGTTCAAACAATTTTCACTGTCTATTGTACAAGCGGTAGAACTAGTGTTGCCAGGTGTCCCGATTTTCGAAGGTCTGGCGACATGTCCCGATTAACCCTTGATCGGGACGCCAAATGTCCCGACACTAACATCATTGAGTCTGTACTATATTCGATAATTTTGTCACGAAAATCGAATATAGGTAACTGTTACTTAGTACATCCAAATATTTTTACTTTCATAGTTTCTATGAACATAGTAAAAAAAAAATGATGTACCTGGCAATACTAATAGTTGCAGTCTTTGTCCAGATGCAGAACATTTTGTACTGTTTCACGCTATTAATCACACCGAGTTTAATGGATTTAGTTTGACCTAAATGTCTACGGAACAGAGCGTCGGAACAGAACAAATATGAATGCCAAGGATCCCGAATCCCGATGCTTTTCGTGATTTTGTGGGACAAGTTCTAGATATGTGGGACCACAAAAAAATGGAGTTTTCTTAGCGGTGAATGTGCAGGCATGTGTTTTAGTGAGCTTGGAATAGACTAGGGTTAGTCGACCCCAATCGGAGGCACTAGTTAGTGAACTCTCGATTATAGACCCAGTCGTTCGCGCCTTCCTCCACTACGGAACGAGGGTTATTTGCACGGCCCGTGTAATTAGTGTCCCCTATAATATCAACTGCATAACAATGAATGCCGTCAATACACAGTATATCATTGATATGCAGGACTGCAGGAAGAATAGTGTTAGGGATACTTGCGGTAATCCAGCATTAATGTCCATGCTATCGGAGCAACTAACATCAACGACGGCTCTTATGCACCTGCCAGACAGCAAGCTGACATATTGGTGTTATTTTTTACCCGTCTGCACGACAACAAAGACTGGGTAATAAGGGTAAAGGGTAATATTTTTTTAATCTAAGGAAACCATTCGTATAATAATCACGTTTTTCTGTACACGCAAGTTGTTGTGCCGCTAAAATGTTAATTAAAACTATTATTTTCATTTATTTGATGTTTCTTTAATATCTTCATTAACTTTAACTAAAAATAATTCCTCAGTTAACGATTTTTCAGTTCTTATTAAGATATACCTATTTTGCGAGCTATTAAAATAATTTGAAAGAAAAAAGTGACTTTGCGACGAACGTACAAAAAACCGGTTATAAAACCGGTTAGTCGGTTTACCTCGAAAAACCGAAAAATAAAACCGGTTTTCATTTTGCGACGGTTTTGCATTCCCTACTTGGGAATGCAAACCGGTTTACCCGAAAACCGGGATTTCGGCATATTTGAAACATACAAAAGTTCATCTATGAAACTTTTGAAAGTAGTAGTTGAAGAAGCAGTGTTCAAACTCTGATGTGCTGCCAAAGAGCTGTCATCATCATCAGTGACGAATTTAATAACGACAGACTCTAAATCTGCGGTTGGTTACTTATTGAATATAGAATCACTGTCATTGAAAAATTCTTGGGTTCTGTCGAAATATTTCGAAACAGCTTGTATTAAAAGGTATCTCTCGTCTATTTCCTTTCGTTAAGCTGTTTTCAGTTCAAAACTTATAATACCGTGAATTTATAGTTTTCTGAACATGCATTACAACGCAGTGTCGACTGTGAGAAGAGTGGCATCTTCTATTTCAATTGCTTCTTTGTTTTAGGCGAAATAATAAAATAAAACGAACAAACCGAAAAAAAAAACGGTTTTTAATTTTAGCTTTTTTTTTTTTTTTTTTTATTTGGGAAAGTTTTTCCTTATCATGAGTACAATCATATCTAAGTATCGTTTACTAATTACCCTATATATGTAGCAGTAAGAAAGATGAAGCCGTGATAAAATGATATCCCTAGATAGAGATATGATAGCGATTCACAACTATCTTACTAGAGTATTAACGATGATACGAACATGATCTAGTAAGATAATAATCTTACTAGAATAATCTAATGAAATAATTATACCTAACTCATAGATTTACATAAGGCATCGTGCCTCTGTGTAATTTTGTGCTCCCGATTTTGTTTACTAAGTACATAATAAATTTGTATACTACAAACCTTCTGGCTATCGGCAGTTGGTTCACATATGGTTGACACTTGAACAGATAAAGATGTAGTTGGGATGTCTATGGTTGGCACCTGAAGAGGTAATGACGTTTCTGTTGTTACAAGCACCTGAAAATTACAATTAGTTTTGTGAATAAAGGTGAAGATTAGTCCCTACATTTAAATTATCAGGATGTTTCAAATATATTATTGAACCAGCTGTCCCCCGCGTTTTCACCCGCATTTCCGGGATAAGAATATCCTATAATATTAAGGGATAATGTAGCTTCCTATTGGTGAAAGAATTTTTCTAATCGAACAGGTAGTACCATAGATTAGCCTGTTTAAACAAACAAAAAACTCTTTAGCTTTATTATATTATATTAGTATTATTAGTATAGATATCATAGATAAAATATAAACTACATAATAAAGGAAAATTACCAAATTACTATGGGAAGTGGCATTTGCTTTTATACCATGGCCATCCTTGAATCCATAGTAGGTATTGGAAAAACCCATCACAAAAATGAATTGATAAACGATTTTTCTACAAATGCAATAAAACAATAGTATGGTAGAGTTAAATGTTTAACTTATTACTGATACAAGTCCATGCCTGATGGAAATTGATGAGATCAATGATGAAATGGGCTCACCCAGACAATGCGTATTAATTCTTACTTTGAGTTTTAGCTTATGTAGTTATTTGACTGTACTTATACATTCAAATACATATTTTCAATCTTAATTGATTCATTCTGGCCACGGTATCCGCTTGCCATCAGGCGGGCTATATGCTTGTTAACCGATCTTTAGTTAGTTAGTTTTGAGTTATATAAAAATAACTTACTTGAGATGTTTCAACTGAGATATTTGTATCTTGTTCACTTCCAGTTGCAGTTGCACATAGTTCCTCGCGAAACCTTATCAATAAGTCCTGTGTTCCAATTGGGATGGCATAATTGTTTAATCTTAGCCTAGCACTGCTAGTAAACGAGGAGTCATCAAAGTGCTTACTGCATAACATCTTGTGTTGCGAGTGCAAGTCTCTTAGTGATTTCTCAGTTGACCACTCTCCAGAGGGGTAACAGTATTCGGCCCATACACGTGCTCTGAAATTATTATAATATATTATAGTATTACACCTCAGATTATTACACTATTACTCCGCCATTTTGATTAACAGTGATAACATTTGCGAAATTCCGTTCCTCTCCGAGACCTCTGTGAATCTGGAACCCGACATGAAGATATCGTTTTTTAACAATTTTGTTTTTTTTTAAAGGAACCGGTATTTCCCGGTTCTTTCGGTATTTCCCGGTTCTTTCGGTATTTTCGGTTCTTGGTAGTTTTTGTTATATAAAAACACCTCACAAAAAAAAGAAGATTTAAATGTTAAAAATAATATTGATTGGCTCCTTAATCACTGCGTAGGAAATGAAGTCGCTTTCCGCATCCGTCTGTTTATCCGCGAACTCCTTAACCACGCAACGGATTTTGATGCAGTTTTCACTATGAGTAAGATAATTTTCACAAGGTTTGCATATATAACACATCCATGTTAAACAAAGTACTGAGTGACCAACTGGCTACCATCATGACCTCATCCTTTGAAGATGGCAAAGTCCCTCAGGATTGGAAGGAAGCAGTGGTAACCCCTATTTATAAAAAAGGAGATAAGCTTGAACCCTCTAATTATCGCCCTATTAGCTTAACTTGTATATGTTGCAAAGTAATGGAAAAAATTGTTGCCAATAATATCAGAGAATTCTTGTCTAGGGAACAGATTATAATGAATGAACAACATGGATTTCTGCCTAAAAGATCTACAGTTACTAACTTGCTATGTTGCGTAGACTACTGGACGAAGAATTGGGATAAACATGAACCCACAGACATTGTTTATCTAGACTATGAGAAAGCATTTGACCGTGTTCCGATAAAACGGTTGGTTGCAAAGCTAGAACATTTTGGAATTCGGGGGAAGCTTCTTCTGTGGATAGAGGACTTTCTTAGTGGAAGAACTTTCAAAGTCAGAGTTGAAGAACAGCTATCAAACTCCTTTAATGTTCACAGTGGTGTCCCTAAAGGTTCTGTACTAGGCCCAGTCTTGTTTGGTATTTTTTTGACAGATCTGAAGGATATAGTCCAATCAGGACTGTCTTTATTTGCGGATGATACTAAAATAATGGGGAACCCACTTATTTCTCACAACACAATTCAAGATGACCTGAACCGCATAACTCAGTGGACAAAAGACTGGCTATTAACTTTGAATTCCGGGAAATGCACTGTCTTGCATATTGGGAAAAACAATCCATATTTGTCATATTCAATTGACTTAGAACCCCTGAAATCAGTTGAAACACAGTGAGATCTAGGAGTTATAATGAAAAATAACTTGAGATGGGATTCAAATTCATTGACAAGCCATTATTTTTGAAAATCTATAAGGCATATCTCCGCCCACTATTGGAATATGCTTTTCAAATTTGGAGCCCATACTTTCAAAAGGACACAAAATACAAATTTATATACAATGAACAAAAATTACAATCTCAGAGGGCACTCCCTTAAAATCACAAGATCAATTAGCAAAAGTAACCCCCGCCAACACTTTATGTCTAACCGTGTCGTTTGCGAGTGGAATCAATTACCAGAGACAGTTATCAGTGCAAAAACAGTGAACTCTTTTAAAAATAGACTCGACAAGTACTTAAAGACTAAAGTGCAGTGATATACACGAAATCAGCTTTTAGCTGCATGTGTATCATAAATAAATAAATAAATATCGGCCCCCGACTGTTGCTCTCTATCAGCTGACATACACAATACATACCAAACACAACCATAATCTGTACACACACCCTCACACTCTCTTACCTGCACACTATCACACCTCACAATATACTTCCTACTAATTGTATAAATAAATTAATAAATTTATATTAATAATAAATTAAATAAGATTATACCCCTGTACTAAATACTAAATTTGATAATGCTGTTCGGAGGAACTCTGTCCTCCGCATTACAGATTTATTTCTAGCTTGGGAAACAGAAGCCTCATAATTGAATACCTTTACTTTTAATTATTATTGTTGAATTGTACATCTCAAAGCTGTAGTAGGCTTGTATAAATAAATTATTATTATGATTATTCGCTTTATACATTCATACATACATTTTCCACAAATGTTACCTACTAAATCGTATAACAAAATTTAGTTATTACACGGCCCGTGTAATTAGCGTCCCCTTTAATGTCACCTGCATAGCAATGAATGCCATCAATATAGAGTATATCATTGATATGCAGGAATAATAGTGTTGGGGATACTTGCGGGACTCCAACATTAATGTCCATGCTATCGAAGAAACTACCATCAACGATGGCTCTAATACAACTGCTAAACCGCAAGTTGACATATTGTTGTTATTATTTACCTGCACCACAACAAAGACTCTAATGTAATGTTGTAAGTGTCTAAGGTAATGTTTTTTATCTAAGGAAACCATTCGTATAATAATAATCACGTTTTTTGTGTACACGCAAGTGGTGCCCCTAAAATGATAATTAAAACCATTATTTCTATTTATTTGATGTTTCTTTTATACCCACTTCATTAACTTCCCTCCCTCATTCCTCAGTTAAGACGCTCTTACGCTCACGTCTTAGCAC